>CM049797.1:22063848-23263848 GCA_027422405.1 Ptychobarbus kaznakovi | reverse complement strand
GCAAAGGGAACGTCAACTTGATTAGTGGCTGTATTTTGCCATCCCTGTTCACAGCCAAACTAGACACGCACGCCATTTCCCAAAATGTTATGTTGATCTACCGTGTACTTTCAAGTCAGCTTAGTTGCCCTGCACCAAATATCAAGATGTTGCAGATGGCACTGGCTTTGTCATTAGACATTCATTTAGATATGTACACTTGGAAACACACTGGTCAGGATATTCATTATTTCGCTTCAGGCCAAGGTCAAGAGTAATATGAAAATAAATGCAAAAAAAACACAAGGAGCTTGAAGTGGGGCATTTTTTGATCTCTCCCTATGCAGGGTCTCTTATCATGGTAGGAATAGCCACAAGCCTTTGGTTCTTCCTCTCCCTATTATGCGGCAGTTGTTCAGAGGCTTCTTAAGGCTTTTGGAGGTAATGAATACCTCTTGAGCGAGTCTAGAATCTCCTCCATTTACTGTTGATTGTGTCTGCGGAGGTACATATGAAGTACCGTCAAATTACATGCTGTGCTATACATATTGAGCTGCATGCAGAATCTCCGTATGCCCCTTCAAATGCAGAGGGAGCTGATTTTAAGACAAGGTCTGCTCTTGCTCGAGTTTATTCAGCCCCAAATCCTTTGACTGGATTACTGTTATTAGAGTCGTGGCCACGCATGCTGTGATTGAGAGCTAATCTACAGAATCGCAGCGGGAGGAAACACAAAGAACAAGAGGAGTGATGTCTAATCAAGCCGCTGTACCTGCAGGTTACGACCACATACACTAGGATTTAAAATAGCTCTTCAGTTACGTCAAATATGTTTATCGCTTGATCACTGCTATTTGAGCATATGGATGTCTTTGTACTTAGAGTGCTATTCTAGTTTTGCCATTATGTTGTGCATCTGTGTTGTGTTTTTTTCTGCTTTAAAATTAGAAAATCTGCCAGTCGACAGCATCGCTGTGTGCAAAGTACACTGTCACACAACAAACACTGGTTCTACACTTCAGCAATACATGTTTGATGTTCAGATACTGTGTTGAATATAAATACATTCACACAAAACAATATTTTTCTAACGTAAAGAAGGTAAGTGTGCAAGCCTTTTTCTTATCCGATTGATGGTTAATATACACGAGGAGTGGTACTTTAGTCCAATGAGATTAGAGTGTAGGCGGGGCTACCCGGCACAATGACACAAAAACATGAACCAAGCAATGGAGAAAAATGTGTGAAAAGTGATGTTTATTTCTGCAGTGCAGCCCCACCTACACAGGACAAAATCTCAAAACATACATTATTTGTTGCTTTATCAAGTCATGTCTGTTTAGGATATAGTGTTAAACCAGCTGAAATTATTTTTTTTAAAGCATTTGAGAAAATTATAGGAGAAAATAAGAGGAGATATGAAACTTCAGGGAATAATAATGAATACATTTAATTATTATAGAAACCAGGAATGGTCCATGAAACATTTTGCACACAGGAAAAATTCTTTTGCAAATAAAAAATCTAAGCATTTTGTACTGATAAAGGCTATTATTTTCCAGTAAAGTCTAAATTCCAGACCTTCCTTTCTCTTTGCTATTTAATATCTTACCAAAATGTGAAACTTCCCTGCAAAGGGTGCTACATTGTGTAGCCTTTCCAAAAGCTTTTTGTCCAGCCCACTGATCTTCAAATCGTATATCCTTGCACAGTGCAAGAGGGCATGCAGGGGTCAAACATTGGTCTTTGGCGAATGACATTCTAGTTTGAGCACTGACCCAAATCTCACCACCAACATCCCACTTAGCAGGTCTTGAGAAGACTGTTTAAGGATATAAATCTTTATATATATATATATATATAGTGTAAAATTTGAATTATATCCTGGCTGTTGTTTCTTAGAGAGTAAGAAATGCTTTCCCAATAGTTTGAGCTTTGTAACTTGAATTATTTTTAAATTATCATTTTAATTATTTACACTCTTAATTTTTCAAAAATATTTTATATGAAATAACCTGACCTTGTAGACAGAGATTAATGAGACATTGTCATATTTTGTGTTACATATGTTTTAAGATGATTGTGTGAAAGGGTTTGCACTGGCACTTGAGGGTTTCATTACTTATCTGGACAAAGCTTTTGATAATCTAATCTGGTTTAACTGCCATTGTCTGGGGCGTATTAGATTTATCACTGGATGTGCAGATGTTCTATTGTATTTATAGACATTGCACTTTGGTTCTTTGCAAGCAAACATGCAGCTGTTAAAAAACTGATTGTAGCATGGAAAAGTATATAGTTACATGTCCAAATGCTCTCTTTTTTCAGATAAAACCCATTTGGAGAGTTAGTACTGTCAACATTTCAAAACATTTTCTGAATAAATGAGCAAAAAGTGTTACAATTATCCCTGCTTTCTCCTATTGCAGTGCATTGATATGCATACCAAGACCTAAAGGCCAAAAATATACAGTTTCAATCTGAACTCCTACCACACAACTGCACTTTAAAGCATTAACCTAGAAGCGGTGGTCTGATATGACTGCTATACAACCTTTCAGCTTTCAGAGGAAAAGCCTGTTTTGTGCTGTACATTTGCTGAATTAGGTCTGTCAAGATTGCATGGTCAGGAAGTCTAAAGTTGGCGAGCCATTCCTTTTCTTTCTTTTACCTCATTAATAAACTGTTATGAGAGGAGCATGACGCAAGGCTAAACATGCTCTCTATATTTCTCTCTCACACCATCTGTGTGAGTCCTGGTGTCCAGACGTCTGCAGATACAGCAGATGGCAGTATTACTCTTGTACTCTATGTATTTTAAATATAGCTTTAATTCTGATTCTTTTTCATACAAAAACGAGAAGCTTTGCTCACTGGCAGAATTACTGTTAGCAATGAAAGACCAAAAATCTAGAGATGAGGTTCAGAGGTGAGACAGTGATGCTCTGTATGTAAACAAGATTACTCATTGATCTTTTCATGTATCTCTTTACGTTCTTTGGACAAAGGGAAGAAAATAGTGTATGTATGGGGATGCAGAGGTAGAATGCAGACCTCTAAATGAATAACCAAATTATGAAAAGTGTATCAAATGCTTGTCAGTAGCAGCCAATAAGAAACAAAATAAAGTTTTAAAATTGCATTCTATATATTTTCCTCCACATCATAAGAAAGTGAAGTACAGACGCATAATGCAGAAGGGTGCGTTTTCATTCGGAAAGTCCTTCAGAATTAATCTGAGGAACAATATTACCTTACATTTTCTGTATAGTTCTGTCCACAGTATTGTGTGGTATAAAAAATCTAGAGCTCTTTTTTATTAACAATGGACCTATTTAATCAAACGTTTAATTCCTTAACATTATTACTGTTGGAAACCACAGTTAAGCTGAATTTGAATTTTGTATATATGGATGCTATCAATTCTAAATGATGCCCATTTGCTGTCCTATATATCAAAGGATCCTTAGTTTAAGAAACTGCCTGCAATGACTTTGCACTACTGATGCATTTCAGTTTTAGTGCACAAACTATAAGAAACACTGAGCATTTTAGCATTGAGATTGTACAATGTTCCTCAGCATCTATAGTGCATGATGTTAAATGACAGCATACAGATGAAAACACGTGACATCTAGATTCTTCAGTACGTGGCAAATGATATGAAAACAACAACATCCTAAAAAACAACTCTGGAAAAGGAAACTCCACTTGCTCAAAATGTATCCAGATTGCTCTTTTCTGAAAGTACACTACGTGGGACCATTTCACTAAGTGGCTCCGTGAATCTTATCTGGCACTTTCCACTCTGTAAAAGAGCATAAGCATTGTGCCAGTCAGTCACTTCAAACCTGTGTCAGAAATACACATTTACAGTTCATTATCATCTGTAGCAGATACAGTAATCAGTGCTGCCATGGAGCTTGGCTAGATATTTCATTGTGTTGTGTGTAAACTGTTGAGAGTTACTTGTTTAAGTGAATATTTGAAAAAAAGGCTAATTCTTCAAGACTTAAAAACAAGTCAAAATGTATATTTTAATAGATAAAGATCATTTTTACATACCAAAATGCATGTGTGGTATTTTTTAAAACCAAATAAAAATTCCCTTGGCTGGATTGCTTGCAGCACTGCTGCAATACCGTGACCATGAAGCCTTTTTTTCTCACAGGGTTCAATAAAGAAGAACCCTCCAACAATGCTGTGCATTTGAGATGTACCCTGTCTCAAGTGTTTGTGGCTGTTTTATTGAAATAGTCAAAAAACATGAGGCCAAGATATAATTAGATAAAATATTGGAATATATTTTGTGATTTTTTTTATTGTTTGTTTCTTTTGTATTTGTTTGTTCAGACACAGCTGGGCATAATCCACATGTATGCATCGCTAAGGACAGATGTCATGCTCTTAATCTAATTCTATCTAAATTGTTCCAAAAAATGAAAGAAAAGTGCTGTAATTTGCTCATAACTTCTGTATACACGAATCTGCTGTCTTCAAAGACAACAAAATACCATCAAATGAAGATTGGTGCCTTGTAATAAAGCCATTTTTCCACAATGAAGTAATTTTCAGATGGAGGCCTTGAGACCAAAATCAGGACAATTTTCTTTGAGGTAGAAAACACAAGACAATATATTGCTTCATGCACATTTCTTGTTGACTATTCAGGGCTTTGGGGAAAATAGTGGAGGCAATATTTTGTCCATGTGGGGTCATCTGCAGCACACTCAAAGTAATTATGGGGATGGAGGAGTGGGTGGATGCCTGAGAGCTGTCCAGACTTTGATCGAATGTGATCGCAAGAATCACGACTTGGAGCCATTTTTCTGAAACACATGACAGAGATACAGGAACAAGCCTTTTTTATGTGCACTGTACAGCACTATTTTTGCTCACAAATCTCTACTCCACTAAGGCATCACCTATCAATAGGTTGTTGATTTCACACACTGTCTCTGTCATTCTGGATTTAATTTATGACTATTGGGATCTTTATCAATTACAGCAGCAAGCTGATCAGCACAATGACAAATATTTAAGGAATAGTTACATTACACCAGTGCTTCTGAAAGTCTGGACTCTGGTCCAGATCCGGAGGGAATTGAATCCGGACCTGCCTCGATTTCAGAAAATCTTCGATGTCATTTCCATTTCGTCTTTCCTGTAATGCCTGATAAAGTAGAGTTTGAGCCATTACTTTGATTACAGTATATATATATATTCTGTATATACTCGTTGTATTATCATTTATAATTACCAAAGTTATTGATAATGTTAGGCCTATTCTGGTTTTATTTCTTAATATCTGACTGGGCTGTTCAGACAGACAGCAGACAGACAACAGTTGACAGACAGACAGACAGACAGAGACAGACAGACAGATAGACAGATTAAGTACATAAACAATAATTAATTATTTTTTTATTGAAAATTATACAAATTATGCATTTATGTATAATTTGTATAGTGTGTAAAAAAAACACATTTTCCCTATAAATCTTCCACATAATATAAATGACAGCAGTGAAACACAAAAGCATTGATGGGTAAAATGAGATTAAACCTACACAGCTCTGAAAACCTTTAAATCCTAGCCCTCAGTACCTTTACCCTGTTTATTAGGGCATCACAGATCCATCATTAGCTCAGGGTGTAATTCACTCAACATTGGAGGGCTCTATATTGCATCTTGTCTACAAAATGGGTGTATTTTCAATTAGACTCCTCAGTGGCTACTAATTAGGCTTTCAATAATCAATACTAGTATCAATAGAATGATGAGGTCTCTTATTCAGGTTCCGGATTTATTTGAGGGGTGAATTTAAAGACCTGCTGGTATGTTTGACCTGGTTATCAGGGGTCACCGGATGGGTCAGGGGTGTACAAAAACATGAAACCTCAATGGATTTTGTCATCTTACTTAGCTTTGATTAAAAGACTCTTGTAGAACCATGTATGGGTCTACAAGGTTATGCAGTGACCTGTTTTTTTAACACTTGCCAAAACTCTCATAAATATAGGTGAACATGTAAAGTCTGAGCCATGTCTGGTCTGCCCAAATATGGTTGAAAGAGCATACTGTTAATGTATATTCAGCTGTGTATTTCCGTCTCATCCCCGTCTCTCTATCGCTCGTCGCTTAAAACCTCCATGCGATACAGCAGTCTGGCTCTAAGACCTTTCCCATTAACAATCCTCAATATCTTTGGGTTGGCGATGCCCACTATTCCCACAGGCTGATAGGATCCAGACACAGTTTGCGTGGCCCTGTCAGCTGAGTTTTAGCTTCCTCCATCTCAGACAGTCTGCATTGTGGATCACAGCCCCGGCCGCTGGTAGATGTGGCAGCCGCAGCGAGACAGATAGTGCCTTCTTTCTGAGCTGGAGTCAGTAAACCTGCCCCTTCCTCTCTGGGGAGGCTGCTTGCATGGCTCTAATGTGCCGGCTAAGGACTCACATTCATGACGCTGTAACCAGATCACTGCACAGCCAGCGCTAAAAAGCTAACAGTCTCGACTGTAAAGGCGTCTGTGGTCAGACCCCTCCTCTCTTATCTCAGTTTCCTCCGCAGACTGAGTGGAGGAAATCTGCCTTTATTTGAGTGAGACAAATAAATGGTACACCGATCGACCAGATTTTTTTTCAGATGTGTTGAAGACTGAATATATATATGCAACTTTTTTTGTTGCTATATTGCACTGCTAATCATCATCAGCATGTTAAAGGCCCTATTGTGAGCTGCTGTAGATTTATTTAACTTGGGCAAAAGCAAAACCATCAATTTTTTACAGCATTCATTCAAACATAATTTCTATAAGATAGACTATATTATATTGTATTATATATCATGCATTCACATATACTCTATCTTTCTCTCTCACTATATGTGTGTGTAAATGAACATATCACATATACAGCATTTATAAAAAAATTGATGTAATCAGTAACATAAAAACTAAGAAATTAGATTTTTTTTTTATTTTGTACACATACATGTTAATTGCTCTTGACTTGAAATATTTGAGTAAGTTAACACATACATAAACATACTCAAATATGTAAATATTTACATTAACAATTAACATGTATGTGTACAAAATAAAAAAAACTTCTAATTTCGTAGTTTTTATGTTACTGATTACATCAAATATAAATATTATAGTGAAAACTTAAAGGGATGGTTCATGGCCCAAAAAGGTAGTAAGGACATAATTAAAATAGTCCACCCGACATCAGTGGTTCAACCTTAATTTTATCAAGCTACGAGAATATGTTTTGTGTGCAAAGAAAACAAATATAATGACTTCATGTGCCTTGAATGTGATAGTTCCCTTGCTGTCTATATCTTGATTTGCGTTCCGAAGATGAACGAAGGTCTTATGTGTTTGGAACGACATGAGGTTGTGCAATTAATGACAGAATTTTAATTTTTTTGTGAACTATTCAGCTTTAATAGCTATAACTAGCTAAATCAGTAAATGCTTTACAATTGGTAGCACAATGCTTTGAATTTCTGGATGAGTAAGATAAGATAATATTGAATATTTAACATAAATCTGTTCTCAAACCAAGCTCACTTGTCACCAAAATGGTACCCCCCCCCCCCCCCAAAAAATAATAATAAAATAACATCATAACAGTAATTGTTCTAACTTAGCAAGGGAAAACATTAAACACTACTCATCTCCCACATTATAATCTTGAAAAAAGTACTCTCGAGTGCCATGCCAAGCATGCTGTAAACTAGAAATCCCAGCCCATATTCAGTTCAATTTCACTAAATTTGGACTAAATTCAAAACAATGAACTCAAAGGGAAAATAAAGTTTTACATACCCATAAAAGATCATTTGATTGAAATAATTTGTTTAATTTAAGTTTGCCCTACTCAAACAAATGAATTACAAACTTTGGAGTAAGCAATATTTTTCATGATTCTGAAAGAAGTCTCTTATGGTCACAAAGGCTGCGTTTATTTGACCAAAACTACAGTAAAACAAGTAATACTGTGAAATATTATTACAATTTAAAATAACTTCTCTATTTTAATATATTTTAAAATGTCATTTATTCAAGTGATGAGACCGCTGAATGTTCAGCATCATTACTCCACTCTTCAGTGTCCCATGATCCTTCAGAAATCATTATAATGTGCTTATTTGCTTCTCAAAACATTTCTTATTATAATCAATGTTGAAAGCAGTTGTGCTGCTTAAAATTTTAGAATTTTAAAAGAAAAGAAAACTGCGATACATTTTTTTTCAGGATTCTTTCATAAATATAAAGTTTCAAAGAACAGCATTTATTTGAAAATCAAATCTTTAACAAACTTCACTAAACATCACTTTTGATTAAGTTATTTTCTTTACAAAAATCGTACTAACCACAAAAGTTTGAATAGTAGTTTATTTATATAAACAATATATGTAGATATAGTCTGTCTATCTGTGTTTGAGTGAAATGGAGTAAAACTGGGGATTTAGAATGATGATTCACTTAAAAATATACTTTAAAAGTCTATCTACACATAAGATACATGGCTCTTTGAAGAAGGTTTATGTGTCATTTCAAGGTTATTGGAATAAGGCAGCTATATGTCCATTAATAGCATGGCTCAGTAGGACAAACAAAGTCTGTATGACTTTCATCATATCAAAGTGTATATTTTCATGACGAACAGAATCTACTCTCTCCGCGGACTGTGCCTGCCGCCCTCAAGGAAAGAGGAAGACACTCTTAGCGCAAATCTGAGCCCAGATTCACAACAATGTATTGATATTCACCTCCTCCATTCTCCTAGTGAGTATAGAGTATCAGTCGCCTTCAAGGTTGGCGCCAAGCTCTGTCTTCTCTGAACCACAAACCAGAATTAATTGCAAATCAATCGAACAAAGTACAACTGATCAGTAAACCAATTAGTAATTTTAGCTGGTCATCCTGGTTTGGTTTACCTCACACTCTTTACTGTGTTTTTCACAGCTTATCCTATGATTTTCCTTGAAAACATCTCTTTTGCCCTTAAAAGCACAATGTGCATCATACAGTATGAAAAAGTGGAGTACAGTTTTAAAAGCGAGAAACAAGTAAATATTTCTGATTCAGGCATGTTTCCCCTCCGCATACCGAGTGGCTTTTAGTAGAGACTTGAAATATTTGTAGTTTTCACTTAATGTATATCAACATAATCTTTTGTGTTTTTGATTTTCTTATATTTTAATGAATGTATGGAAATATAGCAAACAAAAAAAAGCATGCGCATCAGCGGCAAATTGCTGAAAGTGGCTGCTTGGCATTTTTTATTTCAAGCAGAAAAACACACTACAGACTCTTTATGGACAGACTCTCACAAAGGTGAGGTTTCGAGCACACGTGTTTGTTAATTAGATAAAAAAAATCATATAAAGAGGTGCAATATCCTGCTAAATGAATCTACAAAAATACATAAACAAACAAATGAGTTAAAGGCATTTTATTCTGTTAATGACGCACTGTGGCTAATATAACAGAACATTATTAAGATGGAATTCTCATTAATTATTTGGGACAGAAAATGCAAGCAGGCTGGGAGGAAAATGGCTGGCCCAGCTAATACCATGATGCACCATCTTGAGGCATAAGATCTTTTAATGTATTCTCTGGCTGTGCCTGAAAGGAGGAAAGAGCGAGCTGAATGGATCCATTAATTTAATTGAAGCAGGCCCTGACAAGAGATAAAACATCTCCCACATCTCCCCAGGCCGCTGCTGGCTTTATAGTAAACAACCAATGATCCATAAACAAAACCAGGAGAGCAGGAGACCCACTCTATAGAGACTTCAAGGCCACAAAAATATGACACGAGAAGAGGAGAATGGAAACTGAAGAGCCCCCCTTTCTCGTCTCTCCTGAGCCCTACCTGCGTATTCAACCTGGATAGGGCTCATTGTACGGTCTCTTTGGGATTTTTGATGTTAATAATTCAGTTTCTGGTCCCAGTGCTGGTAGCTGTCAAAAAGAAACCCGCGAGTGCAGAAAATAGCAGGTGCTCTTTCCACGGGGAGAACAATGCACGCGTTTCACCTTCAGGCATGCGGGCCATTTAAATAGGCTTCAGATGTAGCGCTAATACAATGTTATCTTTTATCTGAATGTTTAGGAAAGTATTGAAAACATAAAATTAAATGAAGGAAACGTATTCATTAACTGATATAGAGAAATAGAAGTGGAAAATGGCTGGACCCATGGAAAATCGATGGACGCATGTCTCTTAATACACGCTTTCATCAGAGACAAAACGCGAAGACAAAACCAACCAGAGGCCATTGAGTCGGCAGGCACCTGTTCCTAGAGCACATTACAAACACTACAAAAGAAAGGAAGAGCCACTAGCGGCGGTCTGAAATATTTGCCGAATGTGAAGGTCACTGGTTTTAGTCTAACATGTTCTGTCTTGCTCTAAGAGAGAGGGAGAGAAAAAAAAGCTCAGTGCTAAAACCTATGTGGAAAAAAATAGGACATAGAGCTTCGAGCACTTCAGGCCTGGTAGCATTAAAGTGTTCGCACATCTGCTTGAGATAGAGTTTCTGTGTAAGTGCTGGACTAAGGGGAAACAGGGTTTGTGCACTACTAACCTTGTGACAGGAGAGAAAAGAGTGGAGAAATCTGAGCTACTCATCATTCGCCATTGGCCATGCAGAGCTTCTCGTTTCTCTTAATTGAGAGTTTGTGTTTTGAGGGCGAAAAGATAGCTGATGAAAATGAATAATGTAAGAGGCTACAACTTTGTTGGTCGAATTGCATGAGGATATTCCATAGCATTGCACTGAGCTCAGTGAAAATGAATCAGACAAACACACAGGTGCGCTCCACCATTTCATTACACTGCAAATGTGTAAAAGTGCGGTACGCTAGATTTTGAGTGTGCAAAATTACACAGCGACGAATCCAATGACGAATAACATTAAATTCAAAATGAAAATTTGCCTTGCCTTAAAAATATTTTGTAATATATTATCAGCAGCAGAATATAATGTTATGAACACACTTTTAACAATAAATATTAATACATTAAATGTTATCACTTACAGCATTTCAAACAAATAAATATGTTACAATTATTATTAAATATATGAATCACTAACAATATGTCAAACAATTAAAAATAATAATTTAATAAATAATTTAAAATAATTATATACTGTATATATATTATCCCTAACAGGATATGATTTAATGCAAATAACAAATTGCAATAAATTTAAAATGTTAAAATGTTCATGAAATATATTATCACAAACAGGATATAATGTCAAACAAATAACAAGTTACAATAAATTCAAAATTTTCGACAGAGGTATATTATGTCACTGAAAGAAACAATGACTTTGAAATGTTCTGAATGATGGGTGTGCTTCTGCTCTGCTCCGCTGATGAATTGAAGTGAATGGACCCAGATATAACAAAGAACCAACTGAGCAACTTCAATAAAGTAAAAAATACATTTGTATAGATGTATATTTTGCAAGCAGGAACATTTCTGTGCTCAGATTACAAACTTCAAGTACAAGGCTGCCAGTAAACCTTGCACCATTTAATTATATATGTTCAATGCAATGATTTCAATCCTTTTTTAATTGTCTGCCAGCTAATGTGAGTGTACTTTGATACTTTATTCACATTGTAAAACCTTTCAGAGAAATCTAAAGCTATATTTTGTCAATAGTTTTGAGATTACAAATGCATCGTTGTCATTTGGCTGACTCAGACTTCTCAGAAATGATACACAGAGCTGAAAAAAGGACCTTTTTAGTGCGTAATGATATCGCCTCAAGATCATTTACTCACTTGGACTCTACTTAGTTACTTAAAAGAAACTTTAGAATATGGTGGTGAATCAATAATGAAAGTATTTTGCTTCGCTATTCTTATCTTGCATATGGAATGTCCTGGTGTAGGTGTAATTTGCAGAATGAATGGTTGATCATGTGAAAAGATGGAACGGCGGGGATTAAAACAGTTTTAGTGGCCATAGCGGAGTAGTTCATATATCCCTGTTAAGTGCCCTCAAAAAAGAAACAAAGGAAATAAACAGTGTCTCTCATGGCTCGGAGTATATTATCTCAGGATCACACTCTTGCACACGCACATGCACGCGCACGCGCACACATACACACACACACACACACACACACACACACACATTTTTCCTCTGTCCTTCTGTCACACGTTGCCTAATAATTTGTTTTTTGGTGTGTCGTGCCATTTCTTTGGTTCAACAAAAAGCAGTTATGGAACAAGTAGCCTACAAGTACAAGCACATCTTGGCTGACAATAAGGTGGATTTATTCTCCAATATTCCAGTGAACTCAAAAAAAAAAAAAAACATCTATACCAGGAACTCGTAAATAAAACTGCAAAAGTTATTAATATGTCTGAAAAAAATTGGAGAAAATTGCACCATTTAAAAAAATATATAAATAACATTAAAATAAAAAGAGCAAGGACACATCAACACATAATATGTATAATATGTGGAAATAAATGCATGCCATGATTTTCTATCATATAGCAAGTATATTATTACTGACAGACAATGGATTATTTTGAACTTATTTGAATTAACCTAATTAATACAATGAAACACGTGAATTTTCTGAAATCACAAACAGTGTTTTGAAAGCTGGTGATAAAGTAGATGTAATACGTTTGTTTTTGCATTGAAGGGTAACAATAGGTTTTGTTTTTTCCAAAGTGATGCCATTCCTATTATCTATACCATAGCGAGAGACTCAATGGTGTGAAAAGATTTCCATGTTTAATCATTGTGTAGTCTATGTGTAAATATTACCTGATGGCTAGCTTCCCTTACAAGACAACAGAACGCGGTTTTCCTGTTTACACTTATTTAAAGATCAGTCATCACCAATAACCCATATCATTTTTGAAAATATACATTTGGTTCAAAGGTTTCTTTTCCCTATCGCATCAACCATGTGTTTGGTTTATACAACAAAAGAATCTGCAGTATTGCGGTACATTCAAAGTGCCACTCCTACAACCGCTCATCATGAGTTGAGAAATACAGCTTATTTAACTTTCAAAAGAAGTTGATGATGCGGTTATGTTGTGTAAAAACCCCTATTCTCTACCTGTTTGGCTGCTAATCTGATTATTCTGTGACACCTTGAAGCCCTATCAAAAATCTGATTATCAGATGAACTACCACCATCCCCTATGACTGGATGAAAAGGTGAAGCGGAGATGTAACACTGCATTTATTCCGCTCCTCACATCCGTGCATGACAAAGACGAGCGAGAGACACAACCGCTGCTTCGTCTGATTGTGGTAAGGTTACAGTTACAGTGCTAAAGAGAGATACTATCGGCTAGTGATCTAGAAGTTGTTATGAGAGGGTCAGTTGCTGTGTGTGTGTGTGTGTGTGTGTGTGTGTGTGTGTTTGTCTTTGATCAGATATTTTGAAATCTCTCAGGAAGCTTCCCGCCCAGCAGATATTTCAAAGCTGTCAATCAGAACCAACACAACAGCCATGAAACAAGTCTAATTGATCTGATTTGAACAACATAGTGTTTATCTTTACAATCTTTCATCCTTCACAGAGAACTATTTACATTCCTTACAAGCACGTTTGCCGATCACGTCTGTTGGTTTGTGTATAACCAGGGAATTGAAAATGTTCACATTTTGCAGTTTGTAAATCCTATTTGGATAGGAGCTGTCTGTGTTCATCAAAAGGATTTTTGAACGGTTCTGTACTTTTTTTGCCCTGTGAACAAAATACTTCAGAGATGCTGAGAGCAGCAGGCATGATTGAAAAGCAATGAAAGGGTCAAAGTCTTTTTGTCAGAGTGTCTGACTTTTTTAATCACAATGAGTGGTGGGGAAGACAGACTTTGATTAAGCCTGGCTCACAGATCGATAAAGTCCTTGAACTTGCATAAGTCATTGCTGCCTACTAACAATTACTGATAGCCTATGTTTTATTCACAGGGGTCTGAGATCACGTAACCCCACGGCACGCACACCTGAGTGAATTTGCCATTGATAAATAGAACAGGTTGACTCTTTTTTTTAATGCCATAGATGCATCCTAAAATTGAAAATTGACTTAGCGGCAAAACACCTCAAGCCATGCCAAAGGCAAATAAACCACTTGTGAATGCAATGTTTTTTGGTATAAACATCTCAAACTAAAGGAGGATTTCAACTCGTGACTCAAAGCCCGCTCGCCATCCGTGGAGAGGTCACAGCCTGGCCTCTACAAAGCAATGCATCCTGTTGGGCTGCTCGGATTTAAAAACCTGCCGGGTCTGGCTTCTTGATCTGTACTTTAAAAAAATGCAAAATTTACTCGTATTGATTAAATGTAGATTGAATGAACAGAGGAAAGAAATGACACAACCTGCCGGGGTTCAGCTCTCTTTATCATTGTTTAGCGCGGCCTGACAGATTCAATCTGCCGAGCTCGGAGGAAGGCCGTACGAGTCAGTCGTGGGCCACAGACGCAAGGCCAAACCCCCCTATGCGGTGAGATCGAAAAAAGTTGTGGGTCACGGAGGACGTAGCCTGCAGCCTTCCCCTCTAATCATAGAAGCAGTGCTAAAAGAGTGAGTTTTCACAGCTGGCTCCGGGTCTGACCCGGGATAATCATCAAGGAATACCCCTCTGCAGACTAGGCCATTGTTGCTTCTGAGGAACACGACGCTATCCGTCTTTTCAATATGACCCGGCAGATGGAGGCTTTCTCCTTTCATGTTGGGAGGAGGCAGAAAGCCACCTGAGTGAATTGCAGAAAGCACCTTGATTTGGTGGATACACTGCCAAAGACACATCTGAGAGGGTGTCTGTACAAAAAAGCCCAAGCCGAGTCTTTCTTCGTCTCAGGACCTCGTTTGTGGCCTGATTCGTGTTCACATTTTACTAAAGCTTTTTTTACTAAAGAACATTTGTATAAACATGTTGTTTTCAGGTCATGAGCTGTGGGTTCAGACTAAGGACGGGTCCACAGCATCATTAGGTGAACTAACAATGACACTTCTGAGAGAGGACGCAAGCAACAGCACACGATGGGCTAGCATGAATCATAGTGGATAGAGTTGATGGGCAGTGTTTTATAAGAATCATTGTGTCGTGCAGAGGAGTTAGTAAATATTATCAGTAAATAAATAGTAGGGGTGTGCATTTTGATCCGTATTCAATCAGGCTTCGTCGCAGATGTATCACTGCATAAAGCTAAAAGCAAAAAGTTTCCGTGCAATATTCAATGTTACAAATAATAAAAGTCAAGCATCTAACCATATAATCATGCTAGATCTGTGATCGTGTAAACTTTTATAAAGCACTATGAAGGCTTCTAGACAAATGACATTTGTAGAGAACATCACAAGCACATAACTGACATTTAAACGATTAAAAGAAAATCAATAAAACTCTATATAATCTCTTTCCTTTGTGTTTTGAACTTCTTATGCACGGGATGCGCACTCGGTGTTGCTTAAGTGCTCTATGCCGCTCTGTATGCGCAATTAATACCTGTATTTTGGCAATGGGATTTTAATACAATATATGGGGCTGCCTATACTGTGCAGTATGTTTAAAAGAAATGTATTTAAATTTTACCTTACAGTGATTTTTTTCCTAGTAAGAATCAACACTGTGATTTTTCATGCAGAGTCATAGATTTGTTGTAAGTAAATATTAATTGTGTGGACTGTGCTGGTATCATCGTATCAGTATCGGCAGTCAGAAAATCGGTATCTGAAAAAGTGGTATCGAATCATAGTAAAATATGAAATGATTTTGTGTGCGTGTATTTGGAAATGTTTTGGGTAATTTTGATCTCTTCAGGCTTGCAGACCAGCTGACTGACCAGCTATTTGTCTTGATTTAAGAAGAAGAAATTACTTTTTCACCACGGTAAATAAGCATAGACACAATAAAAACTACATCTACAAATGTCCAAGCAGCCACTGCAGTTTTACAGGAAATAAAATAATTAACTGGCATATTTGCTGAGAGTATGTTGTTAGCGCCAAACAGGCACTGTCTCACGTAAAGAGTGACGTTGAGCATTGTTCAACAATCTAGCTTTACTTTGTGATAGGGTTATTCAGTCCCTATTACTGAACAGCACACATCCTTCATCTGAAAAGCAACATAATTAGAAAAATCCCTGAATGTATGTGCAGCTCTGTGTAACAGAAAGTAACTGAGCGAAGGCACTAACCTAAATAAATAAGCACTCAGCAGATTTACAATGGAAGGTAATATGCCCTTTGTCAGTCTGCATTCCTCTTTGTGATTCACAGGCTGTTTGGCAGGTGGGACCCACTTGTTAAACAGAGTAAACGACAAGAGCCTGCTTTCAGAAAAGTACAATCTCAGCCACTAAAGAAAGGCATCATTTTAAGCACAAGATTACCAGTATAATCCTTGCTTGAGTAAGAAGTTATTCAGATTAAAAATGGCTTTTGGGAGATATAAATAAATTGACAACAAAAACAAATGCTCCAAATAAAATGTATTTTCAATCAGCATACGTATGTAGCGTTCTCTTTAAGACTGTAAAAACAATGACTTTGATACTGATAGAGTTGTGCTTCTGTAAAGAGGTCTATAACACTTGGACAGAGCTATTTGTTAGCATTCCTATTCATCTCAATGGCAGTCACTAGACTAGCTCATAAACTACAGGCTGCCATCTTTTCAGGAATCAATTGTCATGTAACTAATGAAGCAGACAGGAAAAAAAATACCTGTCACTTGTAAAACACCTACAATAATGAAATTTTGCTTGAAAAATAATTAGAATAAATGGCTAATTTCGAATGGCTATCAATGAAGAAAGATACTTGCGTCCATGCTTACAGCATAGTCACATCTTCTACAAACAGAGGCCAAGGGAATGACGCTAATGGGCTAATTCTTGACACCCTGATATTAAATGTTAACAAGGTTGTGCTAGCTAATGAGTTGTCTTGTCGACTTTTTCGACAGTCGTCGTGGAAAAGGTTTCAGTTTTATTGATGCCATTGTTTTATTAATGGAATGATTATTAGGCATGATCATTTTTTTTTTCAAGAGTATCCAATAAAAAAACTATAGAAAGCAATTTTAGGCTGGCTATGTGGTCTCAATATGTCAGTCCCCATGATGGAAACCTCCATATATAATAAAACCATTTTTATTTGGTAACTTATGTAAATAACACATGCGATGTTAACTATATTTCCTAATTTCATAATCAAAATAAATATGAATGCACACACTAATACAATTATTAGAGTATTTCTGTCAGGACCACTATCGTCAAAGATGATTGACAATTAGCATACAGTTTGGATTGGCGGTATGGTTCTGTTCTGGGCAAGAACTTCCTGCGCATCCAGGCAGCCTAGCATGGATAAGAGCAGAGAGAGCAGCGATATCCCCCCAAGGTAAATAGAACAGAACCAATTAAATTATTGCACATATCGTTAATGTTCAGTCATTTTATGTACACATTTTTGAATTAGTCTGATTCAAATGAGAATCAGAAGCTGGATCCTGACTGACAGAGGAGGAGTTGGGGATGGAGGAGGTTAATTAGCTATTGTGCATTGTGAAAACTGCTGATAATACTGAAGGACCTTATATATGGATGCTTAGATGGGTGTCGTATTCCTATAGGTAGATGGCGATCAGCTGAGAGTCAGCTGATGCGAGCTTGACTAACGTGACCTGCCAGAACTAACGCTACGCTTGATTATTATTATGAATTTAGCACATGAGATAATATTGCTTATGAGATAATATTGCTAAAAAGGTACAAACTTGGCAAAAACAAAAGTTAGATGGAAGAAAAAAATTCTACCAAACAACTAGGAAAATGCACTGGTAGTTTGAGATGTGATGGCAGACTCATTTGCAGCATCCTCTCTATTGTTTTACTGGAGAATTCATGGAGCCACAGCAGGCCCGGCGCCCCCACGGACAACCCAGTGCCCCCCCCCCCCCCGGACCGAGAGGGTCAGCCGGACTTTAGTTTAGCGTTTATAATAGTCTAACTCATATAGTGTAAAACAGTCTAACTGATTGCTTTTAGATGGAAAAGCTGCCCATAACTCCTGGTCTAGGATCTGTTTTCTTCATAATAATAGCATAATGAAATAGATTTGGCAAAAAATCCAGTGTATCTGGCCTTCTACTTTGTAAAGCTTCAACTGATTTTACATTGCATTTTCGCAGAGGGGAGCAAAGTAGCCAATCACAGACATGTTTGTTGATTTCTACAACGCAATGGCCAAATCAGAGGTTTTTAAGTTGGAATCCACGCACTCGCTGCTTTTTGTCCAGTGCTGAGTTCTATCATGCTCGTAAATTCATTTTTGAAAAAAGTTTCATGGTGTGGTCACATTCATTGGTTAAAATGGAACTTTGTAAGATCGTGATGAATGAGTGACAGTTTTTAATACATTTAAAGGGAGCGCTCTATAGGCTATTCAGAATTTAAATAAAGCTTGTGTTTTTCATGCTTGACAAGCAACCACGTAAGACACAGAGATAGCTACAACACTTTATAGATGAAGATAATAATTTCAGAAGCACAGAGTGATGTGATTCTGCAACAGAGCCTGGTCCAAACGCAGGATTTAGATAAAGATGGTTATTTGTATTGGCTGCCAAACCATGCACCTGCTTGCTTTTCTGTTTAATTTAAGTGTTTTACAATAAGGTTCCATTAGTTAATGTATTAAAGTGTTAGTTAATTATTGTAAACCCAAATAATGCATTTTGAGCGTTCACTTGAAACCAACCGACACCAGCCCCCCCCCCCAAGAAATATAAAAGCCCCCCCCCCAAAGTTGTGCGTCCTGGCGCCGGGCCTGAGCCACAATAAGAATGGCCTGTACCTATAGATAGCACTGTAAACTCTTTATCTCTCTTTCTTCTGCCTCTGAAAGGATGTGTCTGTCATCTCGTGGTCACTGTTTAAATGGCCACCTGATAAAGGCAACAATCGGGGGACAGGAGAGACCTACAGACTGTGCATCCTCACACAGGACATGCCAGTAGGCTATGAGAACACCTCCCACAGTCCCCCTTGATGACTGAGAAGGATGGAGTCTCTTTAAGGGAAACAAGTGGAGACTTTGGGCTATGATAGACAGCCTCTACAAACAAGCCCTTTGAGAGAGTCTCCGTTACCCCTCAGGTCGGCCTGACAAAGGGGGAAATTGGACACTCATTTGTTTGGACACATCTCAACACCTCGAATGACCAGGCTGATAAGAAGCTGGCCCTCTGCCCAGTTATGACCTGCATGATTCAAGATGGATATCTACAGCGAGCACGACACTAAAGGTCCTTTCGAGAAGCACTCGTAGTGAGAGCATACATTTTGAAAGATTAGTTTTCATCTGCCGTATTGCATTTTGAGATGCTGGAGAAGAAGGCTAAAAAGAAACTATGACCGAAAAACTTGATGTCGAACATTTCAAAGCCTCTGAGTCTGATTAAAACCTGCTTTAACTGTTATTTTTACTATGTAAAGGGCAGTGCGGTCAGTCTTGGATCTGCTAGAAAGCACAAATATAAACTAGTCTTGGATGCAAGGTCAAATATACTGCAGGATGGTCACCTGCCTCGTGTGCCTGCCAACCTTTAATTGAAATGTTTTGATAGATTTCCTCAGCAGGTCAAATGTAACAGTCCCTATGCAAAGGTCAAACTGGGGCTCCAAGCATAAGCACTCCAATGCTTTATGGTGTTCACTAATTTGCTTTGCAGAGTTGATTTGACCATGGACTCCACCGATCTTCACTGGACTCCATAGCAGCAGGGTTAATGGCCACTGGGTCACTTCACCAGATAGTAGTCTTTCATTGAAGCACTTCTTCATTTTATTAGTCTTGTTGAGGATCGATGACAAAAATAATATATATTTTTTTTCATGGGAGCTCAAGGATCAGAGGTGAGAAAATATAAAGGGGGCCAGAATGGGAGCAAAAGTTCAATAAATAAAACTCCATATTCATTCTTAAGATGGCACAAGGGTAGCCAATTTATTGAGTGAGATGCATTTAGGATATGAAGAGGTTTTGCTTGAAATTATTTTGGATCTTAAACTCCATATGGGGCGAAATAATATACAAAGGCCCTTATTTCTATCCCATCCGTGTACAGAATCATAAAATGTTGTAAATTTTGATAGAAAAATGTGTACAAAATAATGCACTGTAATATTGGATTTATGCACAAGTCAATCTTTATTTTTATATTTAAAAAAATGGTAACACTACAATAAAGTGTCATTTGTTAACTTTAATGTATTCATTAACATGAACGGACAATGAACTATATTTAGTACTCTCTTTATTAATCTTTGTTCATGTTAGTTAATAAAAATACAGTTGTTCATTGTTTGTTCATGTTAGTTCACAGTGCATTAACTAATGTTAACAAACACAACTTGTGATTTTAATAATGCATTAGTAAATACTAAAATTAATTTGAACTAAGATTAATAAATGCTGTAGAAATATTGTTCACTCTTATTTTAACTAATGTAGTTAACTAATGTTAACTAATGGACCTTATTGTAAAGTGTTACCAAACAAATTAACTGAATAATAAATGCTATATTTGTATGTGAGATGACAGATATGAAGATACAGGAAAAACAAAAATAATGAATTTTCTTTCTTTCTTTTTCCTTCTTTTTTATAACATTATATTTTTTAATCAAAGAAGTTTTACTGATCAAACTTTGAATTTATTTGATATACTTCCAGGCGCTTTTCTTACCATCATCCACTTATTTTATTGGCACAGTAGCTCTTGTACAGATGCAGCGGAGCCCTGAGGGAGACTGCCATTCATGATATCAGCTGTGTAATTGAGCCCCATGTTCCCTCTGTTGTCTTTCAAATGAATCAGCTGCTGCGAGCCATAAAGCTGTAGTGTGGGCTTGTTTGAATGGTCATGCTTGTTTTCAGCCCTTCTGGGTGGGTGTGGAGAGGGACACAGACATGTGGAACTACAAGCCTGGTGGCCCTCTCATCAGATGGGATTGCTTGTAATTTGCCTTTTAAAGGCATCTCGTCCACATAATCAGACGGCAATTGCACCATTGTCATGTACAGTGGGTGAATGTGAGCAATCTCTATTGTGATTCCAAATTTGGCAGAGTGGATGGAATGACACACTTTGCCCATAGTTTGGAGGGGAGAAAGTCTCTGAGCATAAGGTTGCTCTCAGAGATTGGCTCTTTTGAAATGGTCTGATATTCTTTTATCTTATTTTGCTGTTAGAATGAAGTGCCACGTTGACTGTTGTTGCAACTTTCCCCATTGCAGGAGTAAATTATATTTTAAAATATTTTAAAATAGAAAACAGTTATTTGAAATAGTTAAAATATTTCACAATATTACTGAATTTACTGTATGTTTGATAAAGACTTTTTTTTGGTCAGTTACTGTCTTTAATGCCATAGGCCTAGAGCATGCGAATGTCTAATAGTTCATGAGACTGCTAAATCTGAATATATATATATATATATATATGTGTGTGTGTGTGTATTTATATGTACAGTATATACACTCACCGGCCACTTCTTTAAGTACATCTGTTCAATTGCTTGGATAACACAAAATGCTAATCAGCCAATCACATGGCAGCAACACATGTATTTAGGAATCTAGATGTGGTGAAGACGACTTACTGAAGTTGAAACCGAGCACCAAAATGGGGAAGAAAGGGGATTTAAGTGACTTTGAACGTGGAATGGTTGTTGGTGTCAGACGGGCTGGTCTGAGTATTAAAAAACTGCGATTTACTGGAATTTTCACACACAACCATCTCTAGGGTTTACAGAGAATGGTCCTAAAAAGAGAAAATATCCAGTGAGCGGCAGTTGTGAGGACGAAAATGCCTTGTTGATGTCAGAGAAGAATGGACAGACTGGTTAGAGATGATAGAAAGGCAACAGTAACTCAAATAACCACACGTTACAACCAAGGTATGCAGAATACCATCTCTGAACGCACAACACGTTGAGCAGATGGGCTACAGCAGCAGAAGACCACACCGGGTGTCGCTCCTGTCAGCTAAGAACAGGAAACGGAGGCTACAATTCGCACAGGCTCACCAAAATTGGACAATAGAAGATTGGAAAAACGTTGCCTGGTCTGATGAGTCTCGATTTCTGCTGCGACATTCAGATGGTAGGGTCAGGATTTGGCGTAAAGAACATGAAAGCATGGATCCATCCTGCCTTGTCTCAACGGGTTCAGGCTGGTGGTGGTGGTGTAATGGTGTGGGGGATATTTTCTTGGCACACTTTGGGCCCCTTAGTACCAATTGATCATTGTTTAAACACCACAGCCTACCTAAGTATTGTTGCTGACCATGTCCATCCCTTTATGACTACAGTGTACCCATCTTCTGATGGCTACTTCCAGCAGGATAATGCACCATGTCACAAAGATCAAATCATATCAGACTGGTTTCTTGAACATGGAATTCACTTCCTTTCTTGAACAATGAATTCACTTTTTACTCAAATGGCCTCCACAGTCACCAAATCTCAATCCAGTAGAGCACCTTCGGGATGTCGTGGAACGGTTTTAACATCACGGTTCGGTATGATTTCGGTACAGCAGGGGGAAAACTGAATCTTTTTAATAAACAGTGGTTTACTGAACAAGTTGCTCTTTCTTGAAATACATTCAGTTATAGTTTCAATTTTCTTAGTGATAAAAATCTACCTCGGCTTATGCTTAAAACTATAGGGAACCCTTTTACATTAAGGTTACAATTAGGCCTAACAACTTAACCAAATTTAAATGTAATTACTATTTATTTTAAAATAGATGATCAACCCTCAACTTTAAAAACAATTGTATGCAAACATGTAAATTGCACATAATTCAGTTTTTAATTCCAACGTATAAATAATACAATTTCTAGGCTATTTGTTAAAATATATTCTATTACACACTGACTGATAGCATGTTTCATAACAGATTCATTTAAACATACATTAAATAATTAAGACTAACAGGTTTAGTAAAATATAAGTATATGGGGTAATATTTTGCTAAATGCTCCTCTCTAGACTTAATTTCTCTAGTGAACTAATGAGCTGTGGACACTGATGACTTGCTGAGGTAAATTACTGTAAATGCTATGTGACATTTTATTTCCACACTATTTTGTTGATGTCTTTCCGCGGTTGAAACACTGATTGAGCAATTACATGAGGCATAAGATGTTCAGTCATGTTTATTCACGTTAAAACTAGTAGAACAGAGGAAGGAATGATCGCGTTCACTTGCGCTCCACTCTGCACAAGTCTGCGGCGCGCCATGGCTCAGAAACGAGAACTGGAGCTAATCGCAGCTGCACGAGTCAATGCTTGTGTTGGGTTTATACCAGCACGTTTCTGAACCGCCCCAGAATCGGCTCTCCGAGGAGTTTATACTGCGATCTGTCATACCACATCAAAGACTGTCAAAACGTGAAATGGTTCGGTACGAATACCTGTACCGTTACACCTTTAATATATATTAGGGCTGTCAATCGATTCAAATATTTAATCGCAATAATCTCATGATCGTCATGTTAACTCGCGATTAATCACAATTAATCACACATTTTTATTTGTTCTAAATGTACCTTAAATTAATACTTTTCAAGTTTTAATACTCTAATCAACATGGGCATGGACAAATATGGATGCTTAATGCAAATGTATGTTTATTATTATTGAAACCATAGTTAACATAGAGCATGAAGACTAGACATTTTTCAAAGGTAATAGATGTTTTTCAAAGAACTTGTTCATGTCTATCCGACACATGAAAAAAGAAATACAAGGTTCCCATTACTTCTCTTTCTTTGCACTGAGCAATTTACTTACACAAACCTGTTTACATTTTTGCAGGACAGGGCAGCTCACTTCTGAACATGCAAAATGTACATAGCCTATAATGTTTATTATTACATTTGTTTGCCTCTCTGTGCCCACATACTGTATTTTGATGCAGCTACATTCTCAATAAAACAGTTTTCATTTATATATTTTACTGTTTCTGTTGTCAGACAACAGAATGACTATGAAAAAGTGATTGAAACGCGATCCATTAAGACTACATAACTAGCTCTCCTTTACTAGATGTTAATCTGCACAAAAATCCTTATAATCGAGCCGTCGTCTGATTAAATAAAATACCCATTAGATGATGACAATAGCTGTGCTGTGATTTTGGCTATATTTGCATGTAAAATTAGAGAAGCAAGCAACATAATATCTGTGTTTAAATGAATTAAGCTCTGCTCTTCTCTACCGTGCGCTGAACAGAAACTGAGCAGATGCAGAGAGAGAGAGAGAGAGAGAGAGAGAGAGAGAGAGAGAGAGAGAGAGAGAGAGAGATGTGTGCGCTGAACAGAAACTGAGCAGACGCGGAGAGAGATAGAGATGTGTGTGCGTGCGCTGAACAGAAACTGAGCAGATGCAGAGAGAGAGAGAGGGTGTGCACATGCTGAACAGAAACTGAGCAGACAGACAGAGAGAGAGAGAGAGAGAGAGAGAGGTGTGTGCACGTGCTGAACAGAAACTGAGCAGACAGACAGAGAGAGAGAGAGAGAGAGAGAGGTGTGTGCGCGTGCTGGGAAAGCAAGACCTCGCGCTCGCGTGGCAGTACCGGCGATTCTCGGAGGCTAAATAAGGTTTGGGCGCTTTTCCTTTAGGGAAAAAAAAAGTCGCTAAAGGAGTCTGCAATGTTGCTAAGTTGGCAACACTGTGCATCTCCATTTCTCCAACTACGGGTTGGGCCACGGGTCAAACAAAAAATACGCGCTGCGTTAATCGCGCGTTAATAAATTTAGTGCCGTTAAAAGGAATTTGCGCTGACGCGTTAACTTTGACAGCACTAATATATACATATTTATATATATTTGAGGTATCTCTTGTTCTTTGAAACCACAATAATGGGGAAGACTGCTGACTTGGCAATGGACCAGAAGACGATCATTGACACCCTCCACAAAGAGGGTAAGTCACAGAGGGTCATTACTGAAAGGGGTGACTGTTCACAGAGCGCTGGATCAAAGCATATTAAATGCAAAGTTGACTGGAAGGAAGAAATTGGCTAGGAAAATGTGCACAAGCAACAGGGAGTGGTTCAAGCTTCACAGGGAGTGAACTGAAGCTGGAGTCAGTGCATCAAGAGTCACCACGCTCCGACATCTTCAGGAAAAGGGCTACTAAGCCACTTCTGAAACAGAAACAATGTCAGAAGCATGTTATCTGGGCTAAGGAGAAAAATAACTGGACTGTTACTCAGTGGTCCAAAGTCCTCTTTTCAGATAAAACTAAATTTTGCATTTTATTTGGAAATCAAAGTCTGGAGGAAGAGTGAAGAGGCACAGTATCCAAGCTGCTTGAAATCCAGTGTAAAGTTTCCACAGTCTGTGATGATTTGGGGTGCCGTGACGTCTGCTGGTGTTGGTCCATTGTGTTTTATCAAGTCCAAAGTCAATGTAGCCATCTACCATGCGATTTCGGAGCACTTTATGCTTCCATCTGCTGGGAAGCTTTATGGAGATGCTGATTTCCTTTTCCAGCAGGACTTTAGCACCTGCCCACAGGGCCAAACCCACTTCCAAGTGGTTTGCTGACCTTGAATTTACTTGAGTGCTTGATTGGCCAGCCAACATGCCTGACCTGTCCTGAACCCCATATGGAATAAGGGATCTATGGGATATTTTCAAGAGAAAGATGAGACACAGTCGATCCAACAATACAGACGAGCTGAAGGATCAATAGTGCCTCAGCAGTGCCACAGGCTGATTGCTTCCATGCCACACTTCACTGATGCTGGAGTTTGTGCTAAAGGAGCCCCAAGTATTGAGTGCATAAATGAACATACTTTAAAGAACTTGAACTTTTCTGTTTTGCACATTTTTTTTTTGGTTGATCTTAGGAAATATTCTAATATTTTGGATTTTTGACTTTCATGAGCTGTACGTTCTAATCATCAAAATGAAAACAAAAAACGTTTGAAATGTTTTACTTTACATGTAATGAATCTAGAATATATGAAAGTTTCACACACATACAAAACACACACACACACACACACATATATATGTTCAGATTTAACAGAGTGCGCTAGGCCTACGGCAAAAAAGACAGACAGCCCTTACATAATGATGTTGATAAACGAAAACACAACTCACACTAATCCTATTGAGCTCTTGAGATTAACAACTAAAGAACATGTACTTGAATAAAAGTGCATCTGCCACTAGGGAATTAGAGCTGGGGGAAAAGGGCAAACTATCGGAACAAAGTTTATATGGTGAGGACGTATGCCACCGTGCAGGGGAACAATGGTATTAACAAGCCCCTTCTGGCCCATATTAAAGCTCCAGCCATGTGGCACATGAAAGGAGAGAGTCCTGCAACCACCCATGCAGCAGTGCATTGTTACAACACAGCAAGGGACGGGCTGACTTGTGGTCCGCACAGTGGTGCTAGAGCCAAGGCTTTCTGCAAATTTGTGTCCCTGAACCTGATGATTTTAGGTCCCAGGGAGGTGGTTCATGACCCTCTGAGCAAACCAGATGGGCACACTTTATTTAGATTGGATGTAGGGGTGGAAGTAGTTGTAACTGTAGGACAGCTCAGTCATAATCTGACATGTAGCTTCCCCTCCTTAAGCACAAAGCAAAACAAACAATGCTCAGGGCAATTGTATATCTGCTAGTGTTGCTTCAGTCTCCACTAAAACATAATGTTGTCTTGTATTGCTAAGGATCTTTACACACTTGATTGCATGTACTGAAGGAAAATCTATCATACACAGAGAACAGATGGACAAATAACTGCGGTACTGGTGTTTAGAATTTGTATATAAAATGTGTGTGTATATGGATATATAATGTATATATAATGTATATGTTCAATATATAAATAATACATTTTAAAATGTTTAATAAATAAATAAAGTGTTTGATAAAGTCTGCTTTGTATTACTCTAACCTCTTTGTAATTGTATTATTGTTAATAATAATAACATTTATTCATATTTTTATTAATAATAATTAGTGCTTTCAAATGATTAATCGCGATTAATCACAGCCAAAATAAACGTTTTTGTTGACAATATATGTGAGTGTACTGTGTATATTTATTATGTATATATAAATACACACACATGCATGTATATATTTAAGAAACATATGTTTAGATATGGAATATATTTATATATAATATAAATTATATGAATATAAATATATACATGTAAATATTTTCTAAATATATACTGTATATGTGTGTATTTATATATACATAAATATACACGTCACACACACATATATTATGTAAACAAAAACTTTTATTTTGGATGCGATTGATCACGATTAATCTTTGACAGCACTAATAATAATTAATATTAATTTATGGATTAATATTTATTTACTATGTTCAAATATATATATGTGTGTGTGTGTGTGTGTGTGTGTGTGTGTGTGTGTGTGTGTGTGTGTGTGTGTGTGTGTGTGTGTGTTGCAAGCCTCAACATGCAAAGAAAGCACCTCAATTTTCATCTGCAAGACACTGCTAGCCACTGCTGATTCAATCCAAATCACTAGCTGTAACCTATCACACATTGCTCCTGTGCATTCTGTATTTCTTACCAGGTCTAATAAAATCCTTTTCAGTTATCTTTTCATTAGACACTGCAGACTTTCAGAAAAAGCACTTATGGGATTCCCACAAAAAAAGACTTCAAGGAAACTGTCACAACACCTTGAGCTAGCCATGCGGTTTAATGGTGAGGCAAAAGTGAATGTGACGGTCCTGTCTGAAAAGAAAATTCCTCTGAGAGCCACCAGTGACCAAATCTTCTATTGTTGTGATGTTAACTGAACATTGATAAACGACTGCCGTTGACTGAGATGAGTGAATTGGGCCAAACCTCATTTGATGAACCAGAAAATGAAATGATTACTATTGGGTCTTATTGACTGGACTGGGTGGTACACTTGCTGTTGCATCCCTCCCAAAGGTTAATTGGACTTGAACTAAAAAAATCAAGAGGTTAAGCAGGGTCAAAATGACAGCAGGCTCATTCATCACTCCTCAAATTGCTGCTAATCAGATATGTCAAGGGGTTCTTGATGATAATGCTCCACTATGCATAAATGTTGTACATATTCAGGCTGTTTTATGCCTTCTGTGATTGATTTTGAAGACTTTTGTCTAACAATATCAGAATGCCTGAGAAGAGAGTAAAATATAGATCGAACGGCTATAAAAGTGTACTGAAGAACAGACCGATTAACATTTCAAGGAGGATTGAAAAGATGCTGAACTGAACTCTAAATGATTATTAAACTTCACAAATGAGCATTCATTGTTATTAGAGCAACAATGAATTCAGCAAAAATGGCCATTCATGTCATACTGTTAAGCAGATAGTTCTAGTCCTAACTACTGACTGGCCGATACAGCTTTCTATCTGTGCTCCCATAGCGGATTGCAATTTTGGCAGCACAATAAACACAATCAATTTTGGGGATTAATTAAAACTGGCCAGTTGGCTGGTATTGTATTTGGAATTGCAAAATCACAGTATATGGTTTCAATCAAGTTGCAAATTAAAAGATCCAAAGAATCCAGACTTTTTTCTGTCCACAAAAATATTAGCAGTTATAGCAGTTTTTAACATTGATAATAATAAGGAATATTTTCTTCAGCACCAAATCAGCTCAATATATCAGCATATAGAATGATATATGATTTAGAATGATCTCTAAAGGATCATGTGGCACTAATCACACACACACACACACACACACACACACACACACACACACACACACACACACACACATGTGTGTTTTAAATTGTAATAACATTTCACAATATTATGGTTTTTACTGTATTTTTTGATCAAATAAACAAAGCCTTCTTTTAAAATGGCACATATTAGGATCCTAAATGTTTTAACAATATAGTGTATAAATTTGAACTCATAGTGACAAATATTTTGAATATTTTAATATAAATATGTTATTTAAAATTATATATTTAAAAAATATATTTCAGTGATTTCAGAATCTCTTATCTCATGTGATGCCACGAGTGACAAAATTACTGAAAAAAAGAATAATCGCATAAGAGTCGTAAGGCAAGTTTATTTTATACACAATGGTAATTCAAAGTGCTTTACATAAAAGAAAGTAAAATAATCATAAAAAATGTTTTGCAGCAATAAAAGAATGAATTTAAAACCAAATATTTTTCAATAATAGTTCTCAATTCACCTGACATTGGCAGGATGTGCTTTCTTACATGCTGGTGAAAAAATGTCTGGCCCTTTGAAAGGTATGTATCATGATCTGCCCTCATGACAGAGAGATTCTGTTTCAACATGAATCTGAAACATCTGGTGGTACCCTGGAAAACCGATCCCTCTAATCCGGCTGCTACTTATTACTTGCCTTTAAAAGTTAGAGGACGATCACTTGCATAGATTCACAACTGCAAAAACACTGTCAGCAACATTATTGTAAAAATGTGGAATTTGTAAGCTGCGTGTGCACTGACTGTCCAAGTCTACCTGGAAGTGTAATTTTAAGGAAGACCGCACGCGGTGCATGTTGCTGGCGATCCCTGCTGAGTGTGACATTCTGATTTCACGCCTCCCCCATAAACCCACCCTGTTCACTGGAAGCTCGCATGAACAATGGCAGACAAAGCTCCCCTAATTAGCATGTCACATCCAGAGCACAAACCACCCCCCATCCCTAGTGCTATGGCACCGTGCCGCACGGAACGGGCTGACAGACTATCATATAATAACAGCGTTCATTGGTATGACTGAAAACACAAAGCTGCTTTTTTACATACCGTATATGAATAATCGTACAGCTCGGCCACATTTCGTTTTGACAGTTTTTTTTTTTTTTTACAAAAGACATCCTCGAGAGTCTTTAGATTTGAATGTGAAACTTTTTCTTGTCCATTCTGCCCTTTCTGTCTCACAGAGGGGACGGCAGGGTCAGACGAGACCTTCCTTCCCCACCAGCCTTTTCTCCTCGCTGCCATCTGCAATCAGATTGTTAGCATGTCAACTCAATCTGTCGGCCTCCCTTGAGTGCCGCTCTCTCAAGCGTGAGCAGCCTTCTCCACTAGCAGCGGATGTCCCTTAACAACACCTAGTCACTCAGCCGGGATCGTCTAAATGGGGGGTGGACGGCGGCCTCACACCCCAGCATGTCAGCCGAACTCCTCGGTGACACGCACTGACCCGGGAACTGCCGCTATCAGAGGTACAGGTTGAAGGGCAAAAAGGGGATTTGCTGTTGCTGCCCTGACCCTTAAATCAGCTGAGAGGGAGGAAAAAGGAAGAAAACAAATGGACTAAAAATAAACAAGTCCAAAAAGGGCAAAGGAGGGCCACGAATAGCCTTCATCAATGCAGTTATAGATGCTCACCACTAGATGACACTATGATTGCATTGAATTTATTGATTTAATAAAGCAATCAACCAATAAATAGAGGTTGCTAATTATTACAATGGAAATACACAGGGCTGCTTTGAAATCAGGGTTATTTAGGGAAATTATTTTGACTTTTATTAAGGGTAATGCATGCATGTGAATCTGCGAGCTGGGCAAAAATCCTAAATGAACAATGTCAAACCATATGGTTGCTACAAATGATTTACACTATGCAAAGGCTTCCTAGTCAGATCTCTAAGAATAATGGTAAGATTTTATTTATTTTAAAAAGAGAGGAATTTTCAGTTCACATCTTCATTCACTCAGCAGGTAAGAGATTACAGAGAATTTGCACTCACTTTATTGTTGGGTGCACTTAAGTGGAGTGTTCCAAAGCATATAATTACCTTGTAGGCTTCTGGCCCTGAAGTATATGTGGAGAGAAGGGCTGCGTATTCATGAGACACGGGGACCACTACGGCAGCAGATTTAGTCAGCCCGCTCCTGCCATCTTTTCACCCTCTTTTGTGTTTTAACCCTGTTGCCATGGGAATTAATTGAATAGAATTTCAGACTTCATTGTCCAGGTGGGAATTTCATAGCTCTGGCCGACATTTTTCACTGCTTCAAATGAAAGCAAGACCTTTCCAAGCATGGTAGGACATACCACGCTGGGTGATTTCATGTCAAAATATATCTTGATTGGTGTAATTCATGGGAAAACTGCTTGTATTGGTAGGTTAGTGATTTTTTGAACATTTTATGATGGTTTAATCTCAGACACAAAACCAAATTAAATATAGATTCATCAACATAATAACAGCTAAATGCTGCTATGTATTTTAAAGGCAATGCATGTAATAACAGTTATTATTATTATTATTAAGGTTCCAAAATTGGTGAACAAAAAATAAATGTAATATATTATTAGCATATCAGAATTAGTAATGAACACATAGTAGACACATAATATATATTTATATATTTTAGTGCTGTCAAACAATTAATCGCGAATAATCGAAAATAAGAGTATATGTTGACATAATATATGTGTGTGCACTATGTATATTTATTATGTATATATATATATATAAACACACACACATGCATGTATATATTTAAGAAAAATATGTTATATTTGTATATTAAATATATTTGTATAAAATATAAATTATATAAATATATACATGTAAATACATTTAAATATTTTCAAAATATACACTGTATGTTTGTGTATTTATATATACATAATAAATATACACAGTACACATACACATATATAACATAAACAAAAACTTTTACTTTGGATGCGATTAATCTTGTTTAATCGTTTGACAGCACTAATACAGTGCCCTCCATAAGTATTGGAACAGTAAAGAAAAAATGCTTTGTTGGCTGTTGGAGTCAAGACATTTGCAAATATGATTAAAAGATGAATATGAGACAAAACTACAGAATGTCAAATTTTATTATTAGCTGTTTCAACACACACATTTTACCAAATAAAAAGAACAGCACTTTTAGAGTTCATCCCACTCATTGATGTAAACATAAGTATTGGGACAGTTGAACATAAGGCGGATATAAAATATTAAAAGCTATTATTTAGTTGCAGATCCCTTGCGCACAATCACAGCAGTGAGTCTGTGACCCATAGACATCACCAGACTCTTGGTCTCATCCTTTGAAATACTTTTCCCAGCCTTTATGCAGCCAATTCCAATTGTTGCTTGTTTTGGGGAGTTTCTGCCTTGACTCTCCTCTTCAGCTGGTGAAATTCATGTTCAATCAGATTTAAATCTGGAGATTGACTTGGGCAATCTAAGACTTTCCATTTCTTTGCCCTTATAAATTCCTTGACTGAACTGGCAGGGTGTTCTGGGTCATTGTCCTGATGCAATATGAAGCACTTCCCAATGAATCTGATGGCATTTTCTTGAATATTGGTAGGCAAGATGGTTTTGTACCCTTCCAAATTAATTCTGCTACTGTTATCATACATTAAGTTATCAGTAAAGTTGAGAGGGCCTGTTCCAGAGGCAGCCATGCATGCCCATGCCATGACACCACCTCCACGCATGCCCATGCCATGACACCACCTCCACCATGCTTTACAGATGAGGCTGTATGCTTGGGATCATTTGCAGTTCCCTTTTTTCTCCACACTTTTGCTTTCCCATCACTTAGATAAAGGTTCATCTTTGTCTCATCGGTCCATAAACACAGTTCCAAAACTCTTCTGGCTCACCTTTGTGCTTTTTGGCAAACTCTAATCTTGCCTTTCTATTTTTGGAGCTGGTCAGAGGTTTGCATCTTGCTGTGTAGCATCTGTAATTCTGTGTCAAAGTCTCCTGAGGACAGTAGATTGTCAGAGCATCACCCCAGCTTTCTGGAAGTTGTTAGTGATTTTACAGGCACGTCTTTTAGGGTTCATTTTCACAGCTTTTATGATTTGTCTGTCATCAACTACTGTTGTTTTCTCAGCCGATCAGGTAGTTGTTGGTTGCTGGCGTCGCTGGTGGTTTCCAAACTCTTGATTTCTCCATGCCCTTTGTTTTTGCTAGAGCTCTAATTGACTTCCTCTTTTCTTTTAGCATCCAAATTGCTTGCTTTTCTCTCAAAGTCAGCTCCCTCGTCTTCATCCTGGTTTGTGTGTGTCATCATTGAATGCAAGATTCAGAATACAGAAGTAATGGCCATAACTAATACGACACATTCCCTGCTTTTAATATCTAAAGAATTAATGCAACGGGACACAGCTGATCACTTAGAAAGACTGTTCCAATACTTATGCTCACATCAGATAGTGGGATGAACACTCTAAAAGTGCTGAACTTCTTAGCTGGTAAAACATCTATGAGTCTGTAGTTTTGTCTCATATTCATTTTTACTCATATTTGTAAATGTCTTGACTCCATAGCCAACAGAGCAATTTTGTCTTTACTGTTCCAATACTTTTGGAGGGCACTGTATATTTATATATAAAATAGTTGTACACTTATACTACACCATTTTACACACTTATTGTTTTATAAAATGCAATACATAAAAATACAGGCCAGAGTTTGTATTATTTTTAAAGTTTAGTGTGTGCGCAAAATTTTAAAAAGAATACAAATTCTGAACTGTATTTTTACACATACACATATACTGTACGTATATATACAGAACAATTGAACAATAGAACAAACACCGCTGTTGTAGTGCAGTTCTGCTACACTGAACTCATCTAAGGGTCTTTAATATCTCAGGTTAGGGAAACACCATTTACATTATGAGGCACACAGAACTATCACTGTTCTGACTGACATGAATAATAGATCTCCCCCACCCCCGCTGACAAAACCGGAAACATTTTTTTACTGACAATTTGAATGAAAATATGTTCTTCTCATGAAATTGCACAATAAGCATTCGCACGTTCACCTGCGATGGTGAACTGTAGTTAAAAAGATAGATTTTAAAGAACAACACTGAGTGATCTTTAGTCGTGTAATGTGTCTGGCTTCACCTATATGATAAGAAGGTTAATTTCCATCACCCTGAGACAGAGAGTCAGTATGTAAAAGGTTAAATCTGGCAAATCCACGAGTTGTAGAAATTAAACTCCTTTTATGCAGAAAGCCAGCACATGCAGGGTGCTTCAACACTTAAGCTCTTCCAATTCTGTTTCATTCTCTGGATGCTGCATACAAAGCAATCCATTAGTGTCAGCTTTGCCTGGGATTTTAAGTGGACACCTGTCTATTAAGATTGGCATTTTAGCACAGTTCATCCATTGCGTTATTTGCTCACACTGAATCTCAAATATAACGGAATTTGATGTATCTAGGTTTACAGAAATAGAATTATATGATTTACTGCTATGGAACTATACATGATTTTATACCACAAATAAACGGAATATGTATATTTACTCTTGTTGACATTCCAATCAAGGAAAAAGCTATTTTGCTTTATTAGAAACATTGTAATCAAAATTGGAATTAAAAGCACTTCTTATTAGTTTGACTGTATGGAGGACTGCTGTAGTAAAATAGCTAGAGGAAGGCAGGATGCTTTGCTGTGCCATTGTGTCAAGTACGTATATGCTCAAGAATACATAGAAAATTAATCTACAATGTCTTTTTGTTCAAGACACTGTAATATAATGGAATTTAAATAGCTAAAAATAAACTCATAACAAGTCATAAACTTATAAGTCTGTATATTTACTTACAAAAACGCAAAAACAATCACTCTCTATATAGATACCTGTCTAGACTGTGAAACATTATGTTACCGTACACTTAAAAACTAAATAGGTATAGAAACCATTTTCACTCATAAAATGTTAGTAAATTACAGTTACGAAGAAACATCAATCTAACACATTTAAGTTTGAAGTAGAGAAACGTTACAATATTTTTGGTCCCACCTGTGTATAGGTGGATTACTGTAGTTCTTTATATATATAGGTGTTTCACAGGGTCAGTTATCTCATCTTCAATTAGTCCAAAATGCTGCTGCCAGACTTTTGACTCATACAAAAAAGAGAGAGATAATCACTCCAGTTTGGGTTTCTTTACACTGGTTGCCTGTAGAATTTAGAATTGAATTTAAGGTTTTGTTGATGGTTTTAAAGCATTGCATTTCCACAAAATATATAGCTGAAATTTTAATTCCTTCTCAAAATACAAGAAACTTGAGATCTTTGAATCAGATGATTCTCCATGTTCCTAAAACGAGATTAAAATCTAAGTGTGATAGGGCCTTTTCAGTGGCTGCTCCCTGTTTATGGAACCCTCTCCCAATGCATATTAAATCTTCCCCATCTGTGGATGCTTTTAAGTCTAGATTGAAATCGTACCTTTTTAGTACAGCTTTTAAAGTCGAATAGAGGGATCAGGTTTTACATTTTAATGTTGAATTATTGTTGAATTTTGTTTGTTTGACTGTATTTAATGATGCTGGAAAGCACTTTGGTCAACGACAGTTGTTTTAAATGTGCTATTGAAATAACATTTGTATTGTTGTAGGTGGCCTTAACTACAATGTACTTGCATTTAAATTAATAATTTGATACCATGCACTTACTGTGTACATACATGTTTTAATATTGTACACATATTTAAAAAAATACCTTCATGTAATTACATCTGTAATTAATTTCTGCATTTTCATTTATAGTTACATTGTTGACACATCCCCTATGCCTTAACCCAACCTCAAACCTACCCATACCACCAAACCTATCCTTAACCTTACCTGGATCCAACCTCAATAGCAGCAAAAGTGTTTTGAAATACAATAAGAAATAAGTACATTGTAAGTACATAAGGCCACCTAATATAAAATTAGACAATTGTCTTGTAAAACATATTCTAGTAATCATTTTTACAATGTACTAACAGACATACTCTTTTCAGACTGTGCTGTATTTTAGATGCACCCAGTGCTGTTTTGAATAATTTGTTATAGACTTTTAAAAACATTTAGGACACTACTGCATAAACAAATTTAACTGATATAAGTATGACTAGACAAGGTTTGTGTTAAATCAACACAATCAAGATCAAGCTGATATAACATCTTAGCTGGCAGACTGGGGTGTTCAGTTGGCAGTTCAGTTGGTGAATGTGACCTGTGTTTAGACATATGCATGTAAAACAGGGTCCCTCCCTCTCTAAATACTAAGTAATGATACTGAATGGGATCCAGGGTTTCACTAACTTCTCCATATTAATCAGAGGCAACAAATGAGGTTCTGTGAAGCACCTTGCATCCACCTCCTCATTTCCATGCCATGGGTTTTTGGTTACAAGGGTTAAAAAAGAAAGAAAAGGGAAAAAAGAGCCAGGACAGAAGTGTAAGCGATAAGATCAAATGAGGGGGAGTCTACTGATCCCTCATTACCAGGCTAGGCGCTGCTTTTTCTTCAGGCACATTATAGCAATGAGATTTAGGCCTGAGTGTCCTCCCTGACAAAAACCCACAAAGGGAATAAACCTCACAAGCAGACCCAGTCAGCTCATCTCCACTCAAATTAATTAGACCCTTCTGTAGTGAAGCCCTACATTCTGGAGAGCAGGAGCCTGATGTCTGTATGATGACTGTACCTGACACAAGCACTGCGATGGCTGGACAGAGCCTCTACACGGACACTGACGAGATTACATTAGGAACAGTGTGTGTGGAAATACTTTAGCGACATTGGATCGACACTTTTAATTCTCTTTTATTCACCATTTGTATCTAAATCGTGATCTTGTTTATGAGCCTTGTTAAGCCTTGTTTTTCAGTGTCCAGAATAGAGTAGGAGATGAATGTATTTGTTGTTTTATACATTATTATTACCAATATTTATTTTATATATATATATATATATCGCAAATCATCGCAAAATTTAATAAAACTGATATCACCGTATCATCCACAAAATGCTAATATATCAGCCAGCCGTAATATGTTAAAGACAACTACAAGGCATGAAGATATTAAGACATTATAAACATTAACATCATGATTTTCTGTTTTGAAACAATGTGTATTATGAAGAATACTATAAAAAACAAATTTGACTCAACATGAAACGTATTCTGGGATTATTTATTTATTTATTTTTACAAATCAGCATTAATGCAATCTTCTGCAGAGTTTAATAGAGTTCAAATAAATGCTTAGATGCTAATAATCCCAATTACCCCCAATCACTCAGACATGCAACAGAGATTGTGAAAATATGGAAAGGAAGGATACAACTTGGATTAGTTTAGCTTCAGCAACATAAGGCACACGGTAAGAATTCCTGAAAATAAACTACTCGATTGAATAAGTAATTTTCTCTGTGAAGAAATAATGTTTGCAACAAAAGGCTAATTTAGCCTGCTGCAAGGATACTTTTCAAGAAAATACATCAATTACACAAATTGCTGCATCATTTTAATATAATTTCATTTTTTATTTATTTAATTTCAATTACTGATTGATTGAATGCTGTGATCTGTATGTGAGACCCATCTGAACAAATCAGCTAATTTGTTCAGGACAACACACACAGCATGCACAACAACAAACGGCATTTCAGTAATCATGGATTAATTCATTAGAAATATAAGTCTTCTTCACTGCATCAGCTGATAGTGTTGGATTAGATGTAGCTCCTCAATATGTATTCATAGATGAGGGTTAGAATTAGGAATTGGGTTAAGGTAAGAAAGTAGGGAGGCAATGGTTCCAGATCTGTTGCCCCATACTGTAGCGTCATTATGAGCTCTGAGGACCACCAGTTTGCTTAAAACTGGACATGTAGAATTTAAGTTCATGTATACAGATGAATAACTTTAACCAGCAAATTATACTTTTAGTCATAATTAGGCTTTGGTTCTTCAGTGGTTATAATTACCTTAAAGGCATGTTCAACCTTTCAAACCTTCTGAAAGAATTTTCAATTATTTCAAGATAATCAGCACAATGAAAAGTAATGTCTCAATATGGAAATATATTTTATATATTCATTCATTTTACAGATTTAAGGATTCAATTAAAAATGTGATTTATAAACAACGATTTCAAATGATAACAAGTGAATCCACTTTTTATTAGGTCTTATTCCCCCACATACAGTAAATGCCTAATGGAGCAGGATTACTAAGCAAGTGGAATTTTCACTTGGGAATGGCAAATACAATCAGGTGCTGTGAAAACAAGAAGAGGAGAATTCAATCGAGTTTGTTGTCACAGCATTCCTCGAGTTCATTTCGATAAGTGAATGTTTTCTGAACGGTGCCTTGACTTTCAATGCAAGGATTTTCAAGAAGAAAACACTGCCTCATTTGTTGAAGGGGGGCGAGGGGGCGCTGGCTTGAATTTCACGGTTAGAAAACAGTTACTCTCAGAGCTATTTAGATCTGCGATTACTACCTACAAAGTAGTTGTAATGAAAATGCAACAAATCACCATGGACTATCCCCCCTCCTTTTGTCTGCATTTTTATCGTGAAAGACCTCCTCTGACATTCAGCATCCAAGCGCAGAATAAAGGCAGTTTGTAATGTGTGCAGAATTGCCTTTTCTCTTTCCTTGTAGTAGTACTTAAGTGTCATGTTAAGCCCAAGGCGAGGGAGACTCTCAATGACCTGCGCTGGCTAGATTGTTGTGTTTACGTATTCTCCTCAATAAGCGCTGCCCAATCCCATCTCTTATCAGTGCATAAAGTCTAACAGATTGCTGACTCAAATTTCCCCAGCCAGCCATGCTGGTTTTTGTCTATTGTTTAGCCTGACAATAGATTCCACATACCCTACAGCTTGAGTTTCTGTCTTCTTTATTTGTGGGGTATCACCCTCTATGCAAGTAACAGCTATTTGCACAACGCAGGCTCAGCCCAGAAGAGGCTCTTTATAGGGAAGAGGGGGCAGAGATGCCAAAATTCGCTGATGCTTTTAGCCGTTTGCCACGGGAGTTGTCATAATAGTGCTGTTCAAGTAATCTTTTTGGGTTAAGAGATGGAGGAGACACAAGTAGATGTGTCTACAGGGAAGCACAGTCCCAGCCTTGACAAAAAGGGGAGGAAAATGTGTGCCATGTCTTTTGTGCAAAGCAAAAGCGCTGACGGCTCATAAAAGCAGTAAGCATAATTTGGTACATAGTGTGTTTCTGTTTAGCACTTTAAAGGACACATGCAAAACAACATTTAATGAAATGAATAACGTGATTGGAATTTGTCAAGCTTTTTATGAAGTCTTCCATTTTTAGCAAATAGTTTCTGCTACAAGATTCTATCCAAACACTTTTTTGTTTGCCCGTACTCAATTTAAACATAAGAAAAGGCTTCTCGGTGGAAATCTCACAGAAGCAAGGCAAGTCATCAGAGTCATCCGTAATGCTGCCAGCGAGCAGAGTGAGGCGCTGCGATGTTGCAATGCTGTTAAAATGCACCAGGGTGATATTTGAGAGCGCGCCCAAGACCTTCAGGACAGTCGTTACTCTTACTCGTCAGATAGCCAAACTCGAAATGGATTTCATAGTCTGGATGAGCATACAAATGTGCTGACGTCACAGAATGACAGGACACACAAAGTTCCATTATGTATCTTCCTGTTATAAAGGGAATAATCAAAAGAATTCCCATTTTAAAGCTGTCTTAAAATGATAGCAGATTGTTTAGTATGTTAAGGTAATTCTGAGTCGCTAAAGAACCAGAACTTGAGCTTCATTATTGTTAAGAGTAGACAATTTGCTGGGTAAAGTTATTCCATTTGTATTCATGAAAAGCAAAGCTTGAATCCTTAACCTAAACAAAAGCAGTTGTAAAATGTTGCAATTTTCACCTGAAAGTACCAGCATGTTCAGCCCGGAGAACAAATCACAAATCAGATGGGGGGGATAAAGCTTTGTGTTAAATGCAGTGTAATGCATCCTTTTATTTGAATAGCTGAATATATTTCTAGTGCTGTATGAATAGTTTCTCTTAGAAGTTTTATTTTCAAGAGAATCTGAAAAAAATATTATGTTTCATCTAACTCTCAGGGTGAGATACTCATCCTTACTATGATAAGGAAATTGGGAAAATGTCACAGAAGCATATCCTTTCTCAAAGGTGCCAACAAGAAGTTCAAGATGACCTCAGGCTAGTTCTCTTGTCTGAGGTCAAAGAGTCAAAGTGAGCTATTCTGAGAGTTAAAAGACCACAGAAAAAGGCACAGCTTTTGAGAGAGCAGAAGATGATGGCTGGCACATGCATTTAACCACAAAAAAGACAGAAAAGAAAACGAACCACTAGTAAACTCTTTTTTGAAAGATACAGGTTGGAATGCACCGGTATTAAAATTCTGTCCGATACAGTTAAGGAAATTATTATTAGGCCAATATGTGATACATTTCCAATATTACAATACAAATAAATTAAAAGTAAAACAATAAAAACTAAAATCGATTTAACCATCACAGGATTATAATGTGCATTATGAAAAATGGATATTCATTCTGACATTTGCTATGTCATTAAAGTAGTGTTTTTAAAGATCAATTTTTAGTGTGTGTTAGATGGTGATAGCTATCTCTATATGTAAAAATGAAATGAGAATGCCATATTAAATATTTTAAAAAGGTGAATCAAATAAACAATATGGTTATATCATGGGAATCAAATTATGAAAAAACTGTAGTTAGAAAACAGTTGTCATATAGAAAAAAGAAAGAAAGAAAAAATGCACACATATCAGTCAAGTTTTTCATGCAATTTACAGTGTTTCTTACAAGTTTAAAGTGCACAAGCATTCTCAATGTCTATACTCTACTGTACAACACTTAAATAAATATTTTTTTTAAAAGCCTTGATAATTAAAAATAATATTAATGAGTAGCAGCACAGCCATCTGGTGCTGTCATGTCTTCAATGAAACTGCTATTTTCGCCTGCACTGGTCAACTGTGGTTTAGAAAATACAGGGCAAACCAGATGAATTCTCAAGTGCGGTATCAGGAAGGAAAAAATAAGTTGATAATTGGCACCACAGGGGTGTTCATACAGGTGCATCTCAATAAATTGGAATGTCGTGGAAAAGTTCATTTATTTCAGTAATTCAACTCAAATTGTGAAACTCGTGTATTAAATAAATTCAATGCACACAGACTGAAGTAGTTTAAGTCTTTGGTTCTTTTAATTGTGATGATTTTGGCTCACATTTAACAAAAACCCACCAATCACTTTCTCAACAAATTAGAATACTTCATAAGACCAATAATTATTATTATTTTTTTAATTGTTGGCCTTCTGGAAAGTATGTTTATTTACTGTATATGTACTCAATACTTGGTAGGGGCTTCCTTTGCTTTAATTACTGCCTCAATTCGGCGTGGCATGGAGGTGATCAGTTTGTGGCACTGCTGAGGTGGTATGGAAGCCCAGGTTTCTTTGACAGTGGCCTTCAGCTCATCTGCATTTTTGGTCTCTTGTTTCTCATTTTCCTCTTGAAAATACCCCATAGATCCTCTATGGGGTTCATGTCTGGTGAGTTTGCTGGCCAGTCAAGCACACCAACACCATGGTCATTTAACCAACTTTTGGTGCTTTTGGCAGTGTGGGCAGGTGCCAAATCCTGCTGGAAAATGAATTCAGCATCTTTAAAAAGCTGGTCAGCAGAAGGAAGCATGAAGTGCTCCAAAATTTCTTGGTAAACGGGTGCAGTGACTTTGGTTTTCAAAAAACACAATGGACCAACACCAGCAGATGACATTGCACCCCAAATCATCACAGACTGTGGAAACTTAACACTGGACTTCAAGCAACTTGGGCTATGAGCTTCTCCACCCTTCCTCCAGACTCTAGGACCTTGGTTTCCAAATGAAATACAAAACTTGCTCTCATCTGAAAAGAGGACTTTGGACCACTGGGCAACAGTCCAGTTCTTCTTCTCCTTAGCCCAGGTAAGACGCCTCTGACGACAACTGTAGCCAAATTCCTTGACACGTCTGTGTGTGGTGGCTCTTGATGCCTTGACCCCAGCCTCAGTCCATTCCTTGTGAAGTTCACCCAAATTCTTGAATCGATTTTGCTTGACAATCCTCATAAGGCTGCGGTTCTCTCGGTTGGTTGTGCATCTTTTTCTTCCACACTTTTTCTTTCCACTCAACTTTCTGTTAACATGCTTGGATACAGCACTCTGTGAACAGCCAGCTTCTTTGGCAATGAATGTTTGTGGCTTACCCTCCTTGTGAAGGGTGTCAATGATTGTCTTCTGGACAACTGTCAGATCAGCAGTCTTCCCCATGATTGTGTAGCCTAGTGAACCAAACTGAGAGACCATTTTGAAGGCTCAGGAAACCTTTGCAGGTGTTTTGAGTTGATTAGCTGATTGGCATGTCACCATATTCTAATTTGTTGAGATAGTGAATTGGTGGGTTTTTGTTAAATGTGAGCCAAAATCATCACAATTAAAAGAACCAAAGACTTAAACTACTTCAGTCTGTGTGCATTGAATTTATTTATTACACGAGTTACACAATTTGAGTTGAATTACTGAAATAAATTAACTTTTCCATGGCATTCTAATTTATTGAGATACACCTGTATGTGAGCAGCTTGGTGTGGGAATTTTGAGATTTGCTCAGAAAATATAGTACAGGTCTAATGACCATATCTAAGAAAAGTTGTTCTAAATGCAGTGCAACCTACTGTATGCAGAATTCAACATGTCAAATAGCGGACACAATTTAAACAGTTACCTTCTTATCACAGTCAGAACATTACCTGATAAAGGTAATTACCTGGAAGTATCAGTCATCTAGATCATTACAAACTGAGGAAGTCAAGTCCCGCCATTGAAAATATGGGGCTGAGTTTTTCCACGGTGGAAGGGAAAAACATGGTGGTCATGCATTCAAAGCTGTTCATGCCATCCACATAAAAAGCTAAATATCTGTCAAATAACAAGCAATTCCACTTGATTAAATCAGTCAAGCTTGCTGAGGGTAAACAGAATTCAACATAATGCATCATGTTATTATTGGTTTAGTTGACCATTTCTGGATTGAAAGGATGCGCAGTTTAAGTGAATTTAATGTCAAAGTTAGTGCAAGCTAATGTTTAACACAGACAGAAGAAGAAAAACAGATTGAGCTCCATGTGGATGAGCAAACTCCATCCCTAGAGTTAATTGTATTGGCAGGTACCGCTTGTTCACAAGTATTTAAACTCAGCTGCACACCAACAATGGAGTATAGAGGAGCTGCAATCAAAACAAAGACATCCATCATGTTGCTCAAACCTTCTGTGCGATTCATCCCAACCTCTCACTGAGATAATGAGGACCCTGTATTTTCCTTTTGAGCGTAATAAATCACACACTAGTTAATCCTACGGTCCTTCTGAACACCTTAAATACAAAGATATTAAATATGTGCATTTATTAAATTAAATGATTATATATAAGGATAATTAAGATAATATATAATCTTAAATATGATCATTTCGTTTACACATATTGCTATGATAGCTATTCCTGTGTTTTTGGTCATTATTCTTTATTTGTAATAAAATCGTATCTCTAGCTGGGATATTCGGCTCTTCGTTTCTGTCTCTGGGGCATTTTAAATGTCTGTTTGCATCCCTGGCCTCCAAACGTGAGATAGTATTTTCTTGGAATGAGAGCAAATCAATGAAAAGTCAAATACAAAGAGAAAGAAAAAGCCTCTTTTGAGATTGAAGATTCTTGTCTAACTCCATGGGCACCAGTTTAAAAAAATCATCAGGTGTCAAAAATCTTGCAATTGTATTGAAAATCCAAGGCTAATAGTGGTTGCAATTCTACAACATTTACAAGATTTGCTAATTTCTTGCAAAAAAATCTTGTTTATAGATGCAAAAATAAAAAAATAAAATGGTAAATTATTCATTGAAATGGTCGCACAGACATCTGTAGTAGAGTATCAACCGTTCCCTTTCTTCCTTATTGTAATCGTTCTACATATAACATAAAACATAATGATTTAAGTTTTAGAAAACCAAATTCAGTAAGCAGCTATATTACTTTAGAAAACAGCACATATTTATATTTGACAACATCTAAAATCCATATTTTTTCTTTGTCCACATACAAACTAATGCAGAGTGTTAACATTTTGCACAAATATTTTGATACAACATTTTTATACTATATTATCAACTTGTGCCAGACTTCGTTGGGTAATTTGTTTCCTGTGTTTTGTCTTAATCTGAAGAATAATAAAGAGGGAAATAAGCAGTGATGTTATGAGCTAAGGCTGGACGTCTATGCCTCCATGTCATTGTGAAAGACAATGTGAATTTTGCCTTTAATCACCTTAGTGTTAAAATAACTAATTAGCTTCCGTGGTTCACTAACGATGTGTTGACAAACATAGGATAAGGCATTGGAGTAAATAGAAGGCGGGAGTTAACCGTTTCTCCTCCCTTATCTCGTATCAAAGGACAAAGGGTAATTAGAAACTGTTGTCGGTGTTAAACAATATCTTGCAAAAAGGAAAACAAGCCTTGACAGAGGGATTTGTCTCAGCAAACATTCCTGTTCAGCAGTTTGGGGTTCTTGACATTCTTCAGATAACTGATGAACCAGATCAGGTTTTCATTCATCTATTGACCTGCATTATTATAACAACAGTAAAATACAAAATAAAATGTAAAAGCAACAGATAGACATAATGGAATATTTGACCATACTGTTCCTTAAAAGTGTCCTGCTAACAATTATTTGGCATCAATAGTCATGCAATACATTTCACTGTTAGTTTACATCATCCACAAATATGTCAGATTATCTTAAAACAAATATAAACAGTCACATTGAAGCATGACCTGTACATAAGTAATGTATATTATTACATGACGATGTAATATCATTATTTTAATATTATTATTGCTATTTAACAACATCACAGTCACAACAAAAAAAGCATTTAACTACACATGTACTGGACACGTAGCTTGTTGAATAAAACAATAAATTGTAACAATGATATGAAATAGAAAATTGTAAAATAGTACAATTTATTGGACTCTGCTCCCATTAAATTGGATTCAAATGTGCTTTGTCATTTCAGCCAAATGCATGGCAAAGGACCTACATGCGCAGAATATGCACCTGGAGTCAAATCATGTTATCAAGACAAGGTTATTCTTTAAGGAAACAGCTCATTTACATAGGAAGTTCTTAAAACTGAACAATCATGTCACTGATATCCCCTTGATAAAACGGGAAGCTGAACCATTTTCAGGAAAATCAGCATGAAAATACAGGCTTCCTGTAGCGTCAATATAGGTCATAGGTCACCTTTGTGCATTGTCTGCGATCTTCATCCACCAAGCTGCATTGCAAAAATGACTTGTGGTGAATGGCAGAGATATGGCAAAATGGGAAATGATTGTAATTTGCTCAGAAGCCCCACAGGCTGAGAAATGAAGTGAAAGAGGCATGGAAAGTTGCTTGCACTAGAAGAATTATAGGTCCTGGTGATTATAGGTCAATTATGATGATTTTTGAGAGTGTTTGCACAGTGGAGGGATCAGCAGAGAGAAATGCATAAGAACATAGGTTGGCCTATATAGCTCCAGTCTACCTTTGACTCACAGTGACAAAAGCACTAATTCTTGGTGCTCATCTATCAGGGGCTAAATAACTGTTTCCCTTCCCTGCCTTGGTCACACCAACCAGAACTCGCCCTCAAAGCTATGGGAAGTGCTTTATCCCACTGAAGGCACCATTAAGACTTAAGTGGAGCTCCCCACATTTTATTGGCTTTTTAGCCTTTTACACAGAAGCCTCCATTAACACTGATGGCACTCCAGAGTCTGTCTCCAAACTCCCTGATAAGAGTATGGCACAGCGTCATCAACCTATTATGTCTAAAATGAGTCCTGAGCAATATCAAGCACAGTACACATGCTATAGGAAATGTGCAGAGGAAGGAAACACAGTCACACCAAGTGGAAGCTCTAGGTTGGAGTTAAAGTCTTCTATTGTACTTTTTGCCAATACATTGGGAAATGGAAATGTATGGGAACTGAAGTCAATGAGAACTGAAACTGTTTAACTACAAACATTCTTGAGTAAATGGTGACAGAATTTTAATTTTTCTTTCCCTTTAAGGTTACTGCTATCCAACTAAACAAGGAAAGCGATTCAGATATTTAAAATGTGTTTCCTGAATTAGACAGCAGTGCATAAAATGACACACTGAAACACCTGGTTTCAGAAATGGCTCCCAAAATGAACATTACTGCAACTGGCAATGCCAGCCCATGACAGAAGGAAACAAGAAAACTCACTTCTGCCTGTTTGAATTGTCAGTTGGCTACTGGTGTTGATTTATACAATCAATAATTCAAAAAGTTGCTTATTCATTCTTGCATTGGCCAGCAGCCTTGTCGGCTCCTGCCAGAGAATGTCAGCTGCAGACTGGGTCTGACATGTTGCACATGCAGAAATGTGACATAAATATTTCAGAAATATCTAGCACTACCCAATGGCACCTTGGCAAAATGGGCCACCGCTGGACAAGCCGTGGCTTTTATTGGCCATCTTCTTGCCTATTTTGGAGAGGAAGGCAGAGCTCCCGAGCTCCCTGATTGTTATCTGCTAATAAGCATGGCCGACTGAAATCTTTTCAGAGCAAATTGTTGAGGACATCTGGCAACGCTTTCTCTGTGATGCACAGACCGCTGAATGTCCCTCTCGAAAAGGTTGGCATGGCAACATCTGACTGCTATTCAACAGCAGTACAGTTTGAAAGGTTTAGGGCCTAGTTGAAAATCCATTTGGGCCACTACCTGAGTATTTTCCCCCAGCATTCTCATGTCGAAAGTGCAGTAAATCTTACCTTCCCAAAACCCCTTGATATGAATCAATGACAGCTTTGTTCATTCAAACTCAATAATTATTTTCCCCTCTGCTGATACTTGTTTGTGAACCCAAATTGCATGACCTTTGGGCTTTCCATGGACTATTTTAAGACCCATTTTACAGGCCCGTCTGTACCAAATGTTTTGAAACACGATTTCAAATCAGCACCATGAAAAGATGAGCAGTAAATCAATAAACGTCCAAAAATGTGGCAGCTGGTGGATAGACATGACACAATAGTGCTCAAAGCAAAGCCAAGGACAGAGCTGCTGTGAAGTCTGAATCTACATAATAGGGTACAATAAAAAAATAATAACACACAAGAAAATACAGTGAAAAAGGATTTTTTTTTTTGTTAATCTTACTTTTATAGCTTAGGTCCATGAATCAAAATCACTCGAAAAGGTAGCAGCAGTGGTCCATGTGAATGTATCTGACAAATATATATATTGCCGGTATTAAACATTTTTATTTTATTTCAATACTTATATGAGCACACAGCCCAGTAAATGTGGTTTCATGAGTTGCAAAAAAACATAAATTATTTGAATGAGGCATTAATTGATGCTACAGTGTTTCAATATTTAAACACTGAATTTGTTTGCACTAATTTTAGGCTATTTTATAATTCCAATAAGGTGAGAAGGGCTGATTTTTTGACAGACAGCACCGCCTCAGTGCTCAGGTCAGCACTACATATGTAAATGATCCCTGACACTTCAAATGGGAAATGAGACACTCCACTTACAGAATTATCTGAAGTGCAATGCATTTCAAGATATCATCTCTACACTAGCCGGAAGGCACCTAGAGCTCACACCCTACACAAAGCTTTGATCACACATATCAAAGCTTCACCTATACTGTATATACAGTATAGAATTCTGTACAAAGATGAGGCAGAACTGATCACTGGCATTTTGTTTGCTTTTTAAACCATGTATCTCATATAAATATATAAGCTATACAATTGAAAAATGTATTGCACACTTACTTTCAATGGGTCTAACTGCTCATGCACTTCAATGAATTAGAATCCATATGACTTTTCTTCACTTTCTTGTTCTTCCTTATTTTACTCTGGAGATTCTGACCCTCTGGACCACTAATTACTCTGCTGCTGCCACTTCAGAGCCATAATGATCCTATAATGCTCAGATCAATATGAGAGAAGCACTACCTTTTTCATCCGGTCTAAAACAGAATGTGTAAAACAGTCTCAATACTTGTTTTGGCTCATTATTTCTCCCCACTCATCATCTCCTCTCAGGCATTACTCGGATCTCGAAAACATGGTGTTTTTAGCATGTTAGCAGGGAGGGATGACAGAAAATGTGCTGTTAATTTATGTTACGTTAAATTACCTCTAGTACATTTATTTGAAAATCAGAAGCAAATTACTGTTGAAATCAGTTTCAAAATAAAAACTAAACAAACAAATATTGGTTACCCTACTTCTCTCGGGTATCTCTTATAATGTTCTAAACTTTGTGTCTTCATGTTGCATTCTTCCACTCTGAATCACGATCCATTAGTCCATTCAAAATTACCGCAATTAATACTTCTGCATTAAACCCTGACAGGAATTATTCTCCTCTAATGAGTTATCAATGTGCAAAAGTGTCTCACCATATTATGTGACTAGCAATTATATTTTCAAGACCCCAATTTTCTCCAATGAAAAGATATTCTGACTTTTTCTGAAAAATGATGTTCAGACTAAAGCACGCAACTTTGACTTGAAATGCCACAGGATGAATCTTAATGCACACTTTAAAATATTAAAACAAGGAGCAACAAGCATGTACATGTAATATGAGATTTTAAACACTGATACATGCTAATGTCACATTTTGTCTGAATTATGTAAATAAATGTTACTATCAATGTTACCAAAATGTCTTTCAATCCCCCCAAGCTCTTTTTTTCAGTCCAGTTGCCATGGTAACTTCCATTCAGCCTGTTTATTAAGGAGGAGTCATGTTTAATTGATCCACTAATGCACTGCCGCGCAGTCACTGGCTTGCAGTCTTTTGTTTCCAGGTCATATTCTAGGTCCAGACATTTACATAAAAGCATTACATTTGCTGAAACCAGTCATTATTAGTAATTTTCCTCCTTATCTGCTGGTGATGACTGCAGTATAAACACAGATTTATGAACGGTAAATATTACGTTGTTGAGGAAATATTATATTGTTTTGAGCTTCTTTTTTTTCTCAGTATGTTTGGTCACAGTGGAAAGTGAAAACACAACACTGACTGGGAAGTTTGTTTGACAGCCACATCTCTGCTAGTCGGTTCTTTTGGAACGTGCCTTTGTGTATCAAACACTATGTAGGATACAAATTACCAGATACATTTCGGTTTCACCAAATCCCCCGGCACGAGTAGACTAAACAATATCACAGCATCATTATGCTAATTATGCAGTTCTCAACATGTGAAATGTTCTGTGAGAGTTGTTTGGAACATGAAATGCTGTTTACACACAGCACTGAAATCCTTTTAAAAATAATACACCAATTATAAGAGATTCTGAGAGTTTACTGGCAATATTCACAAATTTCACTTCTACCTCATTCTGTTCTTACAATGATAATTCAGAGATGTATTATCAGAAACAAGTTTTTTTTTTTAGCTTGAATTTAGTACATGTGCTACAGTAAACAAATAATACAAATCTTGATTTCAATAGTGTCATGCTCTGCCTTACCAAATAGTGTTTGCAATATTAAAATTCTTGGTATGAATTCCTTTCTAGCCAAAGAATCTGGCCTCATGAGATAAATAAAGAAAAAATGTAATAAGTAAAAACTGTAAAAACGATTTGCATTTGGTAAATGTGAGGTAGTGTTCCAGGCAAAATCAATTCAGCACACTAAATCATCCTTGCTGCTGACAGGTGGTGGTGCATTTCATTCCAGAAGCACCAATCACAGACTTAGAATGTGATTAGACAATGTGTATGAATTATACATCAGACTCAAGCTTCGGATTTCTGATCTGCATAAATCCAGTAATGTCATTTCACATATCAGAGACTCAGAAATGATGGCAGGTGAAAAGTCAGTGTTTATCAATTTCACTTCAGCCCTCCGGCGCAGGACAGTTGTTTATGGCCACACTGGACCAAAGTAACAGATGTGCTTTACACACTGCCAGTCCACATAAGACTCCACTGCTTGAGCCCAGGTGTGCAAATGCACAGCAGCGGAGGACAAGACAATCTGTTGCCAAAGTTAGTGGGCACTGGTTAAGCAAACTTGTTTCTTGATAAGACTAATTCAAATTGCTGTCACTGCTTTATCTTCTTTTGAAGTGTAATAGCGCTTCCAAAATCAGTTCTGACACATCTTGACATTTTTTTCCCCCTAAAGAATTACATATAATAAGTTCAACCTTATGCTTTAGTTTCAACATAATACAAAATGCAAACATGTCAACATCCTAAAATTCAAACATTCTAATTGTTTTCCTCTTCTGTAGACTGACATAATCAAGAGGTTTTGCAGCCTAATTCCCTTGAAAAGGAGTGACACTGACATCAACTTCCATGCTTGCCTGCATCAGCATTACAGACAATCATAAAATTGTGTCTTGAAGAGCATGATCTCAGGCTGAATTATTAATTACAGAAGTCAGGGGTACATGAGTGGCTAATTATAGTTGACCGATTGCAATAAATGTCTTGTAAGTAAATGTTAGGTTTAACGTCGTCATTTCCAGAAACCACAATTACACACGGTTCATTGACATCTGTGCATAATCATGCAAAAGATGAAAACAATATTAACATTATTAGCGTTTCATTATATTTATACAATGCAAAATCACGAATAATTCCCAATATTAAAGGGTTACTCCACACCAAAATGAAAACTGTCATTAATCACGTATCACCATGTCGTTCCAAACCCGTAAAAGCTTTGTTCATCTTCAGAACACAAATTAAGATATATTTGATGCTTTCTGACAGCTCTCTGACCCTCCCATAGACAGCAATGTAATTACAACCATCAACGCCCAGAAACATAGCGAGCAGATCAGTAAAATAATCCATGTGACATCAGGGGTTCTACTGTAATTTTACAAAGCTATGAGAATATTTTTTAATGAAAAAAAAAAAACTTTATTCAACAGTTTGTCTCCACGTCACTGTAGAACCATTTTGGAGAGTATCTGCTGGACGAAAACCATGTACGCTGTTCTGTGTCAGCTTATCCATCAGGTGATACATGCAGAATTAATGTTCTGGCTGCTGCCAGTGTTTCAAGAGAATCATTAGCCATGTGCAAAACAGAACACTACACGAACACGCAGCTAATGACTCATAAGCCACGTCTTCACACAAACATGTTAAACATAAAAGCATGCAGCCAGTGAAAAAAAAACAAGCTGCATGCAACACAGCACAGGACAAAAACATAGCATGCAGCTGATAAAACAAGCTGTGTGCAACAAAACAAGAGCACGAAAAGCTGAACACGGCCGAACACGAACCGCGAGCAAAACAAAACACAAAACATGTGGACAGAGGAGCACATGGCCTGAGCGAACTCGAGACTGCACGCTCCCACAGCAAGAACGAACATGGAGCATGAGTGTCCGAACCCCGACCTGGAACCAAAACTTGAACAAGACATGAGTGCCGGGATCCGAACACTATGCTCCAACATGAAACAAAGCACACAGACGAGAGATCGTGCGCTCACAAGAAAACAAGACAAGAGGGGAGTGTCAGGTCTCTGTCACAAAACCATGTATAAACTAGACCGAAGTGACAGAACCCTGACAGGAACATTTGTAACAATAAATATATTTTACTTTGTGACTAAAATAATCTGTATTTAAAAAACATATGATCACAAAGTCTACACACATTTTCCACCTACATTTTTGGTGTTCTCTCTTTCCCGAATGATCAGTAAGTGTCTAGAGTCAATAGTTCTTTTTTATTTCTGTAAATTATGTTCTTGAGCACTATAAATACATTTGTATTAATTATCACCAAAACAATACAAATTGTATTATTGTAACTGTTCATTGCTGTCAGATGGCACTAGAGCTGAAGGCTTTTCTTTGTTGATTTTGTCTGCCTTACACCCTTCTTTCAAGCCCAGCGCTGTTAGTGAAGCTCTAGATATACAGATACAGGATTCCTTTTGTGTCTATGGAGGTTTGAGTGACAGAAAGATAAAAGCCATATAGATGTTGCTTTTTAAATCTTTAAAAACAAACTATAGGACTCAAAGTCCGGACATCTCACAGCCCTTTAATAGGTGCAATTATTGCTTAACAGCCCATGGTTATACCCATCATATGTCCTCCTATGTTGAAATGTCAGCACTTTATGACAATCTATTGCCAAGATAAGCAATCAATAAAAAGTGGTACATTTAGAGAACAGGGGTATCAGCTGTAAAATCAATACTTTTCAGAGTGTATGGTGTGTATCCGAGTCATTTATATTCTAGAAGCTTAACTTTTAGCAAAGTCCCACAAGTATTTCAAAGACAATCGCCAGAACAAAATCCTGATTAAAAAGGAAAGATTGAACCATTTAACACGGTTCAAATGGACCATTGATTGTGCATTGGTGAGAAAGTGATAGATGAGAGTGAAAGATGTGAACGGCACGTTTCTGATAACTGGACATGACTGTTTTTTAAGCCCGTTTGAACAATAGGTTAGTCTCAGAGACGCTGATTTACAGAGGATGGTGAATTGAAGAGGGACCCATGGGGACACTGGATGTCCCAAAAAAGAATCTTGGGCTGATTGCAAGAAAGACTGGCCTGATTGTACAAGATTTTTGGGGCCTATGCAGCACTTGTCCATGACACGTCTACAATAGGCAGTAAATACACGGGATAAGGTGGAGATCCTTGACCAATAGTGTGATGACATTTTCTGCACTGTCCTTCAGGACACTGGCTAAAAGCAACAAGGCATCTCTTCAGACTGAGGGGAATCATTTTGCTCCAATAAGTTCTTTGTAATAATATTTCCGTAAAAAATATACGGTATATATCCTACAAATTAAATTGAAAGACAATTTCTCAATTTGCAATTCAGTATTTGTATGTTATCTGTTATGCTCATGGTGTATATGCATGTGATTTTGAATGGAGCGAGGAGCGGATTTTTTACAAGTCAGAGCGTCGTGGTTTTCACTCGCTCCCACCACCGCTCCATCACGAGTACAACTCATGCCAACAGCCTGTAATATAACTGAATATTTAGCAAGAATTCACATGTTAAACATATTTAGCTAGCTTGATAGAGAAGGATCACCCAAATCAGAAAGAATGTGAAGGCTATGATGATGACGGCAATGGACAAAAGTTATAGTTGTCAAGGAATTTGTTTGTTCCTTCTAGATAGGCTACTGAATATTTTCAGCCGAAAGCATGATTTAAACAAGTACTACAACACTTATTCACATGCAATCGCTCTCTCAATAATGCATTCAAACAAATAATCGTACAGTGCTACTCCATCTCTATCTGATTTCGAATGAGCAGAAATCTGTAAAAAAAAAATGCATTGATCCATAGGTAAAATAACTGACGAATTAACGTACCATTTTGTTTTTCATCACAAACTAAATTTGCACTGCAAAAAGCAGCAAGTATAACCTTTAATGCTGACAACCATAGCTTGTCATGAGGAAAGGAAAAAAGTTTGAACACCAGTGTTCCAATAAACCACGTTGAAACTCTCCTGTTATCTTATTTTTTTATATATATGTACAGTAGGTATTTCAAACCTACTGAAATGCTTTAGCCGTGGAGCGAAGGCGGAGCGGTGCTTCTGGTATCAGTGAGTGCGGAGTGGAGCGGGAAATGTTGAACCCGGAGCAGAGTGACTATTAAATGCGTGAAGCGCGGAGGGGAAATTGTTGACGCTCCACTCCGCTCACATTCTCTGCCAGACAACGCCACACAAATGTGGCTTTTTGTTGATGACTGTCCTCCTACAGGATTTAGCACAGAGTAACAGCTCACTACCAGTTACAAAAGACAATGTAACAGTCTGTCACAGGCAATTCTAGTTGTCTTTTTCATAATTTTTTTAAGTATCCTTTGACTATGTTTTAGCCCGCCATCTAGCGGCGAATTTTTTTTTGGCCCGATGCCAAACTTACTTGCCGATGCCGACCCTGATGTAGGAGAACAACATAATTACATGATTCCTGTTACTTTTCTCAGCTCTGAAAGAAACAGACTTTTCACAGTTGATTGTGGTTACAGGATGGGCCGCATATTAAGACAATTTGAACAGATTTTATTTTGTGCACCAGTGTCCAGTAATTATACATTTAAACAATGATACCATTTAAAACACTAATATAAAAGGTGATACAAGTAAATGCAAGAAAAAATTTGCTTCTGTTTTCAGTTCACTGATTTCCCTCAAAACAAATGCAAGCTGCATGTGACTTGTTTTACATAGAGTCTATTTCTGAGCAAGCCACAATTTAGAGCGCTAGGCCAAATTACTGTTATTGAAATGACCCGAGATGAATGATACCTGCCTCCCTGCTTTCCAAAACACAAGTTAATTAATTTGTCCAGAAGACTCTGTGGCATCTGTACAATTGCTCGTGCATGATTTCCTCTAGTGCAGCGTCTTGGCTTTGAGAGCACTATTAAACATTCTCATATGGAGAGAAGGGAGGAGAATATAATTACAACCAATGTGTTAGTATCAAGTGGGACCTGAGGAATGTCATTTAGGTCAGACAGCCATTCCTTAATCAGATTTGCTCTTTTCTTTTTTAATCAAGGCATACAATCATTGGCCAACGTGTTGGGTTATCATGCAGAACTGTGGCCTAATCTTTCACACTCACATTTTATTGCCTTTTGTGTGTTTAATCTTCAGTGCTGTCAATCACAGCCAGGGTTGATTACTGCAGTATTCGACAGTGTGTTCCTGAGGAATTAAATAGGGACATGACGTGAGCGTGACATTGGAGGTCTGGCAACCGATATGCAGATTTGCGTTGATACAGTGTTTCCGGACCCACCCACAGGTTCAAATCATAATTTCGTGCTAAGCCGTGAACTTGTTACCGTGCAACCTACAAGCATCCTTGGTTATCTGACGACACCTGATGTAACTGTTAAGTGACACAGACAAGGGCATTGTGAGAACGCATCAAACATGACAAACTAAATCTTTGATTTCTTATATTCTTAGGTAGCGCTTCTGATTACAGGTGTGTTTTGGAAAGTATAAAGATAGTGTCAGCTATATACATTTTCATTAGCTTCTTCAAATATAAAATTACCTAAAAAGCAACTAAAATGGTCAAAATGTGAAAAATAATACAAGCTTCTTAGTTTTTATCATTTAAATTGCTATGGACTCTATACGAAAGCATCCCTTAATCACAGCAGTGACTGTTGTTTAAAAGCCAAAGAAAGAAGCTATGAAGCGCTTCAGAAAAAACATATTTTCTAGCAATTCAGGAATTTATTATCTAAAAAAGTTATATGGCTCCTAAATGTTTCATTTTAGAAATACTATGCTTACCAATTTTAAGAAAACATATGCTTTTTTCATTTAATGAGCAGTAATCAGATGATACAGTGAATCTCTGTAACATACTGATTATCATCTCTATCTATGAGCAAACAGATTATCATTCTTTGCTCCATTTGCTGTACATTGATTGATTTACCATTCGCTTTGATCAATATATACACTTCGCACCCCTGTGTATGCGTATTCAGGAAATATATATTGGACGAAAGAAACAGTGATACATTTATCTAATCGTCCTCAGAACACCCCATTATGCTGTGTAATCAATAAACTTGTTTTAGGCAAAGCACCTTTTCCAGTGACTCAGACATTAACCCTCCATTAACTATTTCAGAGGCTGTTAAATGCACCTCAGTCAATAATGCTAATTTGAAAAGCTATTGTATAAGCTGTTAAGAAATGTGTATTCATATTATGGTAAAGTGGCAATCTTTATTATGGGCTATTACAAAATTGCAAAAAAGTCAATATGGTGAGGGGAGATATTTCACACCGAGGTGAATTATGGTGGCGGAGTGGAGTTCTAAGCGCTAATTTTAGTGAAAGGACAGCTTTTCTCCTCCTGGTCAATGCATTTAGGACACTGATATTGAAGTGATGGGGAGACCCTCTGCCAGGCTTTAACCTCAGCCTGTAATTAAGCCAGATGGAAGATAATAAATGTTCTGCATAATTGAACATTACTTTGCTGATGGTTTCAAGCACTCATAAGGGGAACCTGATGGGGTCAACATTAATTTCCATCATGTACAAAGTGTAATCCATTTTATACATTGATATTCTATAAGGCAAAGTGGGGAAATGAAATAAAACAAATTCCAGTACACTGTAAAACATACATGTTCCAATTAGAATTAAAAGAATATTATCACACACATTTACAGTTCTGCTCATGGTCAATAGTGTTGTGGCATGGTCTTTAGTCCAACTAAAGATATACTTCATATATTTGATTGTGCTAAAGTGGCACTATTACAAGAATACTTTAGGTACACTTTAAATATTTTGCATTTAAGGACCGATCTTATTCAAAGATCCTACAATCCTCATCAAAAATGACATTAAAACACTTTTTAGACTTAATATTAAGAAATAAAGTAAGTAGTATGCCAAATAAAGTTTAAATGTTCCTGTGGCTCAGTGGTAGAGCATTGCATCAGCAGCGCAAAAGGTTGTGGGTTCGATTCCCAGGGAACACACATACTGATAAAAGAAAAATGTATAGCCTGAATCGCTATAGTAAGTCGCTTTGGATAAAAGCGTCTGATAAATGCATAAATGTAATTTTTATATCAGTAAGTCTCAAGTTATCTGTCAGTAAATATGTTAATGGATTTTAACTATGCTTAGTATGAAATAAATGTATTTTAAATATATATATTTTTTTACTAGGGTTATACAACCCAGAAATACACTACAGAGTCTTTAAGACCTTTCTCAATCTCCTAAAAGCATACAGCAACTCAAAAACCTTACTCAGGGAAACATTATTTTGTATAGGTGCTTTAAAGAAACATTGAAAAACTATTATTTTTAAAAATGACACTATAGGTCACTTAGCTTGGATGTTGTTGTAGCAACAACTGCACATGTCTGAGATTATAAAAATAGAGTATTCCACATACAGAAATGATAAAACAATATGCCCTGCATTGGTGTATTCATAATTTTGCAGGTTGAAAAATCTAGAACTTCTAGAACCACAAACATAACATTATCAACAAAATAGCATTTTATAACGTGAGAATGACTTGAAGGAATGGAAAGTCTTTCGCGTGAACAGGCATGACAACATTTTGAGGTAACAACAAGCCAATGTTACGATATCACAGAACAATTTTAAAGTGCGTTTTAGAAAAGCTATTTGAAAAGTCTTCAAATAAGTTTTTCAGTGGGCCATTTTGTATCACAAAAACTGCTCCATTCCCAAAAGACATGATTAGTTCATCAAAACTACTACTGTTCACGTCTCTGTGTACCTGTACAGCTCTAAAATGTTCTCAGTTTTACAAGCAGTGAAGTTTTAATTAAGACAAAATAGCTCATTTTAGCCTGTCTGCTGCTCATTGTGAGTTTGAGATTTTCATTACGGTTCAAAGAAGTGCTTGTAAAATGGTCACTGAAAAATTCAAGCCCAATTACAGTGTCAGTCTGTCGGACAAATTGCCCTCACTGAAGGCTCTGTGACAGGTGCATTGTGGAAGAATTGATTCTCACCAAGGGATAAGTGAATTGTCATTACGTGTCTGTTTCTTATGACAGTTAGCTGGATGTCCTCTGATTCGTAACCAGTAGATTTGAATCACTGGACTGTGAGAATGAAAACTCACGCTAGCGCCGGCATTAGCGAAAGGAAAGATAAAGGCATCCACTTCACGGGTCAAGAGCTAACTCCTTTGAAAGGTTACAGATCAGAAGAGAGGGTTAAAAGATTTGTAAAGTAGACCACAAAGGAAAAAACAGGAGTGGTGGAAAGAAACAAACACACCGAAAAGACAAACCTCAGTGATCGCAGTAGTGGGGTGGGGGCGACCCTAAACCCTGACGCCTGACCCGTTCGAAATGTGGCCATCATTGCGGAAGCCACACGTCGAGGGAGATCAATAGAATACCTGCAGGCTCCATTAGCTTGATTAGAGAGAGGGCTGAGCTCCAGCGCAGGCTCCTCTGAATGCAGACAACTTTATTCGCTGGATTATATGGGATAAAAGCTGCTTGGCTTTCTAGATGGAGAGAAAAGGAGCAGGTGGCAGTACTCTTTACTAGACTTGGGCCACTGCTGCAGTGGAGACAGGTAATTTGGCGGACTCTTGGCCAGCAGGTCTTTCAGCATAAGGTGTCTCTAATTGAGGTATCAGCAACACGGGTCTTGGCAGAGACCACTAATCAAAGACCACAGATTGAAGCATTTGCTGGCAACTACTACAGAGGAGAGGAGAGACAATGTGACAAACTTTCTGTAAAGGCTTTAATAGTTAGTCTCCCTCTGAAAAAAAGGTTTAAAAAATACTGTTGGATTGCTGAGTCGCTGAAAGGTTCACTATAAGGCTGAGTTATGGCAGTCTGATTAAAAATTATGAAATAAAAAACTAATTTAAAAAGAAAAAAAAATGCATGGATGAATGGTTCAAGTCGAATACTATGCATTTAGAAAACAGACAGGATGAATTTTCATTTCATGCCAACTTTAATTCTTAGCCAGAAGACTACTGAGCTGATGTGATTTGTCATTAGAACACATGCAGACCCCAATCCTGAATCATAGCTGTGAAATCAATGAATCAAAAATGTGAAAGATTTCACTCAATGGCACTGGAAAAACATCTACCTGTCTTCATCTTATAATGATTTTTTTTGCAATTTTATATACATGGCTACTTTTAACTGTCTGTCAATGGAGAATGATTTTTGTGTAGTTACGGCATCTACCAGCAGGATCTAAATGGGGCCACGCTGGCAAGACCTGGTCTATGGGAATCAAAAATATGTTCAAGGCTGCTTCATTGATTTTGTCAGAGTATGAGACAATCAATGAATTTGCAGGTTTGTAAAACTGCAGGAGTTTATTTTAAAATAGTGAAAAAAAAAATAAATTCACTTTGGATAATGATTCACAAAGGCATTTAATGTTTTATGAGCAGATAGACCTAATTCATGGATTGAATTCAAACGTAAAATAATCTTGTTCTGTAATGATAACCTTCCATCAAAAACCCTGAGATGTTGTGAATTGTCTGCACACTGTTAGAGCTTACATCAGGCAGAAACGCAAGACATTCAAGTCAAATTACATATTATTTGTAGAAGGGTGAAGGACATTAAACCATTATCTGAGGGATTGAACAATCAAACAGCTACACTGCATCTCCAAACAAAAGCAAAAGATGCTACTTTATCTAGCTTATTATCTCTTTTATGCATTTAACACCACAGTGGTTCTGATTTGAATGCTTCTCAGAATTTCGACATTTATCTTTGAAGAAATGATCAGAAAACTCTCAGCTAGGATTTTTCTTCTTCTGTTTATCCAGGTTAACCACATATACCTAATATGAGTTTCACGTAAAGAGAATTTACACCTCAACATGTAAATTCTGTCATCATTTACTCACTGTCTTTCCATACTGTATGACTTTCTTTTGTAAAAATGGGTAGAAATGGGGAGAAGTGTCTCAGAGTTTTTGATCATACAATGAATGTCAGTTTGGTTTACTTAAAAATAACTTGTTTTGTGTTCTACAGAAGAAAGAGAATCATACAGGTTTGGAACAACTAAATAATTTTCCATTTTGGGCGAACTATCCCATTATTGGGGCATTTTCAGCATCTTGTCATATTGTCAGCATTTTCAAAGTAATAGAAAAATCCAGTCATGGTTTATGCTGTTACTCTTCTTTCCACTGCGCCAAGAATAATAATGTGTCATCGGAGCTGTTGAAAGATGGCATCAGTATACTTACCTTGTATTGAAAAATTGATTTTCAAAATTGTAATGAATATAACAAGCTATGAGTGAGCTGGTTTCTCTACACCTCTTTCGAGTAGCCTTATTTTGCAACCTGTACCAGCATAGTTTATTAAGTGAGCAAACCATTAATTTAGTTTATCGGTAGCATTTTTTATATAATGCTTCCGAAGTAAGCATGTCAGTTTTTCCCAAAGTGGCATCGTATTTTATGTGTTCTGAGTTACATGATGACATTACGGTTTTACCTCAGACAAACGATTACCAGCCTAAGTGAGTAATCTGAGGCTATGAAATCATAGCTTTTCTTCCTGGGGGGATATGGTAAGGGGAACCTTCAATGTTATACACTGGCCTTCTGCCAAAACACTGCATCGGATCACTTTTCTGACGTAGCAGAAGGATAAGAACTGGTGTGTGCTATCACTCAGCAAATGTTACAATATTAAGAATCATCCAGCCTGCTATTCTGTTCTGTATACAGAAGACAAAGCTGATTTGATGTTATTTGTGTTAAGTTAGCAGATTTAAAGTTTAAGAAATACAGTGCTACTGTAAATTAAAAGGACAAGCAAAAATATAAGTCCAAAAACATATACTCTAAACGTAAAGTGCACTTGAACTGTTTTAACATCATTTGCATCATTGTGATCATTTTAAAAGCCTTTATCCCAACTGAGGCCCCTGATGCTCGGGAGCACTCAGGCTCTTTGCCGGCCAAACATTTAGACATCAATTGTTACATCATTTAAATAGGTCAGAAGTAGCACCGGCCTCTGCCACATAATAAGCCGAAGAGAGATGTGGTTCTTTCAGTCCCTCCACAAAAGTGTTCTGGCTCTTTATTCTGCCCTGAAACCCGATCTGACAGAGGACAGAAGACTCGTACAATCAAGGATGGTACTGAAGGAAATGCACCTCTGAAGACAGACAGTAACTCACAATTAATGAAGGGAAGAACAGCAAATGTGTTAACTAGTAAGAGCTACTATATTCATTAATCATACGCATGAGCTTGTCGTAGAACATTTCACACCAATAATAGTATACTATAGTATACTAATATTTAGAGATTTTATTTCAGAATCCCTTACGGTATCCAATACTAAACAACTTTGTATTTATCCCTCAAAATGCACTTGATTCGTAAATAATTTAATTTGAGTAGAAAGATTATTCTGTCTATGGAACAAAGAGCTCATTTTCATTATTTGTAGTATGTGTCCTCAATCATTTTAATTAAGCTGTGACAGCTTTGTTATAGACTCCAGAGGAAATGAATAAATAAATAAATTAATAGATCAAATGTGAATGAGTTCAAAAATGAAAGGCTAAGAGAATCACTTGAAATTAAAATAATCGATTGCTTTTGTTCCAGGTAATATCTGACACCTAATAAACGTCAGTTACACAGAGCTGCATGGTTACATGGCTAACCTAAGCAAAGGAAAGGAGGTCCACTTCATTAGAAATACAATAACCCGACAGTGACAAAAGTCCAAGGTCTCCTGCCAAGGGGGTTTAGAGCAGGTGATGATGGGGAAAGAATTGATCCGCGTTGGTTGGAGACGCTAGTAGCAATGACCATGAGGCCAAGGCAATCTCATGGGTAATGCAAGTGCTCAAAGGAAGCCAACTGTTCAGTGAGCTTGAGAGCGTATTACTTGTTTCTTAATTAACCTCCCGCCCCCATCTTGCGTCATGTATTGCCAAAGTCTTGTCAAGTGACAGACACAATGCAGCTCTTTTCAACCAAGCCCCAGGGATTTCCTCTCAGTGTTTGTTTATGAACTTCAGGAATCAGGGTTATTTTATCCAAACGGCATGACAAATCCAAGCCGGGATGTCTTTTATGGTTGGAAACCGGCAGTGAGAGACTGCTTAACTTTAAAAGAAATCTCATCTGACAGAAAAGACAACAATGACAGCACACAGATCACTGCAAGATGTGCTTTTGTGACATTCTCCAATGCAGGACACTAGCCGTCTTTCATATCTGAGATGAACGGGGTAAGTGGTCCTGTTCAGCTGCTCTGACGGAAACAAATAGATGAAGAAATGAAAGCATAAATTCATCTCATTTTCAGTGCGATTCCAGGTGGCTAAAAAGACACAATGAGCTCCAGAGCCCTCACAGGAGGCACCACTAAATAGTCTGCTGACACAAAAGACCAGCACTTCACGAATAAACCCAAGAAAGCTGCTGCAAAGCAAAAACAATCTACAAAGTGCTGATGAACAGGTGGAAATATACTTGGGGGTTAAATAAAACGTATATGGAGCCCAGTGTATAAAAGCAACGGAAAAGAAGGGGTACATTTGCAAACACAAAATCGTAATGTGCCATCCTGACCTAATTTCACCTGGGACGAGACTGCTGAAAAGCACTAATCAGCAAGCACAATGTGGCACCCTTTGACTGAATACATCTGCACGCTTGAAAAAGGCTCTAAACAGGGGCAGAAACAAAGAGCTATTGCTAACCTGTGCTTATAGGCCACTCTTCATGGTGTCCTTTGACTATGTGTTCGGTTTAAGATTTTAATAATAAGTAATGTGCTACTGTAGTTTAAACATGGTACTAGTAACACCACGTTTGATTCACTGACTGAACACTTGTTAATCAGGGTTGTATATATTTAATATGTTGTGTATTTCTAAAATCTGCTTTTTTATCTCCCCTCTAAAAATTGTGAAGCTGATCTCCACCGGATAACAACATAACCACATAGCACATGCTTTTTAAAACTTTGTTCTCCATTCCTTGGGATGAATCTCGAAAGACCCAAAAAACAAGATAGTTTCTTGTTTATTGACACTGAGGGTGGAGATTTGATCAGAAAATATGCAAATTGAAATTGACTTTCCCCCTACATTTAATCTGCTACTAATTTATGATCTACTTATTGGTTGGGAGAACAGGGAAAGGTTCTAATTTTATTTAGGGCAGTATGTCTTAATCAGGGGGCTGGGCCCCACTAGGGGGTCTCAGAAAACTTCTAGGGCCTCAAGAAGAATTCAAATGATTTAAAGTACGTAAAAAGCATTTAAACAACACAAATCTAAATATTACTTATTTTAACCCTTAACAGCTTGTTTCCATTTGAACAACCAGCGTTCCACAAATCTTGGAAAACCTGGATATATGAGGAAATATATAAATATATTTTTCTAGTTATGCCACGGTATAATTCAAATATTTCACTGGGTAGAAATTGTGAGTGACAAATAAAAAAAATGCTTATCCTTAATTCTTATTCAATGCAAATATTGTTGTGGACAATAATGGATCCTAGGAGTCAAAAAGGCTGAGAACGTTATGGGTGTATTAGGCGCAAACGTGCACCTCTCAGTGACAAGTTTACAGGTACAATTTTTACTTTTTTTGTTCTGAAAGTTTATAAACTAATAATATACTTTGGTATACTTTGAATACAATGCAAGTCGATTTGGATAAAAGTGTCTTAACAACAAACAGTAACAAAAGAGTGTGGCGTTGATGTACTTTAGTGGCCATGACACGTTATACCTTGTCAAAAATAAAAACTCCAGTGAAAAGATGAGCTTCTATATCAGCGTACTTAAAGAAAGAACAAGCAGTAAGCATCGCTCAATGCAAGGCATGACTCTGCGTTTGTCCTGTGCAACAAAAGCCAATCTCCTCATGAGGACCGTCCATTGACGCTAAACAGCCAACCTACTTAATTCTCTCTTCTCCCAGCCGAACAGTGTGGCAACGGCAACAGACAGCGCTCATTTAAACAACAAAGCACATAGACTTCCATTCAGACTAAAGCTGTCCTCTTTCAAGCGTGTATTCTAAAGCCACTTTCTGTTGCCCCCATCTCAGTTACCCCCTCAGTGGACAGAAACTGAGTCCACACAAAGTTGAGCAGTTCGTGTGAGGGAGTGAATGAGGTGGCCTCTCTTCCAGTAAAAAAAAAAAAAAGGAATAAGCAATCATTGAGCCCAGCACACCTGAGGGGTGCACCTTTCGTATTGTCTATGGTGGGCTGGGTGGAAAAATAGTCAGGCGGAGGAGGAGAAACATCAAACAGGTGCGGAATAGGCATTGTGGTGTTTATGAAAGATTCTTTGATAAGGATAAAGGTGCCGCTTGAACTGAAGTGATTTCAGATGAGCTCATTGTTACAGCTCTTCTAAGGTTCACTTTTAGCACCTCGCGGGCAAAGACTTGTTTCTTGAGCTGCTCCATTGACAAAACCGTACATGTGTTTGTTGTTAAAGGTAAGCCAAGCTGATTTACTTCTCTGGCTTGAGTAGTGCGCTCGACTTTGCCGTAGGATGATTTGACAGGTGTGTTGGGTTAGTAGCAGATGATATCGCATTAGGCAGATTTCTTGATGTGATTTCTACAGTAGAGGATGCCAGTTTGATTATGACAGCATGGAAACTTGAGAGACAGATCAAACATAAGCTAATTTATCCACTAGATTGCGTTATGTTCTAGATTGTGTCTAAATCTAAAATAGGATTATGTCAAGTTGGGCTGGAAGTCACTTACCAAATGTCTCATGGAATCATGACATGCTTCTTCTATAATCTTGCTTCACATGCAGTTTTAAAGATGCAGCATTTTTTATTTTATATATTACTAATTGAAAAGTAAATGTGGATTGTGCATGGTGGTGATTAAGGAATAATGTGCACAAAGCTTTGAGGTAAGACAGTGATTCTGTCAGGCACAGGTATTGATATCTGAAATCCATAATTTGAAAATACAGATCATCTATGAATGTATTCTACATGCCCTCTGATGCCACTGGTTTTGGCGGAAGAGCCAAACAACAAACCAATCTTGTTTTAAGCTTGAGGTTTTCATGGAAACCGTAAGGGATTTATACATTTACTATGTACATTTAAATAAATCTTTCCATAATTTTTAATAGATCAACGTTGAAACAGGCCTAATGAATGATTACAATATACAAACTGGCAGACTGAAACACTGATCATCAGCTTCAGTCGGAAACATTTACACATTTACAAAAAACCTTCTTGAATGCATGTCATACATGGAACACATCTGTCTTCTTTCCACTTTCAAAAATTCCTTTTTCCAGTTAATGCTTACATTTGTATTTAAATAATTAGATACAGCAAATAGGTGGCAAGAAACTGATTCTGGAGAAGGGATTGACCTGACTGAAAATGACTTGTATGTGCAAGTCAGTTCTGCTATGGAACATTTAACAAATGAATATGCTGGTATTGTAATTTAAGGATGACTTAATGTTTATATCACATTTAGGCACTTTAAATTAATTATACTTTGATTATTCACACAGTGGAAAGAAATAAAAGCTAAATGTCCCATTGCTCATTGAAGAACTGGTAGTTAGCTTACAGCATATGACAGTATTTAAAAAAAATGTATCTAAAAGAATGGAACATTTTAGAGACAATCCAAACAATTTCACAAAACTTTACAGAATTCATAAAAGACTTGCTCTTGCGTATGCTGTTGATGTCACTTCCTAGAGGATGCTGCCATATTGAACCAGCTTTAGTTTGTTAGATTAATTTGCTTCTATAATGTCCTCATTTGTAAGTCGCTTTGGATTTGTAAAGCATCTGCTAAATGACTAAATAAATAAATACAATTAATAAACTGAAATTGAGGACACAATAAAACAATCCACAGAAAACATGTTTAGCTTACATTGCAGTTATAGAAATACAAAAAAAGCATCTTGGCAATATCTGGTTAGGGTTAGATTTAGCGATAACTGATTTAGTAATAAACGCAAACTAATATATTTGTGAGTTTAATATTGTATTCAATATATTAAGAAAACATGCATTACAAGAATTACAAAATCAAGACCGTAAAAATGATTCAGATTGAAACACCCTAAATTATTTAGATGCAAACAACACTATATATTTGTATTCACACAATATTGTATTCCTTACCCAGCTTAGTAAAGAGAAAAAAAATGTTATTCATGAGTAAATTATATATTTCAAGCCTAATGAGAAATTAACAGACATATAAACTGCTCGGCTACTGGATGCCAACTGTAATATACTGTACATATTCAGTTTACTGTATTTCAAACCTCCTTAAACTGTACTCTTTATTTAGGACCTCTGTTATATCATGGATAGCTATATCACTGTCCTGGAATATTCACTCTTGATTCCACCCTCTACAGTATCCAGCATCTACAGATGCTCTATTTTCTACTACTGTCCTTCATTCCCAGACTGGACAGTAGTCAGTTTTATCACCTGTTTGGAGATAGAGGTGGAGTGATAACCAGTGTGTGGCAGATGATCAGCAGAAGCAGACATTAACCAGATGGCCATAGGTCAACTGGCCACTATGGGAAAACAGCAAAGGTGATACCGCTCAGACAATACATGTGGGTCCCTGATTAAGAAAGGTGAAGGTCGCTGGAGGTGAAACATTTTTCATTCTCACATTGGGGCTATTCTCCTTCTTTCCGCAGTGTATCAGAATACAGGATGTTCCATGGATTTCGTTCTCTCACAACTGTCTCGTCCCCAATTCAAACCTCCTGTGGGTTAAAGAGGCCGATATACGGTTTCTCCCTCAGCCACCTGACCATGAAAAGAGTGTCTGACTATGGCGCTTGGGGGGTCACTGACACCAGCCAGGGGCCCTAGCTGACAAACTACTGTAACCAGTGAACCAAAGGCGGGGGGGGGAATAGTGGAAGACAAGAAAAATGACAGCAGGGGATAGACTTTTACCTGCTCTTCCTTATAAAATCTTCACCTGTTGACTTTAACAGATCACGTTGGAGCACAGAACAGAACATATCGTCTCTTGTAGGCTAATAGCTTTTTGTGCGGCCTGTCAGTGCAAAAATACTTGAATTGGTGTACAGTACAATGGAATGATGAATGGTAACTCAGTGTATTTCGCAACATTTATCAAACACAGTCCATGTCAAGGCTGTATTATTGGTTCAGAGGAATTCGCTGCATCCAGTTACATTCACCATTGTTATGACTTTATGAGCCAGGATTTACAGATGGGCACAAAAGGAATCTCATTGGAAATTATTGGCTATTTACCACAAACAGTAATTTGTGCAACAATGTAATGCCATTCACGCTATGACTAGCCCAGTATTGTGTATCCATGCTCATAATTAGCACTACAATTGTCAAATTGTAGTAGTGGGAACTGGGGATGTGCAACAGCGATCGATTACTCGATTACTCGGCCGTGACAGCGAGGATCGATCATGAAAACGATGATCGTGGGGGGAATAAAATTCTGATTGGTTAAAGCAGCACTTTAGGCGGCACCCTGAGCTCTGATTATTTCGCATGCAAGTGTTCAAAGTAAAGACGTGAGAACAGGGCCGGATTATCCATAGTCGGGATTGGGCGAGTGCCCTGGGGCACCAGCCAATAGGGGGGCACCAAGTGATTAAGATAATGACTAGACCTTTAAAATATTTTTCATGTATATATATATATATATATATTATTTTGAAGAGATGCAGATGCATAGAAAATGAACAGTTAATGATACAATATATACAGAGAGAATATAAAATATATACACGGATATAAAGAATTGCGATTGGGTCAGGTCACAGTATTTGCCCCCTCCCCCAGTCAAAAGTCGAGCATATTTATTCACAAATGGATAGGCAGCATCAGTTTAGCTGTTTTGCGAAACATAAATAAAAAAGGAGAAAATATCACGACACATAGCCAGGGCTCTACAGTGCGACTGAAAAGTACTACGTGCGACTAATCCGATCAGCATAGGCTATTTGTGTTTGCGCTGAGGGGAGCTTCAAAGATTTCTTTTTTTTGCAGCGTTGAGTAATGTATCGCAGACACATGTTGATTCCTTGAATGCAATGTTAATCAGAATCCACTCACTGCTCAAAATACTGGAGTTTTGTTCATTGCTGAGTTATGCATAACAAAATAGAGATTCGTTGTTCAGTGTAGAGCTTCATTGATTATAATGGATCTTTGTGAGATTGCGATGAACTGAAGTGAGTGACAGCTTTTAAAGATTATTAAGGGAGTTTGCAAATGTGATATTAAATTAATACAACTGTACATAACTTAATATTAACTTATTGTTTATTGAACTTTGTATGACTTTTTTTTGCCTGATTGTGCTCTATTTCGTCAAGAAAAATAGTTTCAAACAATCACAGCTGAGCCGTTGCGCATCTCCATTCAAACACATAATTGTTTCGTTTTTGAATGAACTGCCTTTTTAAATGAATCTAGTGAGTCAATGATTCAATTACCATTCATAAAGACAGTCACTTGCTTCGTTCCTTAATGAATCAGCCGTTCAAAAGAATCAATTGAATGAATGATTCAGTGATAAAATCAGTGACTTGCCGCCACCTGCTGGCAGTTTTATTTTTAAAGTGTCATTTCAGTTATTTAAATAATTTTTAAAAAGTTATATGTTCAAGATTTTATATTTAAATGTTATATTTTTTATATATAATATATAATGTTATATATTATAATATATTATAAATAAATGTATATTTAAATATTAATCTCATAATATTGTTATGAATTTAAAATGAATTTAATGCCACCTCTGAGCCTCTGTAAATGTTTCTACCTTTTAAATGTACCTACATGCCATTTTGTGTTCTTCTGTGCCACCTTTGTAGTGGAAACTAATTTTGTTAATATTGATTTATTTTGATTGGTAACTTATTCTTCTTATTCTACCTGTTCTTATTCTATTTTTGTATTAGATATTTTGGAAAAGCTTATAAATATAGATTTTTGAATTGAACACAATGACATACTTTTAATAGAAATCAAGGAGTCAAATGTTACCTTGTAAATGGGAAGGCTACTTTTTGTTATTGATCAGAAGGTGCTCCAGAATTTTTGACAGTCCTCTTAATTTTTTTTAGGAGGGGGGGGGGGGCACTTCAAATGTGGTCACCCTAGGCACTACACTGTGTTAATCCTGGCCTGCTTGAGAAGAGAGAGAAGCTTGGCTTTGACGTCACTTAGTGATGTCTGGGTTAGCTACATGCATATCTGATTCATCTAATATAGGATGCGTTGGGATATTAACATTTATATACATGCTGAATGCACTGCATATTACCAGTAGTTTCATGCTCAAATGCAATGCCCGATATTGACTGTTATTTGAGACAGTCATATTGCTTTTAGATGTTTCTGTTTCAAAAATCCCAAAATACTTTTTTTCTTCATATTTGTTCAACAGTATGCATACTTCAATTAAAATTGTTTTCGTACATCATATGGCTTCGAAAACACGCAGGCGATTTAAGGAATATAGCACAAATCTGCCATAAACATGAATGACATAAGCATTATAATGAGAACTTTATAGAATGTGAAATCTATAGTAAATCCTCTCCTTGTCCGTGTTTCAGTCAGTGCGTTTTTGAAAGCGCGCCACGGCGGGATCTCTCTCCGTGTAGAGTTCACCGTGCATTATAATCGAAATCTATAGTAAATCCTCTCCTTGTCCGTGTCTCATGCGTTGAAAGCGCATCACGGCGGGAGCGCACTTCTCTCTCTCGCGCGCGCATCTCTCTCTCTCTCTCTCTCTCTCTCTCTCGGTATTGCGCGTAACTTAAAGTTCACTGGCATATGCATCCTTTTGTGCAGATACAAGTTGTAATGTTACGTCTATGTTATGTATCTATCTGATTAATATCATAGGAAGTGTCATAGAACGGGTTTCAGTTTATTGGCATAAAGTCAGCTTCACCTTATGCAGCTAGTCTTTTTTAGATGCTTCTTTTGTTAACATTGCTGCATCATAATCATAATCTAACATATAATCATGTGTTCATGTTTTCATAGACATGTTTTCATGTCATATTTTTATTTTTTTAACATTCATTTTCATAACAGTCTTCAGATATTTTCATTATCTCCATAATTAAATTAATTTCATTAAACTACCAAATGTCTTCCAAATAATAATTATTTTCATTAAACTACCAAATGTCTTTTTTTACATTTTTTGTAAATTTCTTTTTTTTCAAATTTATTGTTGTAAAATTGTCTTTGAAGGAAGTTAATATTAGCCATTCTGAAGTATATTTCTTGAAAATGTATATATAAAAAAATTATATTCACATTATATTTTATACATATCACCACACATGTATTTATTTAAATATATATATGTATTTATTTACGGTAATATATAAATATATTAGTACTGTCAAATTGTTAATTGCGATCCAAAATAAAGGTTTTTGTTTATGTGTGTGTGTACTGTGTATATTTATTGTATATATATAAATACACATACATACCCAGTATATATTTAGAAAATATTTACATGTACAGTATATATTTATATTAATATAAATTATATTACATATAAATATATTTAATATATAAAGAGAACGTATTTTTCTTAAATATATACATGCATGTGTGTATATTACAGAATAAATATACACACACCCATATATTATGTAAACACTTATTTTGGAAGCGATTAATTGCGGTTAATCTTTTGACAGCACTAAAATATATGTATGCTTTAAATGATCAAAGTGTATTAAAGTCAATAGAAATCAATCTGTTCTTTTTTCCCCACATCAAGGCTTTCCTGTGTTATTTGAGGGGTATCTAAAGATGCGCATCTGCCTGAATCATGAGAAAAATTGAAAAGTTTTAATACACTACACCTCTAAGCCTTGTAAGCTAATATTCTTGTAGTATTAAAGCGAAGCTAATATTCTTGTAGTATTAAAGCGCTATGACGATCATTACACTATGAATTCATCACTCAAGCTCTTTTTTCCCACAGAAGAAAAAAAAACCTTTGTGCTCCACCCAACCCTAAACTGTACATTGCTTTAAACTTGATATGTTGGAGGTGAACAGAGAGAAATGCGCCCATAAGAACAGATATTGAACAAAAGGCCAGCTAATCTGAGGCTGGTCCTCCAATGCAAGACAAAGAGTCCTGCATCAAATACTTTTTTGAAAAAAGAGCATCTAAAAAAATTAGTACAGCTTAGCCCATATACAGTATACAGTAAAGTGGGCTTCTGAAGCACATTAGTATAAGTTTTGAAATTGCAGAGGAGAATTTTACCTCTCCGTGCTACCATTAATTGCTTGAGGAGACACAGAGGGGTTTCCTTACAAATTGGTTATAGATCTTATACCTCTATCTTCTCCATTTTTTATGATGAAGTTTAAGCAGGGGTAAACTGCTGGACCCTTCTCTTTTTTCTTTTGAATTATTTGCCCCATTCTGTGTACTCCGTTATATTGATTTGCTGTATATGTGTCTAAAGGCACTTACGCACCTCTCTTGTACAGCTGCATTTAGATATCAGTATAAAGACAGTCTGTATTTCCTAAACAGAATAAACCACAGAATATGCAGTGTTGAAATAGTAATACCCAATAATTATATTTATTGCAGTTATGGTCATCATTATGTAACATTTTCTGCATTTCGAATGACACATTTTTATATACAAATAATACTATTTTTCTCTTTTCATGTTTGTGATAGAGATTAGAGAAATGACAATAAACCATCAGAAACTCAAACTGTGGCGCAAGCTAGTGATTAATCTAGATTTTGCCTTTTTTAATTTCTGTAAGCGGTTTATGTGAACATTAATCATGTTTCACACATTCATCTGTTTGATCTGTTGGCAGCGGGTACTGTTCCTCGCTGTGATTAACCTGAGTAAAAATAAATAAATAAAACTGGCCTAGATTTCCTTATGACCTGAAATCTACTACTGGGTGACTCATAAATTAAGAGATATGTTTCTGTAACTGATAAGGTCAGTCTGCATTACATACAGCTGAGTACTCACTATTCTTTAAAATATCTTGTTTTGTGTAATGCTGAAAAAAGAATGTAAATTTGGTTTGGAAAAGCATAAAGATGAACTATCCATGTAAAGAAGGTTTTCTTTGACAAGGAAAGGCAAAGTTAGCATAGAATGCCCAACATTATAACTGTTATTGACTGTATAGTGAATTTATTTGATCAGCGTAAATGTACTGAATTAAAATATTTTACACACTTTTTTTATTTCTTCATTGGGGGGGAAATCCAATCTCAATACATTTTAATCAACAACTGTAAAATAATGCAACAATGTTAATGTCATAATTGATGACATGACATAGTCTTATTAGCAATCCCAGTAATTTTGACTATTTGACACATGCTACTGTCCTTTACTATATTCATGTGTATGAAACAACATGAGCTTACCTTTACCTGCACTGCACAAAAAACTAAGACGTTATATTGTTTTATACTTTTCACTACAGTCATATAAAGCAATAAGAGATCAGAAAGCATAAAAACGCTAAGAAAATACTTACAGTAGAAAATCATCACCCTTTGTAAAGACTATATTACTTCTGTATCCCGTTACATCACTCAAATTAAAGAATCAATATACCAACACTGTGCGTTTACAAAAGGTATGATCACTAAAGGAAGATCACATCACACTGGATCTGGTTTAAAGTGCTCAGTCTCTCTCCGGCCTCAGTGATGTCCAGACCCCATCTAAGGAGCGAACAACTGCTGTCATGCATGGTCACTATTAACCAAGATTAACCTAAGATCACCTTTCTTCATATAGACTGATTCCCTATACACATCAAGAATATTACAAGAAAATGTTCCTTATAAAATATGCATATACAGTACACCTAACCCTGTCATAAAGAAATTGACCTGCAACTTCTGCAAAGTACATGTGCTTTACGGTAGCGGTCGGTGCCTGAGGGGTATAAATCCCATTCAATTTTAATTGTTTGTTGATTAAACACGATGCTGTCGATGAGATGAGATGAGATAGCATTCTCTCCCCTGCCATTGTATGCAGATATGTGACAGGGTGTCATCTGCCTAGAAGTCGATCCCATGCCCCCGGCTTATGTGTCTCATCACGGCTGCGAGTATCTCTTTCTTTTATCTGTCACTTTGAGTTGATGAACGACTGATATCATTGAGCACTGTGGCTACACTTGCTTCCTTGCGGTCTTGACACACTTTCTCTGGCTTTACAGCATCAGTGAAATCAGTGTGTGGCATCTTCTGGAGGTATACTGCATAAAACACATTTAAAAAGCCTTTTTTCACTTTACCATAGGTAGAAAATTATACGAAACTTAAGTAAAAGAACCAAACACAGAACTTTTTCAGTTTACCCCAAAGTAAACTGACTGAAGTCTGGCTCAAAATCACTCTCCAGAACATTCTCGTTCACCATTCCTGGCTGGTGGAATGATCTTCCCACCCCTATCCGGAATGCTAGATCCCTGTCAACTGAAAACTCATCTCTTTCGACACTACTTGACTTCATCCTAAACTTAAAAATAATAATAACTTAATCTTTCTCTCCTTCCCTTGCTATCTTGTACTTATTTGAACAATGCCTGAGACTTGGTGTTACAAGCACTTCCTCTGTCTGTTTGCCTCTTCAAGATTAATCGCTTTATGTATTCCCCAATTGTAAGTCGCTTTGGATAAAAGCATCTGCAAAATGACTAAATGTAAATGTAATGAAGTTCGCTGAAGATCCCAGTTCTCGTTACATTTTTTACTGTACGTTTTATTGACATAAATTGACTATCATTAAATTGCGTCAAAAAGTCAACAAGACAGTTTCATGCTTTTAGAACTATGCTCTGTAAATGTAAAACAAAAAAACAAGTCAGGGAGTGATCTGTACTTTTTTTTTGCATGTGCATCATTGCAAGTTTGCTGACATGTCTTAGGAAGATGAATTTTGAAAAGAAATGTGTGGCTTAAGTGGATATAACGGCGGTCTAATTCAAGTGCAGTGTGTGTGGAAAAGTTCATCAAAATAGCTCAAGGGCATATTGCAATTTCTGTTTGAATCTGATTAAATGTGTCCTATATGTATTCACATATGTGCAATTAAATATGGACATTAATCTGTAATAGCGTGATTTTTTAAAGTAAAATAAAAATGCATAAATGAATATGTAAACTTGTAAGATGTGAAAGTGTGCCTATTTCCTCCTACAACTTACAAACAAACAAATTAATAAACAAACAAACTTCTTGTGATCTCCCTTAATAAACAATCCAACATGTCAACCCATTACTACAACTAAAAGTTCCTAATATTCCTCTACCAATCTACCAGTGGCACAGAAAGCTATTTGTAAACCAGTGCTTGAGTCTGGTAATATTTCATATACCATTTTCAACAGACATGTTTTAAGTGTCGCCAGAATGTATTAGATTAACTTTTTGTGCTTAGCTGAACTCACTCTCTATTCATACAATAAATTGTTGCTTCAATAAAAGCTCCTATCTATTTCCATTAAAAAGTAGGCAGTCAAATTTCAGGCAATACACAGTGTAATTGACAGCTATAATAACAAGAATTATTTCAGACCCAAGGGCATGGTGTTGAGGCTGCATAAGTGAATGCCTACAGTATTTGTTAAAAATACAAGTAGCTTCATTTTGTGGCGAGCAGAGGCAAGCGGAGTGGCCACCTGTAAATGCACCTGGAACAAAGCATTTTCTTCAAGGAGAGATGCAATAAACATGGGGAACACATTGAGTATGTGCATGATTTTTATCATTGCAGGTGCACTTTATAAAAACGATGTCATGACAATTTTCTCTGGAAAACACTGGTGCACCTATTAGATTTTTTTTTTTAATTCGCCTTCTAAACCCTATGTCGAGTTTTTATGAACTGTCATTTAGTGCAGTGCTTCACCCTTAAATAGTATGGAGCTATTTTCATTTATTTCCACTTGTTACATGAATTAAGTACAGTGTGTGCTTTATATATACATATACATATATAAACTTTCAAGAAATGTAGCTTTGTACATTTACATTGCATCTTAAAGGGTACTCCACCCCAAAATTTTGCCATTAATTTTGTACGCAAAGAAAATAAAAATAACTTTTTTCAACAATTTGTCTCCTCTGTGTTTGTGAACGCAGTTTGCATTCAGTGGATAATCTCCAAAATGGCGCTAAGGTGATGCGGAGAGACAGAGAGGAGACAAATTGTTGAAATTATTATGTTATTGTTATTTTTATTTTCTTTGCGTACAAAAAGTATTCTCGTCGCTTCATAAAATTCAGATTGAACCACTGATGGCAGATGGAGTATCCTGACAATGCTTTTCATACTTTTCTGGGACTCGACAGTGGTAATTACTTGGCAGTCAATGGGACAGTCACAAGCCTCCCGGTTTTCATCTAAAATATCTTAAATTGTGCTCCAAATACGAACAAAGCTTTTACGTGTTTGGAACGACATGGGGGTAAGTGATTAATGACAAAATTGTCATTTTGGGGTGGAGTAACCCTTTAAATTGATCTAATGTACATGTACAAAATAAATCGTATCTTAGCATAATTATTTTACATAGGAATTACATATTTACACTATTACATATTTACACTAAACATACATAAGTCATGTTTTACACACGTTCATGCTACTCATCTGATTCAATGATAATGTCACATTCAAAAGAGGGGTTTCATCTTATATGACCAGGGACAATGGGAATGGGAAAGTGTCATTCTTTCTTACAGACTTACAGGTCATGTGCACCCTTGGGTCCACACTTAGGCATCAAACCTAAAGACTTTTCTTCTGATTTTTATCAACACCCTGACAGCCCTGAAAGACATGGCTTTTGTGCTCTGTCGTCTATTCAAATGTGTCCCTCCCTTCCAGCATAAAACTGTTGAGAGGTTCATGAAAGCAAATGATGGAAAAAAAGAGAGAAAGAAAGAAAGAAAATGCCGCTTGTCCTAAAATCTGCCATAAGGTTAATGAGAATAATATGTGAATAAATGTCTTGGTGGACTTTTTGTAATAGTAAAAATGTTGTTTACTGTAACATTTTAACTATTATGATGCAGAGTGTTTATTAGCGTTAAACTGATAAAGTCCTCAACCGGTCATATAGACAGTCAAGATGCATTGGATTTAATAGAAAGGGCCTGTGTGGTTTCCTGAAAGTTGAGCCCGCTGCATCAATACAGGAATACACAAAGAGAAAGAAAGGATTACCTCAAGAAGAGAACAAACACAGGATTTTCTGTGGTCTTCTAACAAGAATGCCACAGTAAAAAGGCAGAGGCTGAAAATAGCATGTTAACAGCTCATGTCAGTCAGTTGTTGACAAGAGGCCTGTAATCTCTCAGTGTAGCGCCTATCAATATTCTAAACACAGCTCCTTCAGTAGAGCAGCTCAAGACGAGACCCTAACATATGTACAAGAGTCCCCTCTCCACAGTAAGAAGACCACCGGCTGTCTACGTCTGAGTGCCTGACCTTTAAAACTTAGACAAAGTTAAAGGGATAGTTCACCCAAAAATGAAAATTGACCCGATTTTTTACTCAGCCTCAACAAGCTATCATAAAAGTACTCTGCGTGGCTCCCGGGGGTTAATAAAGCCCCACTGAAGCAAAGCGATGTCTTTGTGTAAGAAAAATATCCATATTAAAACTTCACAAACCATAATCTATAGCTTCCACTAACTCGTGAGAACCAAGTTTTGTTTACAGGAAAGGAAAACAAATCTCCTTCGACTTATATCAAAATTATTTTTCTTTACAAATCCTAATTTTGGACTTCTAATTCATGACCAGTGTTTTGTTTTGTTTTGCTCTCTCTTCCGTGCTTCCGCGTTTGTCCTTCTCATCAGAGAAGAGAAGAAGGCCTCTTCAGAATGCCTTTATTAACCCCCGGAGCCGTGTGGAGTACTATGGGTGCACTTTTTTGGGCCTTAAAATATCAACCTCCATTCAGTGCCATTATAAAGCTTGGAGGAGCCAGGAGTTTTTTAAATATAACTCTGATTGTATTTGTCTGAAAGAAGAATCATTTAAAAAGTAATATACACCTAGGATACCTGGAGGGTGAGTAAATCATGGGGTAATTTTCATTTTTGAGTAAACTTTCCCTTTAAGAGACTTCGGTCTACTAGTTGAGATGCAATAAGTCAATGCTCTGACAAATACACAACAAAATGATGAAACTTGCTTGCAAAAACAACCCAGATATATTTTTGTAGTTTTTTTTTTTGGTAAGTTGCAATCATAATAATCAAACAAACTCTAAATCTTCTTATCCATACGTATGCTCTCAAATCCATTGCTTTGTTTTTAGCTTTAGACATTTTTTAATGAAAACTGTAGTTGTGTTGGCAATTACTGATTGCATCTTTAAATACAGTCTACACATTTTATGACCAGAGAGAGCCATGGTATCCAATTTTACCTCAATTTGAGTCCCTGTGCTCCTTAATGTCAGACCAATGAAGGATGGCATTTATGTCTCAGCAGGCCAGTCTTTATCTCTATTAACACCGCTGCAATTTTTGTCCATTTTGACAGAGCGCTGAGAATGTCTGTTGTAGCCCTGTGTCTTGGTAGCCAGTTTACTTTTTGACATTTAGCCTAAATGAAAATCTGCCTCAAATGTTACAGCCGTTTCCCTGGTTACACATGAGGCATTGAGATGTTTTTGCTTCAAAATAATCACGCCAAAATAAGATTTGTTGAATGTCATGTTGACAGCGACTGACGTAAGCACAAGGTGTAATTTTGATGTTGACATTTATGACATATAACATATGTAAATGAGCAGTCTGATCAGGATTTACCAGTTGTCGTCAATCAGAATGGAGCATGTGTCTTTAAAATGACAGTGCTCATTACCTTGTTCAAACAAAGCCTAAGTTGTTGGGTTTTCTGTTACGAACTTGTTATTTAGTGCCGGTTCTCTGTCTTTTTAGCTTTGAGTGATGAGAAACTCTTCAACATTTCATTATCTCTGACAGGGTACATCCAATATCTACCTATTTAGGTGATATCATCTCTACTACTGTCTCCTGAACACCATAATTATCTCAAAGAAGATGGAGGGCTGTCTTCAATGAAAACTGAGTCTAATTGTTAAGGCACATATACTTTCATGTCAAAAACCTTCGCTTGTAAAATTCCATCTCAAATTATTTATACTAACAAAGACAAGAGGCACGCCATTTTATTGCCATCCATCACTTCATATTTATCGCAAGCAAAGTTCAGGAACAAGCTCATCTGAATTGCTCTGACAATGCATGTGATACCCAGGAAAAAAACTGAACTCTTATCTGCTGAGTACAGTTTATATAGTTTAAGTAAACTACTTGAAAATGCAAATTAATAGGTCACAGAATATTTTAAGCTATTCACAAATAATAATGAGCAAAGGTGACTAAGTGAGTGACTGAATAACACTTAACTAACACTGCGTGACACTGAGCCTAATGCAAAAGTGGGATACATTCAAATGTAGTACTGCCATGTCATATTTAATCTAAAATCTAAATGCTAATGTTATAAATGTTACTTGTAGGCCATTATTTAAGCCAGTAAGATAACCGTAGACCATATTGTGACTTTTTATATAAATTGAGTCAAGCATAAATGTTTAGGTAACTAACCTAACATCCTAGCTTCACCGAAATGAGATGGGGGAGTTTGGAAGACCAGTTTGAAAAAGTCATTATACAGCAACAGTATTAAACTATCAGAAACACATAATCTATATAATATAATATATGACTCTTCCTGCACCACACAGATCTGTATTCAATCAAATGCTCCCCAGAGGGAGAATGTCCCGCCCCTAATGCAACTGACAAAAAATAAGTTCTGACTTTGCTGACTAGCAAGTTATGGCTGATCAAGCAAAAACTTTATAATACATGTAGCTGTTAGGCTAATTATTTAATAATACTCCATCCATATATTTAATGTCTTAAACTATCTCATTATTAAATAATAATTCCATTGAACCACAACAACCAAAACAAAACATAGCCTCAGGCCTATCCTAGCAAACTTTATTTATTTGCGTAATGCATAAGGCAGGTTATAAAAGCATCGTTAAATACATTCATCATAGCTAACACGATCGAAGATTCCAGTTCAGAAAGGTTAGGCCTACAACATCCCAAAAGATTATATAGCCTGTTTAAATGTTAATATCAAATATATACAGTAAAGCTGTCTTTTGTAACAACTCGACTAGGAGAAACCAAAAATAAATATAACTTTTAGCTTTTTTTCGTACTCTTACCTTTTTATCAACAACAGATATCACCTGAAGCGCTTCACTCGGCTCGACAAAATTTGCGGCTGCGCGTTTATTACGCAGTGACGTAGCTTCTGCGTAGTTTGACGCGACTGTTGTTAAATCTCTGTATACGCCGTTGCTGTTGTCTTGCTCAGATAGTGCGATATCTTTCTGCAGTTCCTGATACAAGTTTATTAAAATCATTAATCCTTAATGCAGCGCAAACACGACAGGTTTGCAGGCTCGTACAGTTTACCAGTGAACATGCGTCATGCTCATGACACAAAGGCATCTGTTCCAGGACTACAAGGTATTAGATTTTGATAACAATAATGGATTTTTAAATACATCTTACAGTATTTCGTGTTTTGTCATAAACAAAATATGTAGCTGTCACAATAGACCTGACCAACTGATGATGGTGGGTTAATGTAATTATACGTTTCTTCTATTAAATAATAAAAACAAGGCATTGAAAGAGTAATAAAACTGGACCTTATTGGATTAATCACACAAATACAGGCCTATATTTTCATGCTTGCATAGTGCAGCATGTTTATGAATATGTACTGTGTGGATAGTTAAATAATAATAAAACAATAATGTAAGAATATGAATATTGGCTGGAATTGCCAAAAAAATTGGGGCATAATTAAATGTAAACAATTAAGCAAGTTTTTCTTAATTGTCCTTCACTGTTAAAACCATTGTGTCATATTGGATAACCTGACTTTTTTTCGCATGAAGTGTGGTGCACATTGCAGCTTATTCTTGTTCACTTCCACTTCAATTTACATTGCATATCCATTACTAATATACTTGCTATAGTTCAGATTGTCTGCAGGTTGTGAGCAGGTGCAGTCACTACCATCTAAATTGCCGTTAACATTGTCCAAGCAACACTCACATCGGCAATTCAGTACACATTAAAGCGCAGGTTTTGAAATCATCTAGGTCGACTCATTTGTTAGCGGTTGCACTCTGTGATCACATTAACTTAAGGATGGCCAGCTGAGATGCCAATACCAACTTTAATTCTTAATGGCAGTAAATGAAACAAACAATAACGTTACAGGTGAATCAAATAAAAAAAACTGATGGTTCCCATGGCACAATCAGGAGAGCCTTCTCTTCCACAGAAAGTGTGTCAAAATAGGAAATAGATAATTTTTATTCCAGATATGAAGGTACTATTCATTAAGGTAACAGCGGAATTGCACGTAGCAATCTGATTTATTTAAAATAATAACATTAAATATAGCACAATGTCTTATTGTCAGAAATGCGCTTCTTGACAGAGAGTAAAATGATCGACTCTAAGCCCCCTGTTATTAGAGAAACGTTGCAGGATTTGTACATCCACCTAACTTTGTATATTTAAGACATTATTTTTGTGTAAATGTTTCTCAATATCAAATGATTTTTGTAACAGTTTTCAAAAGGAAACCAAGGTAAATAATTATAACGTTGCTCAGATTTGTTTTTTCGTGCCTGGGGATATCTGTTATGCCGTTTTGCACTCGGCTCTTATGCGGCTGCGTTTGTTTAACACAGCCTCATTGAGTTGTTGTATTTGAGTGTTTCAGAAGTTTTTATTTTAAAAGGTTTGTGTAAGTGTTCCTGCATGTGAAAATAATTCTTAGAACAGCCTTAATGATCTCAGCAAACATTACGCTACAGGTGTTGGAGGCTCGTACTTTAAAAACAAATTTCATACATCGGAGTCACATTGTATACATCACACTTGAACAGCATAAACTGTGTCCATAGAAAACACGGAAGATTTGATATTACTATAATAGATAACCATGTGTTTTCGTGTTTTAGTAATTCCAAAAAGACATTCATATTTTATAATATTTTCGACCTCAACTGATGATTTGGATATTAATTTTAATTTTTCTTAAATAAAGGAAACACTGAGCATGAAAGAAAATAGAAACTGTTTTAGATTTTAGGATGTATTGATTGAGACAAATACAGGCATTGAAATTTTGCAGTTTGTTATGAATGAAATCATGTTAACAATATAATAACAAACATAAAATATGTGTGGGGAAAAAAAAGAAAACCCAAAAAACATGGCCATTAGTGCAAATACAACAATTAAAAAAACAATTAATTTCTTAATTGTACTTTGTTAAAACCATTGTGTCATATTGGATAACCTGACTTTTTTTCGCATGAAGTGTGGTGCACATTGCAGCTTATTCTGGCCAAGATCCACTAGAGTTCTACTTGTGGATACCTTACATAATGCATCAAGCATTTGACCACTACTCTACAGTCTTTAGTTTTTCCTCTAAAGCACTTGCTTTATCAGCAGTTTCTTGTAAACACATCTTCGTTTCCAGGTGCACTGGTCACTGGAGAATCCTGGCTGCCGGAAAGTGCTTTACAGCCAGCCAATCAGAATGGGATGGCCAATTTTTGGAGGCTGTGAGACCAGTTACAACATACTAAAGAGCTAAAAGGTATGAAGAATGTCCACAGTCATTCTGTTATTTTGTTAAGGAAACTGTATTTAGTTATTTTGCTTTGCTACTGTATGTTTTTGTAAGTAAATCATTATATGTAAGAGAGACCATTTGTGTTTATATGGATACAATGTCTTTTTAAAGTACTATACCACATAAACATAACATAACATAAACATGTTTGTTGTAGCACAGGAGCTTGGCTTGATTATATGCGTCATACTCTGATTAGTGCTCCAGTACTACGGCTCGGACCGACAGCTCTTCAGTATCCCAGGAGAGCCTCACCTAGTTAAGGAGGCTTATTAGATTTGTCCTATGAGAGGAAGAGAAACACGGCATATGGACATAGACTTGTGTCCCGCCTAATTACAGGCATTATCTCATTTGCTATTGTAAGGTACTGTTGTGCCATCTTCCATTTATTTAATTATGCTTTTCACATATTGGCATAGGGGCCATTTGGACCAAATTTCCACATGGAGGGGGTTTTACACGGTTTTTAAAAAATCTGCCTTTTCAGGAGTGTGCTGCAATTTGTCAAGCAATTAGCCACACTAATTAAATTTCTGTACCTCTAATCAAACGAATATGCTAAAACATTCTTGCTGCTGCCAGTCCGATGTCTGTTCACATTTAACTTGATGGTTTAAAAGAGGCTCCTACTCTGCCTCCCCTCTCCACTTAATCACCTCATTTGCATTTTATATTGGTAAATCAAATTAAGCACCCGTAGCTTTTAACTTGATTGACTGTGGCCAGGTCCACTCAGATGGGACTTTTTGCAGAAAATTAGACCAATTTTAATGTGTGCAGAGCCTAGATCCCCGCATTCAGCAAATCACATTCACTCAGCTAATTAAAATGATTTTGCCCCCTTTATGTGCGTACCCTCGCATGTGTGTTTGCCGGGGGTTTGATAGATTTGCCCACCTGGTGTTGTCCATATCCTTTTCATGATTTTATAACAGAGAGTTTTCATTTCATCTCCCAGAGGAGTGGGTCCAGCCATCAAACGCAAAAAGAGAAATAATAAGTCGTGGCACTCCAGCCGCTTGCTTTGACTGCATTTCTGTTTTACTCTTTTAGGAATCTACAGGGAACGATCTGATCACCGTTGGGAATTTTTATTCAGATAGAACATGATGTTGCTTTAGAATATCAATCTCTTCAAAGGCACAAAACGGATGATAATGTAGTCCATTTTACATTAAATAAATTTGTATTAAATTAAAAGCTTTTTTACGCTAAATAATGCATATTGTTTCTTTAAAAACATAACATTAAGTTAAAAAATCACCACATATATGTGCACGGCCACTACAAAAGATGAAGGATAATAAAAGAACAGGGAAAGCGAGGAGAAAAGGAGAGGGGGTTGGAAAAATGATGTGTTGAGGGAATAATCCTGGGCAGGCGCAATGGATGCAGCTCTCGAGGACAAGGCCTTGTGCTGCTGCCCGCGTGCTCCCCGGGATGTGACAGTCAGCTTAATTGCAGCTTTTAGGATCATTACTGCTAGAATGTGAATGTCAAAATGGACAAGGCTCTCAGCCCCTTTGACAAACAAGTGCCTTCCATTTTGCAGCATGAGCAACCAAAGATATGGAATAAGAAAAAAATAATCTGAATTCAATAATATTTATAGCCGGAGCAAGCTAAATATTAATATTTTGTTCAAGCACAAAAACACATTGACCAGACTGATGGAAGTAATATGTTTCATTGGATAGACAAAAGAATTATAAGACAAAAAAATTATGTTTAGGCTAGTCCACAATGCCTTTTGTTTGTACATTTTAGTTGTATTTTGTTGATGCATGAGATTTCTGATATTTCTGACTTTAAAGAATTTTAAGATTTTTCTTCATATGGGTCAAATAGGAATATTTCACCCAGATGCAGTTGTCTACCAAAATCATCTTGAATTGCTTTTTAATAGTTTTTTAAATATTTATTTAGATTTTAATTTTTTATTGCCAGTATACTATTACAATAACAGAGGAATCATTTCCTCTGATTATTATTGCTTTAGAAGCATAAAAGTAGTCCTGTCAAACTAAAGCGTCTGAAATCATTTATAGCCCATGTATGCGCAACATATAGGTTGCAGTGTATATATATATATATATATATATTTATTTTTTTTTTTTTTGCTTGGTTTATTTAAATTCAGATGTTGCAAACAAATAATAGCACTGAACAAATATGAGTGAGTGATTCTGTGTTTAGCCCATGCTTATCAGAGAACTCTACCCTCTACCCATCACATAAACTGAAGAGCACCGGAATCAGTGTCTCTGGGTAATATGCATAATCGCTGAGGTGCCAATTCAGTGTTTTTCAGTCAAGCTTGTTTTTGTTTTTTGCATGTTTGCAGAGTGTTTTGACAGCAACTCTGACCGAAAACTCGCTGATCGCACGTGACAAAGGTCAATGTTCTCTAGATTTCTACAAGCAGGAGAGCACAGAGGCCAAGTGTGTTTTTGTATTGCTATATGAGAGCAACCATGATAGTCATAAACAAATCAAAAACGAATGCGTGGATGAGGTGGCTCATTGTTTTGTGTGTGTGTGTTTGTATGAAGTTGGACTGTTCAGAAGTAGATATTGCTCTCTAAAAAGATGCATTATCATCAATAGCTTTTTTAAACAGTTTTTTACTTAACGCTAGAATACACTACATGACTTTAAAAAATGGAACAGATTTCAGAACACTAGGCATCATACACTTCCCAAAGTTATTCCGAACACTACAAACTCACACAGAAATATATGTCTTATTGCTTGGAGACACGACAAATTATATTTATTCTAAAATACCAAGCTTATTTCATATCCTCCAAGTTGATGGATTCATGATCTGAAGTTAAAATACCAAAGTCTTTGCCCATCATACAGCATGCCATTATCTGTGAAATCTGTCAACTCCACATACCCAAGTTCTGCAGACTGGCTCTGACTTTCAGCAACTAGCACTGACCCATCCAGATTGCAAATCGGGGCAAAAATCTGTACAAGTGTATAGTGGTGTATTGCAGCCTTTAGAATTGTCAGACTATGTATTGCTATAGAGGCCCTTCAGCCTTCCATACCAAGAGCATTTTCCAAACCTTTCACAACACTTTCTTAGTCAGATCACGGAAATATACTACTCCCCAGGAAGAAGCCTTATAAAATGTGGGCTTAATCTTTTTTAGTGCGCTATCATGGAACTGAACTGCTCAATTCCCCAAGCAGGGCTTCTGGAGTGCAACGGTGCAATGATTCAGAGGCAATGTGCAGCTGAAGGGGTGTAGGTTAAAAGGAGGTGCCTTACGGTTCGGTCTAAATGGTCCATATGTAAAGCTGTTTGCGATGTTAAGTTGCCCTTTGTGTGGGCGTCTGCAAAGCAAATAAATAAGGTCCCATAATTTGCAGCATGGCAACACGTCGCGCGGGGAATGCGCAGGTGAATCATTTGCATTCTAGATGCCCGTCCGACGTAGTCGTTAATCTCTTTCATGTGCACTCGTAAAAGTGCCAGTGTGATGGAGTCAAGGCAAAGCGGCTTATTGGTGGACAGGTTAAATACTAGGACACCCATGACATGCCTGCTTTCCCACACAGGACCTTGAACCAGGCCGTCTTGCAGATTTCCCACATCATTAGATGGTAGCACATAATCATGTCACAGGGAAAGCGCTTTGTCCCATTAGTGCCTTAATTAGTTGTGGCATCTCTGTTTAGATGTCTGAAATGAGTAGCTCTAAATTAGTTAGTTTCACCCGCAATGGTTTGAGTTTACTGATTAAATTAACCCGCGCTGTGTTAAACAAGCAGGACTGCTATTCATTATGATGGTCATGTTGACTGGTCAAATCATTTTGTGATTATTGTTATTGATAAACAATGATGTTTATTCAAATAATGCCTCTTTTGTTTCTTGACACAGTAACACATTTTTGGCACATCCTCTGGCGTTATTTAGCCCTAAATGCCTCTCTTGTGACATTGTCCTTGTTGTCTAACAGAAATATTGATGGGATGATTATTTCAGATAATTTATATGGATCCTCCAGGAAGATGAGGGGTTGTATTCTGGTATCGAGTCACATTTTCTGTATCATTGGACAATTATCTTTCATTGAAAAATCTGTCTCTGCACTTTTGCCTTGTGGCCCAATATTTTGGTCCTTTTCCTCCTGGGAGAATCAGTATTAGATTCAATATAAACACTCATAATGGGGCTAGTAGAGGATAGAGACAGCCATGCTTGGTGTGATTGTTCTGCCTGCAATCTCCAACATAATGCTGGTGTGCGAGACCCCTCACAATCTGACAGCCTGAGCAGCCTCACGGAAATATTTCTTTTCAAGATAAATTACGGCATAGGTCTAACGCCTCCAGAATATTTAGCATCTGAACCACATGGTCTTTACAACCTCATACTTCTCTTATTCTCTTAAAGATATTGGAAAATGTGGTGTATCAGGTCAGTTTGCATGCATAAATGTATTTATAAAATGTTGCACTATTGTCTTGGGTTTCAATTGAAATTTTTTGGAGTAGAAATGTGAAGCTCATGGGAATCAGATTTACACAGCAGAAACCAACTATTCATACCTGCAGGTTTGTAAATTGATAAAAGCTAACAATTAATTGATTAAAATGTAAATTGTACAAAATGTAAATATTTTGACTAACAAAAAAAGTTTTGGAATCCTTGGAATGGGTGTTAAGTTCTATGAGGTGAGATAGATATTTAACCCATGCATCTTTAAAACAATGCTTAAAATGTTGATAGATATAGACAGATAGAATGATACAAAGATTGAGGGATTTTGTCCCAGATTAGAAATTATGCATCAGTGCTTATGAAAGCAAAAGGCAGCAAATTATGTATGCAGTATTTTTTAATTAGTTGTCTTAAAAGAAAGACAACAATGCTGCTTTTGTAAGGAAGTGAGTCATTAAATATACATTGCGTCTGTATATAAATTATGCTCTCGCTGGAAAGACTGTAAGGTTAGAAGACACGGTTATTTCAGTTTTAAAACGGCACCCTCCAGGCGGCCGCACGGACTGCTCCTCCACGAGACACTGTCGTCCTGAATCATATTCTGATTATTCTCAAGCGGGTGATACAGGATAGCAATTGACGGAACAGGTAGTAAAATAAGGCATCAGACAGCATGTGAAGAGATAAGACTGATTGTGTGTTCAGACATCATCACCTGTGAGGCCCAGGGGCCCCTCTCTTCTATTGAGTCACTCATAGACCTCTATCTTCTCTTGGGGCCTGATGATCTCTATAAGCATAATAATCGGACTCAAATTGGCTGTGAGGGGGAAAAAAGTAGACTATTGAGTCACAAAGCATTAGTGCATGGCTGTCCCAGTCGACTGCTTCCATGAACAAATGATTAAGGTGTACTCTTTATACATTTTTTATAAGTGCTATCTCTGTTGGGTATCAGCCAAGCAGGTCCAAGTAGAATTGGGTGTTTCCACTGCTTTTAAAACAGACGTTATAGTCGACTTATAGGCCTCAAATTACTCATGTGATTTTTTTTTTTCCAAAAGCCATCCCATTGGATTTCTAAGGAAGCATAGTGTTTTGTCTCCTGTTGAAGAGACTGACACCGGAGCAACGTGACTCTTGTCATTGTGGGCTTTATCAGTGATCTTTCTCTGGATGTGAAGGGCTTTGCCCTGCCACCTGTTCAGGCCTTCGACTTCTACCAAGATGCATGTATGATTTATCATCAAAACTGCTTCCAGTTATAATTTCACCTAATGATGAATATGACTTGTATGTAGAATTTAAGTAAATTATTAAGATAGATTAAGTTCCTGTTGATTTTAGTTTTTTTGTGTTTTTTATTGAAAGTTACTGTACTATGTGCCATTTTTTTCTACAAATAACTCCTCTTCATTTCCTTAGCTTCAGATAAAGTAAAAATATTGTCAATAAATTCTAAAAACTACATAGAAACCCATGCTGCTGTCATTCAAGTGGAGCCCCAGACATTTATGCTAGCAGATGCTTTTATGACTTACAGTGCATTCAGATTGTCAGAGCCCTGCACGGACTGATTTAAAGAGATGGTTCACCCAGAAATGAAAATTCAGTCATCGTTTCCTCGCCTCATGTTGTTCCAAACCCGTATGACTTTCTTTCTTCTGTGGAACAAAATAAGATATTTTGAATATTGTTTGTAACACAACATTGGAGCCCATATTGCACAGTATAAAAACTAAATTCTGTTCTACAGATAAAAGTCAGTCAGACATTTTTGGAATGACATGAGAGTGAGTAAATGATTACAGAATTTTCATTTTTGGGTGCACTATTCCTTTAACGTTCCAGCACATTACATGAAAATAAAATAATTTATTAAATTCCAAATGTAAACATAGAATGATAATCAGGGTAGTATTTATTGTCATGATTTTGCAATTCTGTGCTATTCGTTGGTAGCACACAAAACATACACAGGTCATTTAGTCTGATAACTGATCTAAATGAGAGTCAGGTGTTTTTTACAGCTATTTGATCATTTAGTTGATGCCTAGAGAGGATTTGTGTTGCCTTGGTTTCCAAGATGGTATCATAGGGTGGCTTGTGGGCTGTTTAATACATGTCGTAAGCTAAGCAGTCACCCGCCTCAATCAGCATATGAGTTGCCATGACAAGAGTTACATGTACGTAATTTATACAAGGGTTTAAGTCTGTGTAATCTCCTTTCTGATAAGAAGTGTATAATGGTTACTCTGCACTGCAGAAACTAATATGTTGTTTGAAATAAAGTAAAATTAAGTGTAAAATGATAACTATACATATATAGTTTCATATGAAATTGATTTAGTATATTAGTGATTTGTCATTTGAGTATATGACACTTGCACATAGTAATGTATCTTGCATTAATATATTAATGTAATATATAGACAAGTAGTAGTGCATTGCTTTTAAAATATTTATTCATTCTTTGACTATTCATTATATAATTAATTATAATGAACTAACATCAGAACAGCAATGATATATTGTTTTGTATGACATTTTAAGTTTTTGCTATGCATAAAAGATACCTATCAATCACTGATATAAATGCACACATGCACAAAAACAATATGAGAATTCACAACAGTAGAATTGTTTATTTTCAGTTTGTGATAAAAGCAAAAGTAAATACTCTTTTTTTATTATTATTATGTGACCTGGTATGTTTATTTTTCTTCATTAGTCACACTGTAAACCCAGCATCGATGAGTTCCCATCCAGGCAAGACAATTACAGTGGTCCTGTAAAGTTGTTTAAGCAGGAACATATAAAAAGCTCAAGGTGTCCTTATAAACTGTAGCTGTGGGGCTTGTAGATCTTTGTCTTTGTAGATTAATCATGTGCTCCTTGACCTATGATAGACAATTCTACTTCCTCTAAGTCTTTATTTATTAAGTCTTTATTATTTTAAATAGTCTTAGTAAAAATCAGGGAACCTGTATCATGAGCAGATGTAGAGCTGAAAGTAGGAGTGGGGAATTGTAATTTTATATTTGAGTACAAACTAAAATTTCAGACCTGAAATGAATGTTATTTGTTTACAATACAAACAGAAACCTGTGATGATCAGGGTTAAAAATTGACTGAGCTGGATTAATCAGACGTCATTTAACCCTGTACACCAGTAAAGCCTGACATGAAATAAGTCAAATATTCAGATTAGTCATTTGAAGTTGTGTATGTGAGTATTGTATTTGATGCATCAGGGTTTGTGGCTCATATATTATGTTATAGGAGAATATGAAGAAGGAAAAACACATTGAAACATAGACTATTTAGATGCCTTAAAATGTCACTTATTATATACGATACAGTAGACTTGGGGTTAATAGGGTTAAGGTTTTCCTAAATGATTCGTACATTATAAGTTTAGTTTAGTTCATATTGCCAGCTGACTTGCTGTATGGAATTCTCAAAAATGTAAACTCTATTAATCAGAATAATTTTATTTTGGTTACCAAATACCCTGCATGAACACTGCACCACACTTGGCCTGAATGCTTTTGCTGTTCTCACAAAACGCAAACCAAGCTTGTCACCCACAAGTCCCCTTCTCTGTATGTCCGTGGCAGTTTATGCCATCATACTCCCAATGAGATTGTTTTGACGGCATTGGCCCCTGGAAAAGAATGAAGAGTCGGCCCAGGGGGCTGTTGTGAAGAGACCCAGGCTTTTCTTAGGCTGAGAAGTTGGAGTGTGCTCTTTTCAGCCCCGAGCGTGATTCCCCCGTGGATCGGTTAGGCTCGACTCACAGGACGCCGTAGCTCTTAGCATTCTTTTTTCACACGTGTTGTGCTGACAACTAACACTTGGAGTGTCCTCTTCATCGACACATTCCAAAGAGGATCAGGCTTGACCAGCACCTATCTCTCTAGATCTGCTGACAGACTCTGAAAATCTCCAGAAGAGCCGATGTTGAAAATGCCAGCTTTTCCTCAGACATTCTGTCCATCCAAACTCTTTTCAACCAAAAATGCAAACTCTCTCATTATTCAATCACCCTTATTTTGTTCCAAAACTATTGAATGACTTTCTTCTATGAAACATAAAGGTGTTTTATGTCTCATTGTTATGTCTTATGTATTATTTTTTCTTCTATACAATGGAAGTCAATGTTAACCAATACTGTTTGGTTATCAACATTCTGAGTTGGGTGAGTAAACAATGACAGAATTTGCATTTTGGGGTGAACAGTCAATTTAAACACAAAATTAAGTCGATATTGCAGCTCTTCAAAAAACTGGTCAATGGTTTATTCATAGATAATTTTCCAATCTTTTGTTTCAGGCTAGGAATTCATAAATGTTATCATCTCTAAAACTATTCTGGTATGGAATTGTAAATGTTCACAGTACTGTTGGCAAGTAGCACAGCCAAGAGATAAAAAAGACTGAACTGCAGGATTTGACACATGAACTTATTAAAGCAGTTAAAAGGATAGTTTACTCAAAAAAAAAAATATTGAATTGTCATAATTTACATAACTCTGTGAAACACAAAATACGTTTTTTTTTAAGGTCAAGTGTTGTTTGTACCTCAATGTTCTTCAAAATGTCTTTGTGCGTCGGAAAAGAAAGAAAGTCATACAGGTTTGGAACGACATAAGGGTGAGTGAATGGATTTTCTCTTTAATGTTACATGTCTTATTCTTTTAAATGTACAGTAATATTCTCATTAAATTACAGATGCACAGTAAAGTTCCGTCAACCATCTGCCATTGGTTGCCACCGCTGAACAATTGTGGGTTGAGCTCACCAGCCTCCCTGGTGTTGTGACTCTGTGGTCAGGCTTTGGACCTTGGGGAGGGATTGCTTGCCCGGTTCACAATGCAATCGGGTCTCATCCAGGAGACTGTGATTGTTCCATGGAGCCTCCTCCAGGTACAGTGCTGCTTTTGTTCCAGTAAGTCAGCAAAGCTGAATACAGTCCGGGAGGCTCAACCAGCTTTGGGAACTATTCTATCAGGAGGCTTTGTGCTACCCAACGGTCTTCTTCTGGCTGTAGAGGACTAGAGAAAAGAGCTGACATTTTAAACAGGGGATCCCTACTTCATAGAAGTTTGATGCCTCTAAATGCATTGCGCAACAAATGACCTAAAAGTGAAGCATTACAACTTTGAGTTCTTTTTTGTTTTGTTTTGTTTTTGCTAAATATTACTATTTCATATTAGATTGCAAGTGTTATTCTTCAGTCATGGTCAAATTCACAGCTCTTCTGACTCACCAACATGTGACTCAACGAATCCAAATGTCCAGTGAGCCACAGTTCCAGCTGAATGGACCTGGCTGTCATAGGTGCTGTGCTGTAAAAAAAAAGACTATACATTTATTACCAACAACTAACAGTAACATTAAATAATAGTGAGTAAATAATCTAAATAATACATTAGATATTTGTTTGTTTGTGTATGTGCGTGTGCAGGGCTGTCGCTAGGAATTCTGGGCCCAGTGCACAGATTTTGCTATGGGGCCCCCTTTTTTTTGGGGGGGGGGGGGGGGGTTGCAATCGTAAAATATAAAATAACATTCAGGGGTGAGGGCATAATTCCCCTTGAATGTTTTGATGGGCCATAGGGCCTTAAATCTGAGTAAATAAATTAATAAATATAACAGGACAGAAATGAATATTGATAGAAATTACTGAACTCACGACAAATACAACAAACTTAATAATGCATTTTTGTCACATAGAAAACACTTGACAGTAAAGCATTGATTTTGAGCTAGACTGCTGGAAAGTTACATGCTAATCAATTCTGTCATCATTTCATTCCAAACGACTTTTTCTGTTGAACACAAAATAAGATTTTGTAGAATGTTGCCAAACCATTTAGATTACCCTTGATTTCTATGGACCAAAATGTCTTGAATTTATCAAATTATGTTCCACGGAAGAAAGACATTCATACAGGTTTGAAATGACGAATGATTTGAGTAAATTATGTCAATTTTCATTTTTTGGTCCTCATTACCATGGTTATAGTTTTTTTTTAAGTTGCCTAATAATAAACTATACAAAAAAAAACTAAACATGAAGAAACTTCCAAATACCTTCTATAAAATTAAAATATTTCCCAAAATGTAATAACAGTAACATTTATAATAAATACATTCTGCCAACACATAGGCTATTTGTGTTAATAAGTTAAAGTGAAATAACCATATGGGGCTGAATTGACAAGCGTTTCCCAAGATACCTCATTGTCGTTGCTGTTTTCAGCCGGCATCACTAACCTTTCTCATATCACACGACACGACTGTATAACAATTCTGTGTCACATTTGAATGGATCAAGCGACTTGTTGTTAATCTCTTATGAATCGTGGCACGGTGGCAGAAGCGCGGCGCTGTGCGGGATTCTGATCCAGCTTTGACGTTTGATGCATCGGGGGGCGCTGCTTCGCGCTTTTTGAGTATTTGCTTTATGCGGTTTCAAATGCGCTGTAATTTAAAAACAGTGCCTAATATCTGAGGTCTCCTTCGTTTCGGCGGTCGGCCCACTATTTGAATGAAATGTCCCGGTCTTCCCGATGGCCAGTAGGCGTTCGCGGGCCCCCCAGACCTCTGGGCCCTATGCACCCTGTCACCCTTTCCCCCCACTAGCGACGCCCCTGTGTGTGTGTGTGTTACTATACAAGGAGAAGGAGACGTATGGGGACATTATGTACAAAACGTTTATAAACCATTATGAGTAAGTGTGGTGTTTCCTCTGTCTGTAGGTGTAGTGTGGTGTGTGTGTGTGTGTGTGTGTGTGTGTGTGTGTGTGTGTGGTGTGTGTGTGTGTGTGTGTGTGTGTGTGTGTGTGTGTGTGTGTGTGTGTGTGTGTGTGTGTGTGTGTGTGTGTGTGTGTGTGTGTGTGTGTGTGTGTGTGTGTGTGTGTGTGTGTGTGTGTGTGTGTGTGTGTGTGTGTGTGTGTGTGTGTGTGTGTGTGTGTGTGTGTGTGTGTGTGTGTGTGTGTGTGTGTGTGTGTGTGTGTGTGTGTGTGTGTGTGTGTGTGTGTGAGAGAGAAAGAGAAGTGTCAATATATATTTTTTAAACCAGTTAACAGGTCAATTAAAAGGCTACTTGCATAATGTAGAAATGGTAACCTTTCTTGTTTTAAATTGAGAAGTAGACAAAAACAGTTTGATTGCTTAAATGACAAACAACTTTTGTAAAGTGACGTACTATTAAAAACTTTAGACATTAACAAAAGAGTCAAGCTTTGCGGTTCAATTGTGTCCTATAAGTACTATCATATTTTGGCTGGTATAGGCTATATAGCTACATCTTCAGTAATTTCTAATCTGATGTTGTCATAGTTTTATAAATTTTGTTCTTAATTCAGTTTGCCTTAATTTACATTTAATTGGACTGCACATAGAAAATGCAAAAGTAGCTTTACCTGCCCCTCTTTACTGTGCTTTTATCTTTAAGCAAATATTTTTTTTTATTCTGTGGTAGGTAGAGTATACAATAATCAAATCTTTCTAATTTCTAAATAAGGTAATTTAATAGGTCTACCATGATCATGATGAGTATCTAAATTATCTCAATTTGCAACAACTGTTTGCACAAAGGAAGCATGAAAACCTAGAAGAATAATGCCATTATGATCCGTCATGTAAAGAGGAATAGTCAAGGACAGTGTACCAGCACCTGACATGATTTCCTAAAAGTCTGGACTCTTCGAGATTAAGGTTTAATTCTGTTTCTTAATAGTTTGTACTTTAGCAAGCTCACTGCAGCTCAGTGTGTCACTGGTGTCAGCTAAAGTTAATTTTGACATTCTTGATGTTCTCCTCTTTCTCAATCACACAGTGGTCTTTAAATACACATTAATACTTTCTTATTATATAAAAAGTAGCCTAAATATGTTAATGACGGAATTGTCATTTTTGGGTGAACTGTCCCTTTAATGTACCGTTAACCACATTATTTGATTAAACAAGGACTGATTTGTTGTCTCTTGCCTAATATTCTTATTTTTGCGTGATATATTACAATCACCAATCCTCAAATTGTCATTCGAGAAACACATAGGCTGCAAAAATGTTAACATTTAAGAAAGCCCCACGTGTCCGACCGTTTACTTACAGTACACGTCACATTTTATTGATCAAATATTCCTGAAGATAAGTCAACATATGGCGTTGTTCTTACATCAGTCTTTGATCAAACGACAGGACACGCGTCAATTATGATAGATCATTCGGAGTCGACAATATTCTTTTCCTCCTTTTTACTTCTTCAGCAAGTAAAAGTACACAAAAGTGGCATGTCTTTCGACAATAAATAATAAAATATTTTGTAATACATGAACAAAACGCTAATCAGTCATATTAACTTAACTTAAACCTATACACATCTTTGGGAAAGAAAAAAGTTCTTGGACGGACACGAACACATGAAACTCCCACACAGCTTGTGGCAAAATAGAGGTATACCTTGTTGCAACGCTTTAGTACTTGGGCTTGATGTTTGAAAAGAGGCCATATGATAAAACCAAACTGTAATCGCAGGAGACCTCGGCTGCCATGCCCTCTTTCAGTTAACTAGTCCATTTCGATCTTTTATAGAAACAGAATAAACAGTCATGGTTTCATTATAGCCTACTCGCGTTGCGCACAAAAGTAGGCTATATATTAGATTAAGTTCTCTTGCGACTTATATCCGTAGAGGTCCAATGATTTGTCATAAAAGTGGAAAAAAATGTGGAGGGGTATTTGGCAAAAGTGTCGCCGGCCAGGTCCACTCGGCCGCGGAGCACTGCAATCATCATGTCAGGTTCGGTGTGTGAATATGTGCGCCGGCTGGGTCCACTTTCGCAGGAGCTTGCAACTTTAAATGGTCTTTTCGCAACACTCGTTGGACTTGCTCGGTTGGAGTGTGTTTAAATCCCATGATTGTCATCACAGTGTATAAATACAACCAAGGGGTTGTTTCGATATAGAGGCCTCGTGCAGTTGGATGGGTTTTTATTCAGGAGCGGCCCTAAATGAAATAGGGATGGAAGAAACTTCACGAGCCTCTCTCTGAGATTGGTTCCCGGACACGTTCTTTGCCAAACTTCAGGTGCAGGAGATAATCCACTCGCCTAGGCTTCTATAGGACTCGCTACCATGCTGTTTGGTGTATCTGGCAGATGCGAGGACATTGAGGCGACCTCGCTCCCCGTGGAGTTCGAGCCTGGTCCTCCTTCAGAAAAATTCACCTGAAACATGCAAAATGTATGCTATTACAATTTATAATTGTTATTATTAATTATATAATTGTTAATAATCGTATTAGAGGTGGTTTTAAAGCGGTGGTTGCTGCTGTTATGTGGTTTACGCACAGTTGCGCGCACTCACCAGTTGCTGGAAAGCAGGCTGGTCGATGTCACTCTGCAGTGCGAAGTCACTCAGGACTTTCCAAGGCGGTTGGTAACTCTGCACCTCCACTTGGTTTGCCTGCAAACCACCGTCGTGTCTCTCTGGACTGGTCGCCACCATAGGAGTCCCTGTCATCCCCTGGATGTTCTGCAGATGACGATCACGAATAATTTATTTGCAGTCAAAAATATAGTTTAGAGGCAGCATTACAGAAACGTTCTATCTCAAGTCTTACGATCCAAGAAGTTGTATGTTCTAAACGAGACCATAACTTAAATCGCCATTATTATTTTAAGATAAGATCATATTTTTAAGTTCTGAATATACATACAAACTTTATTTTTTGGAAAGCCTGCATGCTTTAACATATTGGCAATGCGTCTACATGCTTAAAATAGCTATTTACAGTAGCCCATCAAACTGCAAACGCGTAAAGCTCTTGTGTTCTTTTTTTTGTTTATCGACTGAAGCGCCACTGGTCTTACCGTTTTGTCGTTGGGTTGCTGCTGCTGGAGTTGTTTAATCAGTATGCTCCTCTTTTTGTCCTTGCAGCGCTTGTTTTGAAACCAAACCCTGATGACTCTCGGGCTGAGACCCGTCATCTCAACGAGCTGCTCTTTCATGAGGGCGTCGGGTCGAGGGTTGGCATTGTAACAAGTCCTCAAGGTATGGAGCTGTTTTTCGTTGAGGACTGTCCGGATGCGGGTTGTTTTCTCAGGTTGCTTGTGCACATGAGGTCGAAGCGCAGGCTGGCGTGCCGAAATGGGCTCTGCTGCAAGAAAAACGAAAGAGAAAAAAAATAGTTTAATGCAAAGAGATCTTATATAATGCTCGGAAAGCGTGAAGACTACGAATATATCCAGTGATCAAACTGTCACCTAATTTAGTTTGTATAAGTCGGAGGTAGCCGAGGCCCGTCTAAGGTGGAGGTAGCCTACTTATGGAAAGTAATCATAGGCCTATTAAATAATAATAACAGCAATTATAAAAAATAATACATCAAAAATAATAACTTATGAGAAAGGAGTGTTATAGAATATATTTGATGGTCTGCTTACGAAACCGGGCTCGAGAGGAAATCTCTCCATATGCGTAAAAATAGTATCTTTAGATATTTCTTTCCAGATTAAATTCTTAATTCTGTATTATGGCGAAGAGAGTAGCCTATCCTTTTAATAAACTTGAAATGCAGCCATGGTTGCAATCCCTTTTCTGGCAATTATATGTTCCTGCTGGATGCAGTAAATTTGGAGGGCGAGTATGACCCAGATTTACGACACTTAATTAAAGCAATCTGTGCATACCTCTGAATTTTAAATAATAAGGTGCGCGTAGTGTGCTGCCCATGACATTACTTAAAAGCAGCTGGTTATTAATAAACCTGCATTAACGACTGATTTTGTAATGCTTTATATATTGAATTTATTATTTTATAAGAAAATAAGACACCTTATGTAAATGCAGAATAGCACTTTGGGAGATTTCTAAATTGAACACTCCAAGCTTATTTTACATAAAGGGCCTTTAAATGTAGAGTATCAACACGTGCTTCAATGTGACATTTTAATTTAATTAAAATACTTTTTAAATATATATCGATCTGTCAATATGGTACCGTAATCGCACAGACATAGCAAATACATTATCGCGTATTTCAAATTCTATAATATATAAACATTCAAAATGGCATTTTCTTTGTATTTATTTATGAAAGGATCTCATTTCTTTCTTAAGTACATGTACAAGCTGACATTGTCGCGTGGTTGGCCTCTAATCAGCAGAGAATATCTATTTCATGCATGAATAGCTGAATTCAATAACAGACAAACAAACAGGGGAAAACGAGTTATTCTGTCAAAGCACCACAAACTGGTTAGCTTGTTAATAACATCATCCACGCCTTATCACACAACATTTATTCATCATACGTCTCAGTCTTGTAGTATGATGTCACCATAAAGCTCTTGTTTTTATCTTGAACAAAAAAAAAATGTTTAGAGGAGCTTTGTGTCTTTTGAAATCCCCCAAGACAAATAATCCCCGAGTCCTTGAGCAAACAGCGCTTTGTAAATTGTGGTAGAATGCTATGCCTACCTGCCATTTGTAAAGGTCTCGCCGGATGTAATGGGCTTAACGGGTCACCAGCACCCATTGTTGCCCGCTCCACCACGTCATGGTCGGCCCTGCAGAAGAGCCCGTCTTCCCGCAGAGCGAACTCATCTCCTGGGATGAGCTGCCGGCTGCACGCCACACATCTGAAGCACTCGATGTGATAAACCTTCGAGCGTGCTCTCATCACGAAGTCATTCTTGCTGAAACCGATGTTGCATTTAGCACATTTGATCCCGTACAACCTGAAACACCAAAAGTACATTATAATGTGTAGCCAAATGTTTGAGTAAAAAAAAAAAAAAAAAGACATCGCTAATCAGTTTTAACAGCTACTCGATATGTCAACAATATAAAAAAGATTAAATACAAATATTATATTATAATAATAATATAAAAGTAAAAAAATTAGCATAGCCAATACGTTTTAACAGCTACTCGATATGTAAACAAAATAAAAAATATTAAATACAAATATTATATAATAATAATAATATAAAAGTAAAAAAATTAGCATAGCCAATACGTTTTAACAGCTACTCGATATGTAAACAATATAAAACATATTAAATAAAAAAATATTAGGCTATATAATAATATATATATAATAAAAAATATTAAATATATGGCGAAATGAAATGCACATAATTGTAAGAACAACAAATGCCATGTTAAAATCAAATATATTTAAAGACAACCATAATATAATTTATTTACTAAATAATTAACCGACTTTATAATTATAAAAAACGTTAGCTTTATTATTATTATTATTAATATAATAACGACATTTTAACGTATTGTGGATATTATTTTTTTCACAGTGGTGTTTGGCATTCACAAAAACGTGTCCTATTAAAATAATGCTACATTGTATACTGTCCAAAAAATATTTAAATATCGCGATGAAATTTCGTACAGCTACATGCGGCAATGTCATAGGCTACATATGAACAAAGCTCCACAATAATTGTCGAGTAATTGCGCTGCAGACTCGTTTAAGACTGGAGATTAGCATATAGGTGCTGTCCAGTACAAAACCAAAAACCATGAATGACAGCATGCTGCCATAATGCATCAGTGAATAATGAGAGGTTACTGTCATTCAGTCATCCACACTCGAAAACTAAAACATTACCTAATTGATCTGCGTTACCTGATGTAGTCCCGTTTACAGTACGTTTTTCCGTCTCGCACAAAACACGTACAGGACTCGTCCAGATACTGGTTACATTCTGCACATTTCAGACACGCCGCGTGCCACTCCAGGTCCGGAGACACGCGCAGAATATACTGGTCATGGATTTGATTCCCACAGCCGACACACAACGAGATTAGACGCTTTTCTGATTGAAAGAGAAAGAATAGAATGTTTCAAATTGTGTAAAAAATCTAGCCTATATATTATTATTATTTAACTATAACACTAAACGTCTTGCAATGCCCTAATTTCCCAATTTGATACTATAACTTTTGTGTAGGATTAAATATAGCCTATGTTTGACATGTTTAAAAACAATACTGGATGCTGTACGGTGTATAACTGAAAAATGGAATAGAATTAGGATTGACATAGACTAATCAATAATAATAATAATAATAATAATAATAATAATAATAAAATAATAATAATTAATAATAAACTAACAAAAATTAATGGTCAGGAATTTGTTGTGATTTAAGAGGAAGAGCGATATCAGCCCTATAACACCGGCTTGTCACGATCCCTCCGATCTCTTAAGAACTATTTAACTTTTGCAGAACGCGAAAAAAAAAACTACTAAAGTCATATAAAATGATCGGCATACAGACATATGGTTGAAAATAAATCGCCAATATTAGCAGTAAGTCTCGTGAGACACACATGTAGACATTAAAGCATAACTTACTTTTTGGTGGATCCCCCATGTCTCCCATGTCAATAAAGTAAGGCGGTGTTAGGTCCACTTTAAAACCGGACAGAAGGCCCTCAGTGCCCGTGTTTTGATCTGAGAAGGTGGGGAAGTGGCCGAGGGTTCGAGGTGTTGCAGGACTTCCCGGAATCGAGATGCTTGCGATTAGAGTTAGGGGTGTGTGTTGCGCTCCTGTGCTTGGTCACAGTATTGATGGGCCACTCTTGTCCCTATCTCTCTCTCTCTCCTTCTCTCAAACTCCGTCGGCTTCAGCTCTTCTCTCTCTCTGTTGGTCTGACGTAGGACACTCATACGTCACCTGTATGAGAAGCTGATTGGTTATGGAAAGAAGAGCAGCTGTTCGGAGCCCAGGCCGACGAGTTGCTGCATTTACTTTTCTTTTTTCATTCATACATTTTGTTTCTCTAATTTCGCTAGCTTTGAATTAAATAGACTGCATCCGAAATATGTTAAAATTAAAAGTAATAATAATGATGATGATTAAACAGGGGGGAAAGACAGGAAAAACTTTGCTTATTTAATATAGGAATTCGCTTTAATGCTTATTTCAAAGGAATCGGTCTTAATTTTGATGCCTTTTTTAGTTCGGATATTTAATAATGGAATTTTAAAACAACACAATTATTACAAGCTACTTGTTATTTCAATAATAGACTATAAATACTAGTTATACACATCGAACAAACTGAAAATTGTTGTAGGATATTTAATAGGCTATCAAGTCATTATGATAAATCTTGCTTTATGTGAAGTCAGAGTGGTACGTCTCTGTTTGGACCGATGGGCATGTGAAGTGAATCTCCCTCGAACACTACAGATTTTACAGGGAAAGGCGCAAATCTCTATTTAGGCAGTTGCACACAGGGGTGCATAACACGATTGAAATCGATGGCACATTTCAGGGTTGTCGCTATTCAAACTAAAACGCAATTACAGCACATAATTGCGGCTAATGACCGTTTTAAACTGTGCAAGGCACGTGGTAATATAATCTCAATGTAAGGGATGGATTGGTTGAACAAACAGGCAGAGCATAGCACAGAGTTGCTGAATTTCCTGACTCTTTTACAGCGACACGGCAAATTGAGCTGATAATGAGAACAAATATTTTTTTAAACTGAATTTAAACTCTGTACTGTCACTTCAACCCAACTCATTGATATTAGCACTGTATTCCAACACTCTCTGATAACTTATAAAAACTGAATCTCAATAGATGCCTTTTAAATTGGCGAAGACAAAAATGCTAAATACATTTGAATGAATTTGTAAGTCTCCCATTGACAGTGATGGACAAGTGTCAGAAATATGACAGCAGGTTTGCTGGCAGCAGAGTGTCGCTATAACAGACACAAACACGCCCTCTTGTGTTAGCAGCACGACCCAAAGCACAGCCAGCAAACAAAGACAAGGAAACATGGGCAAGAGCTGGCATTGTTAACTCTTCATTCTGCTCGAATTTACTTTTTGGTGTTTCTCAGATAGCCAAGATCACAGTTCAGATCACTCAGCTTATATATAAATTGCAGTTATTTGGGGAACACCATTTGCACCATGGTCCTTGGTAATGACAATGCTGACATATTTCTAAAACCCAAGCACGTTATACTTTTTTTTAGCAAATGTAATGCAATACTGAATAAGCATTTGTAGTCTAAGTATGTCCAAGAACCTCTACAAAAACATGTGTGTGTGTGTGTGTGTGTGTGTGTGTGTGTGTGTGTGTGTGTGTGTGTGTGTGTGTGTGTGTGTGTGTGTGTGTGTGTGTGTGTGTGTGTGTGTGTGTGTGTGTGTGTGTGTGTGTGTGTGTGTGTGTGTGTGTGTGTGTGTGTGTGTGTGTGTGTGTGTGTGTGTGTGTGTGTGTGTGTGTGTGTGTGTGTAATATTGATAGATGATTGATAGCAGCTTTTGTAGGTGCATTCGTATGGGCGTACAATACAATGTGGCCATAATTCATGAAATCCATAAAACATTGTTTTGAAATCCAGCAGGATACTAAAGAGATATTTGGATAGAAAGATGCCTGATATGCACTGTGCATTCAATTCAACATATTAATCAAAAGGAATTACATAACAAGAGAATAAAATAGATTGTGGAGGTATATTATTCAACAACATTCATTCATGTTGTTGATAATTAAATATTTTCAGTATGCAATAATTGTAGTATTTTGCTACAAACTGTGGTGTGCAGATTTGTGTAAGATCTATGCTTCATCAACATTAATGAGCACATTGTATAATGCTTTTCATCCTCAATTGTTTGGCAGTAGAAATTAATCATTATTCAGGATAAGTAAGATTTGCAAAATGCTGGACATTTTAAAAATGCATGTATGTATTTGTGTATATAAATATTGGATTGTTTTCCACCCTTTTCATCAGTTATTATAAGACAGAAACAATGGATTCATTACATCAGTAAAAACTAGTGCTATCAAACGATTAATCGCGATTAATCACATCCAAAATAAATGTTTTTACATAATATATGCGTGTATACTGTGTATATTTATTTTGTATATATAGATACACTCACATACAGTATATATTTTGGAAATATTTACATGCATATACATTTATATATTTATATTCTTATATTTTATATTATATATAAATATATTTAATATATAAACATAACATGTTTTTATTAAATATATACATGCCTGTGTTTGTATTTACATATACATAATAAATATACACAGCACACACACATATATTATGTAAACATCTATTATGGATGCAATTAATCATTTGACGGCACTAGTAAATCATAATAAATATATCCTCATAAACACAATTCATACATTTATACATCTCTGAAAGCATGGTTCTTGATTTGCTAACATTTGTGCAATTACATTATCATTGACATGCTGTTTTCCTGTATGCAATGCTCCACCCAAATCATATTTCAATTGCATAAATACAAAAATAGTCTCATCCCAACCTAAACCTAGATTGTTCAGTTTTATTTTGTTAAAACAAATGCTCAGATGAAGTGCTCAGGACATAAAATCCAACAATGTAATGCCTCAGATCGTAATATGACAACTGTACATGCGCATGTAAATCCTACGACAATCGATCACTCATCTCAAAACAATGATTGTTTACTGTTAGGCTTAAAGAAGACATCTAACTCTGTGTTATACTCGTAACAAGAATACCTGCAATCCTTACTGTATGATAATCAGTGGAGAACAGCTCAGAGATGAGCCAAACAAGACACACACGTGTACATTAACAGTACAGCATTGACTCTTTATGTAATAAGTACGCTAATAATATCGAGATAAGATAAATTATAATATTGTTAGAGCTAGCTCAAATATAATCATTCAGGATCTTAGTATCCTGTTGTTTGCTGTCTGAATATAAGTACGGCCCTCGTCCTGACCTCTCATTAACCCCTGGTTTCATTGATCACCTTCACCAGCCTGACTGAATTTGGAAATGCCTCTGAGAGGTAATGGAGGATAAAGCACAACCTGAAGGATGTGTGCTATTGACAAAGTACGGTTTATTTAATGTCATTCAGTTCAATAGCATGCATTAGTTCCCTCGGTAAGGAGAGAGAAAGATAGAGAAGGAGCAAATCTATTTTGTGAGATGTTGCTTTGAGCAAACTCTCGACCTCACAGACTGAAGGCCTTGGATGCATGTTTACACTTGTGCCTGAATATGTCTATACATGTGGCGTGACTATAGGATACCAGTTATACATTGATTTCTTTAATGAATTGTTTATATGGTTGCAGCATGTTGTTCTCAATGACCTTAGCAGTAAGTGCTCTCTTAGCCATTTTCAGGAGCAGAAGTCTCAATGTGCTTGTAAATTTAGGTTGTTAGATTCGATGCAAAAGTCTCCCTCAGCCACAGTAGCCGTTTCTTACAGCTCAGCAGGAGTCCTTCAAGATGAATGGCAGGAGCAGCGTTTCAGCTGCTTTGCGTGTGCATGTGCAAGCGTGTGTGTGTGTGTGTGTATAATTTTTTTAGACCTAATGCTTTCTTTTCTAGCTGAGATCTCTTCACACTAAGCCACTGTGTTTGTGTTTTGTGTGTATGTGCAAGTGTGTGTGTGTGAGTGTGTATGTGCATGTGTCATAATTTTGTTTAGACCTAATGCTTTCTTTTCTAGCTGAGATCTCTTCACACTAAGCCACTGTGTTTGTGTTTCAGCGTGTGCGTGTGTCCACGCTAGATTTTCCCCGCCTTTAAAAATGACTCGTTATGATTACAGTTTAGCATTTGCAGAGTAACAGTGCTAAAAACACACACACATTTCAGCTGGAAAATCAGAGCTTTAAAAAGAGGCTTCTCACAATGACAGAGACATCAGTGATTTTGTCATTGTTAGGTGCCATTTCCAGTGTCTTCGGATCACATTTTCTTTCCATTTATGGAATATTTCAGAGGAACACCATGAAGACAGCTGCTGGATTATACATAATTTCAAAAGCATGTTGAATTGGCTTGCTGTGGAACATTGTGTTTTGTATTTTGATTATTAAAATAATTATACTACTACATGTGGATACAATAAAGAAATATCTAAGGATCTAATAACATTTTCATCCTTTTCAGACCTATCTAGCCAATAAATATCACAAAAGTTTCGTCATTTTAGGCTTCTGCTTGTGTTTATTTGTTGATTATATGTCATGCCTCAGAAAAAAATTATAGACTTTTGTTCTCTAATTAACCTCCTCAGCCAGATGAGACATACGGGTATCAGATTGTTCAGGATCTTTGGCTGATACTAATAATTTAGTTTTAATTAACTCAAACAAGCTACAGGCTTGAGTCTGTTACTGGCAGTGGTTTGTTAATATTCAATCAAATGCATGAGACGTTATTTTTTGCCTTGTATGGCATGACAAACAATATTTAATATGGTTTTCATGGTGCTTTATAGTGTAAAAAGGTTATTTAGTTCATTAAAATGTTCTTTAAATGAAGAAAAAAATAACTCTTCATGAAAAGGTTCTTTGGGGAATCCAAAATGGTTCTTCTAATCTATGGCATCACTGCAAAACCTCATTTAGGAAATTACATTTTTCGTTCTGTTCCTGTTAAAGCATCAGTTTTAATTTGTACATATGCGTCAGAAGCTTCTGCTCTTTGTGAATAGCAGTAATAATCCCACAATCTCAGAGTAGCTTGGTTTGTTGCTTTCAGTTGTAATGTACTGGCTGGCAGCCATATTAATGTCTGAGCCAGAATGAAACAAAAGCTGCATCACTCACTGCCCACCATGAAGACCTTGGCTTTAGGTCATTTTTATTTGTAACTCAAGGCAATAATGTTTTCATGAATGTAATTAGGATCAGGCTAACTCTTTAGGCAGAAATGTGTTTGTGTCCTGCGATTTGGCCATTTGACCTAGAATAACAAATTAGTATCATTAACAGAAGTGCTATTGATGCACTTTTTGTACCACTAAAAACCTCTCAGCATTGAATACAGTGTCAGTAATACTTTTCTTGAAGTCAAGGACTTGATCTACTCCTCTTTTGCAAAAGACGTCTCCAGAAGGTCTTATCAAGGTCTTTTGTTTCCATTCAATATTGCCTGAATATTCGTTAGCCGTCAGAATGAACTACACACACATGAGTCTGTCCACTACTTGTCATTATTGAGACGCCGGAGGGGTGAAGATCTCATCTGGGTCACTGTGGTCACACAGAGCCACAGACCATATGGTTGCCTTAGCCATGGCCTACCTGAAGCAGCAATGCTAATCACTGAAGACAAGTGCCACTTGACACCAGAGTGACAGATGGTGTTCCTGGGTCTGTGTACAGGACTACTGCCTAAACTCGGCACCAGCACCACAAACCTTTTCGCCTCGCCTTCGGTCGGACTGAGAAGCACAAAGAAGGTGATGATGTGTCAGGGACCATTATATGAGATGCTTCCCACCTCCTCTTGTTTTGTCCCTTGGGTAGATCCTTGCCCACGGCTATGGCTGACGGCAAATTTCAACACTCTTAAAGGCATTTCATACACAACAGCATGGAAGAGCAAGATGCACCAACAACAGATAGGATATTTGAATGGCTGTAAAGTTCATTGTTTGAACAATGTAAATTGTGATTCATACATCTAAGGAGTAAAATTAGATTTGAGGCATTGACATGCCAATGCTTTTCTTTGGCCAAGTGGTTTTGGATTTTGTACTGACACCTATGGGAGTAGATGCATAAAGTGTATTTACTGAAGCTGTTTATCTTTGTTTTGTTTCTTTTTGTCTTTTTTGTTTTGTATCCATGCGCACTGCAGAAACACTATATGTGACTGTGGACCACAAAACCAGTCATAAGGGTAATTTTTTTTATTATTATTGAGATTTATACTTCATCTGAAAGCTGATTAGGTAAGCTTTCCATTTATATGAGATACAACTATTTGAACATTTGGAATCAAATTTTCTAATGAAATTCTTATGCACAATGCAAATGACAAATCTAAAATTAAGTTTTGATATATTTACAGTTGGAAATTTACTAAATATCTCCATGGAACATGATCTTTACTTAATATCCTAATGATTTTTGACATAAAAGAAAAATCGATAATTTTGACTCATACAATGTATTGTTGGCTATTGCTACAAATATACCTGTGCAACTTATGACTGGTTTTGTGTATAGCATGCAATGAGTAGTAGTGAGCATGAGTAATGACATTAGTATTAGTATCAGTATTAGTATTGTTAGTAACACTTTGGAGTTACAAGACAAGGCTAGGCATGTGATTTTAACTTGGCAGCTCCCATGAGGGATATAGAATAAAATATATTTTTATTATGCGGAATAATTACATAGAATGATACAGCTTTTTCTCGGCTGCTGAGTCTCATGTTTTTGTTATATTTGAGTGAAATTACTAGGTAAACCAATAACATGATTTATAAAAAGAAAAAAGATAATGGGCTTCAGAAGGAATTATTTTTCTTACGGGTGCATTTGTCCTATGTGTACATGTACAATCAATTCTGATGTAAAGAATTTCTTCATTTAGCCCTTGAACATTACAGCACTGATGTTGTCACATCATGCATGCAGAAAAATTAAACATGAGGCATTCCATTAGTGAATATTTGTAGCATTAACAATGCAAATTTCAGCTGTATTAATAAAACATATACAATTATGTTCTTAATACATATTCATATCTCAATTTAATGACTTCTGAATATTCAGTTATCATACAGACCACTGGTTTGTCTGTCACTTTCTTGTATTTTCATTAACATAAACATGACACATTCATCGAACTTTCTCAGAGCCATCTCTAATTGTGTACCGAATGCTGAATCAAACTGATATGTTACATCAAATGGAAAGCAAATCTACTTTCTTCATCAGATTAGCGGGGATTTGTGGGTGTAGTAAATGGGGGTTTTGCTGTCCTCTGACAGACAGGGAGGAGCAGTAAGAGCGCAGGCCGGCTGATGAGGGAGTGGTTTGTTTGTCTACTGGCGCCGAGAGCTTCTCAAAAGCTCTCTCAGTTTGAGTGGCTGTCTAGGCCTTACAGGATGATCCTTCCAGCATCATGATCATTCTCCTCTAAAGGAGGACACCACCCCTCATTGTCCAGTGTGTACTTTGGGATGCACTGATATTTTTAAATAATTGATATCAGCCAATAATGTATATATATATATATATATATATAAACTGAATGATATCACCATTCACTGTATCCGTCTTGTCCCCTTGTCCACTCATTGCCCACAACAATATTCAAAGGCCTCTTGACTTGTACAGTTGTATTTGATTTACTGTATAATCATTTGTAAAAAATATTTTTACTCCCAGTTTCTACCTGACATAATATATATTTTAGAGCTTGGAAAATGTAGAAAAATGTATTGCATAAAGTGCATGAGAAATGCCCATGGATTGAAGGATAGCAAATTATATGACTTGTCCATGTCTAGAAATGACTATTTAAAATTAGAAATATCTTGACTTAGTTGTTGTTTCAGCTTATTGCAGTGCTTGTTTTGCCTTTATTTTAATGATTTTATGTCATCTTGATGCCCCCAAAGTTTGCTGAAGCCCCATAGTGGGCCCCGGGCCTCTTGAAAACCACTTACTAGAAAAACAAAGCTGAGGGGTGATATTTATCAAACTAGTGGAAATTAGATTGAAATCATAAAAAAACATCAAATACATCAGAATTAGATGAAATAGTAGTTACATTTAACTTCTTAGGTGGGGACATTTCAAGTCTTATTTTTTGTTCAACTTTCATGTGACTTCAGTCCCCGTTGTGCAAAAACAAGTCTTTTTTCTCTCACTCTTTATTTCATTTATTTTATTTTTTATTTATTTTATTTTTTTTTTGGGGGGGGGTGCACCTTTAAGAGGCCCTTAAAGTAACAACAGTGAAAAAGATTTTTCCCGGGCAATTTTCCCCTCTCATTTCCTTACCTACCACAGAGTGCATACCTGCAGGTGATCTGAAGGCCTGTAGAGTGGCAGGGCATCGAGGAGGAACTACAAGCTGAGAAATGGAAACGTTTAGCTACGTGACAGCCCGGAGCAGTACATTAACATGACAGGCCATCTCTTGTCACGTGTCAGGAAAATCAGGCTGGAATCCCAGTCTCCTATGGAGGTGAGCAAGTGAGTGTATGAAGAAGCTGGAGAAGAATTAGAAAAAAGCTAATCCCTCCAGCATTTCTCCCAGTCAACAACAAGCCTCGTTCATGCTCCATGTAACCTTGGTGAAACTGACACCTCTTTTCATCCTACCTGCCCCAGGCAGTGACTATCGTGTCTTCTTTTCTTTTATGTAGCCAAAGCAAAAGATACTGGCAGAGGGTTTGTGCTAAAGTGATAGTTCAACCAAAAAAATTACAATTTTGTCATGATTTGCTCACCCTCGTGTCGTTCAACACCTGCAGGACTGAGCACAGAAGAAGATATTCTAAAGAATGTTGGTAGCCAAACCATTGCTGGTAGCCATTGGCTTCCTTTTTAATTTTTTATTTGTATACTATAGAAGACCGTGTCAACCAGCAACTGTTTGGTTACCAACATTCTTCAAAGTATATGTGTTCCTGTGGCTCAGTGGTAGAGCATTGCGTTAGCAGCGCAAAGGTTGTGGGTTCAATTCCCAGGGAACACACATACTGACAAAAAATGAATAACCTGAATGTACTGTAAGTCGCTTTGGATAAAAGCGTCTGATAAATGTAAATGTATATTATTTTGTGCTCAACAGAAGCGCATGGAACAATATGGGGGAGAGTAAATGATGACAGAATTTTCACAATTACTTTAAATCCACATGGCTTAAGGAGTTACATTTCACAGTGTGAATAAGACTGAACCCTCATTGACTGGTTTTCATAGCCCACACAGAGAACAATTCTGTAATGAGTGTCATGTTTCATGCTAAATACACGTCAGACAAAACTGTAACCCAATAGTTAGATTTGGGCTTTCTCCTTGGCGACAGGCCCATAGCAAACAACAAAAAATACATACCTTGCATTCCAGCCTTGTCTCCACTCCTCCTAAGTGGATTGGAGTATATCCTATCTCAGCATTCTGTCATTGTAACCAGTGAGGGAAACCTCATCGACTAGCAATCCAAGTGTGAAGTTGGCCCTGCAATGCCCAATTACATCCATGTGAGTCCTCCATGAAGTTTTGCCATAACCTTCGTCATGGTACAGTGGTGGTACAAAGGAAGTCTTAAAGAAGGATGTGACCATGCTGGAGATGTCAGCAGCGTGAGAGATGAAATCTATGAGAACTCTTCCACCACCTCCTCAGGAGTGGTTACCTACCCTTATTTTAAAAACACAAGAGGCCAAAGATCAAGCAAAGGTATTGAAAAGCACAAAGTGATGCAAAGCATCCATACCCTCTTAGAAGAGCAGTGAACCTTGAAAGCATGTTCTGTACTAGTACAACTACCGTTCAAAAGGTTTGGGGTCGGTAAGGTTTTTTGAAAGAACTCTCTTACGCTCACCAAGGCTGCATTTGTTCGATCAAAAATACAGTAAATCGTAAGTCGTTAACATCACATGATCCTTCGGAAATCACTCTAATATGCTGATTTGGTGCTCAGGAATTATTTATTCTTATTATTAATTTTGAAAACAGTTGTGCTGATTTTTTTTTTTACATTTCAACTTTTTTTATTCAGGATTTTTTTATCAAAAGAACATCAAAAGAACAGCATTTCTTTGAACTGAAAAAAAAAATATATATATATATATATATACTGTCACAAAAGTATTAATTTCTTTAAAAACTTTAACAACGTTTTACTGACATTGAGGTTTTACTCTAGAACTCTAGAAGATAAAGGAAAAGCTAAATCAAAAATAATTATTCTGTCATCATTTATTTACCTTTTTGTTGTTTCTAAATTCAAACATCATTTTATTTACCTTTTTGTTGTTTCTAATTCAAACAGCCAAGAAAAAAAAATATTTTGAGAAAAAAGAACTGAGGGTGAGCTGTATAGACTACATGTGACTCATGTGAGTATATTTATGAGAAATTTTATGAGAAATGGACCATCGTTTGCGGGATTATTCACTGATAATTGATGTGAATAAATGGTAACATAGTTTGGGATACTTTAATTAAACGTAATGGGTTTGGTTATTTTTGTTTTTGAAAAATTCTTTCCATGCCATAGCACATAAATAGCATAAAATTCTTTCCATGCCATGTTGTGTCAGAAGTGTGCCATATATGCATCAGACATATAGTTGTAAAGCCACTGTAAATTGGCCTTTAAATAAAGTGATCATGACAATTCTGAAGAATCAAGCAGTGGAAATTACTCTTATGAGTGGAAAGGTAGATGTGAGCACCGCAGTACTCCACAGGGAGGCAGGCAGAATGATCCTGTTTTCATATGCCGGAGTCATTCCCCTGCAATTATCTTAGTGAATGGGGTCCACGGAAGGTAATTGCTTTGTTTTTCAATTATTTGCTGAGGCTCTGGTAATTTACTTCATTCTATGAAATATGCCAATTAGACATTTTAATTACAGTTTTCACTGTATCACTTCCCCCTGTCTCTGAAAGGATGTAATACTGCTATTAGCTAGACAGAGAAGAAAAAATGACTCACATTTCTCAAGCAGATTCAAATTGGAGAGATTGGCTTTTTGCAGAGCTTTTTGCCCACATCTTCCCAGCTCAGACAGACAACAGAATTCTAGACAAAAGAATTCTAATTGACCTTTATTTTTATCAGAACCTAGCAGTATTAATGGTTTAGTGCATCCGCAGAGCTGCAGACTATAATGATAACAAGCAAAATGCAGGTTTGTGTTAGATTTTATCGATGTATCTTATAAAATGTTCAAATATGTAGATGCTGAAGGGTGCTATATAAAGGTTAGCTGCATATTTATCGATATTTATTGTAAATAATATTATTTATGTGTGCAGAGAATACAGGAAGCTTTTCCCTTATTTTGGCTGACTAGCTCAACAAAAGAAAACTAAATGAGAAAAGGTCATAAGGTGTGTCCGTAAACCCTTCACGCTTGCCCCTCTTCCTTTGAGTACATGAAATCTTCCACTCATTACTGTGTCTTCATTTGTCCTTGGGACTGCAATTTGATTTCATTTCAAAGATAAGTCCACGATTCTGTTCCCCATCATTCCCTCCCACTTACTCTCCCAACAGTTGGATTGTGTGTGTATTTCTTTCTTTTTTTTGTCCTTAGAAGCACTTAGGCGTCTAAGAAACAGGCATCTGTCTTGAATATGGCCATCTCTGCCAACCCGCAAGGGCAGTAGAGAGCATCATATATCTCGAGGAAGGTCTACAGAACCCTTTGTCTATACCTTCGGTAACGCGGACTGATGAATGATTCTGAGCGCTGGCTCTGAGTAATATAGAAAGTCATCCTACAATGTACCTTTGCACTAGATTACGCTCACTCAAAAAGGTTTGACAGGTGCGGGTACTTCACCAGGCTCTTTTATATCTCTCAAGCATCAGATGGCCTCCATTTATCAGTAGCCAACCAGCCAGAGATTTATTTCTCTCTTGTTTCCTCCCTTTGTATATCCTTCATCTACACAACATGCTGGTGTCACAGAATTGTGAGTCGTAGATGTCTTTGCCAATATAAAGACTGTTCCAGCCTTGTAATAAAAAAAGGATATTTGAATGAAAACTGATTTTCTGCTAGCATGGCAAGCTAACGGGGAAGGATGTCATTGTGTGTCCATTTGTAGCAGTTTGGCACTAAGCTGAAGGGCTTTGCTGGTGGGGGTGTAATGTTATTGTCAGTGATCCATTAGCGGAAATTCGGGATTAATGAACATGTAAACATTTTAGTAATCTTTGGACTGAGGTGATAGGCTGGATAAATGTAGACCTTGCGAGGAGCCTTTTAGAGCCCCACTTTCTGATTACATCTCTGAAAGAGCATGAAAACCAGTTGAGTTAAGACAGTTTGACTTACTTACAGCTATAAGTGTTACACTGTGGAAACACTTCTAAGCAGGCAATGCATTTTCTTTTGTTTGATAGATGTAGCTTATCTTCTAAAGAGACATTGTGGGCAAGTAAATATAATTTGTCTGGACAAATCCAAACTTTTTTTTCTTGTTAAACTAAGGGATTTCGTGTTGATGCAACTACATAAACAACAGGTTTCCATTTCAATTAGTCAAGATATAAGCAAGGAACTGCTTTCTTTTTTTTTTACTTGTATGTGATTACTTCCACACCCTAACACACACACACACACACACACACACACACACACACACACACACACACACACACACACACACACACACACACACACACACACACACACACACACACACACACACACACACACACACACACACACACACACACACACACACACACACACACACACACACACACACACACACACACACATCTTTATTTATATTCTTCCTCTAAATATCTGTACGATATTTAGAGATAAATACAGATAAATATATGTCATATATTTTGAGATATTAAAAAATGTCTGTAAGGTCTTTTTTAATGTTTTTAAGGAAGTCTCTTATGCTCTGCAAAGCTGCATTTATTAGATCAAACATACAGCAGCCATTACTCCAGTCTTCAGTGTTAAATCATTCTGATGTGCTGATACAGTATGGTGCTCAATAAACATTTCTTATTATTATCAATGATGAAAACATTTGTGCTGTTTAATATTTTTGTGGAAACCATGGTATATTGTTTGATCCTTCAAGAGAACAACATAACCATATCTCTAACCATATGTTTATATCAGTAGTAGTCCCTTAATCATAATTGTGACCACAAAGTCTGTTTACAATGTTTACCATTGTTACATGTTTACATCTGCTCATTTCTGTATACACTGTAAAAAAAATTAAGCAGTTTCAACTAATTATTATTTAGTAACTAGTTCCACAGAAATATTACGGTCAGTCAATTTCTGACTTCAAAGTGTTGCCTGAATTGTTATTTTTAGTTGGCTCAACCTTTACTGAAGTTTTATAGTGCACGTGCACATGCTTTTATTAGTTTAGTCAACATTAGCATAGCTAATTGTTGACTGGATTTGAAAATAACCATTCATTCAATGTTTTTCAAATATATTTGTGTAGACTTAATATAATATGTCCTCTTACTTAAGGCCAAGCAATACAATTAGCTCAACTTAAATATTTTTGCCCTTCCGACATTTTGTTAATTAGATTACAGTGTATATATATGTGTGTGTGTGTGTGTGTGTGTGTGTGTGTGTGTGTGTGTGTGTGTGTGTGTGTGTGTGTGTGTGTGTGTGTGTGTGTGTGTGTGTGTGTGTGTGTGTGTGTGTGTGTGTGTGTGTGTGTGTGTGTGTGTGTGTGTGTGTGTGTGTGTGTGTGTGTGTGTGTGTGTGTGCAATGTATAATATATATATATATATATACATACATACATACATACATACACAGTGAGAGAGTGTGCATAAACATGTATATATTACTTTTACTCTCTGCACAACTCTGGGTACATTGGATTGATTTTAATAACTTAAATATAGTGTGTACCAATCATACATAAGAATATACAAGTATCGGATCGGGACTTGGTATCGGCAGCTAATCAATATTCAAGGACTCGGATCAGTTAGGCGTCACAAAAAACCTGATCGGGACATCCCTGTTTCAAATAAAAATCCTTTGAAACGCTATCACACGATCTCTGTCACTTTTGATCGATTCAGTCCTTCCTTGTTGAATTAGTGTTCATTTCTTTCAATAAAAAATAGAAAAAAATAAATATATATATATATGGTAAATTATATCTAACTATCATATATAACATGTATTGATATTTTTGTCTTATATTTCTCAATTCTAGAATTCTACAAAAACTATCAGCAGCGCCTTTAAGAAAAAAATGACAGTTCTTCGACTTGCTTCTGGCTGTGTGACGGGTGAGAATCTGCGGGTTAGACTCATGGGCCCCTTCTTGAAAAAACTGTCCTTAGGGCTTCAATTAATCATCACAGTCATTAGACTTGCCTGTCAAGCTGTGAGGCCTGTGTGCTCAGTCAAAGGATTTGCTTTTAAGCTAAACAAATGTTAGCATTATGTATGTTGAGCTAACAACCTGTCTAAGAAAATAAATGTAGCTACAGCTTTTCAATTTTAGTCCAGATATCACACTTACTTAAGGCGAGCGGACAAATTGTGTAAGATATCTGTCAGTGCAGCTGTGAACAAAGCTAAATAGATTTGCTGCTTTTCATTCTCTGCATATTAGTTACAGAATGCCAAACCTATACCGCAAATACTATGATGTCATCTTAAAAAGATGACAGAGTTGCTTGTGTTTATTACAGCACTTAATTTATAATAGGATTCAATTCAAGGTTTTATTCGTCACATACTCAATTATACAGAATATAATCAGTAGTGAAATGTAACTCAGGTCAGGTCCGCTCAATGGACAGTGCAAAATATGTAACACAACACAAGAGAATATGCATAAATATAGGTAAAAAAAATAAGGAAGAATAAGATGTGCAATAAAATAAAATGTGCAGGACAGTATACTGTGGACTTAATAAATAATAATATAAGCAGGGATGTGCAAGAGATATACATAGCAGCAATGATGGAGAATAGTGGGTATCTTACTGTTTATTAAATGGAGTCATGTTGATGTTATTTGACCGAGTTTGAGGGAAGAAGCTCCTCCTAAGTCTCTCAGTTTTTGCCATCATGCTCCGGAAGCGCTTGCCAGATGGCTGTAAAATGAAGAGACGGTTACCAGTCTCTTCTAATAGTATTCATTCATTCATTTACTCGTTCATTTACTCGTTCATCCATTCATTCAAAGGTACATTCATGTGAAAGACAAACATCATATGTGTCCTGGGACAATGTTCCTGCTCTAGGTGAAGGTACAGTAGTTGTTGTGTAAAAGCCACTCACGGCCCTTTGGGGAGATTCACTACAGGAGGTTGTAAAGGTCTTAACACACATTCTGCCCTTTACTTTTCCCTTGGCCTTGTACTAATGTCTTGTAGTAACCAGGCCAAATGGCCAAGAAAGATCTTGTTTGTACCTCTGCTGACACCTTAGCTTGATGCTACGATGAGAATGATTTGTCTAATGAAGAGGTTTTGAGACAACACAGAGCTGTACTTGTGTTGCTGCATACTGTACCTCTCAGCCACTACAGGGTTAGTCTTAAAAGTCTTTATTTATATTCCTAAGTATTATATTATTCATATATTATGTTTATTTTATTTCCTATCATATGTATTATTATTATTATTATTATATTTTCACATATCATATGATCTATTTCTCACTGATGTTGGTCAATTTTAAACTCATCGGCCCATTACAGAAGTAAGTTATGTCTGCTTGATTTAGACATTTTAATTATATGATTAAATTGTACAAATTCCCAGAATGTATATTTGAATATGAATATAAATGTCTGTGAATGGGGGTAAATGGTTTGGCCTGGAATTCTTTTTTCAGGTGGGTTTTGATATTAATTTTTGAATATGGGTCAGCAGATGTCAATCAGCTTACATCGCTTGATATTAAAATAACAATGAGCAAAGAAAACATTCTTTAATTGATATCTACCTTCAACACGTAGTCTGGCCACCTCTTCTCTAGTAATGAACACACCGATAGCATAAACCTGTCTATAGTCTTGTATTCTTTTTGTCTGTTTCTCATTTCCCCTCACTGCTGTCTGCATTTGTTTGTATTCCAAATCTGATACAGCAGGCGATAGTGTGCATGCTTGTGGTTTCTTGCCCTTTCACTCATTTCTTTGAATGGAAACATGCTCATTTACATACACACATATAACACCATTTAAATTTGGGGTCAGTAAGTTTTTTAGTGTTTTTAAAAAATGCCTCTTGTGCTTACCAAAGCTGCATTTATTTGATCAAAAACACAGTAAAACAGGAATATTGTGAATATTATAACAATTTAAAATAACTTTTATTATTTTAATATACAGTATTTTACTTTTATAGTTTTTTTTTGCCTTTAATGTGATAAATTAAACAATTACAGTAAAGTACAGAAAAATAAACAAACAACGCCAACAACAACAAAAAAGTATTGTCCCGAAACCAAAGACAGATAAATGAATAAACATGGAATGTGTTCCACAGCCTTCCAGTAGCCTTTATGATAGGGAGAGAAAAAAGTAACAATAATATTAACAAACAGTTGTGATGTATACTAATAATGATAATAATAATAATAATATACAGTTGTGTATTCAATGTATTTGGATATAGTGTAGAATCGTTTCTTGTAACACTGATGATTAGAGAGTGACAAATTATAGAAGGTGCAGCATTATTGGTTATAAAAAATTTGAATATTTTCCTTTTTTATTTTATGCAGCCATTACTCCAATCTTCAGTGTTACATGATCCTTTAGAAATCATTCTGATATGAAATCATGAAATCATTCTGTGCTCAAGAAATAGTTCTTATTTCACAATGTTGAAAACAGTTGTGCTGCTTCATAATCTTGGGGAAACACTTTTTCATGATTATTTGATGAATAAAAGAACAGCATTTAAAAAAGAAACAACATTATGTTAGCAGCTTGAAGTGTAGTTTTTAACAGTAGCTTAGTTGTAGTTGACAAAAATGCACATTTTTGTCAGTGTAAATTAGGCCACTAAACACCTCACCCATTCCGATATGTGTACAAAGACAGGATGTATGAGGATAAAACAGACAACAAGCCACTAAGTACCTTAAATTAAGTCAAGGGTTATGCCCATATCTAATTGAATGTTGTAAAACAAAGTCCAGGCTGGCAGAGTGGTTGAGTGCTGTAGGCCGCAGGCGGACATTTGCAGCAGTGTATGTAGCCGAGGTGCAGCCCTATAACTTACTGTCTGGGAGGTACTTACTATATAATGCAATATTCCTGCGCTGCAGTGTGCCATTTGTCATTTGAAGCGGGACACAGATTATGGCTTAGGGCAGTGCATCTGTCCTGCAAGTAGCTAAAAGCCTCCCCAGCTGAGCTTGCTGATTTAGCCGCTGGAGTAGAGGTCAACGCCCCCCCATTACTCCTCTCCACCTACTTTCTCTCTCTCTCTTTATCTCCCACCTACTTCCACACCCTAACCCACTGCTAGTCTGTATCTACTTTCAAAGTGCTGCTCTGTTTGCTAATGCACACTCCCTAGCTTAGCACCCACTTAGCAGTGTCCCCTGATTCCCTGTGACAGTCCCTGCTAGCTAAGCCCTGCGTCTTAGCGGGTGACTAAATGAAACATATTGACTTCCCACTGGGCTCAGCCCTTGTTGTTTTGACAAATCCTCCTTTGGTGCTGATCAATCAGGGCTTCTCAATGGGGAGTGGAACGCTCCCAATATTTCATTACCTAGTGTGCTCGCATGCGGGGGAAGCGGGCGTATTCAATTTGGGCTCGTAAGAGCAGCCTGTTCAGTCCGTCTCCGTAATTTACCCGCCGTGTACGCATGACTCGGATGAAAAGGAAAGGGAAGATCACCCCCCCCCCTCCCACAATGCTGACATAAGTTACAAGCAAAAATTTTAATTAGTGGGGCGGCGCACTGCGATAATTCACTGCCTCTTCTGTCTGTTTGCTTGTTTGTCATTGTGAGCTTCTATTCATTGCATCTGGCATCTGCATGCCCTGGGAGGAGAGAGAGATGGCAACAAAACCAGCATTTAAGCTCTGGGGAAAAGAGGAACTTATCTTGACGTTGTTCAGTGATTCAGGATTACAGACCTGCAGCAATAAACAGCAGACTAATAATACAGACACTTCCTTTTGTAGTTAATAGTTTACAGTGTTTATTTGCTTCTGTTTCTTTTTTCTTTTGTATCAGTAAACCTATTGTCAGTTTTTAAAAGGGTGTAATGATAATTGTACAGACAAAATTAAACATATACTGTAAAGTCAATGATAAAAAAAAATGTGTTGGTGTTTGTTTGAAGAGATAATTCACACAAAAACTAACATTTTCTCATTAATTACTGGTACTCATTCTCATGCCATCCCACAAGTTGATGAATCAATGTCTTCTAAAGCATTGTAGAAGCATTTTGTTGTTTGTGTAACAAAAATAAAAACATTTTTTATTTAACTACAATTTATATTATAATTATAATTTGTTCCCGGCTTGAAACTTGAAAGTCCACGCTTGAAACTCCATATTTCTTATCGCACAAACTTCAGAATGTACTTACATAACACTTCACAACGTTCTAATTTTTACATCAGGCATGAATTCATGAACCCACTTATGGCCATTGGCCCAAAATGATGGTTTATAGTTAACATTTGTTTTAAATATTATTATTTCAGAGCAATTTCAAAATGTTTTTTTTTTTCGGTGAGGATTCCTATTATATTCACTTAAGTGTTTTTTGAAGCATCAATTTTGGTGGTCCACTACACTTGCATCATCTGGACTCAGAAAGAAAGTAATAAACATCTGGGGCAGCATTGGGCATGGCTTTTCATTTTTGGGTGAACTATTCCTTTAAGCCTTTCAGGTGCTTGCTTTCTATTCTAGCTAACCTGACTGAATTTGATGCAAATTCAGTGTAATCAGACATACATATGCGGGCAAACAGCAGCAAATAAAAAGACGTGGTTCACATTTACTTGTCTTGAATAAAATCCTTTGTTATGAAACACAAAAACTCTGGTTATTTCCAGAGAACAGTTTGTCATCGTTCAGCAAAAATTTGTGTTTTATATCTTATTACCAAGTTGGCCCTGAGACAATTGTGAAAATTTAGCATGAGCTGGTGTCATGTCGACAAGAAGTGATCAAGACCATAAATATTTCACCTGGAAGAGTGTGTAATCACTGTGTTGCCTGAACTAGAGTACTGTTCTGTGCATCCCCTGCTACTCTTCATCATTTATTTACCTCACAGTCTGTTTGCAAGAGCCTCATAGTTCTGCAGCACTTGAAAGCACGGGACTTAGAAACAGTTGCAGGGGGCTGTAATCAAAGACGTACCTCCCCCCCGTCACGACCACCCCTATCGTTCCCTCCCAGAATGTCAATAATGTCAGTCTCCACCTCCCAATCTGGTCTGTATACAACCTGAGTCTGAGCAATGGCTTGTGCCTTGTCCCAGACCACCTCAGGCCCCTTGCTGGCCTTTGCTCTCTCTCATTGTCCTCCTCCATGTCAGGCGGGTATGCAGTGACATGCCGTCTAGCTTGTTAGCGACCCATGAGTTCAAACTGTTACCATCTGGTCTGCTGGCTCTTACTTGAGTGCTTTATCTTGTGTTAGCCTCTGCTGGATGTTCATATTTTTCAAAAGACTGCGGGTGGAGCTCACACAGAGAGATGCTTGGAAAGGATTTGGTTTGGTGGGACTCTCAAAACTTTTTTTGTTACTATTGTTATTTCCATAAATCCTTTTTACATAGTGTTCTGGATAGTCAGTGAATGACAACATTGTGTTTTAGCCGTTTTTAAATATGCATTAAGCATTGGGCAAGCAATTTTACCTGTTACTGTTGCTTTACTAAACCGTCTTCTCTGCGGTTTAGCACATGTGCTCTGACACATTGATATCACATGGGCGTCCTTCCTTTGGTCGTAATTTTGCCGCTAATATTTGCAGCATATGCAAGTTCAGTCGAAACCGTTGCATCGACAGCATTTCCATAAATTTGCTTAATGCAACAATTTTCCGTTAACAAAAGATAATTTAGAAGTCATATTGTTGTGTTTCAAGCTTTCATCATGCTCTGCTGATTTTCATATAAATGTCTTTTCTAAGGCACTCAGGTTTGTGCCGAGCATTATGTTAGTACAGAGAGAAAGAGAGAGAGAGAGAGAGGGGAGCTTTAGTGGATATTCATTTATGGCTTGCATTTTAAGGGGGAGCTTGGAAAACAATGAAATATTTATCATGGAAAGATGAATGGCACAGACCGGGAGAGGGCACTAAATTATAAAGGAAAGGTTAGGATCTAATTGAATTAGGATGTGTGGAGAGCACGAGCTAGCCAACTGCTGGGGTTCACAGTGGCTGCCACAAGTCTCCCCATCACTCTTGCTTTCACTCATCTGCCTCGCTGACTCTCCTCTCTAATAAGGGTTAATGTATAGTAATAAATCACATTACAAATTATAATGCATTTATTTGTTACAAATGGATAGATTTTAGAAGGGATCATTTGTACAGCTTACTTTAATTTACAAGGTGCTGCAATTAAAAAAAGACTGATTTTATGCTGAGATGTATATTTTGTTATATCTATATATAGAGAGAGAGATTAAAATATCTTAACAGTTAACATAAAAAAGTACAAAAATTATCAACATTTTCTTGGGAATTTGGTATACCTGCTGTGAGCTCAAGTCAATAAGAAATAGTCGAATCTAATAACATTTTAGCATTTTCAGGGGATAAAACGGTAACACTTTAGAATAGGGAACACTTATTCACTATTAACTACGACTTTTCCCTCAATATATCCTAATTTGGTGCTTAGTAAGGTAGTTGTTAAGTAGGTATTGGGTAGGATTAGGAATGTAGAATAAGGTCAATAAGGCATTAATATGTGCTTAATTACTTCTAATAAATGGCTAATATTCTAGTAAATAAAGTGTTACAAAAAACTCTCCGGATCGACATGACTGATACAACATGAGGGTTAAGTAAAAAACAATAACTATGCTTCATCACTAGTTTTGTTTAATTGTCATATTAAGTGTATGAATGATGCAGAATAAAGGGAGAGGAAAAAACAAATAGAAATAAAATCTGTTGTAAGTGTTTTTTTTTTAATCCATTGTAATCTATTGTAAAATGCACTTTAAAAATAAAAAAGAAGCAAGTATAGACCTTGAGGTAGATGCCATATTAATCTCCATACTGTGAGAGATAGTAATGAAAATAAGGCTGTGAGGAATGGACGTATAGTCTATACACATTATAAAGGTCCACGATCACATGATCATGAATAAAACTGGATTCTTTTGTTTAGTTTTAGTTTTGTTTCATCAGCTGAACAATTGGCAATCCATTTAACACATTTCTATTCCTCACAGCTGATCTGATGGCTTTGGTCTTGGCTGATAACTGATCTTTCCAAAAAGCAATTGGAGCTGATTAATCAGTAAAACTCTCACATCAAGTTATTTTTTCACTTTTTTTTTTTTTTTAATAAACCACCAAAAGATAATCTTCTTGCAAAATTGTATGCAATTTTTTTATTCAAAAAGGAATATAGAATTGGGGAAAAAAGTGACATTATTCATAATTAGTTATTTTAATACATCAACAAATTTTCATTTTATAGATTTATCAGTATAAGTACCTGCTTAGGGCCCCCTGGGGTCCGTGTTCCCCTGATTGGGAATCAGGGATTTAAAATATTACATTTTCCGATAGAATTTTCAGGCTCTGTAAACAGAGGCAGACAGAACAAGATGGCACCACTTTGTACTTTTTAAAAGAACATATTTTCATTTCTGTCCATCCCACCCTCCCTTCCTCAGGAATAACCTCATTAGAATTGAGGGAATCTGATTGTGTATTCCCGTGAGATTAACATTTTACTGCTTAATTTAATTTGAGGGGCTGGCAGAGCAGGGTAGTGTTCAGAGGGGAAAGAAAGAAAGAGAAGCGTGCATCCATCTAACAGGTGGCTAAATCGACCTCAGCTGGTGCCACCTCGGCCTCTGACACTGACCTTGCTCAGAACAAGCTTAGCTTAGTCTCTCTCTCTCTCCTCCTCTCCTTTCCTGTCTTTCTCTCACTCCACTCGTCTCTCTCTAAACAAATAACACTTCTGCTTTCAAGGGGGAGAAGATAGAAAGACACTAAAGGGGAAATATGTTACAGTACTTGCGGTGGCGGAAAGCATTTGAGGATGAATAATTTCTCCCTGTCTCTGGAGAGACGTCGCTGTATTTCTTTCTCTTTTTTTCTTTTAAGGAGAGGGCGTATTTGCATAAAAGGAGCAGCGACCACAGCGGTCTGAAAGAGCCTCTAACTGGTGGGAGGATTAAGTGTATCACTGAATGGAATTATGTTGTAAATGACAGGGAGGGGTAAGGACCCCCCTGGCCCCCTTGCTCGCCTCCTCACTGTCGTGTTCCCATCTGGTCTTTTAAAGAATACCTAGCAGTAATTACCCCCAGATGGCTTAGGGGCTTTGCACGGGCCGCCCGACCAGGTGCCAGCAAGTCCTGCTGGGTCGCAGTATTCGCTGCCAGCCCCCAACAGCACCACAAAGTGGACCGAAGCTCACAGAGTTAGTTTTTTTATATATATATAATAAAATTTTTTTTTTTTAAGGATTTAAGCAAATATAAGTAAAAAAAAAAAAACACTCGGATAGGACTGTACATCAGAGAGGAAAGGGCGTCTTCGTAGACTGGACATTGATGTTATTTTCATGTTTCTGTTTCCTTGGGACTGTTTCTTTCACAAGGGCAAAAGGCTACACAATAGTTTTTTTTTTTTGAGCAACAGAGGGGTATGAATTTGATCAGTTCTCATCTACATGTGTTTCCACTGCAGATACAGTCATTTGTAAAGCAAAGTGGGTTTTTTAATACTGAAAAGCAGCCATGTTGCATTGATCTGTTTTGACTGACCAAAAACTAAGATAAAGAGAGGCAAGCAAACTGAAACCTGTATTGATCACTCTGCTATTTTCTCTCAGGCCTCAATAATGTACCTGAAGGCATCTGTGTTTGGCAACAAGTCTGTTTGGATGGTCTCAAGTCACTGTAACACAACTCCACAAACAAAAGTACAACGTAAGTGGCTTTCATTCCTATGCTGAAACAGGAGCTTCACTTATTTTATTATTTTTATTATTTCACAGTATTCACACACTTTTAGTAAAGCAATAAGACGCCTTGCGATATAGTGATTTCCCCATAAATAAGGGGTGCTATTAGGCTCCGCTTTGCATTAAACCTTTAAAATCACTGTAACATACGGACTCAGTTGGTGTATTGTTTTTTATATATAAAATTAAGACACTAAGATAATAAAATCAAAAGCGTTTAATGAAGAATTCTAAAATTAAATCAAATTAATTGCAAAAATATGTTATATAAATCTAATAAATATGATTAATTTAATTATTTAATCCATTTATTAATAATATTTATCAGCTTAAACCATTTCCATGTAGTAATATAGCTCTTTATACGAACACATGATTTTTTTACAGTTGCCAGGCAACAAAGTAACTTCGGTGCATTAGTATAGCGAATGTGCCATCACAGGTATGTGTTTATAATCACAGACTTTAAATGCAGCTCATCTGATCAGAGTTTTCGAGTCAGAATCAGTGGCTCTCTTGTGTTCAGATGAGAGTAATAGTGACTCTGAGTGGAATTTATTTAGTCTTTTTTTGCCGTTACATTGACTCTGACCTTTGAGCCAATTTAGTCATCTATCCAAAGCAAAATGATTTTCCTCCTTTCTTGTCAACATTGAACCCTCAGAGGAAATCAAAGTCTGTACTCTCATAGTAAACACCCTACCAATTACAAAACTGCACTGTTGTTAAAGACCTACCTATAGAGAAGGTTCCGACAATGCAAAAATCATAATAGTTTCTGCAGGCAAATATAAATGCTGAACCAGCATCAACAGTTAAAAGTGTGATATAGTGGTAAATTGTTTGTTATTTAGCTTGGGATTGAGTATCCACAAGATTTCATGGAATAAGGTAATTTCACAATGTAATAATCCTCCTATTTTAATTCCCATAAACAGTGTGAGCGCTTAGTGCAGTTCACACTTAATGTGTTGAACATCCCCGTCTCTCAATAGACATAACGAGCCTGTAAAATCATCATGATTCTTCATCTAATATGCACGCACAGACTTTAGTAATATAATCTGACCTACTTTATTATCGGATCTCTCAATGACTCTAAATTGGCTGCTCTGCTTTTGTGAGCAGCCGTGTGTGCTGGAGTATATTTTATGCAGGGTCCCTCCTCTAACAGCAAATGCTATTCAGCCTGCTGGTCGCAAGTGAATGCTGCTCCTCTTTCTGTAAACAATAGAGGCTTGACCCCTGCCACAGGCTCACATAAAACTCCAGTGCCTCTCTTCAGCAGACTGCTGCCTTTAACGTTATTCATAGAGAGAGAGCCGTTACAAAGGTATGATTTGAAGGCCTTGTTCTGCATTACATTCACTCACGCAGGACAGTCATGTTGCTAACGGATATCATTTCACATCTGTTCCTGTGTCACTTTTGTTTGCAGAAGCCTAGCATGAGGCAAATATGGCAACTGGTGTCCTTGTTATAGTGTAATTATACATATACGTACTAGGAAATATTAATTAACTATGTGCTTACTTAAGGGTTAGGTTTAGGATGAGGGTTTGGTTTAGGGTTAGTTGCATGTAATTATGCATCATTTATTGTTATTATAATAGTAAGTACATGTAACTTGTAACGTGGACACCTTGAAATAAAGTGTTACCTTTTTACATAAACAAGCCAGAAGAAGTACCATTAGCAGATCACAGTTTTTGACGCGTTTTATGTCCCAGGAGTTATTATTATTATTACTAGATAAATTAAACGAACTTTCAGTGTAAAATAATGTTTTTTTAAAGTAGTGTAATAAGTCCACAAGTCCAAAGGACCAAATATATCAAGAGTTGACTTCTGACCAGCATTTAAAACAAACCGAATGCTGTGTTTTAGTTCTGCTCTCTACAGATATTTCTCAAAAGGCATTTTGTCACCGTACCTTACGTGGAGCAACTACAATGTCGAATAGACATTCAGTCATTAAGCCATTTGCTCAAGATGCATGCAACACTTTTTTTACTGCAGGTCAACAGAAATGATACCAAGGCACCTTTTATGCAAGCACTCTGCTGTATGGCTGCAGCAAGGCCGGAGGGGGATTTGAAGGAGGCAGACTCCATCATTGCTCTAGAGTGCTATTGATTCTTTATTAAGCCAGTGAGCAGTTCATATGGGGATCTTTGGGTCCCCTTCACACAGTCATCCTTGAGAGGAGAGTGCCGTTTATCTGTTGTGACAAAGTGCTGGTTGGACTAGGAGGATTTCTCTTCAAAAGTACCCCTTAGAAAACCTCAAGCACCATTGTAATTGCAGGGTATTCCAAAACGAACCAACTCTATATTTTTAAGATCATAATTTAAAACATGTTACTTTTAATATGTAAATAGGCATATTTCTATGTAAATATTAATGTGTGTCTGTTCACACACACACAAAGTAATAAAGTACTACTGTTCCTTTAAAGGAAAAGAGTGCAATGTTTTTCTAATCTAATCTATGATAGATGCCCTAATACCATAATACCTTGGCATGCTGTTGTTATTTTTCTAAATATTTTGCAGCACCAGAGGAAGATGGAGGTAATCTCATGCTAGAAACACGGGATTGCAGGATTTAAAAGCCAATCAAAAATAAAATACACATGTATTTTTACTATTACTCTATCACCCAAGCAAATACACTTAAATCCACTCTTAACCTTATCATATAATACATGAAGGAACTTAGCAATACATGGCCTTGCTGCTGTATTACACATCATGAGAAAACTGTTTTTGTGTTGTGCCTCATAGCTTCTGGAACTGTAAGGGTTTCTAAGTGTATTCAACCAGACTGATTCATTTAGATTGCAGAGAGTGGTGTCATCTGGAACAGCGCAGTCGAGACTGACATATGCTAGACCAGACACCAGCAGACGTCTCCAATGGCCTTGCCCTGATTATTGAATATTGGAGGACTTTGAAATAGTAGATGACAGTATGGGAGGAGAGACATGTCATAAAACATGTGTGTCCTCTGCGTACATGTTATTGTGCTTCTGAAACAAGCCCTCAGTGTTAATTTCTTGATTTTAGTTTTCTCTTTTGCATATATACAGGGGTAAAAATGGTAATGAAACCACTCAGAAATTGCTAGTAAATTTCACAAATAATTACAATTATTGGCTGAAATAATTTTCTTGTATGAGTATGACACTAAATGTATGTACACTATGTACACACATATATTGTAGTTAGTACACATTATAATTTTTTACGCATTGCATAGTGTTTTAGGGTTGAAGAAAATGTCTGTAAATTTAACAGAAAATGTAATGGTAATTTTCTGCCAGGACATTATCTGTTTTTCTTATGATTATATATATATATATATATATACACACACACACACACACACACACACACACACACACACACACACACACACACACACACACACACACACACACACACACACACACACACACACACACACACACACACACTCACACACACACACATAATTAAAAAATAAAATATAACATTCTTAAGATCTGCAGTGGAACTTTGTTGTTGTCAGTGTGATGGGGGCATTTTAAAAATGTGGGTTAATTAGTCTTGAAACGTTTTCCCTGCTGCAACAGCTGTGGCATAATTGATAGAGTGCTATTTACTTCACAGAGTAAAATTATGCATGCAACACACTTAAAAATATACAATTATAGCTGTGTAGTAATGTTGAAAAGGTTGTGTCAGTTACATTTGCGTGATGTAATTAATGCTACCTAGACTTGGGAGGGGTTCAGCTTGGCATGACCATGGCACAATAGATGGAAGTGGAGAAAAGGGGATAAGCAGACACACAATTAACGCTGGAAATGGACAGCTATGATTTTGGAGGGTTACTCTGGCCATAAAAAAATGTAAATGCTTTGGATGTGTGCTTGTTTCGGGTGAAGCTGTTCAGCATTTTCCGCGAGCTTTTGTTTTGGATGTGCTAGTCATCTCTACTGCAATGAGTGCCTCTGATATCAGTGTTTTGTTATGTTTTTTGTGGATTTGTCATCTCACCATTTCACTGCTAATGAATTGTGTCACTGCAATCGGTGTTATAATAAAAAATAAAGAAATAAAAGAGACATGCTTTCATTTTAAGAGTTTATTTGAGTTTATTTGGCACAAATTGCCATTCTACAGTTCTAGAGATAGAAATGCCAGGTTTCAAAAACATTTTCATGCGTTTAAGAGTAGACAGTTACAACAGTAAGCAGATATATATTATGCTGCAAAAAAACATGCACACAAAAAAAGTGCTAAGATAATGTTTTCCTTGTTTCTTTTTTTTTGAGTGATCAAAACATAATCCTACATGTAGTCTCGCATTCCCTGAACACTCAGTTTATTTTTATCCTGTGTCGATCCATTAACAAACCTCTCACATCCTTAACATCTAAAGCACAGAAGACCCTTTTTTACTTGCAACTGTTTTCCCCCCACGGTTACAATTTTGCTTTAATTTGAACTTCATGCCAGAGCTTCGGGAAGGTGAAAGCAAGGTGGGAGTCTTACAAACGCAAGGTGCAAGCGAAAAAAAAGGGAAGAAGAAAAAGAAAACCACACACGCCATCCATTGGTCTTTGTATTGATTCACAGGGGTGTTGAAAAGGTCTTTGGTCATGCCCTTACCAAAGCATACTAATTTGCTCGATCAAGTCTGTCAGAATATCGACTGGGAGGAGGTACAGCACCCGCCATTGTGTTTTCTTCAGCAGGGAGCCGGTCTGTGAAACAGGATTACCAGAGGTCACGCAGGCAGTGAAAGGATGTCCATCACTTTCTGTCTGCTAATACAAAGGGGCGGGAACTGGGACATGATTGAGATGTTGAAGACAAGAGGAATGGCAGTTTAGAAAAAAAACATCTCTTGCATGCAAATATCTCACTGTTAATGTATTCATAGCCACCTCACAGAGTTTTAATCACAGTAGGTGACTAGCTTACACTTTCCTGTTGTATTTTAGGCTCAGGTTGAAATTGAACTGTAACACAGTTACAGCTTTTGCTGTATAGTAGTAGAACCATGAAGACAGAAAAATAAAAAGATAAAAGTTCATTATTTCAGCTTTATTGTAACATTTCATCAATGTGACCTTGAGTCAGTTTTACAAAATGATAATTTTTTTTAAATCATCAACTGCTACAAAATGCCATTTAATGCGGTCTAAATGTCTTAAATCACAGGAATAACCTCACACCAACACTGTGAAATGTTCATGAACACTTGTCTATTAAGAGCAACAACATTAATAACTTTAATTATAAATGAAAGCAAAAGTCTATCGTGAAATACCAGATGTAAAAGTTCTCTTAATTTGAGTGTGGTAAAAATTTGATGCATCAAAGTTCTTAATTTTGACAACAAAAAATAATACATAAATTTCTATTTATTTTCGTTTAATTGAATTTCTACTGCATTGGTTTGTGCAGTTGTATTTAAAAAAGGCGTACATGTGATGGTTGGGAAAAACTGTCAGAACTGTGAAGCTCCTTCAAAAACACGTTCAGGTGCTGAGGATTATGGGGTTTAATGTTGTCAATTGTAAATGTTTATCTAGCTGTAAAAATTCAGTTTTTCTTCTTAATTTAAAATAATAATAATGAATTAACGTGTGAGGTCCATATTTGATGTTTATATTATAGATAATGTTTCCCGTTCAGAGTCCCTCTGTCTAACTGTACGTTCCCCGTGGCTCTATAAATAACCCATTGTGTCTGGACTCCTAATGTTTCCTAATCTCTGCACACTGCTGAAATTCTACGCCACATCATCCAACAAACCTCTTTGCTCAACAACGGTTTTTATTATACCCATTATTATGACAAATATCCAATTATCTATTATCTTGTAGATCTGATTGTATACCTCTTTGTGGCGGTAAGGTCAAATACTCGTACCTCTATACGTGGAACATCTGCCTGTGCTTCCTGTCTCATCTGCAGCCCTTGTGGCCAGCAGCCCCTTTAACCTGATCACATAGGTATTTTGCTTTCATTCCCCCTGCGTTTGGTTTGTTTGATTGGCTGAGCAGGTGTTTTATAACCATTAGAGACTCCATTGCGACCCTGTCTCCGAGTAGTAAGCAAATAGAACAAGCAGACAGCCAAGTCATGCAAGTGATTTTTGTATTTTTTTCTGAATGGAACCATCTGGTGACTGAGCGAAAGAAAAAAAGGAAACATAGGGTCGGTGTGGTTGTTTACCTTTGGCTACATAATTGTGTTTCGAGGAAAGCATGAGGTCATGGGGGAGGCTGCCTGACGGTTCGGCAGGTTTTAAGGGCTTCATTGGTGTCCTTGTTTGCGGTCAGGAATATATAATATCATATATATTTCTATATTATTTTATGCATTTTTCCAAGTATCTGAAAATGATGTCTTTCCGTTCTTTGTTGATTTATTAATGTGCTCTCTTTTTTCCTTTGTTTTTCGAGCGTCCATCAGTCAATTAATGTTGTCCCCAAGAGTCATCACAGCTCATTTTTGTAACTAAAGCAACTGTGACTCCAGCTTCCTGCTCTCGGTGCTGATAGTGGAAAGATTGTTTATTTTTGTGTTTTTGCAGTGTTGTCAGTAAACATTCAGAGTAGACATTCATCCCTCCTCGTACTGGGCAGACCATTATGCCACACTACTACATGTAATTATGAAATTGATGATAATTACTGAGTGACTCATTAATCTCTCATTAGACCATTGTGTATAAACTCAATGACATGCAAATCAGTAAAAGGGGAACAGAAGAAGAGGATAAATACTCGAAAAAGAACCGTGAAGAGCAAGTTATTAGCTGTGCAAAGACATCCAATATTAGCTGGAGTAAGAGCAAGAGCAAGATAAAAAAAAATGTCACACTGAGGACAACTGAGGGACTCATTTTCAACTATTACAGAAGATTCAAACACTCACTGATGCTCCAGAAGGAAACAAATGCATTAAAACCATGCTTTTTGAATTTGAAGATCAGGGTAAATTTAACTTCATTTGTCTTCTGGAAAACATGTAACTATCTTCTGTATATTCTGAAGGGCAGTACTAAGTGAAAAAAATATGATATTTAGGCAAAACAAGATAAATATACACATCTTCATTCTGTTCAAAAGTTTTCACGCCCTGGTTCTTAATGCATGGTTTTTCCTTCTGGAGCATCAGTGAGCGTTTGAATCTTCTGTAATAGTTGCATATGAGTCCCTCAGTTGTCCTCAGTGTGAAAAGATGGATCTCAAAATCATACAGTCATTGTTGGAAAGGGTTCAAATACACAAAAATGCTGGAAAACCAAAGAATTTGTGGGAACTGAAGGATTTTTCTGAAGAACAGCAGGAAGTTTAACTGTTCAGGACAAACAAGGGATTCATGAACAACTATCACTAAATAAAAAACACAGCTGTGGATCATTCAGGTAACAACACAGTATTAAGAATTAAGCGTATGTAAACTTTTGAACGGGGTCATTTTTATAAATTCAGCTACTATTTTCTTCTGTGGACTACATGTAAACTTCTTTTATGTGAAATATCTTATTCAGGTCAGAACTAAATAAACAATAGCATGCATTTTGTATGAATCCTCTTACTTAGTAAAATAATCAACATTTTGCAGATTCTGCAAGCGTATGTAAACTTTTGACTTCAAATCTATATATATAATATAGTATGTGCTGAAGTCAAATGTTAGTCAAATTAAAGTTTTAAGAATTACAGTTTTAGTTTAGATTTGAATGTTAATTTAAATTCAGACCTTTTTTCTATAAACAGTGACCTGAAAAAGTATTTGGATAACTTAAGCCAGATTTAAATTAAACAGCAAAATACCAAAGCAAATGGCATTTGCAAACAAATGATGCTAGAGACGTTCTCAGAACTTTTTCATTTTCATTTTTTCTTTTTTTTTCTTTTTATTTGTTCCTGGTGTCAAAGGTGTTTTTAGGAGATGTATGAAATCAGACCCCTCAAGTGAATGTAGTTCATCACATGGGCATGACCCACTAACCTTTGACTATCACAACCTATTTAAATATGTCATTTGAAAGAGTATGTATATTTTTTATCAATTAAAACCAACAAACTGTGAAATGTTTTGCTTGAAAAGTCTGCTTGAGGGTCAAAATCTCATAACTGTTACTGGACAGTACTAGTACACACTAACATACGTAGAATACCATCTTAATAGTGAAGCACATTTTATTCATGCATGCCTGTGGTCTCATTTGATGATTGAAAGATGGAGCAATGAACTCAGCATTATGCTTTATAGGATGTATTATACGTGTTGAGTTGCATCTGAGCAGGAATGTTTACCTGAACGCTGCTAGCCTGAATATATAAGCCCTAAAATGTGTGTGTGTGACAACAATTCTGATAAAAGCTTGACTCTCATGGCCTAATTGATTTATTTACAGTGATCCAGTCTTAGTGGGAAGCCCCTTTCATGTTGATTGATCACCGCAACATGCTGCAGATTTAACAGCACAACAAACCTTTTTGTACTAATGACCCAGGAGCATTAAAGCTCTGGGGCAATGTCTCCATTCACGCAAAAGTGTGGATTTGCAGCTCAAGTGAGAGAGGGGACTTGGTTTATGTGTTCCTAAGAAGCTGCCCATAATGAACAATTTTTCCTAATGGCAAATTATCCCTGTTTCTCTTTCCTGAAGCCGAGGCCCCTGTAAATTGATGTATCTGTCCTCTGAGGGTTTCACCGTCACATTACGGCATTTTAAAATATTAATATGAGAGTGCATTTAGCCAGGAGTAGCGAGGCACGGCTACGCTCCCGTTGCTTTCATGTAGGTCACAAGAGACTGACTCCCTCTCCCTCTGTCTGTTTCATTTTGTCTCTCTCTCCATTCCTCACATGCTCTCTCTTTTTTCATCCAGCTAATTCAAATGTCTAAATGCAACATGTAAATATAGGCCTATATATTTTTGCATTATTATTGAGATTTTCTTTAAGTGCAGATTTCTTCCACTGGCATTCAGTAAGCAATGGTGGAGGTGCCCTTTTCCCAGCCGTGGCCATCTTGCCAGCTCAAACGCTGATTAAAGCAGACTACGTGTCACATCCTGTTACAATATGAGCCAGAATGTGGAATCCTGGGAGATTTGAATAAAGAATATGCTCTGTTTTATTCTCTCCACTGGAGTCTGAGTGGATAAATGTTTTACATGCTAGTGTTGACCGTCTCCGTTGTAATGAGAGCTGTGAAGGACACAGGGATTCACATATAATGTTACAATTAATGATGTTATGCTTAAGAAGAGTTGTCATTTTAATTGTTATCTAATGCTCTGTTGCCAGTGTTTATTATTTTATGAACTGGGGTTTTCAATGTAAAACTGCAGCATACACTGCAAAAAGTGACAATGCGAGTAGCTGCTTAAACCTACAGAATGTTTGTTTGTGTAACCTCAAGAAGTCAGATTAAATATTTTTGTTTCACGGTTTAATTTTTTTTTCAAGTACGCTTTAAGAATTTGTGTGAACATTAAAAAAGACATATTTAATGCATAGAGATATTTTGACATGTTTGATATTTATGTCAAGGTTAAGAAACTATAGGAAACGCATCAGAGATGTCATAAAGAGAGTATGTGCCAGGGGTTTTAGTTTGTTGTGAATCACTGTTGACAGAATTGCTGGGGCAGCGTGATTAAAAATTGATAAGAAAACATTCATGTGCTGGGATCTTCCCTCACCATTTTAAGGGGGTTGGAAATACAGCACATACGGTGCTTTATCTCTCAATATCTCAAGCAAAAGTGAAATTAAACTATGTTTTTAATGTAATGTTTGCAAGCCTTGAAACTAACTTAAACTTGCTAAAAAGTGCAGAAGTAGGGTAGATCTTAGAGAAGGTAGAGGAGGAGTTTTACCCTCGTGAGCACAACTGGGGCACAAACACATCAGTGCTGTCATAATCATAAGTACACTCTTAAAAATACAGGTGCTTCACGATGCCATAGAAGAACCTTTTTGTCTAAATGGTACCATAAACAATCTTTAACATCTGAAGAACCTTTTGTTTCACAAAAGGTTCTTTATGGCGAAAGAAGGTTCTTCAGATTATAAAAAGGTAAGAAAGAAATGGTTCTTTAAAGAACCTTTGACTGAACGGTTCTTTGTGGAACCAAAAATGGTTCTTCTATGGCATCGCTTGAAGAACCTTTTGAAGCACCTTTATTTTTTAAGAGTGTACATCCCGTGAAAGCTTCCATTCAGTAACTTTATAATGTATAAACATACAATAAACACTAACAAGGATAACACACATTGGACAAAACCCAACAATTGTTGTGAGTTTGTGTGTGTTGGGCCAGTTTGAACTAGGCTTACAAACAATGAAATAAATAATTATCTGTATTGCTTTTACTTTCTATTCTGATTCAATACTACTAGTTCATTGTGTACAATGCTGTGTTGTTTGTCTGTCATGTAAAGGCAGTTTAGTGTTTGCTTTTATGAGGTACACATGGCAAAGTGCATGCAAACAGAAGAGTGTAATATGGTAATTAAATTAGCACAACACATCAAAGGTCCTGGCTTTTTACAGAACCAATCTCAGATCACAATTCACAACGGCAAGAGCCAATACAATAAAGGGCTTGGCAGCGTGAGCGATGGTCCTGGCAGAGCAGTGTTCAGCGAAAAACATCATATCACTCTAAATCCACTTTCACATTAAGAACATCTTCTGAATATTTATTTGGGAATGCTGATGAGATGTCAAAAGCAACCATAACACCTTTGCTTTGCTGATGATCTGGGTTTTATATTAAGATGTAAATTCAACTTGATCGTATGACAGTGACATTCACAAAGGTTCAAAGGTTTGGAAGGATTGTTAGTGAACAATTAAATCATTTAAAACTGCTGCAGATGTCCATAACACATCAGTAACTTTAATAATAATATTTACAAAAGACTGATTTGTAAGTACATATTTGAATAGACTGATATTTAAATATTCATATTGGTAAAATATGTACATAAACAGCATGTACAGTACAGAGCATTGTATAATGCTTTCTAACTTATAAATTAAAGTTATTTATTAATCATATTTATAACAAAGCTTGCTAGAATATGTAAAAAAATTACAGCTACATTACTTTTATTTAAATGTATCAAAACTGACAGTACAGCTGTTTTTAATGTTACAAAAGATTTCTGATTCAAATAACGACTTCTTTTGAACTTTCTATTCATCAAAGAAATATGAAAAAAATTATTACAGTTTCCACAAAACTGTTAAAATTTCAGCTTTGCCATCACATGAATAACAGTTTAAGCTACATTAAAATGTAAAAAAAGCATTATTTCAAGTTGTAATAATATTACACAATATTATTTACATATTTATATATATTCATATGTGCATGCATCTGAACTACTCAGCATGTGTATAATGTTGTTAAAGTTGTTAATGAATTGTAAAATGTAACTGTCTTTGCAGCTCATCTAAGATATGACAGCTAAAAGATGGATGAAGACGATTGGTAAGTTCTACTGAACAGTCAAATGACTTGAGGATGGGAGATTTTATTGATGTTTTATTATTTGCTTATGATTTAGAAGTGTACATCTGTTGTAGCTATGACATCTCCTGAATATTAAATAAGATATGATACAACAGTACCCATTTTACAAATAGAATTAGAGACCGTAAGAGCAATTTATCTATGTCGATCACTGAATTGCTAGACAATACTTTACCATGTACTATATTTCCTCAGAGTTTACAACAATTCATAGACATTGCAAGAAAGGCCAGCACAGGCTGTTATTTATAATCCAAGAATATTTTGGATCCATTTGGTTTAAATCACTTTGGTGGAGTCCAATGTTCATTTTTGTAATGTAACAGTGTGAAAACCATCCTTAATAGTTGTTGCGAGCGCTTCTGTGGAGATGGAGATGGACATGGAAGCGTGGATGTGGATCTGACAGCGGCCCCGCCGCACTAAATAATTGATTGGGCACTCAGCTGGCTGGGAAAACTTATTAACAGGGGAAAGGAAGCAGATGGTATGAAACTTGTCATCTGGCAAAACAATACCAAAAAAAGTAAGAGAAATTAACTACGTTCTGCCACGCATCCCTGCTAACGCATGCACACATACTCCAGCGCTCCTGAGTGTCTCGTACAACACTCACAGGAGGTGGGATTGCTGTCCGTATCACAGAGGTATTCCCTGTTCACATCTGGACGACTCGTTCCTCGTGTCACCATTAAAGTTTCAGGCGGCGCGTGGCTGAAGATTCCGGGCGGTTGTTCCAGCTCCTGTTCTACATGCTCGGATCCCTGAAGAAGCACTGCTGGAAGGCAGCCATGGGCAACAGCGTGTCACAAACGCTGGATACGGAGTCTCCAGGTGCTGCCCTGGAAAAGACCCGTGTTCAGTTAGCACCTTGAGGGACTCGGAGCGTGTTCACTTTCTTCCTGCATGAAACAAATTGATTGTGTTACAAGTAGATTCATGTTCCTGTGAAGCACTTCTAATAGTCGAGGGAACTTCATAATGATATTCTAATACATTTTACGCACAATAGCACAACAATTGCATAGCTTTGTGCCAGCGGAGGAATTAAAACACTGTACCACTGGTGCATTGTGATTTAAGGCCTTCCTTTTAATTGCAATTCAGATCATGGCAACAGTTCATCTAAAGTGCTGGTCTGAAAAGAAAGCCAGCCATGATGCTGACCCCCCTGTGCTTCACCTAACCTTCACAGTAATTGCAATGCGCTCGCTCAAGCACAGTTTGGTTTACACCCATCCACAATGGTGCTTATGGAAATATCTCAACGTGTGGCACACATGATATCTCTTAATTAAAGAATAATTTCAAATGTCCACAATGCTGCTTTTCATGCAGACATGAAATGGCTCTTCTTGTCCCGAGAGACTTGAAGTGGTGTTTTTATCTGACTCTGGCAAAAGTGAGCGTGTGTTTTCATTATGTAGTGGGCCACGAGGTTGCTAATGGATTTAGAATTTTTGATTGGCATGAGTGTTTGCTGCATGCATATGGTTTTTGTTCGAGTTGCTTTGAAAGCATGACGTTGTTCGCCTGCTTCGGGTATGCTGCTGTTAATTATGAATTCAAATATTATAAATTAAAAACCATGGTCTTTCGTGAGGTTATTTTATGATATGCTCTGGTGAGTTTTTTAAATTTCATCTTCATGTAAAATCTAACCTAAAAAGGCATGATTTATCACCACGCGTTTTCTTTTCTTTTTGTTAATAGGAATTTAACAAGGTTGGTTTCTAATCACTGATTTAAGACGACCTCATCAATGCATATATACATCCTCCTGGAAATGAACACAAAAACGCTATCTTTTTTAGGTATTTATTGAGCTGTATGAGTGGTCAGGGACATGTCAGTCTGTCTCTGAGTTTGTGTTGATGAGACGTGACAAACAATCGAGGGTCTCAGCATGGCAGGGAGCCTTTTAGCCCACTTTAAAAAAAACACATCAGCTGCAGTATTAGTAACTCTCTTCGGCTGCACCTTGAAGCTTCTGGCATTTTGACAGAACCATGTTCTTTTTTTCCAAGGTTATATATTCCTCCATCCATTTGTACAGTAAATGTGTCAGTTTCTTTAATAACAGCAATTGATAGAAAGTATGACAGCATCCCTGATTTAATGCCTCGTGCATCATATGCAGAAGACCTCTTCCTCTTACAGTAATAATAGACTATAAGCTAACTATGAAAAAAATCATATAGCATACCACTGTTTGGTGAAAAGCTGGTTTTCCATCTTTCTACAGCATTTCTAAGAACACTATAATATTTTATGATAATTTTGTGTAGAACAAGCATATTGTGGTGGAGAAGAAGGAAAGATTTGATATATGTTGTACTTTAAAATGCTCTTTCTCATCTAACACAAATGTGAGCAGCAAACATGTGCGTTACTTTCAAGAAATGTTTAATCTGCAGCAAAAAAGGGAAAATAACTACTGTACACTGTCAGATATTAGATCTAATATTGTTTAGTATCGCTCAGGTCACCCACAAAAGACGAAGCCATGAAATATAAACAAACATTTTATGCCACTGTCCATAATTCCATATTGTTCAGTTCATGTTATTCAGTCCTGCAGTCAGTCTTAAACACACTGGCATCCCACGTGGTCTCATAACCCATTTCATAAACCACTGCATAGAGAACGGGAAAAGTTTCCCAAGACTTCCTGTGCAGACTGTCATTCGTTTCATTCACTTTAGAGGCAGATATAGAGGAAGAGCCCCCAGCAATCTGGTGTTTCATTTGTGGAAGTTACTATGGAGACTATCTGCTGTCTTACTGATGTAGCCTTTACTTAAAAGCTGTCATCAGGGGAAAGTCCATTTGTAAATGTGTCTCCAGCATACTCAGAGGGTCATGCACAGCTCCCCTTGCAGACTGTCTTAACTATTAGTCTAAACATAACATTTGTCAGCATGTCATTTCAGCACCTTAAAGCAATTGCTTCAAGTTTTTCTAGCATGGCATTAGAAGCAAGGCTGAAGAGCAAGTCCTTTTTTCCTAACAGGAGGATGTCTGTTCTTTATCAGCCTGCACTCGGACCAAAAAAATAAATCAATTTACCAGGTACAAAGTTACTGGACATAGATTCAACTTTGACTAATATATCAGGATTTCATTGTCTATTAAAGAGGTAGTTCAGCCAAAAATGAACATGTGATTATTTACCCCCCTTTACCTTCACTCATATCCGGCTCATTTTTAAGCTGAAAAATCTTATTCGTCGGCAGAAATCAAATTTAGAAGATGCTTCAAATTATTTATTTTTATTTACAGAAAAAAATCAAACGTGTGGAACTGCATGAGGGTAAGTAAATAATGACAGAACTTCAGTTGCACTATTTTTAACTATTCTAAAAGAGTTTGAGTTCTGAATGAATTTAAGGTGCTGTTAAAAAACACAACATTACAACCGTAATTATTTCAACAGGGATTTTGCTTTTTGTGAAAATAAATGCATATAAAAGTTTCTAAATCGAGAAGGTCTGTCCAGCTGTAGACCACCTCCAAACACTCACACAAGCCTTATGAGAGGATCAAGACCATGTTCATTCCCATCACTCCTCTAATAGCCAGTTGTTATGTCTCTCATCCAGCTGCTGCTTTCATCTTGACATGGCTTTGAGACTAGACAGCACAGCAGCATACTCGCCTGACTTAATCTATTGCCATCCATTAGTCTAATATAACCTTAATACTGTTGTTTGTTATGGATATGTAAGACATATAAAGCATACTGTACACATGTTATTTAGTAAATAAATTGCCTTTGCCACATGGTGGCATTTCTGTAATGCAGTCCACCTCAAATATACATTTGTCTTTATTTCTTAAAGAGCAATGTAAAATGTTATAATATTTCATTAAATGAATGTTTAAAATGTAGCCTAGATAATATAAAAATGTAAAATATTACATATAAATTGTGCATTTATCTTAAGAAACAGTCACTTTTATTGATGTGATGATATAGATATAAAAGACAGATGTCCACAGTTGTGAGTAGAAGTGTAAGATATTAAGAACCTATCAGTAAAAGCCCAGCACTATCATTCAGTGTTACATTTGACATTTCAGATTCAACAGTCCTGTGCATGTATGCATAATTACCCCAGCAGTAATAGCGCTTCTGCATTAACCAAAGCATTTCCAACGGCATCAGCCATTTCCACTTTGAGTTTTCTACTTAGTCTGATTTTGAATCAAATGGGAGAAACACTCTCGACAAATGCAAATGCATTAGATTAAGGCACACCGGACACTCAAGGACCACAACCTTTTAGTGTTATTCTCATATTTTGAGTTTTGAATGAGCTCATTTTAACTAAATTTTGAAGAAACGGCACAACTTTGTTGAACTTTGAGGTGTAATGCATATTTGAATTGGAGATTTCTTCTGTGTACGTATCTGTTTATATAAATGCATCTATTTAATAAAGATTAATAACAACATTTAACTCCCTCTCAGAGAGCTATAATCACTAATTAACACAGCTTTTTTAAAATTCTGCCCGAAAATAGTTTAAGAAGTATAAAAGCTTCGTGCAACATTAATCTGCATGAATAATAATCAAGTCTACTAATTATCCAGAGGAGAAGGAACTTTGAGACATGTTGCTAAGTCTGCTTTGTGACATAATCATATTTGAATTGTCATCAAGAGTTTATAATATTGTTGTTGTGTGTACGTGTCTGTGTGTGTGTGTGTGTGTGTGTGTGTGTGTGTGTGTGTGTGTGTGTGTGTGTGTGTGTGTGTGTGTGTGTGTGTGTGTGTGTGTGTGTGTGTGTGTGTGTGTGTGTGTGTGTGTGTGTGTGTGTGTGTGTGTGTGTGTGTGTGTGTGTGTGTGTGTGTGTGTGTGTGTGTGTGTGTGTGTGTGTGTGTGTGTGTGTTATGTGGTTTATGAGGACACAAATTTGTATAATGACATGGGTATGACATAGGTATTACAAGGAGAAGGTGATTTATGAGGACATTTTCAGTGTCCCCATAATTCAAAAGGCTTATAAATCATACAAAATGAGTTTTTTTGAGAAAGTAAAAATGCACAAAGTTTCCTGTAAGGGGTAGGTTTAGGTGTAGGGTTGTTGTAGGGCGATAGAAAATACGGTTTGTGCTGTATAAAAACCATTACGCCTATGGAGAGTCCCTGTTAACCATAAAAACCAACATTGTAACAATGTGTGTGTGTGTGTGTGTGTGTGTGTGTGTGTGTGTGTGTGTGTGTGTGTGTGTGTGTGTGTGTGTGTGTGTGTGTGTGTGTGTGTGTGTGTGTGTGTGTGTGTGTGTGTGTGTGTGTGTGTGTGTGTGTGTGTGTGTGTGTGTGTGTGTGTGTGTGTGTGTGTGTTAAGGCTCATTGTGTGAGATGCTTTTCTGTATAGATGGAAGCAAGAAACCGCATGTAAGGTTCTCTGAAGAGCAAGTGCTCTGAGAGGTGTGGGGATATTGTACACAAAACAGACTCAAGGGTCATTCTCAGGTTATCAACGTTTAAACCCACTGCAATTTTTTCCTCTCTTTCCCAGGCACACGCGTCTTCTATTCTTCTTATCGGCTTTAAGAAACTGTCACTATTTGCATTGTAATTTGACACATGAAGGAGGGGGTTGGAAATGTAAGATTCTTATACAAGGTGTTTCAAGTATGGAAATCATGGGAATCTACCGTATTTCATCTTTGGGAATCAAATTATATAGACACTCTAAGATAGAGAGATAGCAATGCTAAGCCTGACAGTCACATTACAGGCTGACAGAGAAAATGGTTCCTACGTGGTATGTCTCCTGTCACTGAACAATGTTTCAGACCATTCCCAAGGTAACAATCATATAGATGGATTCCCCTAAACTCAAGGCTACTTCTCTTAGATTTAATAGGCTTTGGATCCCTTCTTTAGTTTACTAAAGTATCCGTCTCAGCTTAATATATGGGATAGAGATGAGTCTTGGATGTTTGCCTTTACATTAAGCAGCTCTTAAAGTGCACACAACATTGAGTCCTTGTCGGCTTAAAAATGTACACCATAATCTATAAATTCCTCACAGCTGTGATCTGAATATGAACATGTAGAATGTTTGGACAAATGACATTCAAATTTAAAGAGCAAAACGCATATCTCAGATGCTAATGATAGGTAATTATTCTGTAGTTATTCTGTGGCATATTATGATTTCTTAAGAAAAAAGGAAAACAAATATGTCGTTTCATACATTTCTATTAGCTATTGGTCACAATGCTATCAGGAATCTGATGCTTCAAAAACAGGTTTCTTTACATTACTGAATTGTTAAGTGATTGTGACCATTAACAATGCTCAAAAGATGCCCATTGACAAAAAAACTCCCACTAAGCAAGACCTTGTAGCATATAACATTGTCCAAAACATGACAATTAATGCATTTTTGGTCAAAGTAGGAGCAACAATAGCATCTTTAATAATAGAGCGTGTGCATGGGGTGTATTTGGCTGACTTCCGAAAGAAAACCCAAAACACATAAATATGTATATTTATCTCAATTATTCTCATGGACCTCTTTTGAACATAAAGCTTTTTCAATAATAGTAAAAAAAAAAATCAAACAAACAAACAAAAAAAACAGCAAGACAAAACAACAACATAATTAAGCCCCCTACCCCCCCACCAACCCCTTCCCATCACCCCACTGCCCCTGTCATATTTAGATCAGATTAGCTGTCCCTTTTAGCTGTCTGTTGTCTATCCTGCTTATACTGTCCATTGTCTGACACCAATATTTAGTCTGCTTTGAGGTTTATGGCATCTGGAGGTCACTGTGAAATTTCCGTAGAACAATATTGTTACACATTTGCAAAAAAATAAATAATTTCCAACAGCAACTTTAGTTTGTGTGCCGCTATTTATTTAGCCTATATTCTGCTGCAATACATACAATAGGCCTACATAAGTAATACATAAATCAGAAACCTTTATAAATAACACAAATTAAATGTTGGAAAAGGGCATTTCACTAGCATGCATGAAAAGTAGCGTTTATTTGATGTAATTGCCGAACAGAAAGTGTTTGAAGGACAGTCCGTGAAAGCATTGGATTGGGAATCTAACGCAGAAGGGCGTCGCGATCTGTGCCGCTTTTGTCATACGCGTTGTGCCGCCTGGATGCTTTCAAGCAGCCGAGTTTTCGTGATCAGATTATGAATTGTATTTAATCCTCCCCGATCTGCCGACGTCTTTCTTGGTTCAATATTACTAATGTACATTCTATTGGCTGCTTTTGACAGATGTCTAGATCTCCCTCAATCCGATTCCACATAATACTCTCACTGCCATTAAATCCACACTGGTGGGGATCCGTGCTATCCGAGGACTGGCACGAGACTTGTTCTGTCCGGGCTAGATGTGCTTGGACCGGGGCATTGCTTGATATGTTCCGCTGTGATGCATGCGTTTGCAGACTCAGCGTCTTGTTTTAGCAGCGCAGTGATTTCCAGCATTTTGCGCAAATCGATGGAAGGGAAACATAAATCTTCCAGCATGACAAGACGAATGTAAATAATGGTTCAAATGGGACAGAACATGTAGCCTACACGTTCCTTCTCTTATGCGGTCGTAGAAATATATACAAAAACAGTTATATTACAAACTAAGTTATATTCTAAAGAATATTCTAAAACTGCTAAACATAAATGCATACTTTATTATTGGTGTTGTAGCTAATATTATTTCTTAATATTATTAATAAGCTACTGTTATTTTATTAAGTTTATTATTAAATTGTATTTAGGCTAACTAACAAAAGTGATTAGTTTAGTTATTATATTATTAATAGGCCTATTAGTAGCCTACTTAAAAATCATGAGCGAAAATACTAAATATATGGCTCTGCACACTTTATATGTTATTCATTTAATTGCCATTCTGACAGTATCAACCTTAATTTGAATTGTCCTTTAAGTGTCCAGCTAATTTATAAAAAATACTATAATTTATCCCTCACAAGTTACACTATTCCAGCCTGTTATAGCATAATAGGTATTCGTCTATGCGCGCTCAATAAAGCCGTGCCTGCTTTAATAATAGCTACATTTAGCCTAATATAAAAAAATGACTGTTCAAATAATTATTACAAACTATTTTTTGTGTGGAAATTATAAAGGAAAAAAAGTATCATATTATCAAATATTGATTTCTGTTATGTTTAAAAACCCGTGCCCTGTCCAAATGCATCTATTTAGCCTACAGTTGCTATTTCAAAATGCAGGAAAAATATACAACATGATCTATCATTTTTCCACAACATATTCAAATCTTTTTACAATAATATAAAAACAAATTAAGCACTCTGGTACAAAAATATTACGTTATTTTATGCCATTTTAATTAAAAAAGTTTCGTTCGTAGCCTATAACACGAATTTAATAAGAAAAAAACAAAAAGCGCGTTTTAACAAAAAAAAAAAAGAAGCGAACAAAATCTCGAATAATAGCCTGTGCAAAATGAAGAAACGAAGAGCTCCCAACGCAGATCGAAAATCTCTACTTTCTCTAGAGGCAGGCATACATACTGTGATAAACGGGAGTCGGGTTGGCTGGCTGTCCTCCTGTTTTCACAAATGTCCCATAGGTTCGTTGACAAGTCGTCTTGTAGGGACACATAATGTGTGTCATGTGCAGGTGGCCGATTGTGTGATGTCCGACAGGAGCATCTCAATGCTGAAGTCTCACTCCAATTAGGGTCCCCTTTAAGAATTTCATGTTAGCCAGACGTGAAAGCCACCAACCGCCAACATAAAAACAAAACATGTAAGGCATAGAAATATCAATTTTTTTCCCACCCATTTACAGCCTTAAGTTTAATGTAAATGAACGCAAACAGCAATGACTCAGAAGAAGAAGAAATGTGGGTTTGGGGTGAAAGTTGTGTCTGCGTGTGAGCAGCCTGTGTCATGTAGTAAGTGCTATATTTCCCCCTGGTCAGAAAGGCAAAACATTAAGAGAAGGTGTTGTAACAATCGATTTTGGCATGAATTTGCTTGATGTGTGTTGTCGAAATGAAAGTCTAACTGCAACCTTATTACTAAAAAGCAGATTGGGTGTGATTAGTTTGTCACTTGAACTCTTCTGCCATCTAGCGATCAAGCAAACAGAGATTGCCTAGATAAGTTATTATAAACTACTCTACTGCCATCTAGTGTGCTTCTGTAGAACACCGTCTGAAAATGCGCATTAGTCTGCTGAACAAGTCAGCTCTCTAGACCAGTGTTGGGGAAAGTTACTTTTAAAAGTAATGCATAATATTGCGTTACTCCCTAAAAAAGTAACTAATTACGTTACTTTGTTACTTTTTATGGAAAGTAATGCGTTACATTAATTTTGCGTTACTTTTTAAATATGAGCAGGGCTTGATTGTTTGTTTTTAATATAATAAGTTATATTTATAGCAAATGTAAAAGCCTTTTCACACCAAAAAGTGTAATGAATAAACCTCAGGCTGAAGGAAAAGTAAATCACATCTGTACAGTAGAACACAGGAGAAGGTTCAACACTCTTCAGCAATAAAAAAACAAAACAACGAAGCTCAATTGTTAGTTTATCTAAAGTAATTTTTGCTTATTAGTATGGTTGAACTGGATCATCAAAGGTCAGCAGCAAACACATTGGTTAATAAAATGAGTTTAGATATATTTGTGTTGTTTAACATTTAATTATTGCAGGCTTGCGTCATATTCTGAGTTTGCATTTCACGGTTTTATTCATTTTGATGAATACTAAATCTGTTTTTTGCGAGTGGGATGAATTAATGCACATTCACATTTAGTCTAGATTAGAACTACAGTAAGATCATGTTCACACAGCGCACTGTCAGTCAATAAATGGAAAAAAGTAACTCCGATATTTTCTAGTAAATTAAAAAGTAATGCGTTACTTTACTAGTTACTTGAAAAAAGTAATATTATTACGTAACTCGCGTTACTTGTAATACGTTACCCCCAACACTGCTCTAGACGTTTGAGGTCTTTGGTGGTGTTAAGGGTTTGGTGGTATACTTGTGCAGGCAGGTGGTTTGCAGTGATGCCTTGATGCTAGCTGGTGGGCCTCTCTAAAGATGTTTTGCTGGAGACAAGGGTCCCTGATGATATATCTTTGAGGGGGAGGGGTTTCCGGCAGTGTGTTAGTGGGCTTCTGGTGGATGTTGTGGAGGTAATGGTGTTGGAAGGTTTAATGATGTCCTATTTCCAATATTATGTGAGCCTATCTGCATCATGCTAAAGTACATCTTGTTTTTACAACAGCTCTGACTAAGTGTTTGTTTGTGGATGGTGAGCGAAGTGCACATTTAGCTGGTTTGCACAACCTGAAGGGATGTGATGACAATTAATTTGAGGAAAATTTCACATCATGTTGTTCATTGACAGAACGGATTATCAATTTATTTTATGAAGCTTAAACTTCATATACACATTCTGGCGACACCTGAGACTTATTTTACATCTTGTCAAAAGGGGAATAACTGGACCCTTTTAAAGTCAAATGTGAATGGGCTTAGGGTGGGAGTGATGATGGATGGTGGTCATCTCCAGGCTGCTTGTCCTCCATAGGGTCGCAGGACACTCCAGACAGATGGCCAGTCCATCACTGGTGAGCTAAATTTGACAGGGATAAGTACTCTAGGTGAGCATACAGCAATCTCTTTTGCCAGATAAAAATTTATATGCAAAATTTAACTCGGGCACAGCAGACTCTTGATTCCCTAGTTCACAAGAGAGGAAGATCACTTGATCACTGGGAAGGAGAGTAGGATATAAACAGGGCCGTCCGTTGGGTGGTGCAACTGGTGCGGTCGCACCGGGCCCCACGTTGTGAGGAGGCCCCGCGGCGAATGGACCAAAGGGATCCTTGGTCCCCCCCCCCCGGAACACGATCGTGAACGGACCGAGGGGGGCCCCGCTCCCTACCTCGCACCGGGCTCCACGTCAGCCAGGGACGGCCCTGGATACATATTATTCCTGTTGGAATATTAAAAGATCTTTGTACCTGAATGGACCTCTAACTCCCTCTTGTGGTGTAAATGTTTTTCTCCTTTTTATTAGTGAGTGCGTACTCAATGAGGAATCCATACATTTTCACTGTAACCGTTAACTTTATTCAAAGTAGGCTACTCTACTTTTGATATTATTACAATCAGGATTGACTATTTTCTAAATGACTCTCATTTGCAGCATTTTGTTCAACTAGCTACCTCGCTTGATTCAGTCATTACAGATTTTGATTCTAAATTCCCGTCAGTACGTGTACTACGCCACTGTTCTAGCCTATATATTGTCGTTTCAATACAGATAATGTTACAGACCAGTGTAGCCGATAAAGATACGCGTATACATTAACTGATCTGTTAAAAGTGAGTAGAATTACCTACTTTATTTTTTTTAATGTTTAAAAACCCGCGTCTTTATAATATTAAAACCTTAACTGCAAAATGTTGTTTTTGACACCCGCATCTGTTAACTGTCCGGAGGCAAATAGGGTAGTTTGTTTTCCTTTTGGGCTGGTTTTATTCTAGGACCTGGCAACCCGATACTGATGACGATGACTTCCTGCTTGAAAAAGTGAAACAAACTGCATTCAAAAAAGTGTTAACAGTGTTCTGAGTGACACTGTGATGATATATTGGACCAAACAAAAGCGCTTCAACTTGTACTAACGTTACTCTTTTGAAAACAATGCATAGCGTTACCTTTTTACTGAAACAAACTTCTTGACGGTTACGGAAGGTCTTGGCTCGTTTGTTTTGATTTCCCTGACAACCGAACGACGCCATTCGGTGGAGAAAGAGATGAGCCTGCCGCCGGTGAGTTTGTTAACAGTCATGCTAAAACCCTGTCAACGATATTATTTATTAGTTTAATGATTTAATGTCGGGACTCCAGTTAGTTAAATTACTTGCTTACTGTTTATTAGTGTAAGACATAAGCGTGACGCCAGTCAGTTCTTTAAAAAGTCCGGATTTTAAAACGAATGCAGATACCATGTTAATAAATCATCTATGATTATTATTTTCAAATTAATTGCAGATATTCACTGCAGTGAGACTACAGACTGTGAATGGTGTTGCCAGCGGGTCGTTTCTAGAGGCTGAAGAGAAGTATAGGAGTATAATTGTGCAAACAACACGTAATGGAAGTATGGATCTAACGTTAAGACAAGAGGAGAGACCAGCTCAAAGCAACTCCTTAGTAGTTAAACCAGTTAAGGTTGATGGCGTTGTTATGGATTACATTGAACAAATGAAATCCAAGGAACTTGACATAATTAAAAAAAGAAATGCAGTTATCATGAAGCGAGACGATATAAATGTGACCTTTAGGCCTATGTCTCCATCTGGTAAGAGTGTTCCACGCTCAGTTTGCACGAGAACAGTTTATAACATTATATCAAAAGATTGCAACGGGGCTGCAATCCAGGACATACGACCACAGTCGAGACATTATTGCTCGTTGCCAAGCAGAATTTCAAGAACTCCTAATCACTCATAAAGATGAAAGACATTTGCTACTGACTGGCAACTTCATTAGCCTTGAAAGATTTGAGACATTGTTGAATGGGAATACACAGACATATTCACACTACCAAACCCCAAATATAACAAAAGTCAATGACACGCCTTACAAGCAAACTGTGAAGCAACAGAAATCAATAGACCAAGCCAAAGATGAGACGTGTCCAATTTGTTTGGAAACTCTCAATATATCTGATTCCACAGTCTTGTCTAAATGTAAACACAGATTTTGTAAAGACTGTTTGGAGAGAGCTTTCCATGTGAAGCCAACTTGTCCGATATGCGGAGAGATATACGGCAATCTTACAGGGACGCAACCAAAGGGAAGCAGCATCACGGTCTCATCTGACAGTTCCTCTCTACCTGGATATGAAAACTATGGTACAATCATAATTAGTTACTATATACCAAGTGGGCGTCAAGGGGTGAGTACGAATGCAATGAAATGATAGACATTCTTCTGCTTTAAGCTGTTCGTTATGACACAGTTGAAATGTTTTCTTTTAATTACCTCATACTCTGCAGGATGAACACCCAAACCCAGGCATGCCGTACCAGGGTGCGTCCCGCATAGCTTACCTCCCTAATTCAAAAGAGGGGAATAAAGTACTGAAGCTTCTGCAGAAGGCATTTGACCAGCGACTCACGTTCACCATTGGACGCTCATCAACCACTGGACAGAACAATGTGGTGACCTGGAATGACATTCACCATAAGACGTCTCGTTATGGAGGGCCAACCAGGTGAGTACACAGTTTGGGTGTTATCATTTTTGGGTGGTTGCCTTCTCTTGAGACAAGCCATTTTATTTTTAGCACTGTTTAATTTACAATAGTTATCATAAGTGTTGTAATGATGTTTTCTTCTTTGTAGTTATGGTTACCCAGATCCAGACTACCTGAAACGAGTACAAGATGAACTGAAAGCAAAAGGAATTGATTAATTGTACAGTCTGAACCTTGAACCTTTTTTTTTTTACAAACATTCTTAATGTTTAACAGTTGAATGTATGAATCTCAAGAAGCAGTACAAGAGAAACAGTTAAGGGCCATTCAGTGCATTTTTGCATTCCTCTGTGCTACCTTTTCATTGTTTTTACACTGAGATGTTTGACTATTTCTTTAATGTCTTTCGCAGTGTGACAACATTTTCAAAATGCCCATAAGAAAATCTACTATTATGATGTTATGCATGCAGCATACATTGTTTGTGCTTTTAAATGTAAACCTTATAGTTTCATGTCAATATCATAGAGGATCACATCTACAGAAATCAGTTTTACTTTAAAAAATAATCATTGCTATATTATATTGTGTGATTAGATTTTTTTTAAATGGATGAACATGCAGTAAAATTAAGTGTCATGCAAGTGTATAGAAAGTTACCATAAAGCCTAAGCAGCAAAAAAAAAACTCAGGAATGACCGGTGTTCATGAGAAACTTTAATCAAACCAAGAACAAGTCATTTTAGTAACACTAAACCATTCACATTGATATCAGGCTTTTTAATATTAACTGATTTTATTTCTCTGGATCATTTATTGTTTACCTTTGTTTTGATTTTGGTTGGTTGTAGTATTAAAACTTGAGTGAAAGATGCAAAAGTGTACATGAACTTCATTAATTATATTCAAATGCTTTATCAAATATTGTTTTTTCCCCTCAGAACGATGCTACATTGCAGAAAGATTTACTGGTATTTAGGCATCATATACAAATAATAATCAATGACTTACCTGGCCCAAGTGTCCTGGCTTTTGGCCAACTTGAGTCAATGATTAGCCTGTTCTAGCACTGATTTACAGAGGTACAGCTAAATTAGTAACATAACATTTTATGAGAAAAGCAGCAATAGGAACACTGGAATAATCTGTGTTTTTGCTTTAGAGGACAGACACGTGAAATGAAATGGCTGATCTATTCTACAACTTTATACAAAATCGCCATGCACTGCTTTCCCCCTCAAAAACATATGTTGATTACACCTTAATGCTGTTAGCAGCCATTTTGAAGTTGTTTGTTGGATGTTGTGCACTGGGCCAAGTGTTTCATGGTTGTAACAAAAATGAACGGCTCTTGCGTATGGCTCCGGATCAAAGGTGAGTGAAGCTAGTAAGGCTGCAGACTTCTGTGCATGAACTGGTATTCTGCAGTATTTAGGGCTTTACGTGTGATTTCAGTTAGAAAGAAAAAAGACAAAAATATCAGAATTATTGGCAAATCTGAATTTAATGAACATAAACAGATACATAAGCTACTATTTCCATAACTTGTAAAAAGCCAAAAAGCTAGATCCGTTCGCAAAATAAGGAAAAATTAAAAACATATTACTGAAAATATTTGGCTTTCATGTTGCTTTATTTACACTAAATACAGTATTTTCATATATGACAGTACTGTCATGTTTGCCATTAAGTCCTTATCGATAAGGCACCAAATGCTAAGTAGCGTGATTCTTTTTTTACCAAATTGTGCAGAAAATGTAGAAAACTATACAAATAGACCAATCATATATGAACATGGTCAAAAAATATAAACAAACAAAATGAAGTTACTGTTAAATGTTTTGCAACAGTTATGAGTGTACATGCATGTAAGAACTACTCCCATCTTAATCCTTGGAAATATATTTAAACAATATTTGTTTATTTATTAGATTGTGGATTTGAAAGAATCAAAATTAATCTGATTTACACCGTTTTTTAGTAATGACAAACTTGACAATGTGTAATGATTACGTAAACTTTCACTTTAATGTAATATTAAGCTGTTGCCATTCAATTGAAACTATAATGGAGTCAATGGAATATATTGCAAGTGAGCATCATGTGAATTTACCAGGATTTCAGAGTCCCATGGAAAAATACAAAATACTTTTCTGCACACAAAATAATCAATACCACTTATTTAAAGTGCCCATATTTTAATAAAACCCATAATTCTGCCCATAAGTGAGGGAAAAAAACATTTTGGTGCTACATCTCGACTTTATGTAAAAGTTGCATTTCCTCGTATAGTATTTTGAATACATTTTAATTTTAAAATGAATGCATTACCTTTATGCACATATTCCTAATACCTATATTGGGTGATCATTCTCAAAAAAAGATTTAATGATTTCAACGATCAAACTATTTAATGTTTCGAAAGTAAAGTTAACAACCACACAGGTGTCTAAACATCACTATAAAGAATTGCAAAAATTGAACAGAATACTCACACATTTGAACCTTCTGTTAATACACTACAATGTATAAACAACAAGCCGCAAACACTTATTCTGCCTTAAAATCACCTTACAAAAAATATTTATATTGAAATATTCAAAGACATTTTACAATTGGGAGCCGATTTTTGTCCATTATCAAAAAATCTGAAAACGTAAGGAAAGCAGCATGCATCTTATGTTTAGTTGTCGCTGCCGAATATATAAAAGTCTTTAATTTTTTGTGTATTTTTAATCATACTTTTTTCATACTTCGTACAGTCACTCATAAATGAAAATGTTACAGCAATACTGTACATTTAAAATGATGATGTTAATGAAGTGGCAGGTTCAGTACATCTGGGCAAATTCTAAACTGAGGCCTTTAGAAATTGTAAACCGATAGCTACATTTAAGTAGCAGAAAATATTATCTGTAGCGCAGGGATTTTGTTTTTAAAGGGATAGTTCACCCAAAAATGAAAATACCCCCAGGGTATCCAAGATGAAGGTGACTGTTTCTTCAGTAGAACACAAACAAAGATTTTTAACTCAAACCGCAGTCATATAATGCAAGTCAATGGGCACAGAATCATCCCCAACATCCAGCGCGTGACGCGTCAACGGCTCTGGCACATAGATATATATACATAGATTCCTCATTAGCGACTGTTTCTATGGGCCGCGATACGTAAGGATCTATAACTACTTATATATATATCTATGTGCCAGAGCGCGTTACGCGTCACTTGCCGGATGTTGTGGATGAGTTCAGGACAGTTGGACATTGCCTGTATCTGAGGTAAAAAAAAAGTTTCTCGCACAAACCGATCGTTTCGTGTCTTAGGACATCAATGTATCGTCACGAGCAGCAGGGTTTAATTTGAATTTGCGTGTGCATGTTTTTTTTTTTACTCTCAAAGATTCTGTGCCCATTGACTTGCATTATATGACTGCGGTTTGAGTTAAAAATCTTTGTGTGTTCTACTGAAGAAACAAAGTCACCTACATCTTGGATGCCCTGGGGGTAAGCAGATAAACATCCCATTTTCATTTTTGGGTGAACTGTCTCTTTAAACTACACTCATCAAAGCTCTTCATCAGCTGTAAATGCAGTCAACATCAGGAGTTGCTCGCTTGTGTACAGCACTGTCAAACAATAAATATGTCTGTCTTTAAAAAGGCATTTAAGATTAAATGGAAGTTTGAAACAACTATCATACATTAAGAAAAATAAAGTGCATATACAGTAGACACCTTTTGTATACACAAATTAATGTACTTTAACAAGTACAACTCTTAGTAAACAAGGTCAGATGGCGCATATCCTCACAGGAATATTGTATTTTCTCCAGGAAAGTCTCAAAATACTGTTTTCTTCAAGGTGTTTCATTTTTTTTGTATTCTTTACAAAAAATAAGTAGTCTATCAGTTGAACTGAGAGACATACCATGCTCTTTCAAAATGTACCTTGAATTTATAAACTTAGCAAAATGGTTATAGCCAGTGTAAATATGCATGGATCCCAGGGGAACAGTAGAAAGTGTATTCTGAAGACTATGAATATGCTTATTGTTTTTTATGTGTGTATTTGTGGTTACCAAAAATACATGTGGTATTGACCTCCTACGCTCAAATGTCCAGCTTTGGGAAAGAGGTCAAGGCAGCGGTATTGTGTTCAGACTCTTTCATCCAGTAGCTGTTTGATTGCCGATGACTCGCAGGATCTCTCTATGAATGCCAGGGTCCTGTGTGTTTATACTTGTGTCACCCACCTGTCCGTCCTCATAACTAGTTTGCAAAACAAATAAGTAGACTTTCAGATCAATTTAAGTTCAGTACTTCTGCTATTAACAAATTATTCTTCTTTATGTTCTGATGGAATTAATGCATTCTGTATGTAAGATATAATCAGGGCTCGCAAAAAATTTCAAGATCCCTGGTAGCCTTCAGATTTTGATAGCCCGAAAATTAATTTAACTAGCTCTAATAAAAAATTCCATACATGTCAATCAAAAACTTTTTCAATACACAAATATCAATGAATATCAAGGATAGAGTTTTATTTAAACATTAACTTCTTTCACATTTACAACTCTGTGTTTGCTGCGTAAAAACATGGGTTGATATGCACAATTGGGCATTGATCTAAACATAAGAAAGGCTTTTTGGAACTGCAAACTCATTCTCTGCCAAGAGGTGGCGCTTTGAGAGGCTAAAATAAAGCAATTTCCCCGGTAACGGCTGTTCACAAGTAGCACTGCGCTCATAAACGCTGTGTATCAGACAAGATGAAATGAAAATGTCAACGACACGTTTCTGAGGACAGTCGGTTTATGGCAAGCCGTTTTAACATTTAATCTATAAGCCGTACTAGTATCTATTTTCATGCTACTAGTACTTATTTTTTAGATACTATTATCTTTTCCATTAAGTACTAGTACTTATTCATTAACTACGAGTGCTTATTCTTTAAGTACTAGTGCTTATTCTTTAGGTACTAGTGTCTATTGTAAAGTTACTAGTACTTATTCATTAGATACTAGTACTTAATCAGTAGATACTAGTACTAATTCATTAGATACTAGTACTTATTCCTTAGAAACTAATACTTATTCATTAGTTACTAGTACTTATTCATTAGATACTAGTACTTATTTATTAGTTACTAGTACTTATTCATTAGATACTAGTACTTATTAAATAAATACTAGTACTTATTCAATAGATACTAGTACACATTTATTAGATATTAGTACTTATTCAAAATGTTACTAGTAAGATTTTTTATTTTACTAGAACATTTTTTAATTGAACTCTACTTTAGCCATTTGGACTAGTCATAACATAAGACGAGTAAAAAAGCAGATCTGACTAGTAAGATAAGAATTGTTACTAGTATTAATTACAAAATATACTAGTGTCTAATAAATAAGTACTAGTACCTAATGAATAACTACTAGTATCTAATTAATAAGAACTAGTATCTAATGAATAAGTACTAGTATCTAATGAATAAGTACTAGTACCTAATAAATAAGTACTAGTATCTAATGAATAACTACTAGTATCTAATGAATAAGTACTAGTATCTAAAAAATAAGTACTAGTATCTAATGGATAAGTACTAGTATCTAATAATAAGTACTAGTATCTAATGAATAAGTACTAGTGTCTATGTAATAGTTACTAGTATCTAATGAATAAGTACTATTATCTAAAAATACGTACTAGTACCCAATGAATAACTACTAGTACATAAAAATTAAGTACTAGTCACTAGTGGAATACTTACTAGTCAAAACTGAATAGTTGGTATCTCAATGACGGATCCCCATAGAAGTCAATGGCAAAAATGTAAAATGTGTTACTAGTAACAATAAAACAGTTTCTAGTCACTATTGAAATAAGTACTAGTATCTAAAGAATAAGTACTAGTATCTAATGAATAAGTACTAGTATCTAATGAATAAGTACTAGTACTAATAAATAAGTACTAATGAATAGTACTAGTACCAGTACTATAAATGTTAATAAGTACTAGTATCTAATCAATAAGTACTAGTATCTAATGAATAAGTACTAGTACCTAATAAATAAGTACTAGTATATAGTTAATAAGTACTAGTACCTAATAAATAAGTACTAGTATCTAATGAATAAGTACTAGTACCTAATAAATAAGTACTAGTATATAGTTAATAAGTACTAGTACCTAATAATAAGTACTAGTATCTAATGAATAAGTACTAGTATCTAATGAATAAGTACTAGTATCTAATGAATAACTACTAGTATCTATTAAATAGGTACTAGTATATAGTTAATAAGTACTAGTATCTAATGAATAAGTACTAGTATCTAATGAATAAGTACTAGTACCTAATAAATAAGTACTAGTATCTACTGATTAAGTACTAGTATCTAATGAATATGTACTAGTAACTTTACAATAGACACTAGTACCTAAAGAATAAGCACTAGTACTTAAAGAATAAGCACTAGTAGTTAATAAATAAGTACTAGTACTTAATGGAAAAGATACTAGTATCTAAAAAATAATCTATAGCCATAGTCGGTTCCCTTCAGAGATGCATTCACAAAGACATCCCTGCCGTGTTTGACTTTAAAGGGGTCATATGATGCGATTTCAGGTTTTGCTTTCTCTTTGGAGTGTTAAAAGCTGATTACAACAGAACAGCAACGCATTTTATGGAAGACAGTTTCGTGAACCTAGGAGAGGAGGTAATTTTGACTTTGCTATGCCAATCTGGCGCCTCTGAATCAGCTACTATATTTAGTTTTTAGTTTAATTATTTGCTATTGACTGTTCAAATGCGGAGTTTTGCGCGTCATGTGTGTGTGTGTGTGTGTATGTGTGTGTGCGCGCAATGTGTATATGTGTGTGTGGGTGTGTGAGAGAGAGAGCAACCCCAACTGTAAGACCTCTTGAAATTATAATTAAGACTTTTCTTATTTACGTATACCATTTAACATATTTAAAACTTTTTAAGGCCTTAAAAACTCTTGCATTTAGTTGTATCAAATTTAAGGACCCGTGGGAGCCCTGTATTTAAGATAGCTTGTCGGGCAGGGCGGTGATACATTTTGGTAGCCCAACTAGAAAACACAATAGCCCCGGGATGTCGGGCTAGCGATTTTGCGAGCCCTGTACACAGTCAATATGTGCTGAGATAGACATAAATGTACTTACACAAAGAAAAACCGTGTGCAGACATGATCTGTATTTGGAACTACCCAGATGTCCTCATGCTTGTGCAGGTCTGGAGATGTAATAACTGTTATATATATATAAAAAATAGAAGTGATTATTAACATCATAAAGATTGCATACGATGGTAAAAATCTTTCTTAAATGTGCACCTTCACATAAGGCAATGCATTTCAGGTTGCGGCTCTGCAGAAACTGCGGGTTCAGGCCTTTCTTCTGTGACTGAAAGCAAAAACAGAAAAATATGGATCGTGTCCAACAGGTTTCAGGATGCCAAGAATTTTTTTATGAAAGAGATTCTAATAATGACTGTGTCAGGTGATGGGGGGGGGGAGTATTACAAAAAAAAAACTAAATACCTGCAAATTAATATTGACCTTGTTGGCAGCAGTTTCATCTTTTGAAGCAACTTTCTGCTGTTTTTTATTCATCCCTGTTCCACAAAAAGCCACAGTTATGTCAAGCAATTATCCATGTTACATGTTTGTAAATTTTTTGCATATATTTATGTAGAAAGTACAGGAGTTTTTCTTAAAGGTTTTAAGACCTGAGTAGCCAAAGGATATGCTTGATAATGGACTGAGATAGATTCCAATCCCATAGATAGCGCCATGTAGCTGCAAACAAAACAATGATTCAGTATGGCACTGAGTTAAATCACTGCAAACTGATTTACTTCTCAAAAGGTGAAAATGTTTGCAGAAATACCCAGTAACCTCATACAGTACACAACTGGATTTAAAGACATTTAAGTTTTATATGTTGTTGTTGTAAGAAACATCCAGTGATTAAACCTCTTAAGTTCCTTCTTACATAAATTTAGAGATGTGGTGTAAAAAGGTCAGTGTACATCAGTCTGCTCAGATGTTTAAGAGATTTACATAATGCATTATGCATGTATGTATACACTAATACATCTTACTACATCCATTTCCACTATAAATCTTCATCCACACTTCATCTCAGCTTGTTTTCTATAAAAACATCTTTCCCCTCAACCCTTTTTATGATCGGCCTCTTTAAAGAATCAAACCAGGGTAATGCATCTGCATCATAATTAGATGCAAGTACCTGAAGCCTCGTGTTTGATGCCACGACCAAACCATTCCTCAAAATGGAGTGCCAGTTTTCTATGTGTGATCCACTGAAAGAGAGAGGGAGAAAGAGCCAGTCAGTTTGTCTTTTTAAAACTGGAAATTCAACAACCAGTGTTCTCAAGTCAGCAAGAGACTTCACGCGTGCACAGCTGTGGCTTTAATTAGATTTGTGCAAAAGACAGATTTGAATTCTATGACTCCTTCAAAATACAGCTTGCTGCACAGTTGAATAACGACAGCTGGAGCTTGTTTCCTTTTATTGTGACAATGAAATGTACTTCCAAATTTTGAATATTTATTATTAGTGGACAATCACAATGCTATAAAACTTTTGAAGCAAGAAATGATTGCTTTTATGTTATGTCTTGCATCTTAGATTTACATTTACACTTAAAACCAGGCTTGTGGCTTCTACAACATTTGTTCAGCACACCCACAGACCATTCACAGATTGACTGATTCACAATGCACACAAAACTGCCAAGAGCTTGCCAAAAATAAACTACAGATACTGTAAAATACTTTAAGAGACCAGATAAAATATTTTCCTTGTTGTACCCTAATCATTAATTCGTAATGATGTGGGTCAGATTGGCAGTTTCTTAGGTAAATGCTGTATTGGGTGTTTAAAATGGAACTCACTGGAAAGCAAAGGTACTCCCAAAGAGGCCTTTGGCCGCTCTAAAGTTGGATTCTTTGGCTGGCGGACTGCTGAGCAGGAGGAACTGATGGGGTGTGTGCATGAACTTCAGTTGCTGTTGTGAGAAAAACAAGATGTAAGAGCATACACTTGAAACGTTAAGCCTTAATCATTTTCTCTGCTTGAGACTGAGATATTGAAAAGTTCCTCTGAATTTAAAACTTTTCAGGAATACAGAAGAACTGAAAGATGGTTTCTAAAGGAGTCGTGGTTCTTAGGGAGGTGATGCCAGTTAGTCTAACCTAGGGATGGTCAAACTTCCCAAAATATCATATTGCGTTTTATTACACAAAACCATGATCTTCCCAATTTTGAGATGTACTATTGAGAATATCCAGACTGGAAAAAGCCAACGGCTTATCTGTTTGAACAACACAGTATCGCATTAAACAAACAAAATGGACATTAAAGCCAGAGTTAAACTTTAAAACAATGCATCACTGTATGAAAAAAAATATACACTGATGCTTATTAAAATTATACAGTGATCTAGTCAAGAGAAGTGAGTGATTTTCTCTCTGTCTTTTATTCTTTGATTAACATTAATGACAGACAGGAGAAGGTTTATTAGGATGCTGTCTCTTTAAGGTAGAATGTACAGATCTAAGGAACAGGCTCTTTCCCAATGTGCTTTTAATAACTCTTTTAAAAATAAAGCATGTCCCACAGTAGACTGCATTTTACAAGTCATATTACATAATTGGACTGATTTGGACGGTGAAAAACCTGACCCTAACATTTGATTTATTGCACTACTACTGCTAGCTCACTTTGAGTTGTTTTTTAAAATACGTCACCACGCATAAAAGACACATGATAGAGATGTGATATAATTTGACCAGCCACAGTCATCTACTAGTAGGCAGTCATTGCTGTAGTTTTAACATTATTATGAAGACATAAAAGATCATGATCTCTATGATTTGCTTGAAAAGTAGATTATAAACGTCTTCAAAATGCATCACCCCAAGTCTAACCCTGATAATCTTAATCTAGATATCAGAAATGTGCACATTCTTGTCGCATTTGATAGCAGAAATATTCAGGGACACCATTACAAATGCTTAATAAGATAGATACAAGAAGACTTACTCTAGAAACAAGAAGCTTCACTATGTGTGATCTGTTACTGGAAATCACCCTGTAAAGAAACTGGATTTATGAATCACATCATTTTCCCTATTAGGTTTGCAACCCTCCACTGCAGGACTATAGATGTATTTCATTATATGAGTAATAGCTCATCACATGATCATATAGATGGATGCACACACTCTCCAAGACTATGTAATCGGAGCTGTTAGGAGAGCTCACCATCACATTTACACATCGTTAAAATGCAGGAGTGGAGTAGATAATGACTGAAATGTCGTTCTGTCATACCACTGCAGCAGTGGGTGAGCCAGGGGATCATGCTTGTCCATTTGTTTCTTTATCTCCAGGTATGGAGCCTGTGCAGAGGACATGTCAACGGTCAACATGTTATTGCATTCTGTCAAGGCTTATAAATTAGGTATAATAAAGCATTGGATGATTTCTCTGAAGTCGTGTGCTTCACATGATAGGGATTGTAAACAACTAGGGCTGTCCATTTAATGCATTCATTTATTATTATACGTTTTTGCATGATTCATTTATGAAATATTACATTAGATTAAATAGTATAAGAAATTATTATAAAAATGCATTTTAATATTTCTAAATCATTTATATCAGATTTTTATTTATATCATAATTTAATTGACTGATGGCCTTCAATATAACAATCACAGAAAAAAAACATGCTCTTGTGGTAAAATTCTACTTGATACCTGGGTCATTTCTCTGAAAGATGCGATACTGTCAAGTGCTCTCACCACTCGGTCATAGTCCTTTTTCTGAAGAAGAACTCAAACAATCAATGTAATATTCCTCTCTGAATAGCAGGATTACACTAAAGAGACAGGTCAAGCTAAAGTTAAATGCTCTTAGTGTTTTAAGTACCCTGGGGTTGAAGGCAAGAGCTTGTGAGTCATTGGGATCCACCACAGAGGGATATGGCTCAAAAATGACAACTTTCCTCGGAGACTCAAGTGCAGATCGGCACATGGAGACCAGTAGGTCTACTACCTGTAATCACAAACAGAAATTGTAAGTCATTTGGTTAGAAATATCTGTGCAGAATGACTATATGAGTGCTTACAGTCAAGTATGTCTATTTTGTTTGATTGTTTGTGTACCTGAGCACCAGTGGCAATCTCATCAGCAGCCTCATTCATGACCCCTAACGTCTGGAAGGCGAATACACATAACTCTCTCTCACACACTGTGGGCTGTAGGACACATATAAACAAGATCATTAGAAGTGAAATGTTATTAGTAATCCAGAATGAATGCAAAGAATTCACACCATCTGTCAATCCAAGATTGCGAGTAAGAGCAAACACTCACTCTGAGCATTGGTCCATTTTGGAACACGTGAGGTTCATCGCAGACCACACAGAACTCGTTCAGGACAGGGATACGCTGCTCTGCATACTCCATAGTCTGCAATTACACACACAGCATCAATTCAGTAACATTTCTACCCTCTATAATAGTACTACAAAATCAACAGCTGCTAGAATAGCAGCTAGAAAACCCTAATACAAATTAAAAGGACAGTGCACTAAAAAATTATATATTTTCATCATGTCTGTATAATTTGAAAGGAAATTAAGGAATGTTTCCTGAAATGTTTCTTGCACATTCAGTTTTGGTCATAAGAATACTAATGACTGGAGAATGTCAACTACTGCAACCAAACACATGCCCTCAAGCTCAGCTTGCTTCAGGAAATTATTTAGCATGTATTTGCAAGTAAAAGAGTTATTAAGTATTAATCAGACCCCAAACGCTGTTTGATTAATTAATTGAGGCAAAGGCGGAATTGTAGTTTTTTTTTTTACCTGAACAAGGAATCCTCTGTCGAGGACTGGAATGGATTTGGCTCCAAAGTTTGGCTACTCAAGAAAACAGAAAAAAAAAGATTGAACTCCCTCTAAATTCCAAACCAAATTCATAAGCCAAATACACAAAGTTGTTTTCAATGCCTCAAGCCAAAAACTACACTTGTGGGACAAAATGTTTCAACTACTGAATTTATCTCTCTGCAAGAACATTATAAATCACCCTGTTTAACTCTTTCCTCTCTGCCTGGTTGGAGAAATTAACTGTGAAATTGTTCAATCTTATTGTTGCAGTAAATTAATTCTGTTAAAGGGCACCTATTATGCAAAATTCATTCAAATTCAAAAAGGGGTTCAAGAGGTGCCCTTTAAATAATACTTTCATATCCAAAACACACAATCAAGTGTCTAATTCATTATGCAATCTCAAGGAACTATTTTTCAAACGACAAAATCCAAGCAGCCTCTGGGAAACAACCTTACCTTAGGTGTGGAAGAGAGTGATGGGGCCAGGATGCCGATTAGCCCTGAGGTAAGGGAGAGGCGTCTGCTCTCCGTGGCGGGCTCTTTAAAGATGTCGTTTTTGCCCATCTTGGTGCTGCTGGAGTAGGACCTACTGAGCAGACGGTGGTGGTGCTTCAGGCCATCCAGCTCTTCAGTCCGCACACTGCCCGAGCAGGAGCGGCCCAGGAGCCGATGGGGCTTTAAAGCACCGCCATCGCTACTGCCAGCAGCGTGTTCACAGCGAGGCTCTGCCATGCTCGACCGCGGCGACAGTTTATGAGGCCGCAGCGGCGTGCAGTCCTCCGGTTTAACTGCGGTCGAGCAGGGCCTCGGAAGCAGCCGGTGGGGCTGCTTGAGGGGCTGATGTTGCTCCATCCGAGGGTCACTGGAGAGGGAATGGCCCAGGAACTTGTGCGACTTGCCGACGCAGCCATCCATTTCTGGTTTCACCGTGCTTGAGCATGTTCGCCGTAACAGACGGTGGGATTTCGACATGCCATCCTGCTCAGGTTTGAGCTTCTTTTTGCTCTTCACACAGCCAGGAGGAGGGTAGCTGGGGGATCTGAGTTTGCACAAGCACAGCACATTAATCAAACAACATGAATTAAGGAACACAGAAATATGTTGTGCAATTACTCTTGTGCAAATTCTGCACATTTCAGAATGCTTCATTGGCTGATTCACACCATTTCATTTTTCATGCTGAGGTCTGCATAGTTCGCAGTGGAAATGCACGTTTGTTGTACTAATGAATTACAGTAGGTTGTGCCAGAGTTAATGAGATACAAAGCTTTAAGCATTGTTGACAAATGGCTTCACTGTTTTTTCTGCATCTTAAATTTCATTTCTGGATCATTTTATTATTCATTTAAAAAGAACGCACACACAGGTAAGATATTCAGGTAAGATTTCCCTTTTTTATGGTTTTAAAATGCCAAACCCATGGCTACAAAGTCAATTTCATGAGGGAGTCTTGAAGTCTTTCCAATTCAGTGAAACATCAGATGTGTGTCAACAGTTCCAACAGTTTGATAACCAACCACTGACTCATCATAGGGTCATTCATTCTAATATTTCAGCTCTTAAATCTCCAGCTGGTCTAATAAATTTAGAGACTATGAAGCTGGCACATTTGCTAGCATAAAAGTAAATGCTGGTCTTGAAGACCTAAGTTTAACCTAATCACACCAAAAGTGAAATGTATGGGGGGGGGGGAAAATCACTAAATTACCTTATATACTATATATCAGGGTTCCTCAAATCTTTCCCTGGAGGGCCAATCTGCTGCAGAGTTTAGCTCCAACCCTGATCATTCTCCCTACCTGGGATTTTCTAACGATCTTGAAGACTCTGATTAGCATGCTTAGGTGCGTTTGATTAGGGTTAGAGCTAAACTCTGCAGGAATGGTCCAGATTTGAGGATGCCTGCTGTATATGCTGATTGGCAAACAAATTTACTCCAGTAAAACAGAGGACAAAAAACATCCTTCTCTATAGATGGTTATTCAAAAGAAGCCTTATATTGGCATTACAATTAATTCTTGCAAGACACATTTTTCTAATATTTCTTAATTGTAGAAAGTCAAACAGAAGAACCAAAGAAGAGCACACAAACAAGTTTAAGAGTAAGGTTAAGACTGGTTAAAATGTATTCAGAGAATAATCAATCAATGTTTGAAAAACTGTTCTGTAATAGCATGTACAAAGCAATAACAGCAATAACTAAGAACAGAAAAATAAAATCTGGTCACACTTAAGTTTATATATTAGGTAGGATTAGGGATGCAGACTATGTACTTTATAAGCACTAATAATCAGCTAAAATGTTAATAATAGGCATGCTAATAAGCAACTAGTTAATTTTGAGAATTGGTGCCTATACTCTAAGTGTTATCAAGTTTCTAGAAAGAGTTTAACCATTTTAATTTGTGAGGTTACTTAAATATGTTGACATTCACCAGAAGCAACTAATTTTCTTGGTGAAGAGTTCTTTAATCCTGGGTATAAAGAGCTACAAAGGGGGATATAAAACTAAGGACTAGGGTTGACCTGTATCTGATAAACTGTCCAGTATTGGTGTAGTGAAGTGATTCTTTTCTTACCTGCGTAGAGTTGAAAAAATGTGCAGGGGAGACTTCACCTTCTTCTCATTTTGCTTTTTGCTGTGTGGGCCGATGAGCTTATCTTTGCTCTGACACTTCCACTGCTGTGTGACAAAGGTTTGCATTACCCTGCCAAGAGACGACACACTCATGAAGTTTAATGACACTAGAACACCCTACATAAGACTAGAAAACATTTTCCAATAGTTTCTTACTTTTTCAACTGATGTCCAAGTCCAAATCTGTCTTTTGAAGACACTTGGAACACATCAACAGTGGGAACTGGAAACGGGACATAACATTTTCCATGAGAAAGGTATTGCAAAACAAAGTACCACATAATGTAACCATTTGCTACAGACGTTTGGCCATCAAAGCGTGTCAGAGGTTTTTAAAACACTAGAAAAGAAGGTCACTCTGAAATGAGCCACTTATGATGAGCAATATCTTGGAAAAAGAACAAGAGCAGGCATTACGGCCATGTCCAAGTAACTTCTCTCTCATTCTCCTGCAATCTGAATTGAAGTGGCCATGTTCATGAAGCAAGTAATTCTGAACAAATCTACAATCAAGAGAGAGAACTCAGTGCAAGGACACTCAGGCGACTCTCACTGACAGGTCACATTGTATTTATGCAAAAGGAACACAGAATAAAAACATTGAACAAGGCAAGCTGGCCAAACGAGTCTAAAATTGTTGACACGAAAATGATTTGCAGGATTTTCTTAAAGAGCTGTTAACTGTTTTATTAATTTAACAAAGTACCCCTGGCTGGGAATCATGGCAATAGACTGAAGTTTTGACAGGAATGAATATGAAGCTGTGAAGGATAGAATTATACTGCGCTCAATGGACTGTACTGCTGTCTAACAACAAAATATTTACAAAAAACTTTAGTAGATAAAAACTAGAAAGTTTTGAAAAATGCGAGTTGTGAAAATTACATGATGTAGGATCGTTATACAGTGTGTGCCATTGTTAAGACTGTACGTCTATACCTCACAGCCTCGTTTTCATCCGTGTTCAACTCAATATGGCATCCAACCTTACTTCAGAGCTACAGATGTTTATAAGATTAATGTTATATTACAGAAAGTTTATTTGTGTGTGTGTGTATATGTGTGCGAGAGAGAACTAACCTGGCCCATTCAGATACTGTGTGAGGGAGCAGTGAAGCCGCACAATAACAGGTTCACTCCGGATCACATCCCAGGCCAGTGCAATCTCCTCCTATGAACAAAAACATCATTTCAGTTTCACACACTACAACTTACACACAAAAAATAATAATAAAAAATAATAATTGGCCATCATCTTTTTTCTTTAATAAGACACTGAACAATAACACTTACATCAAGGAAGGTGACATCAATGTGTAGGTCGATGTCCACATCATCAATTGCACCATATTCCCTGTATTTGGGGGGGGGGGGGGGGATACAATTTCAGGCTTGAGGATTATGACATTCCATCTTTGACACAATAAATCTTGCTGGTGTGATTATTCTTTATTCACAGCAGCTTTAAAATACATATTTTTACTATAAATTTACTAGAATATATTACTCAGAATATGTCGTTGACAGTCAAGCACAAAGCATTTAGCATTCGAAGGGGAATTCACAACAAATTTAGACGTGATCAAGCGGTTCACTTTGTTTATACAGCCGGCTTACAAAACATTCTCCTTTAAAGTTGACGTGAATAGTCATTTGCACCCTATTTTAAATGGGTTGGAAGGAAAAAATAAGACAGAAATGTTTTTTATCTATCAGCAAATAACGAAGTGATATTAGACTGAATGCAAATTTGCTAACAAAATATCAATATTTGGAGACTGGTTAGAATGTGGCCCTAACATTAGGAAGGATGCAGTTTGATGCTCCAGCTCTGTTTCTGTGCTTCACTCATAGCATTTATTTCTCATAAAACCATTAAGATGAGTTTGTTGCGTTGCTCTGGGCTAACTGTTACCATGGTTACACCTCACTCCCAAATGCAGTCGCTGTGTCTCAAAAGCAAAAGGTTTGAGGAAATAATAATTCCCTTTGATCTGTCAAGAGGAATACAGCTTACATACAGCCGATAAACACATTCACACACAAACACAGATGTTTAGACACATGTAAACACACAAAATTACATATTTACTACGGTAAAAGAAAATCAGAGCAACTTCAAGGAATCATTTAAGATGTGTTATGCTGTTTACCGAAAATGTTGTGCAATGACCTAAAAGCAGTTTTGCTTTTTCATTAAAATCCAGTTCAATGACTAGGCAAAACCACTAAGTGGGACATGTCCTGGAATTATTAAAGGGGGCCTCGGTGACCCCACTCGTAGGGACTGCAGCAAAAGCAGCCCAGGTCATTTTTTAAGCAGAACGCTGAATAAATACTCAGAATAGTTTTCCATCCATGACTCAGAGCAAACGCATCAAACAGATCACACACTAGACCTAATATAAAACACACTTCTGCTGCTATGAATAGAGTCTTTTATGCTGTTCTGCTGTTATCAAAAGCAGCTTGACAAGATAAACTTTCAAGGACAAAGCTTTTAATAGTCGTCGCATGAAACACCATTCAGATTGCCAGATTTTGCGGGTGAATCGCGTTCTTGTTGACAATCTGTCATGAGTTATTTTCATCTGACTTAAGCACAAACAAGAGCATGTACATTTTTTGCTGTTGTCCACAGCATTCTTAAAAGCAGCAGTTTCAAATTTGGTATTTCTTGCTATAAATTTGCTACAACATTGATTGCAGCACAGATTAGCTAAAAGAAAGCCTCTCTGTCAGGATAAAAACACAGCAATCTTTACACCATTACAGGCCTGTAATCAAACTGAAACCGCTCAGACTCTCACAGACCGTCCTTCAGTTGATCACAGAGCATTTCCCCAAATGACAGATTGGAGAACTGGCCACCTGAGGGTTACGGGACCTGGGTCAGGCAGAGAACATCCTTGAGTGGGTTAACAGTGCCAGAACACTAAAGAATGATTGCTCACGGTGTCGTTTTCCATAAAACACTTCTCTGGTGGTGGGGGATTTCAGAAGGAAGTCATAATTTCAATATTTTTTTTCTAAGCTGATGAAATGTTTGCACTTTTCCTATTGAATGTTTTTCATTTTGTGTAAAAAGTAATTTGCAAAAGTTTCAAAATGTTCTCACATCAACATCAAGAAAAAAGAGTGGTCAGATACCTGAGAGATACTGCATGATGGCCATATAGGTCCCTCACGGCTGCCAAATCAGCCTCCAGCTGGGGGTGTTTGTGAAGCTCTCCATCATAATTTACCTGTCCGCAAAAACACACAGGTCAAAGGGTTGATAAACAGGAGCACCAGTTCCAAAATCATTCCAAAAATCAAGAAACACAGGGACAGCTGATGAATCATTTCTCTGTTCATGATTGTTTCTACCTTGAGGCTTCAGAGGTGCATTTTTATTGGCTACACAATGGACCCCTGTCCCAAATGGCAGACTTCACATGCATTTGCGGTCTTAACAATAATAGTCGTGGCATTAGCGTGGCCATTAAGTCCATGAGACCGCAAGGTGTCCCATTTGTCATTTTAGCTTTCAGGAGTGTGCTCCCCTTTTGCGCCCGCTTTATGCACTTCTGCTGAGCCCACACTGGGGCGAGCTCCATGGAAGACTTCGACCCAACAGTCAAAGCGGCATTACGCCACAAAAGTGTGGACTCAGAGGAAGACTGTGAGGGTTTTTAGGGTGTGATTTGGGATGGGGCCAATGAGCTTTTAATCAGTATAAGATCCAGAGCAATTCAAACAAGCTTCCAGACATTAATCATGTTCTTTTTAACCTGTTGATGGATCTGCACTCTTTAAACTATTAATATATGTCATACACTATCAGGGCTGGACATTAAGGACTGCCCAATGACCCATCGTCAGTGTAAAAAAGGCTAAGGATCAAGCCAATGCTGCGTCGTCACAAAAGTTTATAATATTTACTTGCTTTAAATCCTGGCCAATTTAAGTTTAAAGTGATTTTAAAGGAGAACTGGAATGCTGCACAAACGCTGTGCTGTTTTCTGTGTTTTCTTTCACTTGAACAGACAAATTCATACAAAATGATGTCAAGTTTACTTATTACCGTTTTGGAGTGTATCCTCGAAAACACATTTAGCCAACAGTCAAAAATTTTAGGGAAAAGTTACTTTCAAAAAGTTATTAATTACAGTTACTAATTACTTCATCAATATTGTATTTAAATTACTTTACTAATTACTCTGTCTGAAAAGTAACTTAGTTACTCAACAAGTAACTTAATTATTCAAATCGCTAATTAGGCTACATCTTAAAATCCATTTAAACCTTAATAGAAATTAAACTATTTATTCTTTCAATTTAAGTCAAACATAGAATAGTTTAGCCTTTTAGATTCAAAACAACTGTAATACTTAAACTTTTTTTATAAAAAATGTAACCTTCTTTGGTTAACAAATAGAAATACTCTGCAAAATATCTGAATAACAAAAAAGCTTAAAAGTTAAACAATACATTTCAGTTTGGCAAGATGTTCATGAAAAGCCCAACTAGTAAAATCCGTACAGGTTTATGTAAAAATAACACGTTAACTAATGTAGGTAAGAATAAATGACAGAAATTATCTCCTCTGCAGAATAAAGCCATGTCAGATTGCGTTGTTATTTTGAGGTAAATTCCTCATAGTAGGTCTTCTTTCAAAAATTATGAAAATTAGATGAATCTTGATTTTTTTTTTTTTTCTAGGTGAGGGCATTTGCGTGCAGGTGACTGCATATAATGAGCTCAGATACGGGAAAGACTGTACCGCGGTTTCATATGGATTACGTAATCAGATCACATTCGTTTTTGATTTGAATTCGTTCATTTAAAAGTAGACACTTAAAGCTTTCAGACACAGGAAAGACTGTAGCCTACCTCTCTTTCATAGGGTTTACATAATCAGAAATATTAGTTTTCGATTTGAATTCGTTCATTTAAAAGTAGAAACTTCAAGCTTTCAGGTACAGGAAAGACTGGTCTCGCTTTAGTTTTTATTGGGATTACTTAATCAGAAATATTAGTTCTTTATTTGAATTCGTTCATTTAAAAGTAGAATCAGGGAAATCTGAACGTGAACAAGCCGGCGAGTGGAGGGTTAAAGCCACTGCATTCAATTTTATCTTTAGAAGGTAAATTTAGATTACTTAGTAACGCGTTACACCCAACATAGGGATGTGTATCATTATTGATTCTGTGCTTGATTCCTAACCTTCTGCAATGTTAGTCAAACAACAGACAGAGCTTAACTGCACTCACTACTCTTAACTGAATAACTTTTGTAGCTTTAACTAGGAATAATCTATAAAATATATATATATATATATATATATATATAAAGTAAAGACTATGCAATGTAATTTTACATTAAATTATTGATTTTCTATACCAGAATACTTCTGTTAGACCTACCTGAAAAAAATTTTAAGCACCATTTAATTTGTAATTTTTTTCAATTGTATCTATTTATGTTGTTGCTTCTAATTTGTTTAGGCTAGTAGTTTTTGAAATTGTAATTACCAGTGGTAAAATGTTGTATATATTAGAATACAAGGTCACATGGATCTAACTAACTATTTAATTTTTTGGTAGGGGCAATGAAAATTTTGGCAGGGAAAGAAAAAATCCTTAATATTGAGCCTTGACTTTCGATTACTCTATTATAAGATCAGTCTCTTTAAACTGTGTCCAAAACAAACTACATGGATTTCTTGTGAAAGTTAATTTGCCATACCAGCATCTTCAAACAATTTTATTTTATCATTTAATTATTTTATTTTCCTTGATCCTTTTTCTAATGCTGAGCTGAGCTGATTAAAAGACACAGAGATGCTGTGTTTTAAAAGAATGCAGAGACCATATTTTTCAGGAGATCCAAGAGTAATCATAATATTCATTCAAACCTAGTCAGTAATAATTGATTGAACCAGTCGTGGCCTAGTGGTAGAGCATTGGACTTGCTGAGGTTGTGGGTTCAACTTACCAGGCTTAATCTTTATTGCTGAGAAGTTAACAGTTTAACAAAATATGAATCATTGATTCAAATCAAGATTTCACAGGTTGTGGGTTCAACTGATGAAAAAATGTATAGCCTGAATTCAATGTAAGTCGCTTTGGAAAAAAGCGTCTGCTAAATACATAAATCTAAATGTAAATGTCCTTAACTACGGAGTAACTAAAACGTTTTTATTTGTTTTATTTAAAAGTGTTGTTTAGATATTCAAATACTTTCTTCTAATCCAGTGTAATATACTAAAACAACTCATCAGACAAGTCATTCATATTTCCATGAAAAGTGTAAATACTGTGTGCCTGTGGCACTATCAAAAAACACTGATCTGTTTGTTTGAGCCTCTAGACGTGGCCATCACCACTGGCTCAACTAGTCTGAACATTCGTTTGGGACAGGACTATCTGTTTAATTAAAAACATGTGCAAGGAAACTTGTGATCATTTAATCATCATCAGTCATTTTGGCAGTTCCATTTGGTGACACTAGTGGCATGGAAGTTACAAACTATTTCTTAATTTGCTATGAAAAAACTATAAATACATGCAGGTCGTTACATAAAAAGGAAATAAATATGGCCTATTACATACATTGATCATGCTTTCATCAATGTCAATTATAGATGTAGTTTGGTCTTTTTAGATATTTAGTACAACAGAGATCAAGAAAATTCGTCAGCTGTTCTGAAATTCAGAGAGAATCTGCCAGCCTCCCGAAGCCTTTGAGGCCATCAAAACAGCAAAGGATTGCAAAACTGCCACATTACTGTCAGCAAGAGCCAGTGAGCTTTCACAGCATGGCACAGGCATTAGGGTATGAATCTTCATCGCCTTTGGACTGGTCGTCCTCACAGAGCACACAAAGCTCACTCACTCATTCACTCACTCTAGCTTTATGGATTTGCTCCAGTGGATGGTCACATGATTAATTTAAACACAATCCATGTGTGCAAACATTCATTTTCAGGATGGAAACCTTCCCGAGTAAGGGACTAATCATTAAAAGTTACGAGAGTTATAAAGCTCTTTTATATGAGCTGCAAACTACTTTAATTCAATTTACCATGAAATGAAAAGTCTGAAGCCCCAGGTGCTGTGGGTTTGAAGCTGGTTTTATACCTGCAAGACCTTAGGAAGTTTAGTTGCAGTGACCATGTGAGGCAGGACCTTGTTTAGCAATCTCCAACTCTGAAACTTTCACTATTATCCCTTTAACTAAAGCTCACATTTGCACATGCTTCTAAATTTCACTCTGCACCAATGGGTGTCATAAAATAGCAATTTAATATTATTCATTCTCATTGTTGTGAGAGAATTCAATAAGAATGATTTGTGTCTGTTGATAGCACATTCAAAAATTGTAGTATCAATTTTATGCATCTTTGCTGAATAAAAGTATACATTTCTTTCCTCCACAACATTGAGCAGTAATATAAAAAGAAGGCATGCCTGCCCTGCACTGACAATTTATGACAATAATTTATAGTAAGACTGCACAGATTCCACAGACTGAAATGTTGTGTACATAAATGTAGCGTAGTGACTCATCTGCACTTACCTGTCCAACATAGTAGAACTCCTCTGAATCATTGTCACCCTCTGAATCCTCCTCTATAGCATAATGGCACTGGAGAGATTTCAAAATCAAGGCAGAACTTTAGGTCACAGTAAAGTGATTCATTTCCATACCTTACGTTTGTAAATAAAAGACATTTTCTGATAAAAGTAAAAAAATATATAATTTCTTACCGCGTTTTTGTCAGTTTGAAGTTTTGATTTAATGGACAGACAGCTGGTGGCATCATTATTTGTGCGTATTTCTAAAGACAGAGTAGAGTGAAAGCACAGAAGTGTGAGGATGACATGATACTGCGAACTGAAAATGTCATATTAAGATCACAACTGGTATAATTCCTTTGACAGGCCTGGTCATGTCCTGAATATCCAAACTTTCTAACCACTGTTTTTTGTAGACCTTATGCATGTATGGTGACAGCAATACAGTTTTTTCAACCAAAACGCTGTAGGTCATACAACAAGACTTGTTTTTATTGTTAACTCCACTACAATTCCAAACCACAAAATGTACAATCGCTGCTCAGATTTCAAATCTGTAAAATCTGGGATAACACACTGCCACATTAAAGTGCTAAGAGAACAGTGAGGTCTTGACCAAAGAGGTGGTACTTGCATTGCTCAACACCTCAGAGTAAAAATAGATTATTTATGCAGAAGTCTGAGTCAGAAAACATTTACAACTGAAAAAGTGTGCACATCCAAGATCCATCAGCAGAATGTACACAGGATCATTAGTTGTAATGTACTGTGCTGGAAGATGTCAAGGCTTTTTTATTAAATGTGTGGATTGGAAAATTATTAGGTGTGCAAGACAAGCATCTATTAAGCATTTAACTAACTGCTGGGGGAAATTTGTGAAGATCTCTTCTGTTTTGACACTTTGTTTTGGCACATATGTCTTGGTCGGTTCTAAAAAAGGAGCAGAAGAAATGCAGTACGATTCCAGGATAATTTATTTCCAGACCAGGATTACTGCCAGTGTAATCAAAGAGCTCCAAAAACAGAGACACACTGGCTAACACTATGTGAATACTGCAATAATAGGATCTTTAGATGATTATCCTACACTAAAAGGAACATGTACCACTGCATTACCATGTTCTTGATTTTGGGCATACAGTACGTTATCATTTAACAGTCTGGGGACAATACGATTTTTTTTTTTTTAAATAAAAAAAAAAATTATTCAGTAATAAAGCATATTAAAATAAATAAATATTTAAATATAAAACAGAGGTAAATTAAAATAGAAAACGCACAAATTTGCAGTAATATTTTACATTATTACTGTTTTGACTGTATTTGGATCAAATGAATATAGCCTGCGTGAGAAAAAGAAACATTTTCAGAAAAAAATCTTATTGACACCAAAGTTTGGAAAAGTAGTGTTTGTGTACAGTTGAAGTCAAAAGTTGCAGATTCTGCTAAATGTTGATTATTTTACCAAGTAAGAGGGATCATATAAAATGCATGCTATTGTTTATTTAGTTACTGACCTGAATAAGATATTTCACATAAAAGCTGTTTACATGTTGTCCACAAGAGAAAATAATAGTTGAATTTATAAAAATGACCCCGTTCAAAAGTTTACATACGCTTAATTCTTAATACTGTGTTGTTACCTGAATGATCCACAGCTGTGTTTTTTTGTTTTGTTTAATGATAGTTGTTCATGAATCCCTTGTTTGTCCTGAATAGTTAAGTTCATTTGTCCTGAACTTCTTGTAGTTCTTCAGAAAAATCCTTAAGATGTATTAAGAGCCGGGGCGTGAAAACTTGTTGAATTTGAAGATCAGGGTAAATTTTACTTAATTTGTCTTCTGGAAATCATGTAACTATCTTCTGTAGATTCTGAAGGGCAGTACTAAATAAAAAAAATATGATATTTAGGCATCCTCTTTCATTCTGTTCAAAAGATTCTCAAAAATGCATGGTTTTTTCCTTCTGGAGCATCAGTGAGCGTTTGAATCTTCTGTAATAGTTGCATATGAGTCCCTCAGTTGTCCTCAGTGTGAAAAGATGGATCTCAAAATCATACAGTCATTGTTGGAAAGGGTTCAAATACACAAAAATGCTGGAAAACCCATGAATTTGTGGGAACTGAAGGATTTTTCTGAAGAACAGCAGGAAGTTTAACTGTTCAGGACAAACAAGGGATTCATGAACAACTATCACTAAATAAAAAACACAGCTGTGGATCATTCAGGTAATCAACACAGTATTAAGAATTTAGCGCATGTAAACTTTTGAACGGGGTCATTTTTATAAATTCAACTATTATTTTCTCTTGTGGACTACATGTAAACATCTTTTATGTGAAATATCTTATTCAGGTCAGTTCTAAATAAAAAAATAGCATGCATTTTGTATGAATCCTCTTACTTGGTAAAATAATCAACATTTTGCAGATTCTGCAAGGCGTATGTAAACTTTTGACTTCAACTGTATATCAAGGTTATATTTAAGGTACCTTGGAGTATAATCTATAAGCTGTATTTACATGAACATGGCATACATTCAGCACCATGTTCTTCCACCAGAGTCCTTTTTTTACTGACCATCATTTATGGCAGATCTGAAGAATTATTGTTCAACCACTGAGTCAGCTAAATAAAATTTGATCGTGTAGGTGTTGGAATCGTGGTAGTTTAGAGTTGGAGGAGAAATATTCAGCTGACAGGGCCTTGACCAAATTTTAAGATGACTGAAATACTCCTGAAGTACACTTTGGATCTGGAAGGCTGCTGGTTTCCTTTTCCCTTAGGCGTGACTTTAAAATATCTGATCATTCAACTGATTCATTGGTTTTCTTCAGCTGCAGCTCTTTTATGATTCATTGTTAGATGGTAATGATTCTTACCGGTTGCAATTCTGTGGAAAATCACTGGTATTGGATCCCTGGTGACTAACACTTCATCATTGTTTTCAGAGTTAGACACATATGTGTTATCTGAAAAGACAAAGACAAGCAGATGCTATTAAAACACCTAGAAAAGTAAACCTGAAGAAGATCTAACAGTGTAATCAAGCCTGGCAAGCCAAGTGGAAACTAAAACCAGTAACTTGCAACTCATACATAATAAATAGACACACTGCAAATGAGAGTGAATAGAGATACGTGCTAATTCTACAGTTTCTGGACAATCCACTATTTTCAGGTTAACACATACCATGGCATTCTATGGCAATGTTGTCTAAATTTATACCAAACAAATTCCTCATTATTATGCAAAGCTGACTGTCTGCCACTATGCTGTGATTCAGGCTACACTAAGTCCTGCAAAAAGGAGGTCTGCATCTTCTTAGATTTCGATTAAAGGAACTCTTGTGTGTTGAATCAAAGCATTAAAGTAAATGTTAGGCTTAGAGCAACACCACAGCTTCACATCAAAATGCAATTTTAATGTGTGTATGTTTTGAGGGGGATAAATGTTGAACTTCTGTGTGCTATTTAAAAAAAATCTTACTAAGCAAAGACAAACTGAGTGCACTGGGCAACTACTGAAAACCAGCTACCTATAAGCAAAAGTCTAGCGTTATCACTATACCCATAAAACTCACTGAGCTTCAATATTGTGTTGTCATTTCATGGACCAAAAGAGAATGAAAACAAACACTGTCATTCACTTTAATGTATTGTGCCGTTATAATTACGTGGCAGAAAAGACACAATTGGAAAGATTTAAGAGTATGAATCAACTGTGGTACAGCTGAGAATGATGCTTAGCCATATTTGTACTGGTTTATAAGCATCAGCTGTCACTTTACACTGTAGACCCTGCATCATCTTTCCTATTAGGTCAGGTACATAAATATGGAATAAATGACACTATGAACTATATTTTTATATTTTAACAGAAAACCTTTACTCCCACAGAGCTAACACCGTGGGTGCTTGGCAGAGTATTGTTATGCATTTGCTTATGTGTTCTGAATGGTTTTTAAAACATCTCTATGTGAATGCTACTATAGTGTTCTGAATGGTTCCTCCCTGGTCCATATAAAGTCCATCCTCAACTCTATATGATATTCTAGTCCCAAGATATGGCCTGTGTCCTGTCGTCAATAAAAGTCATATGGCATGTTTTGCTGGTTTTATCACTGATTAGCTGAATCCAATTTTTTTTAACCTTAACATTACCCCCAATTTGAATAATCATTCATGTCCTTAGCACAAACTTATGGTTAAGGCTTTTTTGAAACTCACAATTAAGTAGTAGGACTAGTGTTAAAAGACTATTGCTCCTTATTGTAACATGCAGAAGAGTAATGAGAGTTTGGGTGTATGATCCATCCATTTATCAAATAATCCATCAATATGTGTGTGCAATACCTGGATAATCATCAGAGACATGAACGGAGTAGGACACCCTAAAAAAAAAAAACACAAATATTAACAGTAGTAAGGATACATGTAACACTGCAGTCCATTACACAGCTTCTCAGACACATTCATGCACATATGGTACCTGACATAAATGTCTCATTTCATCACATTGCATCAAAGCAGAAACAGTTTGAATATTATCATATCAAATATTGTGACAGCACACTGCTGGAGCTACTGATGCTGGAGATGTATTTTTTTTATTTTTGCACCCGTTTCAATCTTACTGTAATAAACTTTTCATTTATTCTACCTGACTCAGTACGGTACTGTCACAGACACTGCAAATAAATGAACAATTTAAAAGTCAAAAATCTTAAACCACCAGTAAAAACACAGCTTTTTGACATTTTCTATATTATTCTATTTTTAGCATTTCAGTTCTTTTTTGTTCTCTTTTGATTTTTTAAGATAAAATTGTCATAGATGTTGGGATCCCATCAGTCCGTCACTCACTGAATAGTTGACATTCTTAATTGTTCGCATAAAGGCTTATGAATAAATTAAAACAAATTATCAGCTCCAAAAAAATTATAATCTATTCCTTATATGTTTTGGTGCAGTGCAGAAGCACAAGGCTGTGAATACAGAATAAGCATCTAGCGTTGACACGACAACTTAATATTGCAGCAAAACTCCCAATAAAATAAATAAAGGCTCAATATAAATTTCAAGTGACCCTTCACAGAAAAGACCATCAGGTCCCCGAAGGATGCTGCCCTCAAGTCCTGAAAACAGCTAGTCTAAACACTTAAGTAAGAGGTAATTAAGGAAAGTGTGGTATCCATTTCACGCAATCAAGTAAATAAGGTTGCAACAAACAGTGTTGACAACAGGACACTATCTCCTGTGAAATACCTTGAGTTAATGTGGAGATTAAGTGGTTTGCTAAAAAGCCCTATAGTGATCAGCATGAAACTGCCAAAATCATATTCATTTCCTTGATATAGGCTGATCTGGCAAAAGTGAAAATAAAATATCACGCAGGTGACCTTTATGTGCTTATGTTTTTTTGCTCCATTGCACAAAATGAGAGAATGTATTCTGGAATTAATGGAGCCAATGACCTTATACATACCATTAAAGGGGTCATATGATGCGATTTCAAGTTTTGCTTTCTCTTTGGAGTGTTGCAAGCTGATTGTGCATAGATAAGATCCCTGAAGTTGCAAAGACTAAAGTCTCAAAACCAAAGAGATATTCTTTATCAAAGTTAAGATTCTGCCGCACCCCCCTAAAATGGCTCATTCAAACACACCCCCACATGTTTACATCACGATGTGGAAATATTTGCATAAGGCGTGGTTTCAGTAACCGCAGTAGTGTTGAAGCAGCCTTATCAGGGAGAAGCTGTGAACTGCAACACACTTTATGGATGACAGTTTCGTGAGACTAGGAGAGAAGAAAATTATGACTCCGCTATGACAATCTGGGGATTCTGAATCAGCGACTGTATGTTTTGTTATTAGTTTAAGTATTTGCTATTGACTGTTGACTTTGTAGAAAACGAAGCATTTTGAGAGAGGCAGGGCATAGAGGACCTGCAATAATGTACAGTATTTGAAAAATAATGTGTTTTTTGAACATTAAAGCATGACACAGGGCTCTAGACTCATTCTTCCCACTGGTTGCTCTTGTGCGACTAACTTTCTCAGTTGGTCGCAGGAGCACATAATTTGGTCGCAAATATATATATTATTTCTTATTTTTTTTGCTACAACATTTGATTAAACATTTGATTTATTATAGTTTATAGTTATATGGTAACAAAAGGGTTCAACATTCAACCAGTTCTTTTTCATCAGTATTATTTGTGATTTAAATTTTGTGAACAGGAAATCCTTTTTTTGCGCGCTCTCACTTTCAAATGCGCGATCTTGGTGTCACGTTTTACAAGAAAAGATACACCTTTCACTTTTTAAGACTAAAACAAAAGATGGATTCATTGTTATCCTTAATTAAAAAGAACAACAATAACGTTACAATGGCAAACTAGCTTACATATACTTTATTAACAAAAACGAATAAGACGAGGCATGGCATAGGACACATCACATGCTGTATTATATAGGCTATCGACTAATAAATTACAGAATGCTTAGCAAACTCTGAGGAATCAAATAAATAATATAAAAATTAAAGAAAGCCTCCATAGCGTAACGTGAGATAACAAGCTTTTATAAACAAAAACAAAAAGAAAAGTAAAACCAAACTGGCTGTCGCTGACAGGCATGTTTTTTTTCCACAAGAATACCAACATGTTCACCTTCTCTGGTTTAAGAAGCGGTCTTTCATTTTAGTTTGAAAACCAGATCCTCCGTTGCGCCCTATCCGCTGCGCGCACCTCCGCGCTCGTGCTGACGCAGCGAGTATAAAAAACAGGCTCTACCCACTCGTGCTGAAAGCACCTCTCTTTACGTGATTAGTGAAATCTGACTCCTGCTACAATGTGCTGTGGCTCTGCAGCGCGCTGTATGTTATAGGGATGTTTTTAGAGTGTTGCAAAACTGTAGATAGAGGAAAAAAAATTTCAATGAGCCTAGGTTGGAAACAATCTGAGTACACTGAGTTACACCAATGAAATTGCGGAAATTGTAACACTTTACAATAAAGTTCATTAGTTAACATTAGTAAACAGAAAAATATTTAAGCATTTAATAATGCATTCTTAAAATCACAAGTTGTGTTTGTTAACATTTGTTAATGCACCGTGAAATAACATGAATAAACAATGAACAACTGTATTTTCATTAACTAACATTAATAAATAGTGTAATAAATGCATTGTTCATTGTTTGTTCATGTTAGTTAATACATTAACTAATGTTAATAAATGGCACCTCATTATAAAGTGTTACCGAAATTACTTTTACATGGTCCGGATAGTGCAATAAAGTAATAAGTATCCATTTCTGATGTCAAATGTACAGATTTTCAGGGAATAGACCACTAACTACCCAAATCCAAAATTACAAGGTAATTACAGCTATTGCCTCTGGTCTCTCCTGCCCTGGTTGGCTTGATTCTGGGATAAAAATGACAAACGGGGTCACATGCCAAGACAGGAGCTTCTACACCTGAAACTTGCTCTCCAAGACAGAAACAAAGCATTACTGTGTATATGGAATGAAGAATGAATGGACCTCAGTGAAAACAAACAACCTTTACATGCGGATGAACCAACATAGGAAAATGAAACCCTCAGGTCTCAGAAGTGCATCTACAGTCATTTTTCAACTGCCTGTCACACTGAGAGAATCCTTCCCTTATGGTTTGCAATTTTGCATAGGTCATGGGCAATAGGGCTGTGCAATTAATCGCATGCGATTCTCATGCGCATCTCGTCAGTAAAGCCGGTTCTGTAATTGGCAGTAGATCTCCATCACATGCTTTCAAATGGAGCGGCAGTTAATACACAGAGCCATAGTAATCAAATGCGATTCATCTGTGTATTATGAACGCGATATTGCCTAGCTTGTCAGTGAACTATGGCTCTGTGTATTAACTGCCGCAAACAGGTGATGGAGATTTACTGCCAATCACAGAACCGGCTTTACTGACGAGATGTGCATGAGAATCGCATGCGATTAATTGCACAGCCCTAATGGGAAAGTATACTGCCACAAGATAATAACTGTAATGTGATGAAATCAGGGCTCAACATGTTGCTACAGTATAAATTTACTGCTAATATACAGTTCAAATAGGTCACTAGTAGCCCCACAAACAACAACCGAAAAAAAGCCAAACGTTGGGCAGATAATACTAAAGCAGAATGTAAGCTTCTCTGCATCACTTGCATAAAATATCATTCTATTTGGCACATTAACTATTCAAATATTCCTCACATTAGCACCTGCCTCTTATTTAATCTATTAATTACATATATGGTTTACTTGGTACACAATGATAAACACACACTTAAATATAAACATTTTAATAAATATTTATGTATCTCACTTAGTAACTGAAGTCTGCACTCTGACAGATGCTGAGCTTTATATAACCTTAAACTGGCATAAAACCGTTACAAAAACCCAATGTGATGTGAGTATGGTAAACTACTTCTGCTTTTGATACTTTCGCTTTCTGTACTGTAAAACACCTACAAAGTTGATAGGATGGCACTTCCTCATCCACTCCCTGAATTAATAGTAGGGCTGCAACAACCGATTATTTTGATAATCGATTAGTTGGCCGGTTATTCTTTAAAAAAACATTTTTTTTATTGACAAAAAACACACTAGTCCACATTCTGTCCAATGTCTTTCAAACAAACGTTCCAACTGAATGATACACATACGGTACTTGATTTATTAGACCATATATCATGATAAAGAGGAAACACAAATATTTTAGGAATCTGTCAAAAAATTGTTTAAATCTAAAAATGTTATTGTCATTTATTGGGCAAATAACAAACTCAAACTGAAACAACCAAATAGGATTAATTCCCACTATAACAAAAATGGCCTCCTATGCCTTGCAACAGCTTGCATTCTTGCTGCCATTATATACTTTTGACTGTAATTGGGTATCTGAAAAAAACACCATAAAGTGCTCTGCCTTTCTTTCATAGATAACAGCAATAATTATATTATAGCATTAGAAATAGCCTACTATTGTTACTAAAGAGCTTACGCATATTGGAGGACTAACCAATACAGAAAGCTAAAAAAATTACTTTAGTAATAATCACCAATGCTGTTAGTTTAGAGCAGCAGTGGCACAAACCTTACATAATTTGTTAAAAACCTTACATAAATGTGTTTTAATAACATTTTTTAAGCACTGTAATAGGGAATATATTTTAAATCTCTATTAAAAATGAAAATAATAATAAAGATAATAAAGACGAATAAAAACACAAACTCAGTGTTAACCAACAGGTAAGAGTAATTTTCTGCAGGAACACGCGTTGACTTTGATCACAGTCATTTATTTATCCTGTAATAAGGCAGCTATGAAGCATCTGATATCTATATTCAGAATTACACGCTGTTATCCCTTAACAGTTCCTACTCTCATAAAATACTCGCACGGCATGTTGACTTTTAAGCCTTAATTTAACTTTCAACAACAGATATTTCAGCACAATGGATATTTTTTGCGCTGAATAGCCTTTTAATTGTCTCCCTCTGTGTTCGATCTGTCTGACGCGTGTGCACGCGCCCGCCCGGCGCTCATTCGGTATTTTAAACTTAACACAGGCTGTCAGGACGAACCTTTATGCAAAAATGGAAATGCTTGCGTGATCTGTGATATTTATAGATAAGGATATGACCGTAAACTGAACGTTTTTGCACTGAGGATGCACACGCATCTGTCAAAGAGCCTGACAGGGCAAGCCATTACGCTAATGCATTAAAATAAAGAATTCTCGTGTTTTGGGCAGCTTGGATCACGTACTTCTCCCGCAGCATCTCATTCTATTTCCATTTTTTTGATAGAAATGCGTTATTCAGTGCTGTAATTTGAGCAACGGGCTGAAGTTGGACGTGCACTGTGGGCAGACCCGACTAATCGATAATGAGAATCGTTGTCGATGATTTTCATTATCGATAATAATAAATTTTATCGATTAGTTGTTGCAGCCCTAATTAATAGTTTACATCCTTTTGATATAGTATACCAAATGACCCAAAGTTTATTTCCAGTGGTCTGCCAGTATCCAAATCTAATGCAACAACATTTGTTTGAATTAGAGCTTGTCACAATTTAGTACTCGTGGTAATTATGCAAATTCAGTTATACCAAGATGATGAAACTCAAACATAATTTGTGTTGATCTCGGTCATGATGGATTATTCATGAGAAACTGCTGCATCTCTGGGATTATGGGCTTGTCTGTTCTTTTCACTGCTTGAATTATCTTATACCTACTTTCATAACATTAACAAAAAGTGATCTCCATGCGAATATTCATCTTTGAATGGTATCTGGCATATCAGACACTAGAGCTACCCTATTTTCTGTTAAGAAAATACAAAAACACAAAAATAACACAGAAAGGGTGCAAAAAAACGAGGCCATGTCTATATTACATACAAACATTGATCCTTCAGAGAAAGTGAATGTTGAGTGCAGGTTGCAGCTCTACAAACAGGAAATGTGCGACTTCCTCTATAAGGCAAGTGCAATGGTTTTTCATAGAGAGTATGCCATCTCATTTCCTGCTTATAATGCAAGGCACCTCCTCTAAGAACAAGAGTGACATTTGCAAACCAGTTCAAACAGAAGATGACAAGGAACTCCCCATTTTTTATTCAGAAGACCTAAATGGATTACATTTTTGCTGTGGCAAATGACTGCACATGGAAACAAACATTCAATCTTGCAGTTACAAAAATTAAAGTGCAAATTTTACATGCATTAAGAGTTTGTGTTTGGTGTTGTAATTACTATTAAGCCATGAAAACAAATCAATAATACAATACAACCAACCACTTTTAACCAACAGTAATTCAAACTCAAAGACCTTATTTAAAAGCAACTATTGGGAAGACAAGATCCACCATTCTGCTTCCACAAATCTTTCCAGGACCTTCTTATCAGTACTGGTACTGCTTCAGTGAGCCTAAAGTGGTTTCCTGGACAACTCATTTTTAATTAGCATATTTATCATACAATTTGCATGACTATAGGGAGCACATTTTATAGGGAGGGCTCGTTTGAACCAAGGTCTAGTAGCTTTGCAGGTATTACTCATCTAAATGGCCTCGAGCTAAAATTTCAATTTGGTATCTCATCTGACTTCATTGTGAAATGAGGTTGCAAGTCCATTTTTCCAAAGAAAAAGCTGTCTGTCTCTCATTCAAATCTGGTGGAGAAGTCGGTTGTTGGTCAAAACCTGGTTACTTTCTTCAAAATATCTTCCTTTGTGTTTGGCAGAACAAAGAAATGCATACAGGTTTGGAACTATGTGAGGGTGAGTAAATGACAATTTTCATTTTTGGGTGAACCGTCCCTTTAAGGGTTTGTATAGTAAACAGGTCAATAGATTGAAAAGACTGCCCTTTCAAGAATTGGAGCAATGGTGTTCTTCTCATGTTTCCTTTTACCAGACAATATTGTGCATTTGATTAGACACAAAACTTGAGTAAGACGAGACGCGCCCACTTGACGTCAAACTTTCACAGACTAACCCAAATCCACTCCTAACTGAAATACCATGAACTTCCGCAAGCAGAATGTAGTGTAGAGACAAACATTCATTCAGTAAACAACCCGCCAGCTGTTCTTGTACTGTCTTGTAATGTCAAGACCAGCAAGTAAACGACATGCTACAACAAATAAATCAAAAATATTTAAACTTGACATCAAATCTCATCTATCAAATATTCACAGCTTTCAAGCAAATCATTACACAAATGTGCTCCAAAAGTGTGACCCCTGGAGAGTGACATGCAAATAAAACAACCACACTTGAACACACTGGCATTCATGATCAACAGAGCGATGAGAATATAGACTTTAATTTCCATCAGCTGGAATCAGATTCACAGGATTAAAAACGGCATTGTGTGCGAGAAAAAGAAAGAACGAAAAGTACATGACTTGATCCTCTCCAAAAGACTTTTCTTACTGCTCCGGGTTGTTTACTAGCATACAATAATGAGTTTATTCATTTTTATGTGAGGAACACAGCAGCTAAAAATGGCTGCCTATTCATCACATTAATGATGTCAATGACAGAGAATAATTGATTTATGAATTAATATATTAATATGTAGTGAGCAAGGTAATTGATTATATGTTGAATCATTATCATTGTTTTATAGTTTCATAGTTTTGTCATTGTTTGCTCGTGTTGTCTTCCTTGACAGCTCCTTTCATTTTTCCTTCCATATTTTTCCAAAAATAAAAGCGAATGGATAGAGTCATTCCGCCTGGCAGCATCTTTTGCTTTCCACAGAAACAAGAAATGTGTTTTGAACAACATGAAGCTGATAAAATGGTGGTGAAATGTTCATTTTTGTGAACCAAACACTTACAAATATAGTTAATAACTCAAAACATAAGCACAGAAGGAGTGTGGGTGTACAGCAGTTGTTTACATTCAGAGCATAGCTGGCTCTATGATACTTACCTTTTAGGTCCTTTTGAGTAGGTGAAGGTGAACGTGGAGTCGGAGAATCGAAAGTCTGAAACAAACAGACAATCAAACTTGGGGTTTTTGAACAATATAACACACTGGACCACAAAAAAAGTCCCTTTCAACAAGTGTTGTCTCCATGGCAACATCAACAGGGAATGTCCACCAACAAAGAATATGGGGGAATTAAATCGATAGCTGATAAATGTGACGCTCAACAACAGTAAGGCGTGGGCTAATTGAAAAATCATTCACATCACAAAACAACACCTGAGAGGAATGTTAATGCCTTTATTAGGATAAGAGCAGAATGTGTGGTAGTAATAATAAAGGCAGTTTACGTTTTGCTAGGCCCTCGGTTGCAGTTGATTCTTGCATAATTGATAATGTCCAGGAAAGATTAAATTGCGTACGCTGGAGCACATTAGCCACATACGTGTTTTGAACATATCGGGCTTTTGTGTGAAGGAGGAAATAAAGGCATCAGCAGTGAGACTGAGTGACAGCCTGTCAATTGTGTTGATTAAATCCATGGTAATTGTTAAAGGAAGACAGCTCTCTTAATAAGAATAGACAATGGAAACTCACCAGAAAACAGGCAGTCTTTCTCTGCCTTACACCTTTGAATTACGATGTCGACGTCTTTTTGAATTCTCTCCTGCCTTGAACACATCCCCATGAAATAACACACACTAGAATGGCTTATCTAACTAATATTCGGCGAAACAAACGAATCCTTTTCGCTAGCAGGCACAATGGATGTTGGGAACAGTAGAAATACGTGCTTGGAGGTCTGCTGTAACAATCCCAGGTGTGTCACGCCAACCGACACCGTTTCATCTCCTCTAACAATAGCATCGATCGCATGAGCACAGCGGAAAGCTCTTCCTCGTGACAGCTTTCATGAAGATATCACTATTACACCGGAAGCATCTCTCAGTCGTCCACATAACTCTTCTGCTGAACCTAACAATGGCGAAATCGAAAGCTAAACCCCGGAGCGAAAAAAAGACACCGCAAGCAAGGCAAGTAAAAGCAACGCGGGCGTAAGCTTCAGACCGTAACGGTCCCGGAGGAGGAGCTGAAGTTGCACACGGGGGAAATCAGTGTGGGAATCCTGTGATAGCATCCACGAGATGAACCCGGTGGGAAGGGAACGGGAATCACAACAAGGCGGATGATGTCATGGACGTGTGTTTCTCCCTGCTGCTGGACCTGTTCAGTATCACTGGCTTCTGATTGCCATGGAATAAAAAGCCATTGATTTACTAAAACATATGTTTAACTTATCATTGCTGATTTTTAACTAAGCAGTATCACATGAACATTGTCATTTTGAGTAACTAAGGACAAAGCACAGGAATGCTGATATTTAGAACAATAGCAACATAGCGAGTGTGGTGTTACTTTTATACAAGCTAAATAAAAAAGTAATACAATTAGTAACTTGTGCTTCAGACTTTGTCGCCCAGGCACAGACTGAAAGCCCGTCTGGGATATGGATCGATGTAAATGAAGCAGTCTGTTGTAATCAATCAGCTGAAGCTCCACTCCAGGTTTTTGCAATTCACACTCCTCAGTCCTCACACTAATGCCATTTACATTTATTCATTTAGCAGATGCTTTTATCCAAAGAGACTTACAATTGAGGAATACAATAAGCGATACATTATAAAGAGGCAAACAGACACAGGAAGTGCTTGTAATACACATTTCTAGGCATTGTTCAGAGCAAATACTAGCTAGACAGGGAGAGGTTAAGGGAAAGAGAGCAAAGTTAAGGAACGAATATATCTCAATATTAAAGATTTATCAATAACATTTTTAAGTGGTTAATGGTTCTTTTTAATGGCTCTAATACAACTTTTCTTTCACTTTCTTCATTTTAAGGTCATATATTGTTAAATTCTGGAGATATGAAATTGTTAAATTTTCAGTGTTCAAAAACCAAATGAGCGTCTCTTTGGATAACTTCTTTAATTTTAAAGAGGAATGTCTGAAAAAGATATGTTGAAAATAGAAATGTGATTGATAAAAACGAGAGAATAATGAGAGAAACCCTACTCAGAGAGAGCTTATACTGAATTTTGAATCCAGAAAAGCCCATAGTGATCGTTGTTTACAGATGTATTCAATGTAGCTAGTGTTGTGTTGTAATGCTATTTGAAACATCAACCTAACAATTTAATTAAACATCATACCTTTGGGATTTAAGTCAAAGTGAGGATATCCTAACTCTGGTAATACAAAATATACACAACTTTGTTCTTAACATTTTTAAATAAGGATAAAAAGGCAGTTAAGAAAATGTGTGTAGTGTTTCGTGCATCTGTTCCCTGATTTTTCTAAAAGTTTGCACTGTTTCCTCTCTGCACTGCATAAACATTGACAGGTGGTGTCATGCTAGGGATTGTTAAAGGACATGACAACCTTGGCATTTGTATCATTGGAGAAAGCCTTGAGATGTCAACTTGAATCACAATCATAAAATGGCCTTGATTTCATTGAATGGTTTCAGAGCTTGCCAGTTAGCCTTGTTTGCAGATTCCATATCTGATAAGAAATGAATCCTACCAGTTGCAAAAACTGTGACCCTTAATAACAAATCACTCTAAAATAGATGCCATGTTGAATATTAGACAAGCAGTCAATGTATTATATGACAAGCTTTGATGAATCTGGAATACACTGCCACCTCAACCAAAACACATTGTTTTAACATTTCATTTTGTCTGCAGAGCGACAAAGCTTTTACCCACTAAACTGTATGTGAAATGGGTCATGCAATCAATAGAAACGCATCACAACACACTTCATCCCCCTTCTCTCACTGTGCTTGCACCCATCATTCTTCTCACTTTGACATTATGAACGCTGAACAGTTTCATTCCAGTCTACAATTTTCACATGTCTTCTCTCACAGGATAAATGTGTGTGATAACAACAAACTGGTTTTTGGTTTAGCATGTTTTTGCACATATATACTTGATGTATTTTAGAAATAGCCTAACGTGGTACATGAAAATGATAATGCAGTTATTATCACTGTACCATATTACTTCTTGTGTAAAGGAAACTGCAGGTTAACATGGATTTATTGTTTTTATTCATCATTGATCATGTCTGATTGGTGATAAATAATAACCATTATGATATTTTTATTTAGTTATTTAGTTTTATGAGCATCAAGTATTTGCATGAACCCGAGATAGTGTTCACACCAGAGAGAAAAAGCTGTAGAGGGGTAAGTTTAAGGCCACAGAAGCCCATCCAGCCTGAAGATGGATGGCTGTGTTAATGGCACTTTGATTAACAGCTCCATCCGGACTTTGGTTGGTGGTGGCTCACCAGTCTGGAGCTGCTCCAAGGAGACCCCACTAGCCCAGCTGTGCTGAAGCAGGCAAGGCCTCGGCTGATGATTGCAGTGGCAAGAAAATCCATCTTCCTGCACTGAGCCTCCAATGTATTTCCTCCTTCTACGTTCACTGTGTGATTGAAGATTTTGTGCATGTTCTGATGAATACACACACAAACACACTCATCATTTTCTCTTTCACCTGAATGGCACCTCATCTCAATGCAATGTTGATGGAATCAACACTGCTGATGTGCAATACAGAACTTCGCTAATGATTCTTCTCCGCGCTGCCATCAACACATCATTCAGGGCACCTTTCGATGATTTCACCATTATGAGCGTGATAAAAGAGCCCTGGTGAATTTCAATGCAGCATGTTTTGGAGGGGAATACTGATAGACCCCTCCAGGTAATAAACACATACGAGATAAGTGTATGTATTTACTGCCAGCTGACTAAAGATAAGAGGAGAATTTGACAAAAGAGAGTGAAAATGAGCAATGTAAGCAGGTAGACAGAGAGGGGAGCAGAATTTCCTGTTTTTGTGGGACGTCCCACATCATTTGAGTTGACTCCATGCTGAACTCTATTCATTAATTCTAATTTCACAGTGAGTCAAACAGTTGTTCACTGTGAGCGTGCATATGCACTCTGGTGCTCTTTATTATCAGGTCTGCATGCTAGATAAAGTGTGTTTAAGAGGCTGGATACATCCAATTCACCAGTAATCCTCTTTCTTCATCACTTTTAAAGGTTTTGTGTTGGATATGTTGAGACACAAGTTTGTCTTCAGCGCTTAATCATTCAGCAGAATTTGCAGCAGGTCCATCTCAGAATCACTCCTGCTTCAAAAGACTGCTCGCCTTAAAAATGTATATTTGATACATCTATATTTTATTTGCCCTTATCAACAGCACCCATGAAATTGGCTTTTTATATGAAATACTGTAATCTTTTCATTTAATAACCTTTTTTTCAGGAAACTTTATTGCCCTGGTACCGTACGTAATGGGAATTATGATCAGTTATGAGTATTCTCAGATTTCTGCAGGAAAGGTGTGTGTGTGTGTGTGTGTGTGTGTGTGTGTGTGTGTGTGTGTGTGTGTGTGTGTGTGTGTGTGTGTGTGTGTGTGTGTGTGTGTGTGTGTGTGTGTGTGTGTGTGTGGTGTGTGTGTGTGTGTGTGTGTGTGTGTGTGTGTGTGTGTGTGTGTGTGTGTGTGTGTGTGTGTGTGTGTGTGTGTGTGTGAGGGACCTCTATTATTCAGGTGGCTCACTTCTGCAATATTTCTGTCATGAACAACATTAGCAATCTGGGACTTGATGGCTCACAAAATTAAAAGTCTAAGGATGAAACGATCTGTGGAAAATTGTCACTTTCTAGCTCCCTTTCTTCTAAACCAATATGTTGAACGAGTGTTTAGATCCCAGATGTGCAATGAGGTCACAGTTAGATGGGCAAAGAGCCGGTCCTTAACCAGTAGGCATGTGTGTGTAATGTGTTAGCCAAGTTGGGAATCGTTCATTCGCGAGATGGTCTCTTTTCCCTTCCCTCCCTCTCTGTAGACTTACTCTGGAATGAGACCAGCGTTCCAAATATCCATGACTGCGAGAGTAATGTAATCATTAGCTTAGCTTGCAGGAATCACTGTTCTGTGACACACGGTGAGGAGACAGATCTGGATGATTCCTGATGGAGCAATACTATACAAAATGCAAGCCCAAATTGTAAAACACTCCTGAGTGACTCGTATCATTATTTTGATAGGTTTAAGACTTTGCCTGCAATACAAATCTGTATGTCAACCTCAAGAAGTCATGATTCACATTTAAAGTTCATGATCATCTATAAATCAGCGAGGCCTTTTAGAGAGAGTCTTTGTTGCTTTGTTTTAGTGAAAGGTATATTGATGTTTCTGTTCATTTCCAAGTTGAAATAAGAACAATCAGACAGCTTCAGACATGTTATATTGTGCTACTAATTCATCTGTCTCTTTGTAATAGGTGAATACTAATAGTGGTTTGGTCCAGTGTGTGTTTTAGGCTTCTAAATCACCCTAGAAGTTTTTGCAAAGTTGTCCTCTTTCCTATTTAGCCTATGTTGTTACAGTGAGTTAATATTTTGCATACTGTTGGATATACCCTGTTGAAAACAACAGCATATGCTGGTTAGGTATGTTTTGAAGCATAGCAGGTTTAAGATGGTTCTTAGCTGATCATGTACTGGTAGCTGGTTAGCTTCTGCTCAGAACCAGCTTATAACCAGCTGCCATGCTTCAAAACATACCTAAGCAGCATATGCTGTTCTTTTTTTTTACAACTGGGTATGTATTTTGAGGTAATGGATTTATAATAGTAATAGTTTATTCCAGTGTTTGATTTATGGTCTTGTATACTTAACAATTTTACTATAACAATTTGGGTCATCACTTCATGTTAACTGGTCATGAAGCAAAACCAACTGAAAACCACTGCCCTAGAAACATATACATGGCCTACATGCTTACATATCAAAACCTTATAATTCTCACCATGTAATTCCATTTGGAGTGCACAAATTACAGAAATGTAATGAAAATAATTCAAGAAGTGTCAGCACTACATTGTTTTTTTTTTGTCTAAAAAATAGTCCTTGACTTTCATCATTTTGTAACCAAAAGGTCATCTGAATATAAAAACTGGCTCTATATGAGGTTCTGAGGACCAAATAATGCACATCAAGAAAGAAATGAGAGATTTTATAGAAATTTAATTTGCAGAATGACAGAAAAGCCTTTCTTTGAAAAAGGAACAAAGGAGATTGAGTGCATGGGGGCACAGGACTCCCAAGAGAGAGGCATAAAGTCAACTTCACATGTTAGATTACTTCAAAGTGCTGTTCCCTCTAGAGTATTTTGAGCTTAGCAGTGGAAAAAAACAAGGTACTTTTTTAAGTTTGCTAGTTTAAATGATTATTAACATGTATTCATTTACTTGTGGTGGTAAAACCACACCATGCTAAAAACAAGCCTTTAACAAAAACAAAGATGTTAACAAACTACAGTTTTTCTTTCTTTCCTTTTTATGCCATGTCGACAACATTCAGTTTTCAAACACTTTTATATGTGGAAGAATGTTGATGCATTAAGTCTTAGACACTATATAAAGAAACAAACATTTACTGTAACATTAGTTCCTAATAAGTGAATTTGTGACATAATACAAAAAAAGATTGTATTAAATTTGTGAGAAAGCAAAATAGAAGCAGTTTGTCTAGTGGTCTTTTGGACCCCCTCAATGTTAAACCTACTCACTTTTTCCATTCTAGCTGTCCGGTTAAAGAGTTTAACCCACCCACTCAGTTACCATTTCTTCTCTTTGTTTGACATGTGTAAACGTCACATCCAAAAACAAGGTTATCTATCATAGGTTTCACTGCAGTCCTTACAAAAAATGCCTAAATCTAAAACCACACGCACACAAAATAATGTATATTTTTAGAGTTTGAAGCCCAGGTGTGATGTGTCACACTTTCTTCTGCTGACTGGTATTTCTCACTTTTTTTGTGGCTTTTGATCACATGACCGTTAAATGGAGCACAGGAAACGGGTGAGAACTGAAACTGTGACATTTTAACAAGTGTCAACTCATTTTTACAGTTGAACTCATGTAGCCTCAGGCTATGCAAATCTGCAATAGTTTTTCTCCTTACATTGTTAAATGACAAGAATGCCATCATTATCATTGTTCCAGAGATCAAACTGAACATACAGGTTAGGCATTTCCCTCAGCTGACAGAATGTTTTTGTCAGTTATCTGTAGGTAGCTAACTAGCAAGGCCTATTGTGTTTCATAAATGTAGAGCTCTCGTATCAGTTTTGTTCATACTGTCATCGACACCTGGCACTATAGAGGATCCATATACAGTATTTGTAATAATTATGTTTTTGTTTACAAACTGTACGATGGTTACATCAACCTATATTGTGATAGCCCAGCAGATTGTGTCTGCTGGCAAAGAGAAACCAGCTATAACTCTGACAGTCACAACAGCTGCAGTTTCCATGTTTAGGTCATTTTGCACTGGCTGAATCACAGAAAGACATTCACAGAGAACAGAGGCGTATTATGAGGAGATCGATGTCTGCCAGCGATTACTGAACTCTTGGCAGGTAGAGTGAGGTGGTGGTGGTTCCCAGGAGACTGTGGCCACCATCTGGACTGGAAAGAGATGCAAACAATTCCCCTTCACGAAGCCCCCGTGTGCTGTTGTGCTCTCGCGTTAATATGTAGAAAAAAAGTGAAACTGGAAAATTATAATGTGGTAAATGTTCCAACCAGTCTGATTTAGTGGCGTAAATATAACCAGCATTTTGTTTTGTCTGTGTAAATGCTTCCTTAGGTTGATGAAAAGGATGAGCTGCTCTCCACAAAAATAACATCCATTACATTCTCTTTATCATCCATTAAATATAGCAGCAACAATCTGGAGAAAATCTCTATCTACTCAAATAAATGCTGTTCTTCTGAACCGCATCATAGAATCCTGAAAGAAGTATCAGTTTCCACAGAAATATTATTGTTTTCAACTGATAATAATAATAGTTTCTTGAGCACCAAATTTGCATATTACAATGATTTCTGTAGGATCATGTGACACTGAAGACTGGAGTAATGGCTTCTGAAAATTCAGATTTGCAATCACAGAAACAAATTATATTTTAAAATATATTTAACTAGAAAACAGATATTTTAAATTGTAATAACATTTCACAATATTACAGTTTTTAATGTAGGCTTGCTGAGCATTAGAGACTTCTTTTTAAGAAAGTTGAAAAAGCTTAAATTCCCCAAACATTTGAACAGTGGTGTAAATGTAATAATTTTATAATGATTAAATATATGTTGAATATTATAAGGAATTGCATGACACAAATGCTATATTCAAGTCAGAGCCAAGTATGAAAAAAACAATTATTTATGATATTTCTAGTGTATCAAACCTTTACAAAAACATCCTCAAACTTATGTATTTATTATAAATGAGCATTTGCATTAGCTTGATCCGTCGAGGTCTATGGAAGTGTGTTTAGCACCAAACACCACTTCAGTCCATTGTTCCTCTCATTAAGAGCATGTAGTATTCATTAATATGGATAGAAGAAATTAACAACAAACAATAACAACACAGTTACCAAGAACAAAGATTCGCAAGGACTTGCATATTAAATGGATGATTTACCCCCCCAAAAATTAGCTCTGACAGTCAATATTGGTGCATGAGTAAAATGAATAGCACATTTAAAAAATATCTGATGTCTTTATTCACAAGGGCAGAACAAAAAGTCAGATAGCCAAAATAAAAAATTCATGATTGCTTTTTTCATATACGCTATAGTTAATATACTCAGCTAAATTAAATTACAATAAAATCAGTGGGAGCCTCAATATTTACACAAAGACAATCCAAGTAAAATATAACAACATCACTGATATATTTTTATCAGGGAGACAACTCTACTGAAAGTCTCAGATGGTGAACATGACAATATTCACAGCTGAAAGAATATGATCAAACATAACCAAAATTCCTGAAATGTCATGATTCTAATTAAAGTGTGTTAAGGTGACCTTTTCAATCTATGATTGTATTTTAAATGTTACTAACCAGAATAAATTCAAGTATGTAAAAGTGACGCAACTGTAAACACTGTGGCTCTTTTTTTTGTGGTCATCTTGTGCTTCAACCAATAGTGTGAGTCTGGGGTACAGCTTCCTGTTTTTCTGTACAAGGGCCTGACAGATGGGGGAGATAGGAGTGTTTGGGCAAACCTGTTTGCTAGTGGCACTGAAATTACACACATAAGTCAATACCAAAACCCCCAAAATTTGCAAACATCAAAAGGAACAATACAAATACCGTGATATTACTGTGATAACAGGAAAAAAATGTAATTCCACACATCTATTTAAAGTCATAAACCAGTTTAAAACAAAAGCTCATTTTATGATTCACATAGAGTTTGATATCTATGTGGATCTACTGTAATCCATTAAGCAGAGTGAACACACTCTTTAGTGGTCTGCATCGTCACCATATAATCATAGCTATACATATAAACCAATTTTCACAATATTGTAATTAAATTATATTATACAAGGGAAGCAGTTATTACCATATCATGTAGAATTCATACAATTAGGCTTAAATGTCTTCAAAAAGTCATAAAGCACAAAGTCTGTGAGACACAAAGTTCAAAGACATACTAAAAATACCTCGAGCCCACATATGCGTGTCTACCACAAATCTGCAGAAGCATCGGTTTGTATAAAAATCAATGTGCAACAAATCTTCATCATAGAGATCCTGTAACAAAAATATAAAAAGAATGCAAAGTCTATGTACAATGAGAGCCCACCACAGTTTGGCATCTCACAAACGTGCAACACGTTCAGATAAATCAGACGTCATACTGAAGTCCTGGGTTTTCTGATGACTAACTGGACGGGACCCTCAGAGACTGTTTTAATGATGTTCCAGGCATCGTAGTGCATAAGACCCTGCAAAGACCTGCCATTAATGGCTAGAAGTTCATCGCCGACATCAATGACCCGGGACTGTTCAGCGGCTCCTCCTGAGTGGTGACAAAGAACACATAATCACAAAACTTTACATTCTTATTGTGCTCGGAGAAGAGCTAAGCATTCTCTTGATACACAGGTTACACACTAGTCTCCCCCTAGTGGACATCTTTAAATGTTCGAGTAGAGCACTCACCACAGAAGACGCGTTTGATGTAAAGAGGTCGATCTCCATGGGCAGATGCTTTGCCTCCGTCTAGACTGAACCCTAAACCGGCAGTAGTCTTCTGCAACTCCACACTTAAAGCCCCGTCTGGCCCCACCTCCACACCTAGAACACACCAAGAAGCCAATAAGGAACAGAAAATGGTATGTACTCCATTGTAAAAATCCAAGCTAATAAGTTAAAGACTGATAGCGTGTTAATCTTTTGCTACGAGAGTGACAATGACTCCAGATACTCACTTGTTTTATGTTCTCTGATGCTGTCTCTATGGCCTGGAGTTGGACAAATTCCAGTCTGAAGGGGAAGTTCTTGTCTAGGTGATGTTGACTCAGTGTTCTTGCCCTTCTGGATGATCACTAATGCCTGCTTTGGCAGTCTGGTCTGATGAAGGCAGGACAGCGCCTGTGCGTGTGTGATACCACTCAAGCTGGTGCCGTTTATTGACAAAACTCTGTCTCCTCTGTGAATGGTACCTTCCACGCCTGCCACCCCTTGAGTGAACACCCGATGGACCTATGACAAAGAAATATAGCTTAAACTTAGTTTTAGAAGGTCACTTATTTTAATCTTATTTGACTCTATATGAAGAGTTTATTTGCAAAAACAAATAACTCAGTTGTTTTTAATTTTCCAAAATCATGTTTTTTATTGTTATGTTTTTATTGTGTGAGTTGTATTTTTTTAAAGTTATTTTTACTAAATCAAAATAACCCAACTGCAGTTTGACTGAGATTAATTAGAATGCACAATGAAAAACATGATTTTTGTTCATCAGATTTTTTTAATCTGTTTTTGCAAATTAACATGTAATTATAAATGCTACTGAAAATAGCTACATATTTAGTATATTTTTATTTTATTTAAAAGAGCAAAAGGTTTCAGTTTTTTCACAAAAGCGCTTACAGTAATAGATTTCTGCTCCAGATCTACTCCTCCGGCGATGCTGAAACCCAGTCCAGATCCTTGCTCTTTGGTTAAGATCACAAAGTAAATGTCATCTTTAACCTAAATAAAAAGATTTGTGCAAGACTGGTTAACATTTTTAAATCAAGAGAAAATATATACAGCTATAAATAGGGTCCAAAAAAGCATTGAATGTTCTGTTAGGAAAATAGACTGATAAAAATAACAAGAAAAGTGACAGTTCAAAAATTGTGAGCTTTATCATTATTAATAAGCCAAAACAAAAGCATTTATTTAACTGCTATCTGAAGGCATATCTTTACCATTCTTTAAAAATAAACATCATAAAATGCCAGATCATCTTTATATTTAAAATATTAGCTTTCTAATAGACTTAAAAACATATGATATGTAAACAAATCATTTTGAATACCATTTTTGGAACATGAAAAATACAGTGAAGCCTGCGACATGATAAATTACCTCTGAAAGATTGCTTGTTTCCTGTATGAGACTTGTCACATTCAATTGAGTTGTGAGGGAACACAAAACATCTTGCACTTTATTTTGGTCCAAAGGAGAAGATTCAAGATCTTTCAAACTGTTGGAGAAAAACAACACCAATATCAGTTGTAACACTGTTTTTTTTCCTAGTCAGCAATGTTAAAATGTTAACAACTAATGGTTGCTAACTTGCTAAATATACTGGATGTAGGTTTCATCAGTAACATTTGTGCAGTTTCACACAACACAATACTGAAATAAAAATACAATATGTGCTGATATGTGACCCTAAAGCACCACTAAAATATAAAAAACATAAAACTTAATGTAAATGATAAAAGAGGCTAACTCAATCAACTAGTCTGCTGTTGTAGGAATAGTAAACTGTTTGTAATCTTTTTCCATTGCACATTATAAACCGGTCTCCCCTCACCTTATAGACCAGCATGAGAGCCCTGTGATCTGGCCTTCATGTTGGTCCCCATTGGTTGAACCAAGAACCCCAGCATCAGCACTGCTCATCCTGGTCATCATGGTGCACTGCAGCTTGTGCGATGTTGGGTCTATGGACCTGCAAGGGTAGATTTCCAGCTCCGTCTTAAAGATCACATTTCCAGGGTCACTGGTGAAATCCTCAGTACACAGCTTGTCCAGTTCAGGCATGCTCAGTGCCTTTATCTCTCTCAGTTTGGAGCGCGACAGGCCTCCATGTGCGCGGGCATTGCGGGAGCGCAGTACTGGTGGTGTGTGTACAGCAGGCTGGTTCACAGAGGCCTCATTTCTCACCTTCTCTTTCATAACAGAGTCTGTAGTTTGGTTTTGAGGAGTTGATTCAGAGATGGTGACAACTGACGTGGAAGATGAATTCTGTGGATACGGTGGAGATGAGGTTGAGCTCAAATTGTCTACACAAGAGCTGAAACTCCTCCTCAAAGAACGGCAGTCACTGGACTGACTGCTAACAGATCCAGCATACCCAGATAAACCTCCGGTTCAGAGGTGGCTTTGAGTTATTAGCATAAAACGGTATGTCTATACACTTTATGATAGATCCATCAAAGCTGGCCAGATTCTCAAAGGACTGGATTCTTTGACGAACTGAGAAGGGGGTTGGGTCAAGTGACCCACTAATGTCTGTAGAGCAGCTCCTGCGGTCTAGTCCCCTCAGGTACAGTTTTGATATGCTTGTTTTGAGACTAGAAGCAGCATCTTTATTATTTGAGTTCCTGAGGAGATTTTGTTCCTGGCCATTGCAAGAAGTTTCATTTGTTTTATTAGTACCGTTATGGTGCGAACAAATAGATGAAGAATTGGTTGATTCTAATGGGACAGCGTGTCTTCCAAGAGAGGAGTCTGAATTAGATTCCTCCCACTGGACTTCATCAACCGACATCGAGGCCAAGCTTAAATTACTTGCATTCCCAACTTCCTTGCGTGCCAGCACAGGTGTAGACGATGAAGAGGATGAAAGTCGCACCTCAATGAAAGTTCTTTGAGTGTTGATGACAGTGACCTCTGATTTTGAGACTTGCTCCTTTAGGTCCAAGACTTGTTCCTTCTTGGAAGGCTTGAGTTCTTCTTTGGTGGAGTTGATGGAATTTGTCTTTAAGACAGTGGACACAGTTGGTTGGTCAGTTTTACAAGAAGTAACCCTGATCTTCTCAGATGTTCTGGTGGATTTAGGGCTACCAGTTGGTGTGGTTCTTTTGGAGAGAAGTTTAGGAGACTGACTTGGGGAACTGAGAGCTTTTTTCTGTCCTGGACTTTCCACCATCGGCGTTCTAGAGGCGAACTGTTCTTGGTCTTTGGATTTACTCTTAATACTAAGACCCTTAAGTTTAGAAGAGGTATTTGACTTTTTATCATCAACTTTGAGTCTACTTCTCAGCAGGGGCGAGATAGGGGTGTCATTAGGGGCTTTAGTTCCCAAAGATTTGACACAGTAAATGGAGGATTTACTCTGGGTTTGTGAAAGTGATGATTTCAAGTCAAGTATAGGATGAACTTTCTCTCCCTCCTTGTCTTTTGGAGAAATTGTAGAGGAGGCCTGCCCACTAGTTTTGTCATTTAATGCCTTGGGCTGTGACACAGTTGACTCCAGTGGCACTTGCCCAGTATTGAGATTTTCTCTACTGACAGAGATGCATCTGAGAGCAACTTAGTTGTCCTCTCTTGGCTTCTTGGGGTGATGTGATTAATGCCCTGAGTAACAGCTGGGTAAGGGTCACATGTTGGTGTCTGGCAGACTTGAACGGATTTTGAAATGATTTCACATTTTTCATCAGCGTTGCAGTTCGATGGTGTTCTCTGGGATGCACACATTTCCTCATGTTGTGTGGGAGTGTGTCCTCTCTCCCCATTTAGGAGCTCATCACCTGAAACTTGAGGGCAAAGTGGATCTGGTAACTTAGAGGCAGAATGATTCTCTTGCGAATCCTTGTCTTCCACTGTGAGTGACAGAGGGTAGTGGAGATCCATACTAGCAGGTATGCCTCCACTAGCAAGACTGTCAACAGTCTGGCAATTGGCCATGCTTTTTTTATCTGGTAGAGAGCTGCCCTCAGATTGGCTGAATGCAGGTTGACTGACAGTGCTGTAACAGAGCTCAACCTCTTCTTCATCTGAGTCAGTGTCCTGAGGACCCTCACAGTGACCTTGAGACGACTCTACTTTGACAGTACTGTCTGCAGAGTTACTCTCAGAGTCACTATCGTCCACCAGACTGTACATACCTGGTTTCTCTCCATGTCCTTTCTCTAGAGGTACAATGTCCTCTCCCAGATTACAAAAGTTCCTCGAGTAACTATTTAAAAACGTCTTTCCTACAGGAAAATGGCAAGCGCTGTTCCCCACATCTAGGGCAGAGGAATCCAGAAGGCTAGGTTGCGATTGCGCTGCAGTCCCTCTTTCGTCTACTTGACTGCACTCTTCTGTTTTTGCACTTGCATCTGTGGAATCCAAGACACTTCTGTCTTTTTCTTTGCTTTCTGCTGAGTTCAGTTCGGCTATGACATCATCAACATTAGTGATGGGAATGCTGTTGCTGTGGATTGCTAATGCCTGTTTCGCATTTGTTTCTGATGAAATACTTTCTTGGGCTGCAACAATAGTTTTGTCCATATGATTCCTTTCTTCTGGAGGTCTAGGTGTCTCCAACTTAGACGAGCCCTCGCAGCCAGAAGACATAATCAGGCTAGAAAGTCTATCTACAGCTGCAAATATGGACAAAATACACTATGATTACACATTATATCATATTTAGTTATTCAACATGATTCATCACATGAGTTTGCACTTCAAATCAATAATAGGCAGTTAAAACATGTCAAACAAAATTGCTGGATATGACGACGTTACATCAAGATAAATCCTACCGTACAAGTGCACCACTGAAGCCTGTGCAACAAGCTACAAGTTGCCTGTATTATAAATCAACATTCCATTGGAAAACTATTTCAACTAATCCTTTCCATCCTCCTACAAATATGCGTAGCAAATTATACTAAAAGAAACCCAGCTCCGTACCATTGCAGTTCATTTCATAGTCTGATATTTCACTGATTCTGTTATTCATTAATGTTGTTCAAAGTCATCACCACAGAGTCAAACTCCGTATGAAACTTTGGATTACTATGAAATAACTTTTCTGAGAAAAAGTCTCACTCCGAGCATACCCAGGGATAGGTGGGACACAAAGACAAAGGCACAAAGAGAAAGGATTTTTGTATTGTTTCCGATGATGTACTACTGGCATCCTGGAGGCATATTTTCAAAGACTTTGCTCAGTTTTATCTGAAGCCGACACCTCTGAATATTCCATTCACGATTAAACAGACAAATGTAAAATATGCAACATTTCATGAAATACTGAATGCATTCAAAGGGTATTTTACAGGGCATTACTGAAAATGGTAGACCTGGTGGTACATTCAAACATGATGGAGTGTATGTTATTCTAAACATCATGCACACAGTTGATAAATGCTCATATTTACATAAATGCATAGGAGCATATGCTCTAATGTTTATGATGAACAAGATCGATCACATACAGTATAAACATCAGATGACGGCAGGTATAGACAGACAGACACATATTAATACACTATATAACAGTTGTTTCTTGAGGCTATTGCTCTGCATAATGAGATTCAAAAGATCTCCTAGTAACACATGTTTTGACCAAAATTATATGAATGTGCTACATCTTTCATTTAAAATTTGAATGTGGCAATCAGAGCAATAACACCAAATCTAGATTCTAATTGTCTAACGGCCACTAGGAAGCATTAGCGCTGTTACTCTACACATCTACGGTGGCTACGGTAGTAAAGTAATCAATAGTCACCATTGACAAATAGCCAGGAGCCTGCATTTCCCTTTGAGCTGGTGAAGGGTACTGCCAGAAAGGGGAAGTCTGTAGTACTCCTATCGCTTTAAGGCAGCATGGGAAAAGACAGACTGATCGGCAATTCTACCTGTGCTTACACTCTCTTGTGAAGGATATATTATAAAGACCTGTTTATCCAGTAAAATTTTGATATATTGTTTATACAATTAGAAAACAGCTTTAAATCTGCTGTAGCACCACAGTCTGCGGGAAGGGAGGAGGGAATGTGGATAATAAGCCTTCTAGAGCAATATGACACTATACATAACACAGCATTGACTGCTATTCTTCATCATAGCAAATTCATATGTTGATTATTAGATTGTCCATGATTGAGACCAGTATCAGTACAGTTACTATGGTAGTGTAGAGAAGATGTTTAATTAGATTAGGGAAAATATCTTGTGAGGTTATACAATTATGTTAATCCAAAAATGAAATCCTTTATGTTGTTCCAAACCCATTATGATTTTATTTCTTCCACAGAACAATGAACAGAGATTACAAGGATGCAAAAGCACCACAAAATCAGTCCATACAAAATTAGTACTATTAGAAGTTATTTCTAGTCTGCAAAATGTATCCTTGTGTGTTCCACCGAAAAAAGAAAATCATATGGGTTTGGGACAATATAAGTGTGGGTAAATGATGAGAGTTTTCATTTTGGGGTGAACATCCTTCTTTTGGAACATTTAAATGAGCAGACATACATGGGAAAAACTCATCAGTAAAGCTAACATCGACTTCTCATTGGTTAACTCCAGAAAGCAATAGATACAGTATGCCGGCTGCAACTCACCTGAGACTGGCTTCTTAATCTCTAAAGTCAATGTGATTGGCAGGTTGTGCATGAGGTCACAGATCTCCTGATATGTGGATGTACACACAGGGGTGTCACCAATTGTTACAATCTCATCACCAACACTCATCTTCCCTGAGGCTTCCTAAAGGAATAGACATGAAAGGAATGGGTGAAATGAATTCCTCAGATTCCTTTGTCCGACACAAAGTGTTATATAATCAACAGTGAGGATGGGAATTGTGAAGAATTTAATTATTCTGGTACCTTAACACTTCCAATAACAATTATTTCAGTCTTTTAGGGAAAGAAAGATATAAATAAATTGAAAATAAATACATAGGGGTGCCATAAATGCAATTCAGTAATCCGTCTTAACAATATATCAAATATCAATACTAAACAAACAAAATGTGTCACATTTTATTTTAAGGTCCAATTCTTGGTATTAACAAATCAATAACTATGACTTTTTCCTCAATAAACTCCTAATTTGTTGCTTATTAATAGTTAGTAAGGTGGTTGTTACATTTAGGTATTAGGTAGGATTAGGGATGTAGAATATGATCAAGCAGACTATGTGCTTCGTTAGAACTAATATGTTAATAATAGGCATGCTAATAAGAAACTACTTAATAGTGAGAATTGGTCCCTTATGGGATCATTTTCCCACCAAAAGTTTTCATTCATTTTCATGAAATTCTACTGACAAATGCTTGTACATATTTAGTTAGTCATTGTCATGTGTACAACCAGCCTGTAATTAAACTGAGATATCATCTCACAGTTGTGAACCGTGTTCTTTTTATTTTTTAACAACACAGACTCATTAAACTTGTTTGTTTGGGAACCGGACTACACTGGTTACATTATATACATTTAATTAAACTTTTTTTTTTTGAAGTTTTAAGCTATAGATTCAGTAGTCATGTTGTGGCACCACTGAATTAGTAATGCGGGACTACTCTGTCAAATTATTTTAGTATGATATTCCGTTCGCATTGGTTAAAGAACAAATGTCTTTTGGTTCTGGTCATTTCTTTTTAAAAGTTTATTTCTCTTTCAGCCATAGTTGAATGTTTAAAAACATTTTCCAACAATTTCCAACTTACCCTTTGCGCAACACCTCCCGGTCTCAGCCCAGTGATCAGCACCTTGAGTGGAGCGGACTTAATCTCCAGATCCAGACCAAAAGACTCGGTTTCACTACGCTGGAGCACTATTGTCTCAATGGTGCAGACCCCTGTTAACTCGCTGGATTCCCCCTTCTTGCAGTGCAACATCTTGCAGGGCGGCCGTGTGCTGTTTTGTGTAACCTGGGCAGCTGTTGCAGGAAGTAAAGGCTGTTCTTCACCCTTGGCTCTTTGTGGAGGGTTGGGGCACTCAATGCTCATCATGCTCTTGACACGAGTCACGGCTTTGTGCTCCAGCTTGGGTGAGCGTTTGACCTCCTGCCCTTCCCGAAGGGGCTCTTTTTTGATGCCCAGGTTTGTTCCTCCGGCTGCCTCCAAACAGCGAATGGGCATGAAGGGAGATTCGGCACCAGACGGGATGCTAGGTCCTTCCTCAGATTCGAGTGAGCTGCCGTAGAGCGGAGTGGCTGGTTCGCTGCCGATCTGTCTATGGCTCTCACTGCTATCCTGGCTTTCATCATCGACCTCGAGAGATGACGTGGCTATTACAATACCAGAGTCTTCCTCTTGGGGGTGGTGGCTGCCATCCGAGACCCCGCGAAGGCGGCGACGGAAAGGGCCACTGTCCTCTTCAAGGCCGGTTTCGTCGTCGCTAGGCTCATCCTCATTGCAGATGACCCGACGCTGACGAAGAAGTGGGCTGCGAACAGAACTCGGACTCCCTCCCACGCTGGCCTGTTGGGGTGTGTCTGCAGTATGACCAGCCCCTCCAGAGGCTTTACAACATTCTGGGGTTGTGGGACTACTGTCCGAACCTCTATAGGAGCAATCCTGATAGACTGTTATGATAAGAGGACAAAAAAAAAAACACACGGTCTGGTGATAAACTGTCAGTGATCTTTTTATCAACATGATACTTTAGATTCTGTAATGTTACCATGCGGCTGAGGTGCTGCTGATTCCTCCATAGATGTATTACAGCTCCTGCTACTATGCAGCATGTCGTCATCACTGGATCCCATCGCCATGGTTTCAGAAAGGGAAGAATGGCTGGGTACATCGTGAACCGAGAAATACTGAGAGAGCTCTGCCTCTGAACTCAATGAGCCTTGCTGCAGAGTCAGATGAAGATATAAAATTAAAATCTTTCTGAAGATCAACAGCATTAAAGGGATAGTTCAGCCAAAAATTACAATTCTGTCATTAATTACTCAACCTCATGTTGTTCAAATTAAGATATTTTTTATTAAATCAAATGTGTAAGACTGAAATATTTTATTACTTTGTGACAAATCTATTTTAAAGATCTACTCACACAGTTATGTTGCTGTCCAAAAGTCAGAAAGCTCTAGATTTTTTATTTGTGTTCTGAAGATGAACGAAGATCTTGCGGGTTTGGAACGACATGGTGAGGGTGAGAAATTAATGACAGAATTTTTATTTTTCGGCGAACTAACCCTTTATAGTGAGCATACATTGGCCAAAAAAAGTATTTGGATGCTTAAGTCACACTTACAAATGTTGCTGTCACAAAATACTAAAGCAAGTGGCTTGTGCAAATAAACCATGCTAGATTTTCTAGATTTTATGGAACTAACTCCCTTTCACACCTTCATTTTTCCTTTTCATTATTCTGGGTTAATTATTTTGCAAAACGAAAGGGGATTTGTAGTGTATGCAAGAAGTCAGTGGTCTTAGTTTTGAACAAAATATCTTGCTTTATCATTTGAAATTTAGCAAAAATGTGCTTTTGTGGACTGTTTGCTTGAAAAGTTTGTTCTTACTATGTTTGTTCTTTAAGAGGACATTTGCTTGCTTCTGCTTAGTGGTCTTAGTTTTTATCTTTTCTTAGTTTGCTTTTGTGGACATTTGTTTAACGTGTTTGGTATTTTGTTATTTCGTGCAAAAACATCATTTTTATTTCATTTTCAGTGTGACTTAAGTGTCACTTGTTTCATTTAAAATGAAGTAAAGTTTTATGGATTTGATCAATTCTAAGCCTATTTCCTCTTGACAAGTTGAGACCTCTGTAGACTAAAGCCTCTAGTTTACCCTGCTGGCTGGCTCAAGGAATCTCTTCATGGTCCAGCTGAGAGCAGGATTACTCTCACCCTGCTTGACTTTAACAGTGGGAGATGGACTCTTCGACGGCAGGCCTGTGAAAGAGAGCACAAAAGAAAATGACAGTCAAAAAATAGCTGTATTTCTTGCTGAGGTACAAACCACTGATCTCCAGTTATCTAATCAGAGAATACAGCCGCATCAGAAATAAAAATATATATATATATTTGGAACTTAATAAATCAAAGCCAAAACAGAGTTTTTCAGAATTTAACGAATATATATATATTTTTCACTAAAACCTATAAACTAAACCTTGTGGCTTTTAGAGCCCTGAGAAAAGTGTCCACAGTCAAACCAAAACAGAACAGGCAGCTTACCGAGCGTGTGGGAAGAATGACTGTCTCTGTGAGTGGAGCGAGTGATCACTTCATCCATCTCCTGTTCAGACACCTGAGAGTGAGAGATGATGATACAAAACACTCAGCCATTGAATCTTACGGACCATGGAAAAATATGGTATATCCTAAGCTTTGGTCTTAATTAAATATCAAATATAACGTATCATATCTCAATTACTGTTTACCTTAAAATGAAGCCAATGACAAATATATATTTTTGACCACCAGGCGGCACTGTGATTTAAGCAAAGTAAGCTGCCTAGAATCTTCTTCATCATCATTCTGTTTTATTTGACTTTAAATGTAACCTTAAATAACCATTTTTGTCTTACCTTACAATCACTGAGATGTTTTTTTATTCAAATAATACACAAATAACAATAAAAATACAAACAATGATAATTTCAGACATCAAATTTAAGCATTCACTGAGAAAAACATTAAGAAATGTGCGATTCTGTTTCTGGTATTTCATATTAAACAATAATAATTACATATAAACAAAGTGAACAATTTAGCCTAGTTGTTTTGACACACACTTTGAACACTCTGCTACAGGCAGATCCCAATTTGCCTTTATGCAACTCGAGATGAGATCAGGTTTTGCCAGATCTATTTCAGTTGACTTTTATTTTTGACTTCATTACAGGTCTTTCTCAACTCAAAAGAATCGATCAAATGTAATATAATAAAAGAAACACTCAACATCTGAGTGCAAAAACAGACACTTCACGCCACATGCACCTGTATGGCAAAAACACGCTTAAAAACACTGCTGTCTTTAACAACAAATCCACCCAAGGAAAACTTTTCCAGCTCCTCTGTATCTGAGCCATGAGCCTTGGGCCAAATATGTGTTTATGCCAAGACAAAAAGTTGGACTTTAAAGTCTATAGGAACATGTATCTAAAAAAATAAATGAATAAATAAATATCTATAAAATTACATGTCAGGTGCTGATTTAAGTAATTAATGACTCTTTAAGAAAGGCGTCTGACCTTGTGTCACATGGTAAGTGTTAAGCTATTCTTAACACTGCTCTGCTCATGGCACATTAGCACTGGCTCTCATTTATCAGGCCGAGAGAACAGTCAGCATATTCTAACCACCAAAATCTCCTGCTGTACCCAACCACAGCCACATTTCTCAACATCTTGATTCATTAGGTGGTTAAAAACCAAGTTGGACCAGCACAAGGGGGAGAGGAATGTTGTTTACTTTTTGTCAGGCTTCAATGATTCATGCTAGGAGCAAATTACAACTTAACAGGTGGATGGTGCTTTTGATTTCCACTTGCATCAGTCTGGCAGAGGAAGAAGCCCTTGTGACTGAAGGAGTGTGACCCCATCACCACACAGATGCTTGGGTTTATATATTCATAAGGGGTGTTTACATTATTAATATTCTATGGACATTAAAATATTTAATTTTCATGGAGCATAACCCTAAAAAAGTTGCACCCTCTGAACTAAACTATTTTAACGATGTCTTTACTACCTTTCTGGATCTTGAACGTGTCAGTTGCGTTGCTGCTAACTCTATGGAGAGTTAGAAAGCTCTCGGATTTCATCAACAATATCAACAATTTGTGTTCCAAACATGAACGTCTTATGGGTTTGGAATGACATGAGGGTGAGGAATTAATGACAAAATTTTCATTTTTGGGTGAAATTTCTCAGTTGTTAATGAGATGATAGTTTGTAAATACAGTAATTTCTATACTGAGGCTAAACAAGATACCGTGGTGGGGCTCTGCATGTGTGTCTGTGTTTGGCTCTTACTTTGGGGTTTGGATGTCGGCTGATGATGAGGCTGACTGGGCCGGGTCCGCATTCACTCAGGATAGCATAGGCTTCACTCAATGCTGCATGTCTCAGACTCACAGAGTCCACCTCCAGGAGCTGGTCTCCTCGACTGATACACACATACACACATTAGTCATCAATATCATGAACATATTGGCAAGGCAAATTTATTTATGTAGCACAATGTCATTTAAACTGTTTAATAGTGAAAAATAAATAAAAGCTTCATTTCGCATAAAATGTACTTTTAAAGAAGAAGAAGAAGTAGAGCATGTTCAGAAGTTATTTTGACAACATGTAAAACCTGAATCATAATAAGCGTCTGCTTGCATAAATGTAAATGTTTTCAACATTCATAATAAAGGTAAGAAATGTTACTTGAGCAGCATAGCAGCATATTAGAATGATTTCTGGAGGATCGTGTTACACAGAAGACAGGAGTAATGGGCTTTGCAATCATAGGATTAAATTACATTTTAAAATATAGTAAAATCAAAAATTATTTTATATTGTAATAATATTTACAATATTACTCTGTTTTTACTGCATTTTTGATCAAATAAATTCAACCTGGGTGAGAATAAGTGAGAATCATTCAAAAACATTTAAAAAATCTTACCAACCACACATTTTGATTGATAGTGTAAACGGGGAAATTTTACATTCGTGCTTTCAGCCTGGACTTAAATGTGGATAACGCTGCAGGACATCTGATATTTTCTGGAAGCTGGTTCCAGCTGTGGGTGGCATAATAACTTAAAGCTGCCTCACCATGTTTGGAGTGAACCTAACATAGTTTTATTCGAATCAGTCCTAATGATTTAAGAGATTTATTAGGTTTATATTCAATAAGCACATTCTAAATATATTTAGGTCTAGACCATTGAACAATAGAGTATAATATACATCACATGATAACGGGGATTACCGTTGATGTATTCAATCCAAGGGTATTTTAAGTGTCAACCCAATTGCATTTGTTGTAAAAATAGACATGCCTGAAAGTATATTACAGCCTTATCTTTCCCTTCAGACAGCTGCAACCACTTTCACAACTAGATCTAACATTCAGGACCTCAATCTCCTGCCATAAAGACCCCATTCATGGCTTTCTGGCTCTTTTTGCACATTCTTTTTCAGTCTGTGAGGTGTTTCATCTAAAAAGCTGCAAGCACACACAAACTCTAGCAAATCACAAACAAAAATGCAGACAACGAAGAACAAATGAGGTTTGTTGATGTTTTACACATTCAAAAAATAATCAGCTTCAAACACATGTACAGACACATTGTAGGCTCTGTAGGGAAAATGAAGATCTATGTGATTGTTCTCCCTAGTGGGGTCTTATTCCTGCCGCTCCCTTCCTTAATTAACTGTAAGTGAAGAATTTAAGATGATTGCTCAAAGGGCTCCAGTGTCTGCTAAGTCGGACAAACCAGTACCATTCACTCTTAACTACATACAAAGTTAAAGACATTTCACTACTTAAGCCATGATGAAACCATTTTATCATTAATTTTTTATAGAAACATTTTTATTTTGTTTTGTCTTATGTCATATATGCCATAATGTTTTTTCTTAGAAACACACCTAAACTAAAAAGTCAAATTTGCTTTGAGCCAATTTTTCTACTGATTAACCACTGTTAAACATTGAAAAACTGAGACTTGAATAAGAAATAATGAATATTAATTTACCACTCAGCTACTGTGTATGAGACACAAGAATATGTGCAGGATCCACATGATCACTATATAAACAAAAGTCTACCTGAGTCTGCTATCCATTTTGGCAACAGACCCTGGTGCCAAGCTGTGGATGTAGATCCCAGGAGCGCTGTTTTCCAGTGTTAGACAACAGGCACCGATACCCAGCCCCACACCTGGCTCTGAAACACATAAAAAAACAGCATTGCCAAATTATTTACTTCACATTAGGCATGATTCCTGAATCTTATTTCTGAGGTTAAAGGGATTTTAGATTTTCTGTCGCAACATGTGGGATATTTTAATGCCTCCTAGAATACATACAACAACTGCTGAGGTTAAATTACCAACTAAACGTAAAGGAAATCCAGCCTAGAGTCTTACATATTTGTAATTTAAGCATGCACACACACTGCAATAACAACCTTCATGTCAAAGAAGTATGCGGTGTCCCTGAAGTGAAGAAGTTAAGAGAACTCAAATAATGAGAAAGGCACTTGGAAGGTCTATTCATTAGCATGATGATCCAAGAATAACAGTTTTCATTTTGGCAGGACGGTTTATTTGGACACATAATGAGCCTTAAGACTTACACACACATTCATCCTGACACACAAGTGTGTGTCTTTGTTAATAAAAATAACTTTAAAGCCCATTTCCCTGAAATAAGAAAAAAGCATGTGTTCATTTCAAATGGAAAGGATTCTTGCAATAACTTTGAAGCTGATTATTACATTAATACCGGGCTAATGTTTACTTCTCAAGACTGTTTTCTTCCCAGAACAATACAATTTGGAAGAGCAATTTACAAAAAGCAAACAAAGTACACGTGAACAAGCAAAACTATTACTGTGGTGGTACAGCTGGCTTTTGTGGATTTTTTTATACATTACTGTTCAAATGTTTAGGTTCAGTAAGATTTTTTTATGTTTTTGAAGATATCTCTAATGCTCACTAAGGCTGCATTTATTTGATAAAAAAAATATTTAACAAATGTTATGATAATATGATATATTAAAAAATATTCTTTATTTAAATATATTTAGCGAACAGTGATTTTTTTCAGAATTCTTTGATGAATACAAAGATCAAAAGAAGAGCCTTTATTGGAAATAACAATCTTTTGTAACATTATGAGACCAATCTTACTGAGACCAAACTTTTGCATGTTAGTACCTCTGCAATTCACTGTTTATTTGATCAGAAACCATGATTGTACCTTTGTTCAGTGTAACCTCCATGATAATGCGATCTTTTGGACCAGGCCCCTTACGAGAGTCCCCCTCTTCAAAGCTAGGAGGGACTGGAGTCCCACCACTGGCATTTGAGTTTGGAGAGCTAGATCTGCTGAGGAGGGTGGGCGTGGGACAGGGTGTAAGACTTGGGCTTCTCAGACGGGTCCGCACAGTTAGGGTAACTACTCCCTTCTTCAGTTGCTGAAAAGGAGAAAAACGTTATTCATTAGATTCTGAATGGGACGAACACGTAAGAATTCCTAGTAATTTCCTTTTTCCAATGACAAATGATTCAAAGAAATGTGCCTGAGATTAACAGTCCAGAGTTAATTCTTTTCTGAGGTTTTATGCACCGCTGCAGGTGTTTCTGGGGTGACTGAGCAGTTTACCTTGAAGGTCTGAATGGCCTGCTGGTGCGTGAGGCCTTGGAGAGACTCTCCATTCACTTCCAATATCTCATCACCTGAACAGTGGAAAAAGAAACGTTCACCAGTGAAAAAGCTCAAAATAAAAGCCAAAGACAATGAAAATCCTCATGCCATGTGATTGAGGTCCAGCAGACAATTGCTCTAAGTGCATTACAGCTACTGTATCATGATCAGGAGTGTCCATCTACCTTCTTTCAGTCTGCCATCTGCTGCAGCTGCTCCATTGGGGAAAATTGTCTTGACGAATATACCCATCCTCCCCCGGGCTGAATCCTGCCCACCGACAATGCTGAAGCTGAGACCCTACACATTCAAAGACGCAACCGTATGAGCCTGGATTCACAATAGTACAGGTGGTGATGTATCTGCTATATGATCCTGTGGCTCGGTGGTAGAGCATTGCGTTAGCAGCGCAAAGGTTGTGGGTTCAATTCCCAGGGAACACACATACTGACAATAAAAAATGTATAACCTTGAATGCACTGTAAGTCGCTTTGGATAAAAGTGTCTGCTAAATGCATAAATGTAAATATGAAATGGTTTTTGCATAGAGGTTTCATTGTTCACCTCTGTATCCTTTTCGTTACAATATGAATCAGAGAGCGAATCACCCTCAAATAAATAAAAACAACAAGATCAAAGCATTTTATATCTGAAACGCTATATATGTGAATCCACATGGTGACAGCGTGTTTTGTCCTGGATGCAGGGTCTCTCTCACCTTGCCCTGTCCTTTCATTAGGACAATGTTGGAGATTATGGATGGCTGTGCCAGTCGCCATGGAGATTCCACTTGAACAGTGCTCAGGGAACGAGCTGATTTCTTCACAATTTGATATTCCTGAAGAGGATGATAAAAGAGGTTATGAATAAACAATTGTTGAATTGTGAGGAAAACAAGTAGCTACCTTGAGTAATTCAAACCTATGAAATGCTTTGTAAATGTTTTTCCTCTTTTGAAAGTCATTTTATGAACAACAGCTGAAATAAAGTAAATGTAAATGCTATTGTGCTAGTATTACTGTGAAGAAAAAGCTAACAAGTTGAGGCTATTATATTATAAATAGTATACTATATTTAAGCTTATCACAGGGCTATCTAGAATACTTGATTGTTATTGGTGAATTAAAGCATTCTGTGGTAAAAAATACATTTTCTAAAATGTATTTGACAATAGTCCCTGGAAATTGGTGTCCTATATTGTTTTTTATCACATAATTAAATATATTAAATTGTATTTGATACAATCTGTCAGGGTTTAAGCAAAATTATATTTTTTGCAAAAAAGCCTGTACATTATCCCTTACTTGTGTAAAGGCTGAGACTACAAATATAACAAAAATTAAGGTCTGAGGTAAGGATTAAATTATTCACACAACTTTCAATTAAAGGGGTCATGAACTGAGAAATCAAAATTCCCTAGATTTTTTCACATATAAGAGATCATTGTGCCATAAAAAAGATCAACGCCTGCTTCTACATCACTGCTGGTTTATCCCCGCTCACCGATTCGCGCACATATACTGTAGTGTAAATAACAAGATGTCTTGTTAACGCATGTCTACACAGAAACCAAACGATACATTTTATTCAATTAACTTTATTTTTAATGAAGTTCCAGGCCACGTGTAAGAACTTGGTCCTTTGTTCACTTCATTTTATGGTTGTTATGAAAGAATGGATGAAACGCATTTGTCTGTGTTTTCATGTTTTCATAACCGCTGGCCAAACTCAAAAACGATCTTTGAGAGCAAGGGGGCCCCTGGTGTTTCGGGGGCCCTATGCAGCTTGCGTATTTTGCGTATAGGGAGGATCGGCTCTTCGACTGTTAGCCAATCATAGCAGTGGGCGTTTACTTCAGAGTCTCCAATCCGCCATGGCAATTTAAACCAAGTGTTACGATAAGGGGGGTCAATACAGGACAGAAAATAGCAGATTATTTCTAAATTATGATGATTTTGATGTAAAAAAATCTTGATAACAATATAAGTGGACCTCAGAGGACAGTACACAATAAAACAAAGGCAGTTAATGAACCATTTAACTTTTGATGAGCACTGTAATCAGCACATAAGAGAAACCTTCTACCCACATGCATGGAATGAATGGGTGAGTTATCTTTAAAGTGGGCATGCCGCATAATAATTCTTGTTTTGAGCCATCACAACACATGTAACTGGTACCAGACACCCACGATATCAAGAAAGATAGCTTGAAGACAAAAAAATGAAAAGAAGTGAGATGAATTATGCAGCAACCTGTCGAATCCCAACTGTATCCAGCTGCTGCGGGAGGGAATATTTGCGTCCTCCTCGCGCTGGCTTTTCTGCCACATCACTTCCCATATCACCGTTTTCCACGATAAGCTCATCGTCTTCACCAACAGACTCCAGGCGGCTTCCTCCACCTGATCATAATGACATCAAGACATTAACTTGGAATGTAAACACACTTAATTCAGTCATTTATATTCACAGTGCAGAGAAACTGATCTCTGTATGTCTAAATGTCTCTGCTGATTAACAAGCATAATCATAAAAAATGTAAACAATTTCAGTACACCCTGATCTGGTGCAAGAATCTATCATAAAGAAATTAGAATTGGCGGATCCACCGTTGGCCGTAATCCAACACAGTTTAATATCATTACAAAGTTTTCATGCTCAGCAGTGTTGTGACCTGACACAACTGGACATGTTTAACCTTGAGATCTGCCACGGAACTTCATTGGTGTGGGGCTTCGGCAACATCCCTTGGGACCATCAATCCTGCCACGTTCCTCAAGTCTGTCAAAATCTGTAAACTGGAAGACAGGAGACAGAAGGATTTAGGGAACATGCCTTGGCTCCAAATGAGAAACCAATCAAATGGAGTAAACACTGTCCTGTGACACTTCCTCTTAAAATGCAAGTCATAAACATTTGTTTGCCCTTCACTGTGCAGGACTGAAGGGAATGTTGCACACTCATGTTGGAGAACGCTTTCATATTTTCACACAAGGGAGATCAAATTTCATGTGTAAACGAAAGCCAATGTTTTCTTGGAGACTTCTTGGACATGTGGAATGGAAATGTGTCATGTGCCCTTGCTTTATGCCCTATGATTTAACCAATATTTTTTTGTACTGTAAATTATATAGCCTTACAAAACTAATTTCAATAAATAAAATAAATTATTAGATTATTCATTATTGTTTTATTATTAGAATATTAGAACTGATTTTAGATTCTTCAAAGTTTATTATAAAAAACATTAATTTAATTAAAACATCTAAAAACTTTTCCTACTCTACCGTTTAACATTTTGGAGTCAGTACAATTTAAAAAAAGAAATGAAAACTTTTATTCAGCAAGGATGCTTTAAAAGAAGTACTGTAAACTTTACTGTAACATTTTACAAAGTATTTCTATTTTTAAAAAATCAGCACAACTGTTTTCAACATGGATAATAATAAATGTTTCTTGAGTACAAACTTAGCATATTAGAATGATTTCTGATGGATCATGTGACACTGAAGACAAATGTAATTGCTGCTGAAATTTCAGCTTTGCTATCACATGAATAAATTACATTTTAAAATATAATAAAATAGTTATTTTATGTTGTGATTATATTTTATAATTACCGTTTTACTGTATTTGTAATCAAATAAATTCAGCCATGGTGAGTGTAAGATACTTTAAAAAACTAAAAATTAGGTGGCCCAAAATGTGCAGTGTAATCTTTTTTTTTTTGAGAGATGACTCTCTTGTGATCACTGCTTTTATATGGTAACCACTAAATGTGCTAAATAATGTGTTAAGTTAGCTTGACTTATCACAGCACTTCCAAGCAGAAAATTCTGGGTCAAATTTGAAAGGTTAACATGCTTAAATGATCACTTATAACTATAAACATAAAATGCAATTAAGTCATTAAGTTCATTAACTGCAATTATGTAGTCAACTTTACATATTGCGGAAGTCTTTGTACATAAGCTATCACAGAAGAATTTTGACCAGGAAAAATCCTGCATAACACCGATTAATATTAAGTTGATTTAAGTGTTCTTTAAGGGTGGCAATGGTAGTAGTAATTTATTTTTGTAATCATTTTCAGTGGCATTTTGAAGTCAGAAAACCTCCTGCTTCATAGCACCACATTAATACTGTTCTTTTTTGGCTGCTGGGAAAAAAAAGAGCTTCGGTTTATCGCACAGCTCATGCATCCTGAAAAAAGTTCAAACAGTAGCATGTAAGGGGAGATCCACTGCTCTCTTTTCAGGCATGCAGACAGGAAGCCCTTCCCTCCGTTGTCAGAAATGAGATCTGTCTCCTGCATGAACGAGCTACGCTACACTGTTGCAGGTGAGCCCGTGGGCTTCCTCATACCCCATACCTACGTGCCTCACAGGACTCAACGTGACAGTCACAGCTGCGTCCTTCTTCCAGATCCTTCCCTTCCATTTTTTTTGAAAATGTGCTCTCGTTTTTTTTTCCTCCCTCACTTTGTCTCATCAAAACCACTGAGCCTAATACTTCAGAACAGATCTGGAGACACACCCAACACTGTCAGCACTGGACACCCACATAATAGCAACCGCTCATCGCCCTCTTCTGCTGTGGCAGGGTGCTGAAAGGGAGTGTAAGAACAGTCTGGACAGGTGTTTGGATTTGGAATGGAAGAGTGAAAGGGGAAAACAAACATATGGCAAACTGAAAAATTAATTGGCCAAATTACACTCTCCATTTCATTTTCTACTTAACAACTTAATGATAGGCTTCTCACACTTTCAGACCAAATAACTTATATGACTTTTACAGACATTCATGATTACCGGAGAAGCAATTAAAAAAATCTGCTTATAGAAACTGCACTCCCAAAAACATTTCTAGCTGGTGAAATATTTTAACGCAGACCACAATAAAGGGGAAAAATGATTTGCCGATGGACCGTGATTCTTGCATAGCTCATTCAAGAGCTATGAATGAAAGCTAAATGGGTGTAAATGTTGCTGAGCTCCAGCACAAATCTGCAAGAGATGAGCATTCTATGCAATTTGTCACAGTTGTTTACTAACTGTAAATTAAACACTGTTATTTAAAAAGGGGGAAATGTTAATTTGCCTAAATAACTTGCTTCCCCAAAAAAAAACAATATACAGTAAATACAAGCAAGAAAAAATAGAAGTTGGTGTTAGTGCAGATGCTGTAAAAAAAATATTTTCAAAATCAGAATTTCCCATGACTTTTTTTTCCCAAGACTGGAAAATCATAATAATTCTTAAAAGTAATTTTTCCAAATTGTCTGTGATGCCTATAAGGAGAAAACTCAATAGAAAGCCACAATTTGTCATTTCAATATTTCAGAACCTATGAAAAAAACATCTGCAAAGAAATTTAGAATAAAAACAAAAACAGCATGCGACCAGGACAGTAAATCATGGGAAATCAGAATGAGAGCAAACTATATTGTTTAATCCTCTTTCAGTCCCCATCACCCTGTAAGAGCTCCCACTCAGTCATTCATTATAGACTGAAGCCTGGAGGAGTGAACAGCCCACTGGAGACTAGAGAACACAGGGTGAGAGGAAGCTCCACAGGCTCCTCAAACCTCATCATGTCTCATGAGCCTTTACTTACACGTGTTCATCTATGCAGTGACAAAGTGAATCCAACGGATGTTTAACTAGGTTAAGATGGTCTGTTTTTAGCAATGCAAAGATTCTCAGAAACAACTTTATTAATTATATATAAAGAATCTTTATATATAATTATAATAATCTATCTATCTATCTAATAAAAAAGGTACAAAAGCTGACACTGAGGCGGAACTCTTTTGAAAGGTACCAATATGTACCATTATGCAATATGCACCCTTTAGATACAAATATGTACTTTTAAGGTACTGATATGCACCCTTCCAGGGGTAAATGAGGTACAAAGGTCTCCCCATCCAATCATCTACATTCAGTGCTATATATATAATTCAACTATATGCCGTACAGTATCTTTTACTGTCTTGTCTCTGTCTTATTGCTATTTCTAAGCTTGAACAGTGTCACTATGAGTAAATTATTGATAAGGACTAGAGGATTGCAAAATAACATCTGTCAAAAGTGTTCTGCTGTACAGTGAGAAAAACCCAAGCTTAACTGCCCCAAATTCACAACTACGACCAGCAGGAGCCATGGAATGCTAATGTAATTAAACAGCAGGCGGGACGGTTGCTCTTTTCCATTTTTTAGTCCTGAAAGCAATAATGTGTGCGCAGTATAGACACTGTGCTGGTGTGGAATGACCCACTTTACTCCGCACCGCAGAACATCTCAAGTAAAGCATCATAGGCTCTGTTCTCTGAAAGAGCCAAGCAAGAGTTTAATTCTAACATGTTGAGTTGTGTGGTCACTAACTTGCATTAGCCATGTTGTCATTACTGATCACCAAACTAGTGCAACGTCTCATTTTGTGTGATTAAACATTAATGCTGTGTGGCATTAGCGATTTGATGTACGCCTGCTTGCGCAGAGCAAATGAATAATTTGTTATCTGTGATGAAACGAACAAATGCTGAGCCAATGGGTGCTTGGTAAACAGTGGCAATAATATTTTTCTGGCAAAGCAACAGATAAAAACCTCAAGAACATAAATGGGGTCCTAGAACACAGATCAAACAAGGCAAACAAATAAAGCAACTGTGCTGTGCTTAAAAAGAAATGCTGTATTCTAATCACAACACGCTGCAGGTATTTCGATTTTGCTGAAAAATATCAGGAAAGTCTTGTTTGTTCTTATCAGACAAAGCATGGAAGTGTGTTTGCTTTTTATCAAACACCTCAGCGAGGCGCCTTTGAATGTTTAAGGGAAGACAACTACACATACTCACACTAAAAAAACAGATTACGATCATAAAAGCATTGAACATTTCTCTCCGAAGCAAACTTTTAATCATAAACGCAACCAAAAACAGAAAACAGTCTATTCTAGCTCGATCTGAGGGCAACTGAGGCAGCACCAGATGAAAGAGGCAGATAATCAGGCAGATAGGCGATAGCAAACGTACGTACCAAGTCCTGGGTGGGCAGTGAAAGGCTGCTGGCCCTCACGTCCTCCACATCCGGCTCCATGTTCTCCTTTTCCTCCCCAGGGGAGGAAGAGGCGTCCGGACCAGAACACGTGCTCACTAGGTCGGGCAAACTGGTGGACGGGTATTTGTGGAAGTCCACTTCGGATTCATCCTGGGAAAGGAAGGAAGAGCAGCTGGAGAAAAGCAATGTTGTGTGTCGTTGAGCAGCCTGCGAGTATTTTTAACATTATCTCAGAAAGCCGAGTTCAGTGTTTCACTGTTCAATTTTTTAGTTGCTACAAGCATCTGCTTAGGACATCTTTATGTGCTTGAACGGCTGACACACTTTATACAAGGACGACAGCAAGAACGAGCTTCCCAATACAATGACACACAATTATTGATATAGTATGAAGCTGATTTGCTCACAAACTCAAACTCACCCTGCTGGCCACTACCAGCTGCACGAGTCCAGCAGTGGACCGCAGGATGGCCACAGCCTCCTGGTGTGAGAGTCCTACCAGGGAGTGACCGTTTATCATCAGTAACTCGTCACCTGCTTTCAGACGGCCATCTCTGAAATAAAAAAAACAACCAGAGAAAGCATGACCAGGTCATCTCCTTGTGTAAAAGCAAGCAGCAGACACTCCTGAAGTCATGTTGCAGCTATTAAAGTGAAATAGTAATGGGATGTTAATGAATGTTAATCAAGAATTGATTGGATCATGATAAGTTTGTATATGACAGTTTGATGTAAGTAATGTCAACCAGGGACAACAACAACCTGTGATGAATCCTCTATGGCAGGGGTTTTAAACCTTAAACATAATTTTATCAATATATGCATTTAAACACACACACACACACACACACACACACACACACACACACACACACACACACACACACACACACACACACACACACACACACACACACACACACACACACACACACACACACACACACACACACACACACACACACACACACACACACACACACACACACACACACACACACACACACACACACACACACACACACACACACACACACTTGATGGAAATCTGAGACGTTGAAACAAGTTTAAGTTGAAGTACTAAAATATAATAAAAAAAACTTAAATATAATATATGTAATAATAAAATATGTTTACACATACATTTACATGTATATATATATATTCTGTTATAATATAATATATTCTGTTAAAATAAAATATTACAAAAACACATAATAAAATGGCAAAATTAATAAAATAGAGTAAATATTACAACTAGATATTACTACTGTCAAACTGTTTGGGAAAAAATCCTCTGCTCAATGGTTCTGCCTACTCACAAGCCTTTTTCGAGAAGCAGTGATTTTTAGCGATGTCCCTGATAATGTGGACCAATGAAAAATTCCCAATTATACCAGGAATGTTTATTAAGAAACTAAATAAAATGAATTTGAACTGAGAGAATAAAGACTTCAGAATAAAGAATAAAGTGAAAAAACACTTTATTCACTAGGTTTATATTTGATGTCCTTGATGAACGTATGTCATGGAACAAGAGAAGGAATTATCTACATTTGGAGCTTCAAAAAATATTTCTGGGTCATCCACATTCATTTTAACTATTTATCCATCTAGAAGGTACAAATGATGCAATAACCATTGAGCTCAGACAAAGTCTGTCTCTGTTACATTCTTCTATTTCCAAATGTCCTAAGACAGTCTTGATCGTTCCAGCCTGACCACTCGACTGAAGCTTCATTACGATGAACAGTGTGCAGTGAAGTGAAAAAGATGCAAAATCTTAAAGCCTCTCACTGGTCAAAATCCTCAGGGCTTCAGTCACAGATGAAGGAATCTGAGGTTATTTCAGTGTAAGTCATTATATAAGAGCAGGAAACTTCATAACTTCCCACATCATGCTGTATTGATGGCCCTGATATGACCACCAGGCCACCACTTGCACCACACTAGAAAGAAAGATTTGGAAAGCAGCCAGTTTGACCAATACACATGATTCATGTCTACAGGTTTCTCAGAAATGGCCCCCATTAAAACTGTGTGGGTGAAAATGTTGTACTGCTAAATTATAACAATAAACCCTAGTGCCGGCCAAAGCAAAAATAGCCTGCTCTGACTGTAGGCAATGTGGGGGAGCTGCGTATGTATTTTCCAACAGATGTGCAACATCTCATGAATTTGTATATCTGAAATCAGTTATTTTTTGGGGTCCCAAGGCAAAGCCACAAGGGCTTATTTTCCCTGAACACATCCATTTAACTTAGCACATAACCTGGAGGGAGCAATTCAAATTTGTTGAGGCAACGAGGGTTCATTTCAGCTTTTGTCTCATTACATCAGGTTGTGTGTGCTTCCTCCAAACTTGGTCAAAGTGTGCATTAATGATTCACAAAGGGAAGCAAGTCAGCAAATTCTTCAACATATTGCAGCTTAAAATGGAGTTTGAGGGGCAATACGCATATACAGTGGCCAAGAGAGCTCAACGCACTGCAAATGAAAAAACACATGCAAGTAGAAAATCACCAGCAAATTAAGAAAACATCTTCATCAGCATAACAACATGTGCTGCAAATACTCACTACACGACCAAACACAGAAACGCGTTGCAAATACTCACAATACAACCAAATACAGATATGTGCTGCAAAAAAGAAATGCACTTCAAACCACTGAGCCAAGTGTTCCTGTGGCTCAGTGGTAGAGCATTGCGTTAGCAGCGCAAAAGGTTGTGGGTTTGATTCCCAGGGAACACACATACTGACAATAAATGTATAACCTTAATGCACTGTAAGTCGCTTTGGATAAAAGCATCTGCTAAATGCATAAATGTAAAGTAATGAAATATGACACAGCACTGCCTAATTTTTTTGTGATTTCAGCTGTTCATTCATATACAGATATGTATTCAAGCAGATGTTTTAATCTGCTGAATAAATCAAATATTTCAAGTCTCTCACCTGTAAGCAACTGCTGTCAGTCCCAAACAAAACTGTGAATGCACCATAATTTCTATTGATTGTATCACTGCCCTGTAATTCTCTTTCTTTCTCTCTTCCTTTTTATTAATTATTTATTGTTATTCTTTTCTTTCTTTTCTTATTTTTTATTTATTGTTATTTTCTTTCTTTCATTTTTTTTTATTAATTATTTATTGTTATTTCATTTTCTCTCTTTTCTTGTTATTATCTTTCTTTATTTATTGTTATTTTCTTTCTTTCTTTCTTTGTTGTTGTTATTATTTATTTTTTGTAAAGTATTAATTATGAGAAAACGTTTGAATAAAATAAAAGATTAATAGCAGAAGTTACTGTTATTATTTATTGATAGTTTAACTTAAAAATAAACGACAATAAAAATAATCGTTAGCTGCAGCCCTATTGCACTTATATTTAATCAAAATTATATCATTCATCTTTACTAGATATCAGTGCTTTGCATGTTTATTTTATGAAATATTGTGCATATAGTGTATGATAAAAAATAAAAAAATAAAAAAATTGTCAATAATTTCAATTAAATATTCAGTGTTCACAAATTAGTAAATATTTAACTATGCATACTCATTTTCCTTGTTTAACATTTAGATTACCTATGATTACCTATACCATATTAATATAATAATTAGCATGCTTCTGATACCTCATGGTCATTACTGTATATATGGCAGCGTGACAGGATATATTCAGTGCACCCATGTGAGGGTGTCACAATGGCTTTGAAGATTAATGAGTATCGTGGAGGGCACTCAAGACTCCCTGATGCTCGCATATGCATGAGATGCTGATTGAGCAGTGTCACCTCAGCACCTACTGTTGCCACGGCAGCAAATCAAAACCTTGCAAATGAAAGCCATTTACCTCTGTGTGGCTCCTCCCTCCTCCACGTGGGCCACGATGATACCGTGAGAGGAGCGCTTGGACCCTCGCCCGCCTGTGATCTGGATACCCAGTCCATCCTGACCCTTCACCATGTGCATCTTCCAGATCCGGCTGCTCTCACGGGGCTGCAGAGAAGAGGGGGATATTTATCCTTATGGGGAAACAATCAGGAATGTTCTTCATTATATAACACTAAATAAACTGCAAGTCCTGCAGCAGCTGTTTTGTGGTTTTAACTTTCAGTACAGTCCTCAAAATGGTTATCATTTTATGCTGCATTTCTTGCAAGAATAACTACTCATCATCTCTGAAGTTTCAGTAAATTAGGAAATAGTATTTTTATGCAATTTCAAAGTATTTACAGCTTTTTTCACCTGCAAATAAGAAAAAAGTTGCGTGGTTTTGTAAAGTTACGTGGAAAAACTGAACTGATGTATTTTCCATGTTTGTTTTTTTTTAACTCAGACTGACTTCCTTCTTTGGAGAGTACATAAATCAGAAGAAGGGAAACTTTAGGAGCACCTGTTTCTGACAGATTCAACAGCCACTTCTATCACTGTCTGAGCTGGACGTCATCAATCGTAATATGTTCACTGCCATTACTGTTCATTAATGCTCTTGTCCTTCGATAAAAGATTACATTCGGCCTCGAATATGAATTCAGGTTCATCAAGGGACATTTAAATGTTCTTTCTCTCTGTCTGCTCTGGCAATAACTGAAAAAAAACAATGAAGTTAACTTTTTTGATTTTTTTGTCTGTTATGATGGCTAAATGGCTTTTAACAATAAATAAAAGATGTTATTATTCTCTGTTTTGAATGAATAACTGACAGCAAAATAACTGACAGCTTCATAATGAGGTTAAATAGACATAATCTTGTTTCTTAACTCCAGTTGAAGGAAAAACAGACATCTTCCTAACTGAACTTAATATATACAATAAGCCCATAACATTATAAAGTCATGATATTCAATGTGCGTTTTTTTCAGTCAGACTTTACATAATTAACTTAGGCAATGTAAAAAGTGATTTAATACGAATATTTTAAATAAGACTAGACACAAATCACAGTTAAATATGCTACTAGATTTGAGAAAAACAAGTAGCAATTAATTATGCAAACATGATGAATCCATGAGGATACTGTTTTCATCATCTGTAAAATGATTCTGGTGGCATTGCAGGACTACTGTAGCAGTCTTACTCGAAAGGCAGCGTTCAAATGCATGAATTAATTTCAGCCACCGAGCCATTTATAGCTATTGTGCCTGACATCAAAGCTTTTCTAGCAGTAACACTAACACAGAAGCCCATGAATTTTCAAAAACCATTTCAAAGACGTGTCATGATATTAGCCGAAAAATATATTTGTAATCAATATTCTGACAATTACTCCCTTAGCATACTAATTTGATCTTGCATAACCATTCATATTGTTAATTATGTCATCAGTTACCATTTTGTCTTTCAAAGCTCTGTTTTATGTCTGAATGTATACAATAAAAAATAATATTGGGATTTTTAATGTTAAAATTGGTTATAGGGCTTGGCAAAGCCTAAACATATTGCAACACAAATAAACACTGGCAGATGTTAGCATGGTGGAATAAAAAAAAAAAAAAAAAAAAATAACAATGGGATTTTTAACAGACTTGCCAAAATTGCTAAAATATTTTTTACATATTAGCTAAATATTCTACTATATAAAAGATCAGTTTTTTTCAAGAAATTATTACTTTTATTCAGTAAGGATGCGTTCATTTGATTAAACGTGATTTTTTGTAACAATGTAAGTCTTTACTATTTACTAAGGATCTTTTCAACTTTCGATTCATCAAAGGATCATGGAAAAAAGGTATCAAGGTTTTCACAAACATTTAGCAGCACACTGTATTCCAAACTTACAATATGCAATGTAAGCACGCAATCAGCATATTAGAATGATTCCTAAAGATCATGTGACACTGAAGACACTGAAGAGTTATGGCTGCTCATCACAGGCATAAATCACAGTTTGACTGTATTTTCACATCTAATAAATGCAATCTAATAAATGCAGCCTTGGTGAGCATAAGTGATTATTTTTTTAAAAACATAAAAATAATCTTACTGACCACAAACTATTAAATGGTAGCATAAATCGGACTATTCAGCCTAGACAGAGGGTGCTTGAGGTTTCTGAGTAACCTGCTTAGAGAAAAGCTCATTATTTGTGCAATTTCACTTTGTGCCTCTTGTGGCGCAGAAACACACTCTACCTTTATCACTCCTTCCCAACATGACAGTTGAGTTAGCACACACCTCAAAACTACAAACATGCTGCCACTTGTTCATGTTTCCTTTGAAATCTGTATAGGATAGGGGCATGTTCTCAAGGAAAGCCTGTCGGCAGGGTGAATCACCGACACAAGATATATGCCTGAGATGGTCTGCTGCCTCTCTTCTCACGTTCTCACGCTTTTCCTGCTCGCTGTCAGACTAAGCTTGCACATCCTCCCACTGACATGTTCCTATCTAACGCTTGCACAGACACATCAATGCTACTAATTACTTGCATGGTTATCTCTGTAGGACTGTATAGAATTGTTTTTTACTATAAATTTAAAAGAGAGAGCACATCATTAATGTTAGACATCTGGATTGTGAAGTCATAACTGATTAGTCATCAGTGTGTTTGCACAAGTAAAAACATTCTTAAAATGAATACACAATGAAATGTTCTTTGATATTGTGGTTGGTAAGATTCAATATAATGGAGATTATACACATTCTGGTTAAGATATTACATTGCTTCAAGGTAATATGACTAATTTCAGTGGCTCAATGAGATAATGTTGATTTTAAAATTATTTTTCATTTGCTTGTAAAAGTGCCAATATCTGACATGCGTTCAATCATTTAGATAATCCACTGAAACAAGTGAAAACATGCGATTTTTTAAAGACTATTTCCTTGACCTTTAAAAACAACTTTTATTTGTGTAACCTAATGTAGTCAAGTTGATTCAGTCATATAAAATAATATGTTTGACTTTAATAATAGACATGCACAGATATTTAAATTTAGCAAATACCAATGAATGGACAAGGAATACAATTCTTGTTTAAAATAAATGTAGAAAAAAACAAAACAAAGAACTAAAATAAATCGGCATGAATTATGAATAGACATCATAATATAATAAAGTACAGTAAGAAAAAAGGATATTAATTTTGAAATTTGATAAAGATTACATTTAATTTTACGATTAGGCGACATTTAATTTCCATTTATTTGATTAAATTATGTTTTAATTAAAAAAAATAACTAAAGCAGTCTAAATTTAATAGCATAAATGAAATTGCAAAATTAAATATCTAAAAATAAATAGACAAGCAAACTAACTCCAATATGGTACCAATATATTGTGCATCCCTATTAAAAATATAACCCATCTCAAGCCCTTCAAAGAGCATGTATTTGCTAAATCTGTGTGGAAAAACTTTTTTTTACATTTTATTTTAAATGTTAGTTAAGGATACAGTTATACAATTAAGCATATGGATTCAGTCTGACGTCTTCTCATGTGGCTTTCCGAAAATAGCTTGTTGCAGAATGTCATGGAAGCCACACCTTGTTGGGACTCGAAATCTCATGTGATTGTTCAAAATCAGACCCATGCAGCTTTTTGGATGACCCCTCCAAGCAGTTCTTCCAACCACTGACACATGGACGCATCAAGAAGAACCCTTATGGTTATTTTGAGTGAGCCACTCAGTTTAATGTCACAAGGCTTACATGCTCCAAGGAACACTCGTGGTCCCAATGGAGAATAAAATCGGAAACATATGCAGTTAGCCGCACTGTGGGGTCCAAACTTCTAATTAGATGATGAGCATCAACCAACCACTCATTCAACCTCAAAGCAAAGTTAACGGCATAGTGAGCAAATGTTCAAATATGTGCACTTAAAGGGCGTTTCCAAAGACTTTAAAGTGCCCACTTTTCTGTTTGATTTTTTTTGTTACGGAGACATTTCAGGCCATAATCTGTGCAACTATTGCCTAGACACAACAGACTTCAAACAGTTTGGCTTTATAATATAGAATATATCATAATGTTTTCGAATTTAGGCTATTTTACGATATATAATATACTTTAATATATTTAATCTAATAATTTTGTACTGTTATATTTCTTACCTGACTGGAAGGTTCACTGTTTATTGACTCAGATTTCGAGCTTTCAGACAGGCGTGAGCGGGATCGGCTGGGTAGGGTGGCTGTGCTTCCCACCTTCATGTGATTGGACATCAGCTCTAAGGAGCCAATGAATGGACTATCATCGGTCGGTGTGTCCTGAGGGGTGCTGCTCTCTGGGGACGTGACCTCTGCCTCCATGGAGCTGTAGCCATTCTCATGCTCAAAGTCCCGGCTGTCTTTACTGCCTTTGCTGTCGCGAGTGAAGGAACAGCGGGAAATGACGCCAAATTTGCGGGTTCGTTTGCCATTCTGTCCATTCTGTGTGGGGCTGCCTGCAGGCGTGGAGGAGACATTGCGACGGTGCTCATTAGAGACGTCCACGGAGTTGCCCCCACTGCCATTGCATGGAGGGAGAGGAGCCTTGCGTTTAATTCTTCGCAACATGATCAGGTAGATGCAGCCTCCATTCCAGCACTGGTCCGCCAAGTAACTGAAGAAACATAAGAAAAAACTATTATCCAACTGCTAATACATGATCACAATGTAAACCAACCAGTTTGATACCTAAATAAACATGTTTTCTCCCTCAATACTGAGGATTATGGAGCTGTCCATCAAATCAAAGATTTAAAAATCACACTGAATACACTGCCCTACAGTCAAATACATATTTTCTGATCACACCCAGGTGACCTATTTTCTTTGTTGAACAGCAAAGATGATTTTCTTAATAATATCTTGTCCACTCTTTAACATGTAAAAGCTAATATATATATATTGTGACGAGCGTCCTGAGTCCACATCAGCGTTGCCCTGGAAACTCATGAGGAGCACCTGCTCAGCAGTCATCACGGGCTGATCAACCCGCCTGCACATAAGCAGTGTGCTCACGGACGAAGGGTGAGAAACCTCTCCATGAGACAGCAAGCTAACTTTCGCTCTGTTCCAGAGTGGGTAACCGATCAGCACCGTCACGAGCGCCGAACTGATTCACCCGCACCTGGACACGACTGAGAGCACCTCTGCAAGCAAGAGCACCATCACCCCTCACGTGTGTCAATAAAATCCACTCTCCGGGGACTTAAACTGAACTCTCCTTGTCGCGTGATCCTTCCACCCTGCCACAATATAAATATATATAAGTTTCATATAAGTAAATTAAATGACCTAACACACTATACTGAAAGTCTTACAAAGCCTTTATTTAGAAATTTTGACATCCACTGTAGCTCTGCTTTGTGCATTCAAGAGAGTTCATGACAGAGGTACTGGGGTTCTATTATATACATCTTTTCATGCAGTCCACAAAACCAATCCAAATTCTTGTTTAAAATTATCATCTAGTTCTTTAGTTCAAACAATGACTCAATGATCTGACTCTAATCACCCACTGGAAGATTAAAAGTTAATAACAACATCATTTGTATTCTGTTTCTCAGATAAGGTTATTGTATGACTTTGGAAGACATAGAATATAACACACGTGTCACTTGGTCCACTTTAATGACATATTTATGGTGCTTTATTGTCATTTAAGAGTTTGACAGCCCCAGTCTTCATACTAAGCAGCATACACTGGATATTAATTTATTTAAAGGGGTCACATGATGTGATTTCAAGTTTTCCTTTACTCTTTGGAGTGTTACAAGCTGATTGTGCATAGATAACTCGAACGAGTTGTCTTCAACCAGGTCTCGTTGTTTCTTGCCCAGAACAACAAACTGGACGCTAAACAGTCAGGTTTCAGGAGTGGCCATTCAACTGAGACTGCGCTACTCTCAGTCACTGAAGCCCAGCGAATTGCAAAAGCCGATTCCAAATCATCAGTCCTCATTCTGCTGGATCTGTCTGCCGCTTTTGACACTGTCAATCATCAGATCCTCCTGTCCACCCTCTCATCACTGGACATCACTGGGATTCCACTTCGCTGGTTTGAATCCTATCTCACTGGTCGGTCTTTCAGGGTGGCCTGGGGAAGGGAGGTATCTAAATGCACATCAATTGGTCACTGGGGTTCCCCAGGGATCGGTTCTTGCACCCCTCCTCTTCTCCACATACACTACATCACTGAGTCCCATCATGCAGGCACAAGGCTTATCCTAACATTCCTACTATTGACACACAGCTCTATCTCTCTTTTCAACCAGATGATCCAACGATAGCTGCACAGGTCTCAGGCTGCTTGGCAGACATCTCGGCATAGATGAAAGAACATCACCTAAAGCTCAACCTGGCAAAGAATGAGCTTCTTGTCTTCCCTGCCACTCCAACTCTATAGCATGACTTCACGATTCAGTTAGGTTCATCAACAATTACCCCATCAGCTTCGGTCAGAAATCTTGGTGTAATCTTTGATGACCAGCTGACCTTCAAAGAGCACATTGCAAAGACTGCTCGATCTTGCAGGTTTGCACTACACAACATCAGAAAGATCAGGCCCTTTCTGACAGAGCATGCTGCACAACTTCTTGTCCAGGCCCTTGTCATTTCTAGGCTGGACTACTGCAATGCTCTTCTGGCTGGACTTCCATCAAACACAATCAAACCTCTACAAATTATTTCGGAATGCAGTGGCACGACTGGTCTTCAACGAGCCCAAAAAGATCCCATGTTACACCTCTTTTTATCTCCTTGCACTGGCTACCAGTTGCAGCTCGCATCAAGTTCAAGACACTACTTCCACTCACTATTACGAATCTACATCCCCTCCAGAAGTCTGAGATCTGCTAGTGAGCGGCGCCTCGTGGTACCATCCTCGTGGAGAGGCTCAAAATCACTTTCCAGAACATTCTCGTTCACCATTCCTGGCTGGTGGAATGATCTTCCCACCCCTATCCGGAATGCTGGATCCCTGATTCCCTGTCAATCTTCAAGCAACAACTGAAAACTCTTCTCTTTCAACACTACTTGACTTCATCCCAAACTTAAAAAATATATATTTCTCTTTATCTTTCTCTCCATCACTTGCTAGCTTGTACTTATTTGAACAATGCCTGAGATTTGGTGTTACCAGCACTTCCTCTGTCTGGTTGCCTCTTCAAGATGAATCGCTTTTTTAATTCCCCAATTGTAAGTCGCTTTGGATAAAAGTGTCTGCAAAATGACTAAATGTAAATGTAGATAAGATCCCTGAAGTTGCAAAGACTAAAGTCTCAAAACCAAATAGATATTCTTTATAAAAGATAGGACTGGTCCACACCCCCCTAAAACGGCTCATTCAAACACACCCCCACATGTCGACGTCACAATGTGGGGAGACTTTCTTAACACCACCCAAATTACGCTAAAAAAGGGGGCGTGATTTTTATTCTCGCTGTAGTACTGTTGCTGCCACCACCGCCATGTCCTGGAGATGCTGTGTTTCGTTGTGAAAGCGAAACTACTTTGTTTGGGCTTCCAAAAGAGGACACAACTAGAAATCAGTTAAGTTGTATTTACAACACTGTTCCAGAGCAGTACAATGCAAATATTCGAGTGTGTGCAGCGCAATTTACGGAGGACTATTTCCTGAACCTGGCAGGAGAGTAGCCTTGCTTGCAGGCTTGCACAAAGGTTGTTTCTATAAAGTGGGGCAATTCCAACTTTGCAAGGACAGTCTGGCGCTTCTGACTCACAACCTGTAAGTGCATTCCTGCTACTGACGATTCAAATGCGAGGTTTGAGCAGTGTAGAGTAGCTTTTGTTGTTTGTCGTTTCTCCGGTCACAAATGCAGACATGGTAATGTTTACGCGGCGCGATGCAACACGACACGTAAAAAGACAGTATAAGTCATTACAATCAGTAAATATGTCCCCACTGGATGCAGCAAATGCCTCGTTTGTTATGGGTTTTATTGTTTTAGTCTCATTGCGCAGGGACACGGCATTACAATATGGTAAGGGGCGTAACATTTATGTCATATGCTTGAGGTATTCGGCCAATCACAACGCACTGGACAATCAGAGCACGCCTTGCTTCTCAGAACGATGAGCTTTGTAAAAATCGACGTGTTTCAGAAAGGCGGGGCAATGGGGGCATAGAGGAGCAACAATAATGTACAGTATGTGGAAAATAATGTTTTTTTTTTTTACTTTGAACCACATAAACACATTACATTACACCAAATAATGTTTTTTAGCAAGGTCATATGACCCCTTTAAAAAATGCAGCAGCACAACTGTTATTAATAATAATACATGTTTTTTGAGAATCAATTCAGCATATTAGATTGATTTCTGAAAGATCATGTGACACTGAAGCCTGAGGTAATGGCTATAAATTACATTTTAAAATATAATACATTTATATGAATTATTGTTATTTATTAGTATGTTAATATTTTACAACATTACTGTTTTATTGTATTTCTGATCAAATAAATACAAACTTGGTGAGACTTCTTTCAAAAACATTAAAACTTTTACCCTTTTTAACCACAGTGTATATTGCACCTTCTGTGTTTTATGGAGGATCATACAATAAAATCATACAAGAACAATGTGAGGAAGAGAAAAATGACAAAATGATCATTGTGTGTGAACTATGCCTGTATAATTCAAAGAGCAAACAAAGGAGTTTCTAAATCTGTAATAATTAATGGTTTTGGAATTATCTGGGAGTTTTTGAAATAAGGAAGGCACTGATACAAAAAAAGTGCAGAGGATGTTTTACACCATGTCTCGACAAGTGCAAAGACAGAGTCATGACAGAAGAAACTGATATACTGATATAGTGATATATGGCACCTCAGGGACATGTCCCAGGACATTCAGCAAGTGTAACTTAGAAGTTTAACTGCTATCAGCAGAAAACGCTTTCACAGACTTATCTTATATGACCACAATTTTAGCTCTTCTCTCATGTGATTCTCATAAAGAGAGCTTAGACTGACATATTTAGCTGTATACTGAACATGTCTGACTATCTCAGCTGGTTGAGACCTGAAACATTATTATACATTAACAAGTTAAAATGATTATCATAGTTAATCATTTGTGTTGTTTGTTTTGCAAAGTTTGGTTTAAATGGTGCCATAAAAAACGTGACCTCAAACCACAAAGATTTATGTATCTTAAATAAAGTTTTTAAATGAATCATAAAAAAACATACTGACAATAAATGTATAACCTGAATGCACTGTAAGTCGCTTTGGATAAAAGCGTCTGCTAAATGCATAAATGTAAATGCTTGATCACATCTACGTATCCTTAAAGGGACAGTTTACCTATAGATACAAATTCTGTCATAATTTTCTCACCCTTATGTCATTCCAAACCCGTATGACTATAGAACATACACAAAGCTATTTGTGAAATGTCTTAGTGTTTTTTGTCCATACAATGGAAATCTTTTGTGTTCCACAGAAGAAAGTACAGATTTGAAATGACATGAATAAATAATAACAGCTTAATTTTTGGGTGAACAATCCTTTTAAACAGACCAAATAATGACAGAGACAAACTGCTGACAACCATCTAGCCTTAATAAAAGTTATATTAAGTTAAAAGAGCACACACACACACACACACACACACACACACACACACACACACACACACACACACACACACACACACACACACACACACACACACACACACACACACACACACACACACACACACACACACACACACCTTGAGTTTAACTGATGTCAGGGTCCCAGGGTCAAATGAATGTCCTTGAATATTACGGAAACACTACATCCAGTGCTGCACACACATCTAACTGTGGCTGAGTGATTTGTTTCCCTAGTTTTCCAAGCTTTCAGCTGTACAATAGCATGGGGGAGTGGACTTTCTATGACAATGACTAGCCATACAGTCAGTACAAAACAAAGCATTTGCTTACATCCCCTAAACAGCGAGCCAGACAATGGAGGAGATGAAAGAAACAAAAGAGAGACTAGGTGTTTTAGAGAGAAATAGCTTGTTTAAATGTGTCATGAATGTAATATCATAAGTACATGTTAATGTTTTCAGTTTGGTCATCAAAAGAAGTTCTCAACACACTCATACTTAGACACAGAGCAATTACAAAATAAGTCTAATGACAAAGTCTTTGTTGTTTTTTGCTTGTTGACATCTTTACAGTGCATCCAATGTTATCCGTATATGTTGCTATTATTCAACTCTTAATGCATGTTTCATGACATGCCTCACTTAAAGTAGTCGTCATGTATATGAGAACCTCTGAGTTTCAGCTCAAATCATCTGTCAAAAATTATGCATTCTGCACTCTGGCCAGCTGCTAATGACAGAGCGAGGTCAACCTGTTGTTTAGGTGATTAGAGAGCCCGGCATGCAAACATAGCATATGAATTCATCCTCAAAATTAGCAAGAGCTGTTTTTAAATAAACGACATGCATGCTAGCTTCAGATCTGATCCTCTCTGGAGATCAGGATCAATGAGGTATGCAAATGCAGTCATATTAGATCTCCTGGAACTAAAATAAGCAAGGACTGAAAGTACTGGCAAGTTAAAAATACAACAAAGTGAGGAATGTTCAGGAAATGTCGAGGAAGATCACAATTCCCTGATGAAGAAGAAGGCAGTAGTTTTGTGCAGTTTCTGACAGTATGCTTGCTTGGATGTTTCAGACATTTTCAGGTAAAAAGGCACATCTCTGGAATTTGTTGGTATGACACACTGTCTGAAGCTTTAAAGCAGCTGTGGTCTCATTTTCATTCATTTGGAGACAACAGACTTCGGGCCTCTAGTGTTCCTTTATTGTGGTGTTTCTTTTCCTCTGTCGTCTAGCTGATAATGAAAAGTGTCTGACCCATTTCTGTCATGATCTGTTTTCCATGAGCTTCCCTTTTTGATAAGAATAAAGTTTGCAATGTTGTGGGATTCGAGACAAAAATCATCCCACATGAAATTCAATGGAAAAAGGAGAAAATATCTCAACATAACTCAACCGAATCTATCTTGGCACAAATCTGCCACATGTAAAATCCAAATCTGCTTTCCTGGATTCTGATGACAGTCCCAATCTCAAGGCAGACTGGAAAAGTAACACTGCATTCCAAATGATTCAGATAGATGACACTTTGACTGGCTTGGCTGCATAAAAAAAAACGTATTGCATACTGCAACACTATTATCTTACTCGTAGCCCTTAAAACCTTCACAATGCTATGCCACTGATGACATTACATATCTCACATGTGTACAATTGGTGTGCATGTCCCAACAACTGCACCCTGTGTAACTGCAATTACATTGTGCCAAAACAGAAAAAACAAGGTGAAAATATTTGAGGATAAGTTGTTTGTTTTCTTTAGAATATTAGAAGTTGCAATGAAATGGAAATAACGGCAGTAACTGATTGGAATTTGGGCAGGGACTTTCCATCAGTTTTTGAATGTGAGCGATGCACTCATAACTGGAGGCTGATTTCAATGTGTGTTTGTTTTTGCCTGCAGGGGGTTTAAGAGGACTAAAGTACATCACCAGAGAGAAGTTTGCTTTTTTACCAGAAGATCCAGTTATGACATTTTGATTCAAAAATAAAAAAGAAACATATGCATGGATAAACTGTTAAGAACACAATTAAGAGAACATGATTTAGAAAAAAATAGGTAAATGTTTTGATTTCATGCCTGTTCACTCAAAAATGAAAATCCCAGACCAGACTGAAAAATAAGTGTGGAGAAACAAACTGAAATAAAATCTGACATATAATATTTGATTTGTGAGATACAGCTGAGGTATTTTCAGTGAGTAACAAATACAATTTTGGCTACTGTACGTTTGAGCCTCTAATGGTGCTTATTCATCATTTTTAAATTTGACTTTTATTATATAGAAAACAAAATTCACAATTTCAGTTTGTGTTCCACAGAAGAATGTCAAGAGGGTTTGGAACAACATGAGGGTAAATAATGACAATTTTAATTCTAGAGTGAACTGCCTCTTTAATAAAAGGGAAGGAGTGTCTCAAGTCTGCAGTAAGTCTGCAGCTCCAAACGTGATTTATGTACATGATATCATGATGTAAGTTCAGTCCGTGTCATTACTATTGCTAGACCATTGCCAACCCACACATGCTGGATCATAAGCAGAGGCAACCCTCTACAATGCAAGTAAATCACACGCATATTCGACAAAATTTCACTCTGGGCGACTAAATGATGTTTAATATTAGCCAATGGCTAATACATTCTCAGATTTTACTCGCCAGTGTGTGAGTTAGAGGCGAAGTAAAAGTTTAGCACAGATATATTCACTTGCGGAACCCTGACTGAGCGCTTCAGATCTGTGCTGTTTCGCTCTCCGTCACGTGATCTGTGCTGTTTTTCAGTTCATCTCAATGGATGCGCAGCGCACCATTAGATGACGACGCAGGTATTTGACGTACCGTGAACTCAAGGCGCACGACTCGCCGTCGCTTTGGTGAGAGCTGAGAGAGAGCTGAAAAAGAGATTAAGAGTCTTAAAAAAACATACTTGCAGAATTGAAGCGCTAAATGTAAACGATCACCACAGTCTCTTCTTTGTTGACCTCTCCATTATTTAAAAACATCCTGCCGAGTGAAGAACAATTCCGCCAATAACGATGAGTCACCGCAGTCCTGCCGTAACGAGCCATGGACTTTTTCAGCTTTTAAGAACTGCCGGGTTTTCCGGTAGTGGGCGGAACTTATGTGCAAACGGCAATCTCATTGGCTGGCGCTCACCTATTATCGTCCGTTTTGAATTCAGCGAATAAGTTCGAGTGAACGAAAAACAACCTGATTAAATATTCATGAATCCCGCAGCTCGTTAATCCATAGTGCGTTTTATACATAGCCGTGGGAACATATTTTATCTGGGGGGTGCTGGGGAGCGGGGATTGATGTTGTGGGGCGGTGATGTTACGAGATGCGCATGACTATTGCATGCAAAATATCGTGCAGCCCTAGACTGAATTATGCACTTTGGCGAATTCTCTCATCAAAAACAACAAAGTGCAGATGTACATGCAATGTAAATGAGACATTCATTCATCACACACTGCAGACAGCTTCACTTATTATAACTGGAGCTTTTTATTTTAGAGTCAAGCTAGACTGAATTTCATTATTATAGCCTATTATTTGAAAGATGTAGCCTAATGTTCTTTGCTCACTGTATAATTTGTTCGTTGTTTGAATTATCATGGACATGTGGCATTATAATTAAACTTAAAATGTATTTTTGTTAAACATCAGGTTAAATACATATTCAGTCTTTTCAAATATTTTATGGCATAACATGGTACTTCTGGGGGGCATTGCCGCCCCTTAGACCCAGCCCTGTGGCAGGGGGTGCTGCGGCACCCTCAGCACCCCTAGTTCCCACGGCTATGGTTTTATACTGTTCTTTTTAGCAGAATTCGCATTATTATTATTATTATCTTCTTACCAGTATTATTGTTAGTTTTTTCCCCTTTTTTAACAGAAACAATGAATAACAAAAGAAAAAGCACCACCAGTCATATATTCAGTTAAAATGTCTATCCATTCTTTAATTGTAATGATCAAAATGTCATATTATAATACTTGACTGGCTGATGTTAAGAGTGTACTTTCAGATATTTAAAAAGCTGTACCATTTTACAAACATATACAGTATATTACAGAGCATATATATACATTTGTATATATATATATATATATATATATATAGGCCTAGTATATCAGTCTGGGGAGTAAACTAAAAAGATGTACTAGCCAATAGTGATTCAATTGCCAAGGTGTCCGTAGAGGGTTGCGAGGGCAACATAAACATTACATTACCACACAATAAAGTGATATAACAAGACACTGTAATGGCGCTCATCAACCTCATATCAATCAAAAGCCATAAACTCCTTTCATTTAGCCACTGATCAAACATTCAGCCAACTACCATCTGCGTCTCAGAAACAGAATGATGGATGAAAACCACAGCACAAAATGCATGGTACGAAAAAAGCATATCAGTGTAAGTATTGAAGGAAAGAGGGAACGTGGATGCAGATGAATGCTTAAAAAAGTAATTCAGCTCTGCAGCCGCGGTTTTTCTCAGCAGGTGTGTGCCATGCACTGATGGAGCGCTTTCAAGCAATCGCCCACATCAGTGTCCCACCGAAGCAGACACGTGTTCATTATTACGCTCGAGAGAAACAACCGAAGTGAAAAATGAGATAAAAACCTGGCGTTCTGAAGACATGTCATGCAAATCAGCATCTGATAAAGACCAAACAAGAAGAAAAACAAGCCATGATCTCAGCTCTGGCACACCGACAAGGAATTTAAGCTGCTGTAAAAGCTAATGGGTCTCAGAGAAACCCAGCAAGCCTGCATTGCCTCTCTCAGACTAAACCACAGATGCAGTAGGGAAATCCATCTATTCCAGCCAAACACAATTTAAGCAGAACGGTGACCAACACGGACTGGCTGAAATGGTCTTGAAGTCCTCAGAGTCTTTCTGAGCTACGTGGAATTTGTTGTCGTGGATTGGAGGACGCCAAAGGCATTTCCCATAGTGTTGGCTAAATAATACAGAACTACGTCTTCCTTCAAAGCACTATGTTTGCTATTCTGCAATCTTGGATTTGGCAGACGTCTCAAAGTGGCACCTAAGTGTGAATCGTAACGAAGGTGCAGACGTCAGGTTGGGAAGATGCCCATTTATATCTGCTGCTGACCTCCTAAAAAGTATTTTCCCATGGCTGTGAGCCATCGACTGCAGATGTGCATAAAATTGTGCACCTGGATATCATATGTTGCAACGGATCCTGCATACTAATAAGAATAAACCGATACTGTGACAGGCCAAGTAAGGAAATCCCATTTCTTGGGTTAGATTTAGATACTTTTCCACCTTATTCGCCATAACCATAACGACTCGCACGGAAATACCATTGAGGGTTAGGCGCAAGCTATTTTGTCACATTACGACATTGGATTACAGGGGGAATGAGAGGAATGCAAAGGACCCCGATCATGGTCATCATCAGGACAGGAGTAAAAGCAATGGCTCCATGACAGGATAATGCTTTTAGTCTTTAAACAGATGCACTTAGGAATTCCTGCCAAATGGGGTGAATTCCATCAGTCTGGTGGAGAGTAGAAAGGAGAAAATTGTTCTACCACTTCACGCATACAGTCTAGTCTTTGTCATGATTTGTGTAATGAAACCGAAATATGAGATATGGCAATACAATAAATAGATTGGTGGCCACATAAATGAGAAGAAGAGTCGAGCTAGGGGCCAGTTTATATAAACTGATTTCTGGTTTATGGACATCTGTCATCAATGATTATTACTATGCAATGATTGAAAGTATTATTATATAAGCGTTTCTATCCAGATGCTGCTTCAACTCCACATTTACATATGTTTGTAGGGACTGATGAAGATTGCTCACGCTCCTAGCAAAAACTCTGATTCATGTAGTTCTATGTCCAAGCTGAGGTCTATATAATAAAACGCTTTTGAAATAGATTTGCACAGACCACTGCTTAGTGCAAAAGACACATCAAAATCAAAGATCAGAAAGGTCTGACTCAAAACCAAAACACTGACATGTCTTCAAAATTATCCATTTAACTGCATCTACGTTAGTGGTTCTTTGCTGGTTTTGCTTCAGGATCCAGATTTTACATTGGACATAAAGTGGTGACCAACACAAGAAACTGTCAGAGTATCGTGTGACTAATTTGAAGGGAACAACATGTGAATGAGCAGTCACATTAATAACAAGCACTAGAAAAACAGGATTAAGATTAGGCTCAGTGCCTTAAAATTACAGCAAGAAACAGACGTCACAATAAGCTAATGATATTGAAAAAAATAATTAGATTAACAAACAAAAGCTTATTTGTGAAGACACGAGGAAAACTTTGTGCAGTACCATTTGATTCTTGTAATGAAATCACATTAGGTCTATAGCGGCCCTTAAATTATTTGAACACTCAAATCCCTCTTAAAAATGTCTGAATGCATTATATAACCAAACTGTAAAAAATATGTCGACATATTGTTTTAAACAGAAAGCCTAACAAGCGTGTTTTTGTGGCATTTGTCTGAAAAGCAGTCTTAGATATTTTGTTAGCATTGTCATTTAGCAGTCACTGTATAAAACCGTAATGGTTAAATGCTACTACAGAGTGTTTTGATGGAACACAGTAGAGCATGAACATTTGACATAATCTGAATTTCAAGTGTTGATATAACAGTTGTGTCAACAAGAAATCCCACAAATATCAAATATATTCATGTCACCTCTAGCTTAGAAATTGTAAACCACTTTATTTACGCACGACCCCAAAGTTTCGTATATTCACAATAATCTTTTAAATACTGTGTGAGATTCCTTCCCTCTTGCTTCATCCCGGGGAACTGAAAAAAGTCTTTACTAAGAATCTAAGAGCCAATACTGGCCAGAAAATTAAGAAAACCATGCTCTCACTGGGCTGATTAGCTAATGATGTGGATTAGAGGAGTTCAATATGTGACCAACTTCTGAGGGAAAAAACACAGATATAGAAACATTACAGAGTTTAAACAGGGTTAAGAAAGGCAAACAATATAATCCAAGCTAAACTCTCTAAAATATGCACCATATATTCTCATGATATATAACGAAAGGGCAAATCAAACAAGTGTGAGCACAGTCATCCAGCTTTTCACAATCTGTTCAAATGAGTATCCAGCCACAGACATTTACACTTCTATTTTCACCAGCCCCAAACACTGGAAACAGCTATGCTTTTTAGGGTCTGTAATATTTCTAAAGGTCAAAAGGACAAACTATTGTGCATATTCATCTAAAACTTATACTAAAGCGAAAAATCCTATGAAATTATTGCTAGGGATGTGCTAATCATTATCTTACACTCAGTATCGGTATTGGATCCGATACTGCCATTATTTGCTGGATCGGTTATCGGTCAGAGAAAACTGTTCCAACACCAATATTGTGCATACTATTCTGTGTTATTCTTAACATTTACATTTATGCATTTAGCAGACGCTAAATCCAAACGACTTACAGTGCATTCAAGCTATACATTTTTTATCAGTATGTGTTCCCTGGGAATTGAACCCACAACCTTTTGCGCTGCTAACGCAATGCTCTACCACTGAGCCACAGGAATAAGCCCCACAAAAAGGCAAACTCTACATTCAGTTAGTCGGGCTGGTATCAGGATTGGATCGATTCTGAAAAAAATGGTTATCGGTGTATGTTTACCAAGTAATCTTGATTTGAGCATCCACCTGTTGCTGTCATATTTTATGCTTCTACATTAAAATAACTCAAATTCTTGATTTAATTTTAAACAAGTTAAGCCTCCCAAGTTACAAAAGGAGACAAGATGGAAGCCATATACACACATACTGTAGTAAAGACATTACTCAGTGTGGTGGAGAGCTGAAGTAATAACCTCAGTCAGCAATCTTCCCATGAACAGAGGGGAAATAGAGCCCACCACAAGCGGCTCTGTATTTGAATGCTCTCAGATGGAGAGACAGATGTCAGCTTCTCATTTCTTCTATGTGTGCACTTTTTCTTGCATATTGTGTAGTTAGGAGTGTGTGATTTAGTTTGTTGGGACAATGATTTTCAAAATGGTTTACTCCACTGGTAGCTCTGATTCAGTTTCTGTTATATTTATTTGAAATAGGAACTCCCGTTTTGAATGCTGATCTGTTATCAAAATCTCAAATCACCGTTATGTAAGGTCAGTATCTTGTCAAATGTCTTCAACAGCCCATAAAAACACAGATGTATACTGTTTATCATTTAAAAGTTTGAGGTCGGTAAGATTTGTTTATTGATGTTTTTGAAAGAAATCTCTTATTTTTGAACAGTACAAAATAATGAAATGGGGAACCATATCCAGATGACAGATGGTCATCCATCTCTAAACCATGATCGTGGAAGGCAAAACTAAATTCTTTGTTTGGGACAGTCAAACAACCCAAACATGACCCATTGCTTCAAATCTATTATTCCCTTTGGGGGCTCAAAGGAATTCAGGGATACACTCATTGCCAAATCCTGACAGTGTGCACTAAAACAGCATGGGGATTCTGATTTTCAAAGCAGTGCAAAAATAATTCATACAGAACATCAACAAAGAAGAAAAGTGTCAGATTATTCCACAGAATATGGCATGTACAACCCCATTCCCTTCTGTAAACATTACTCAAGTCTCAAGATGCAGAATTGCAGCAGTAGATTTTGTGGAGGGAATATTCAGTGCAATAAGTTGACCAAAGCACTTTTTGTTCATTCATAAATTTGAGCCTGTCAAATGAGTTTCAGAAAGCAGTTTTAGACATAGAGTATGCCTCTTTGTGCAGTGCTGCTGGGGAGCTTATGTGACTCAGAGATAAGTAGATTTATAGTCTCCATTTACACAGTGCTTCCTCAGAAATAGAACACTTCCATTCACAAAGCAGCATTTGCAGCAGCTGATGGTCTCCTTTTGATTCCATCCACTATGAGTTCAGATAAGACCACAAGGCTTCAAGAAGTTAATATTGGCCACTTAGAATGTTGACAAAAATGGGATTAAGAAACACATTAAACACATAACAACTGTGGTAGAGTGTCATTTTAGGAGTAAATCAAATTCTAAACAGAACTGTTTATTTATTTCTTATTTTAGCAAATAAAGAGCAATACATGATTTAGTATGAATTAATGCTATTAGCAGAGATTAAACCAGATGTATGGGTTAAGGTTGAGGTAAGTATACTTATTTTCTGCAACAAACATGCTGTCAGACAAGGGATTCACAGATTTAGTCAAAATAAGAAGCATGAAAAGCTGTTGAATTGTGTAAAAACTGGACATTTACCCTTTAGATATCATTAGCCATTATTATCTAATACCTATTAGTCAATGCAAAAAAAGAGTATAACTGAATATAATCTGTAAGATTTGTATTTCTTACTCCTCTCAAACGCTGTACATATAAAGTCAAGCTCTTAAAACACTTGTTTACAAGTCTTCACTTAAACATAATACACATCTAACATTTAAGTTTCTTAATAGGCATAGACTAATACAGGCATAATACAGCAAATTAAATTTGCTAATTCGTGTTTTGTACCTGAAACGTTCACTTGCACCCCTCATCATCATCATCATCATCATTCTTGCAGTAAGGTCAGTTCCAGACAGCTGGCACGCGCTGTTTGGGCTCCCGTGAGTTCAATAATCATTGCATTCATCCGTATACATTCCCTGAGCGACTTCACTGTGTGTTCATGAAAATGTTGCCAACAGCTCCAGCGACTCGCCCCTTTCATGTGATCTACACAGCGCTTGCTTAAAGTCCATAGCTGCTCTTTTCCACAGGACAGCCTGTCGTAGATAAGGACAGTGTCCGTGGCTCTCAGGTTGTCAAATGAAAATACGTCTCGGTTCGGCGCTCGTAAACTTTGCGCGCGCGTCAGGGATCCATCCAGCGCCTTGTACCTCAGCGGTTGTGAGATTATTCAGATCGCCCCGCCCCTTCTTCAAACTCCCAACCGAAGAGAGACGCTCAATCAATCTCGGATACATTGACACAAGAAGGATTACCACAGTGGCGGTGTTTCAAACTCTAGTCAACTGCCTACTTAGGCAGCATTTGAATGGCGCTATGATTAGGGACGGTTTCGAGTCATGTTAACCTTTTCGGTTTGGGTTCCCTTAAATACTTGTGTAGTAGAAAACACTTGAGTTAGAAATATCTGAAGTGCAATTCACACAAACAGCTGTTGCCAAATAATGAGATTTATACATTAATTTCTCTAAATTGCCACTTATTTGCAAAGCAACTAATAATAGCCTATGAACAACAAGCAAGTATGATTTAATGTTGATTGTATTCTCATGAGCATAAAGTTCAGCATAACACGGTTAATCATCATGTCGGAGGCAAAAATAACGTTCAGTTCAAGTACCATTCTCACAAACGTTCATCACTCCTTTGAATGATTCCCAAGTGTTTGTGATTCACAAAAATATCCAGCTCACACGAGTCTTTCGTAACGGAATCAGACCGTCTAACTATTGATCCGGTAGTGGTGATTGCTGCAGGAAACTTTGGCCTTTGTCCAAACACCCACTCTTTGCACTTGACCACTTGTCTACTTACAAGATAGATTTCCTGTATTTGACCCAAGTATTCAAGTGAAGCAGAGACTTCCTCTCACCTGGTCTGTGCAATGCTGTATAGTTGACCAATACAGAACGTTATTAAACAAAGAATTAGGTTTTGTGTAGCTGTCATATGATAATCCATGTTGAAACGAGGAAGGAAATTACTGTAAACGTCTTTTTCTGGTTTGGTGACAGATCTGACAGACCTTGAGCAGTGTCAGTTATTTTGAAGGAGGTGAGCATTTGCCTTAAGGTTGAAGCTACTTCATGATTAAGTCACTATGTGTTTTAAATGTTTTGATCATCCATTCAGACAGATTTGGAAAAGCAACCTCATTTTACTGTCCTCCCTCCTGGCAGGATCCATAATATTCCAACAAAACAGATGGAAAAATCACTTCAATTAATGCTGAGGGGAAAGGTGTCTTCTCCACCAGGTTATGAATAAATCAAATTAACAAAAAAATACCATAAATCATAACGGACTGAGTCTGCACCTGAGTCTGCACTGGCTGGGCGTTTCCTCCTGAAGCCTGTTTTCATTATGAAAGACATCCGGCCACGGGCAGCAGTCTGGCACACATTCTTCACATAACTCTGAGGGGTTTGTGGGGAAACGTCCCAAAGACAGTAGCATCATTCACAGCACTCTATAGCCTTCCACAACACTCAGAGACTTGAACCATCGTATCTTCTGCTGTTGCTGCTCTGACTATATTTATCCAGAAATGCAGAAATATGACCATTTTTATCTCTAACAGTCATACACATACAAATGTCAAAAACGTAGTTCCCGCATAGTGCTCAAATTTATTTTACACATTAAAAACTGATTATTATTTCAAAAGAGATTAGAAAAAAGTTACAGTAAAATACAAAGTTATGGCTGGAATATGATTCAAATCAATGGTTTTCTTCTAAGCTATTCTGCATTAAAGGACAGTGCAGCTACATGCTTATATAAATATCAGCAGACCTTAAGGCACAGTTTAGTGCAAGTAAAAATATTCTCATCTGGAATAACTAGAAAGTTTTGTTCTACTGCCCTCTAGTGGACAACACAACAACTGTACAGCCTTTTTTCCCCACACACAAAATCACTGATATGTGTTCTGAGAAAGCACACCTCAGAAACATGTTAAACTTGAAATCAAAAAGGGTTTCAAATAAAGCATGAACATATTTGAAAAACAGAAACCTTGTATTATAGTATCTTAAATAGGACACGTGTGACCCGCTTATATATTCACTTACTTTCAATTCAACTTTGTAATTCCTCACACTGAGCTAAGATATTATGTGTATGCGCATGGGTCTGTGTGTTCACAAATCAACCACCACTTTCCACAAGAAAAGCCACAATGTGCATAACTGAAAATCACAGAGCCAGACATGGGGGAATGTAATTTGTGGGGCTTCAAACTGGTATGTTCCTCAAACCAGACAGTATTACCTGAATATCCGGATTGCACAGAGCTAATCCTCAGGCCCATCTGTGACCTGAAATCTGGGGGTTCCATGAGTTCATGTTATTCTCATGGCACAGGGTTTATGCCTGGCAGATGAATGATTTGGACATTCATTTTTCCAGTGAAGCAAGTGCATTTAGGAATTTGAGACACGATATCTGAGTAATATTATCTTCCACATCAAGATCTGTTTAACAATTGTACACTGTACTTTTTAACAGAAAAAAATATGATATAAAAATGCTACAGTTAAAACTAAAGTTACCTTATCTGAAAACCGAACATCACATTATATACTGTAAAAAACGGTCATGTTTGTTTTTGGAAGTAAAAACTATACATTTCCAAATAATCATGGTGAAAAACAGTAAAAGGACATTTCCATAAGTCCATGTATAATAACACATATGATTATATTTTATTTAAACTGTTTTGTTTTGTATTTATTTTACCAGTAATGTCTTTGTGTTGCAATTTATGTTGGTTAGTTAATGCTTATAGCATTATTTTAGTGTACTGTGTTTTACCCTGCTGGTGTTTTGTCTTTGTCTGATCGTGTGCACCATCTATATACAAGTATTGGTCAAGTTTTGTAGACAGATAACCTTGGTGAACTCTTATTCATCATGTGACTTTCTATCGTGCCACTAATGTTATGATGGTGGCTATCAGTATATAAAACGTTTATAAAAATAAATATAATTTATTTCTATGACACTGAATTTTCATCAGCCTCCAGTCTTCAGCGTCACATGATCCTTCAGAAATCAATCTAATATGCTGATTTATTATCAGTGTTGAAACTGTTGTGCTGCTTAATATTTTTTGGAACCTGTAATACTTTTTTCTTTGAATCTTTGATGAATAAAAAGTTAAAAAGAACAGCATTCATTCAAATTATGAGCATAAGAAGCATGATGAGCATAAGAAACTTCTTTACAAAATTTGACAAATCTTCCTGATCCCAAACATATAAATAAAATATATACGGCAACCACAGCTACCAGATTTAAATGCTATTTGACTCATCCAAATGTCTGACTAAATTCTTGTCCTTGGCGTTTTAAACAGTTCTAATGCATATTTTATTCACACGCTCACAGTCTTGGAAGTCCTTCGGTCATAATTAAGAAACAACTGAGAACAAGCCATTTGATCTGATAATTACAAGCTACTTTCAATCAAGGAACATTCTTGTACTGTGTGTTTTAACTAGACCACAGTGCCTGATTTGAGAGGCTCATATCCATTACTGTGGGAACATGGCACCGATCTCTTCGCTAAAAACGAAAGAGCCAATGCTTTCGTTTGCCTATGAGAAAAGTGCAAACTCAGACATTGTTAATGCCAGGGAAAAGATGGCAGTCTTTTTCTCATTCATTCAAGCAGCAACTTAACCAACCACAAAGAGCTGGCCTGCCAATCCAGGACTCAGAGAATCCACTCAAACAAACACAGAATAAAAAGCTTTGATCTTTATACTGACAGCAGCTAGGCAGACTCGTAAACTGAAATGCATAATGTTTCATTGTGGTTTTGATAGGAGAGTCTAATACAGTTAATCACTTTGACACAGTATATGTCTGTAAAAACAGTTGTGGAGGGAAAATGTTCATTCTGTGCAATCCTTTATTTCTTCACACCTCAGTTCTTTAGACTCCCAGATTCTTGTGGCTTCTGGATCGCTAAGCCTCTGGAAAAATCCATTTACACAGCTAATATTAAAACGGATCAGCTGATTTTAGATTTCAAGATGAACAGCTATCTCTGTTGCACTGAATCCAAGTGAAGTGTATCTTTCTTAACCTTGTTTTCTCCGATACGCTCTCATTGACCACGTGGAGAACACTTTGCATGGGCCGGTTGGAGCAGTGCCACTGAGCTATTTTCCATGCTCCCCACAGACAGATGCTGGGCCAGGCTGTTAAAGGAAAAAAAATACAGCGCGACCAAAATTACAAGAAGACACATTAAACCGACAAGGCTTTTTGTGGTGAGCTGCATTCGGGCCCAGAAATTTTGCACTGAAATCATTAACATGAAAAGCACTTGATGAAAAATAAAGTTTCCATCATGTGTCTCTTTTTTTGTGTTTGAAAGCTTCGGTCCATTGCTTTTTGAACCGTGTCCAACCCTTTTCTCTCCACTCACACCAGACCTTCCACTAAAACCGTTCTCAGTGTCTGCCCTCTTACAGATTCAGGCCTTATACTTGAGAGCGGAAGAAAGAGTAGTGCAGTAATGAGCAAACCTAACCCTGAGGCACACTCATAAAACTCCCTTAAACTGATATTTACCCAAAGGTTTGTGTGAGGAGAGGAAGGAAACAACTAATGCAAGTCTAGACCTCTACAAAAACTGTCTGTGGTGTCTTCAGTGAAGATCTGATAGCATTCTGAAGCAGGTTTGACTAGCATGAATCTCCAGGCTGGTTGCTTGATGCTGAAGCCTAGTGGCATGGGTACAAATCAGAATCACACTATCATTGAATGAGATTTTCATTCTGTAAAGTTTTTGTTGTTGTTGTTAAAAAATGAATACATTTTCAACAAGGATGCATTAAATTGATCAGAACAACATTTAACGACATTTATAATGAGACAAAAGATTTCTGACAAATGCTGTTCTTTTGAACTTTCCTGAAAAAATGTATCACAGTTTTAAGCAGTAAACCTGATTTTAACATTGATAATAATAAGAAATGTTTCTTGAGAAGCAAATCAGCATATTAGAATGATGTCTGAAGGATCATTTGACACTGAAGACTGGAGATTTGAAACTGAAGCTTGAAAATGCAGCTGTTAGTGGCATTTCTGTCATCATAAACATGCAACGACAAAAAACTAATCTCAAATTTCCTGCTAAATTCAACCCGACTGTTAAAAATATCAATCATGAATCACTGTAGCTTTACTGAGGTTGGGGTTAGATTAATAACGATTTCTTATGTACTCTCTTAATAAAGACATTTTGGTCTTTTTCAACGAACAAAATCTTTGTTAGTTTAGCTTTAAAGGTAAAGTTCACCCAAAAATTCTCTCATCATTTATTCACTCTCATGTTGTTCTTTTGTGGAACATAAAGAAGATATTTTGAAGAGTGTTGGTAACCAAACAGATCTAGTGTCCACTGACTTCCACTGGACAAAAATATTTTATTTTACATCTCACTGAAGATAGAAAGGCTTATGGGTTTGGAACAACATGAATAATTAAATAATAACAAAATAATTTTGGGGGCAAACTATCCCTTAAAGTCTAAAAATTAATTATTCTGGAATATTACTTGAATTGAAGATTCACCTCACCACCAAGCATTCCCACAAATCTTACAAATACACACTTATCTCAGAGATTTGCTCTCTGACACGAAGTTTTAAACTTAAAGCCTGTGTCTGCAAGGATAGAGTTCAAATTAGCCCAAACGTTAGCTATTCAGTCCACATATAGGCGGACCAGCTTACATTATTCTTTCCTATTAGTTTTTCCTCAGTAATTAGTAAGTTATCCTGATCTCAAATCATCCCAGACAGATATATTAACATAACAAAAACTGCACATAAAGAACCACAAGCATTGATTTGCTTTGCAGGTCTTACACACGGTAAGCTAGCTTCTACTAACAGGAAACAGACCGAGTGAGCTCCCATATCAGAATAACAAGAAGAAATACAGCTGTTGTTTCTCGAGACATCTTGTCATCAACAGCTTTTCTTTAGCTTGAGAAAATGATATGTCTGAAGACAACTTCAGTTCTTGGTCAAAACCACGTGCCACTCCCAGGAACCTCCTCCCTCTCTGTATCCTGCCGTCCATCCATACGGGAATCAGTTGTCCCAAAGCAGATTCTGTGTGAACACTGCAAAACTTCCTATCATTTATCAGTCACACAATACAACTCCTAATTATAGAGCTCAAGTTACAGCGATGGATTCAACTCTTACAGACCACAACATTCACAGAACATTCAAAGGAAGCAGTCTTCATCTTGGTTATATACAGTATACGACTGTATAAGATATGCGACTTCTACTCTAGAAATCTGAAGAATATTCTAATCGCACTTGATGCTTTATAAGACATGTAATAGCCAAATTGATAAATATGTGCACTATATTATTTTAACCAGTTAAAATATTTACGCCGGTTCTTTTGGTCTCAATTTATTTTGAATCCCTAAAATTTGGTCACAGAGCTTTAAAGATAGTTCACCCAAAATTGAAAATTATTTCATCATTTACTCACCACACATTGCTCCAAAGCTATATGACTTTCTTTCTTTCTTCTGTGAATACAAAGGAAGATATTTAGAGAAATAAGTTTTAGTGTTTGTTTGTTTTTCAATGGAAGTCGGGGTCACCAAAACAGTTTGGTTACCAACATTCATCAAAAAAATCTCATTTTTATGTTCCACAGAAGAAGGAAAGTCACACAGGTTTGGAATGACACCAAACCCTTGTTTTTGGGCGAATTATCCCTTTTAAAAAAATCTGCATTGCACCATACAGTTATTTGCATGCACATTGTATATCTGTCTGGTCAATGGTGCCAGTGGCTGATTTTCAGGATAACCAAAGCTGTGCAAGATTTAATCAGGGTTGTACAGAAAACAATTTAGTTGTAATGTTATTATACACTAATTCTGAATCAAAAAGGCTTGCAAACTGAATTAGAAGTTTGAAAATAACAACAAGCAGCTAAAATAGTTATTTTTAGAGAGCCAGAGAGTATTTTAAAATGAAGAATCCAACATGTTTTTTTAAACTTACTGGCGACAAGGGACACAGAAGTACTGGTAATGTCACACATTTTTCCAAGGGACTGTTTGCCAAGAAAGGAAAAGGCAAAAAAAAAAGGCATATGCCATGGTGAACTTCAGAGAGCAGGTCCATCCTTTGTTTTGGTTAGATGCAGATATTTGGCGGTCTCAGTGAAAGCTGAGTGTGTCAGCCGGTCCAGATGGAGGCCAAACACGAACAGACACGAGACTGTCCACACCACTGACATATGCAGCCGTCTGGCAGAGCTGTCAACATGAGGAAACAAACAAGGAAAGACTCGCTGGCCCCGATCCAAGTACCATGCTCTAGGGCAGAAAACAGTCGACCGCGGGACACATGCTGACATGCTGTACATGGACACGGGAACACGAACACACAGGAGACTGTTCTTGCTGACCAGCTGTAAATCACCCTGATACTTAAACAAGAAACCGCCACCTAGTCAGATGAGGCGCTGTTCAAAAAAGGGTTTTGTATTCTATACATCCATCCCACTGATTGAACTTGTACAATGTAGATATATTTTCAAAAATTTTACTCATTTCACTCACAATGTCTGTCTGACGTTTCTTCCTCTGTTTGCAGCACAGTGACATCATTACTTAAGTGTGCCTAATCATTTGGAAAACTTTGATGGCTAAAACCAGATTCCCAAACATTTTTTTTGTCAGCAGAACCCTTTGACCTACAATATTTTCTTGAAGTATGGCCTGAAGTCTGATTTTCTGAAACTTTTTGAAAACTAAGACTTTGACATCCTCGACAGATGTGATCTTGATATGGCAATGTACTATATTGTAACTGTTACCATGTCTTTCACACAAGTTTAGCCACAAACATCTCATCTGTAGTAAATTTCAGTTACCACCAACAGTTATGACTTTTGTAGACACATTTTCAGTAATACTTTTACAATGGAAGCTAATCAGGCTCATTTCATATCGGTGTTTACAAATTGAGGGAAAATCTTCAAGTACAGTACTACTGTAGATATACCACATACAAAATGTCAATATATATTAAGTTGTAAAAAACCTGGAGTACTCATTTATTATTTCCAAGCACACTCACATCACATGATGAAAGAGGGATGCTTTCAGTGCACATTTTTTCACATTTGAGAAAAAAAGAGGGATTCAATGACAGGAAAAACTGAATAAATCAATAGAATGTCTTGTAAATCAGAAATTCTGAAAAAGCTATATGCTTAGGCTACTAATTTAATTAACCAAACCAACTGTTTAAGGTATAGATCACCCAAAAATGAAATGATTCTGTCGTTAATTACTCACCCTCATATCGTTCCAAACAAGTAAGTCCTTCATTCATCTTCTGAACACAAATTAAAATATATTTGAAGAATTGAAGAATAAAGTTATTTTTGTTTTCTTTGCACACCAAAAGTATTCTTGTAGCTTCATAAAATTACGGTTGATCCACTGATGTCACATGGACTATTTTAACGATGTCCTTACTACCTTTCTCGGCCTTGAACGTGGTAGTTGCGTTGCTGTCTATGCCGGGTCAGAAAGCTCTCTGATTTGATCAAAAATATTTTAATTTGTGTTCCGAAGATGAATGAAGGTCTTGCAGGTTTGGAACAACATGAGGATGAGTAATTAATGACAGAATTTTCATTTTTGGGTGAACTATCCCTTTAAAAGCCAGAATATGACATATAGCTCACGTCATTATATGGTGACTGTAAACTAATCCAGACATCTTACCTGGCTCCGGTGACATCGACCCCAACCATCAGCTGTCCGTTCAGTGACAGAAGCTCATCTCGCAGTTTGATATCCCCACAGCTGGCTGCTGGGCTGTTCTTTTTCACTTCAGTCACCCAAATGCATCCGACGTCCAAGACAAGGCCTTTATCTCCCTTCCTGCGCCTCCTCCTGACCCCTTTCTTCTTCCCCTCTGGGTCTCCAAAAATGGGAATATTTCCAAAGCTGAGCCCAAACTCCGGTCCATCTTCCTCAGACTTGTTTAGGTAGACCGCCCTCACCTCAGCATCGATTTCCTCTCTGAATTGACTGCCACTGTACAAAGGACTCTCAATTTCAGCAAAGTTTAGCTGGATGTATTCCACAAGCTTGCGAATGGCAGCCTTGCAAACGCCGCCTGTGCTCATCTGAGACTCATTGCCCTCATCTCTGTCCTTTTCTCGTACCCAGAGCCAGTTCTCCAGCAGAGGTAGATGGCTCAGGGCATTTTCTTGGGTGATAGGCATCCTAGCTGCTGCTGCTGGGCCTGCCTGGGCCACCCCTGCATGTTGAGTCAAGGCTCTCCAGTGGTTGCTGTAATCAGACGCATTAAAATGGCTTCACATTCTTCTCAAAATGACACGTTGACCTCACAGACTTTAGATCCAGAGCGCTGCCATCCATCGATAATACACTTAGACAACAGAGCTCCATGATGTCATCCGCAGAAACAAAAGGAAAGCGCAGAGATTGAGGAAGTAGGGCACGTTTATGCTTCGAGGGGTAACAAGAGAACGTGTGCCATTAGCGGGTCGTCTTGGTGTGTGCCAAATCTGATTTCCAATACCATTAAAGTGGAAAATAGTGGATCACTGGGAGTCGAGATCTATCCTGACTCACAGGCGCCACAGACGTCCACCTAATCGGAAAGAAAATAAATAGAAATGCCATTACAAAGCAAGTCAGCAGGCATGAACTCATGTTAAAGCGCTGCAGTCATGGCTCATTTGCTACTCAACCACAGTACAGACAGGAACAGAAATTGGCGTTAAGTATGACAACAAAGAAAGCTTCCTATATACCAGCCGTTTTATTTGACTGACAGAATTCATGAACTGGAAAAGGTTCCAATAATAGTCATGTGGGGCTTTTACAGATGTGTCATTTGGCTGTTTATACAGACATTCAGTTGGGGCAGAATCAATGCGGTTGAGATTATTCAATGCATGGTGAGCAGATAGAAAGGAAAAGCAAACTTCCTTTCAGTTCTTATTCACCTTAACCTCGTGGAATGTAACCTGAAATTTAACATTGAAGCTGCCAGCCAGATGTTGTGATGTGTAGCTCAAACTCTTGGACTTTCAGACCATATTTCTGGCATATTTAAGTACATGCTGTAGACAAAGACCACAAGTAAATTGCTACTCTGGGGTTTTGCTCAAAATAACATGATTTTGGCCTCTGTAAGCATCACACAAACTACTAGGGCTCCCATATGTGATCAAAATCTTTCAGCGAGATGATGGAGCATTTACGTGTAACAGCGTATCAACTTTACATTAATGTCCATTACGAGGAAAAAATACATTAAATTGTGAGAAGATTACATAGCACAGCTATATAAACAAGAGGGGGGTATAACCAACTGTCAGATGAAGTCATATGGATTAGACTAGAAGAGTAAAAGGACAGCCAATACCAGAAGACAGAAGCTACCCACTCCTTTCAAGAGTCTCAATAAGTCACATGTAATTTTTAAATGGCAATTCTAAAACATGTCGGTCAACAACCAGACATGCAATATGCAATCATGTCAGTGAAAATATGAGTAACCAAAGTAAGATTACAATATTGCATATGAAAACATGCTTACAGTAAAGCTTTGTCTTTTCCACAGAAATGTGACACTTATTTGTCTGTTAAGAGATGCCATACACTACAACAGTTTCCTACAATAAAATATCACATTTATCAACATCTTCCTACCTTTTCACATTTTATGAGATGTATTCCTTACTCCATTTAAGCACATAGAGGCTATGCCCCTCGCCGTGGTATGCTGTCACAGTGACACAGAAGGTCTGCAGACCCCAGACTTACCCTCTGAAAAGACCCACATGTAATAGGATTAGTCTCACCCCTCCCTTGTGCCACTTACACACACAATGGCCTCCCATTTTCTCTTTGGATGAGTCGCTGAATGGCCAGTTCAAGTGTTTATATTTCTGCCATCATGTCATTCATGATTATTGATGTTTTTGTTCCTCACATAAGAACAACTTCTTTAACAGAGCAAATGCATATATATAAAACACTGGCACACATTAAATAAGATGTTTGCTCCAGTGTCACATTATTCATAAGAAATAATTCTAATATGCTGATTTTGGTGCTAATTTGCATCCTTGGTGACCTCAAATTTTGAGGGTGAGGAAATTTCTTTTTTGGGGGGTTCATTCATCTTTAAAATGAAATCATGGAATGTTCAAGGTTCTTTTATTCGTCACATACTCAATTATACAGGATATAATCAGTAGTGAAATGTAAATGTGAATCATCAGGAGCTACTTCCCTCAGTCCAGAGACAGAAAAGTATCTGCAAACATTCTTAAGCCACTGACACGGAGAAGAGCTTCTGCCAACGACAACATCCCCACGAACAGCCTCATGATAAAGAAAGAAAGCTGTTGTGTTCTCCATTGAATTGACCCATATTAAAGACCCATAAAGAGGGATTAAAGCTAAAGAGGACACTTTTTCTTTGATATCCATTACATGGACATTATGTACTTGGCTTTATCCACTGCAGAGACACAATAATAAAAGCACTGCATTTGATAATGTGACGAGGAAACCATGTGTCACTAGTAAAAAACAAAAAATCAATGCTGGCTTATTATCGCTGTAAAACCATGAGTTCCACATGGTTAGAATAAAACACCCTTTTATATTAAAACAAACAAGATTTAGCATCATCAAAATCAGGCATAGGTTTTAAAAAGAACAATAAAAAAGATGAAAGATGTCTTATATGGCTAATATTGACCATTAAAGTCTGCGCTTGGGTCTCTTAGATTGAATTAAAACAGCAACTTTGTTTCGATTATACTAGAACAAAACACTTCTCCATAGCCAAACAATGACATAATGGAAGCTAAACTGCCTGAGCTCAGAGCTCTGTAAATACATTCAAAATAAAAAGAAAGAAATGAGAGAATATTTCAAAGAGAAACATTCCAACTCCAGAGTCCAACAGAATTTGTCACTCTGTGAGGGTGGTCTTTCATCTCCTCTTTGTTTTATCCATTAGGATCACATTACTGAGCTCTCTTGTCATTTAATAGAAGCATTTATCATGGACGTGGATGTTTTCATCCTGAAAAATCTGAAGCAAGCTCACGCCATGAAGTGATTCCTGAAAAAAAATATGAATATCTCAAGAAATGAACGCTGCGGTCGGAGAACACTGACTGACAAATAATAAAGTTGGATGCCAATTGTGGAAACATGAATTAACTTGAGTTTTCTAAAGAAGCGCCGTACTGCCACTAATCACAGAGGTCTTGCTGAGAGCAGCCGTAAACGGGTTCACTACAGCATGAGGTTCTGCCCTCAGGCCCACGACAGTGCTTTATAATCTACAGCCATCGATTATGTGGTGGACTTCATCTCTTCTTTGATCTGACAAATGTGATTCTTAATGACTTCAGTAATGGATATCACTATTGACAAAAATATTTGAGTTGCCAAAATAAATAGATCTTGATCAACAACATACATCTATTTGTGGGACTGAGCTATTTGTAATGCTAAAAAAGTATGTTTTGTTAGTTAATGAGGCACTGGAAGTGCAAGATACAGTGTGGTTGTGTGATTGTACCCTAGTTCACACACGCTACTGTCAGATCGCCAACAAAGACTGGTTAATAGAGCAACAAATTGTAGCTTTAAAGTGTATGCAAGAAACTGGGTCAGCAACTATGGAGACTACATTTAAACAACTCGTTTTAAAAATCCTTATTTGAGAAGACGTAGCACATTGAAAGGGAAGTCTAGAAGAAATCTGCCCAGTGCTGTTTGTTAATAATGTGAATGCAGATGGACAACATAGAGAGCAATCTGCTCAGGTCATGGAGCTCTAATCCTGGACAGTGGGTGGAGGGGTTACCCACAACTGACTAAAATGTAGGGGGAGGGCTGCAAGTGAAGAGGAGGATGTCCAGTGAAAAAAAAATGGTGTAGGATGTACTTTTACAATTGTCACTCAGCAATTAGCTGGTTAAATTACACAAATAATTACAACGAAATGGCAAGCAACACACTAAATTAAGCATATAAGTTTAATGTCGAAAGACTAAAATAGCATTTTCTTGTAAAACTTATCCAATCATTTATTTTTTTTTAACTTCAAAATATATATATATAAATATATATATAAATATAATATTTATATTTCAAATTTTATACATAATTTTTTTTAACAAATGTTATTACAATATTTTTATATAATGGCATTGTTACTAATTCCTCCAGGCATCTGATTATTAAAATTCATGATCTAAATGGTAGTATACAACGTACAGTGAGTGACAGACGAAGAAAAACATAAGAATTAAAGATAATATTACAATCATTATTACTATATGGATAGGCTTTAAAGGGGTCATCGGATGCAAAATTCACTTTGAAAGTTATTTATACATAAATGTGTGTTGGAAGTGTGTGCACACTTCTACCCTATAATGATAAAAGTCCACCCAGTGTTTTTTTTAATCCCCTTTCTCAAATCAGGCTGTTCTGAGATTCCTGTCAGAATGACGTAGTTCTGCGCAGGCCGCTCCCACGATAGTTGATAGACAAAGGTGTCTCACCTTAGACCTGCCCTGAGTGAGCTGAGAGCTGTCCGCCTCCGGTGCAGGGGAAGACAGAATGTCTTAAAATATGTTATTACTTATGCTGAAGACGTTAATTTTCATTAACGATGGCATCATCTGAGGTCTAATCATGAAGCTACACAGACTCACTGCAGAACGTAGTGGATGGCTGACAGCCTATGATGAAGAATCTACAATCATTATTGCTAATGGATAGTCTTTAAAGGGGCAGGGCACTGGTTATTATATAAACGTGTTCACGTGTACACTTCCCCCTATAATGAAAACCCAGTGCCCACAAATCAGGCATGTTCTGAGATTCCTGTCATGACGTGAGTTTGCGCAGGCATGCCAGCTGCTAGCGTTGACAGACCTTTGCTGCCCACCTGACTAGGGTGCACTTGCAATGATCTGCAAGCTGAAGACCCTCATCCATAGGTTCTACATCTGAGCCACTGAAGACGCAGAGGATTAACGTTACTTTCATTTTTGAAAGGAATGCGATGATCCCCGATCTGCCTAAATACATCTAAGTTGGTGCGAATCATTCGTGATCCAGCTTCATCTACAGAAGAATTGAGTATAAGGGTTTTTTATGAATCTTTGCAAATTGCCTTGCCCTAATATGTGCAAGTTTCGCGGCTGAAGTTTACAGTCTGCTTGTCACCCCACGGAAGAGAGGGGCGGGGTCAGCAGAGCTCATTAGCATTTAAAGCAACATGGACTAGAATGGCTTACTGAAAACAGAGCTGATTTGGACAGGTTAAAAAGTTTTTTTACACTACCATTGAGAAATTTTAACCTCAGTATGTTATAGACTTTTCATTAAGACCTAGAGAATCATATCAACTTGTGGAAAATGGGCATCCAATGACCCCTTTAAGTCTATTCTGTTGCATTTTAAAATTGAATGAAACAGTTGCAGCAAATATCATCTGATTTATTTATTCTCATTAAATTGGTAATAGAAAGCATTTGTGGTACTCTAACTTCAGACAGATCATTGCCTATCAAATTTGACCAGGAAGACAAAACAACTGATTAAACCATTTAATAAACACCATGGCCCAAAATAGTAGCCATGGGGCCCCAAAATAGTAAGAATCGGCACAAAACACACTCCAGGAGTTCAGACGAGGACAGTTTAACCAACAGACAGCTGTCAGCTGACAAGAGTATGACACTCCTCAGCAACAACATATGAGAGAATGACATTAAAGCCCATCCCTGTTTGCAGACACAAACATGTGTTTTATCAGTCTCATTAAATTAGCTACCATTAAAATTCTGGACTTGGGTTTGTCACACCGTAAACACTTCAGTAAACTCGCCACATTAGTGTGACCTTTCTCTAAAGTCTTTATTAAAGTCAGCCTGGAATTCAGTAACCTTAAAAGTGCATTTGATTTATGTTTAGCAGAAAACAACAACAGGGCAAACAAAATATTTGAACAGGGCTAATGTCACTGTCTGATGAGTGTTGGAAGTATTTGTTTACCAACCTTTGTTTCCCTTTCCCAACTATCCAACACATCCCTCCTTCCTCCAGGCCATATGGCCACAGATTACTGAACCCCCATTTTAACTCATCCTAAAGCCTTGTGGCTACAATCATACTGTTTGATTGAGAAAAGAAATGCATGCTAATATACATTTTAAAAACTATCGGTTGATTAATCGGTATCTGTCGACCTCTAGATGGTATTTGTGATCCTGGACCACAAAACCTGAATAAATAAGCTTTCCATCGATGTATGGTTTGTTAGGATAGCACAATATTTTAAATCTGGAATCTGAGGGTGCAAACAAAATCGCCTTCAAAGTTGTCCCAATGAAGTCCTTAGCAATGCATATTATACTAATCAAAAATTAAGTTTTGATATATTTACGGTAGGAAATGTAATATCTTCATGGAACATGATCTTTACTTATCCTAATAATTTTGGCATAAAAGAGATTTAATTTTGACCTATACAATGTATTGTTGGCTATTGCTACAAATATACCCGTGCAACTTTTTGTGGTCCAGGGTCACATATAATTTCACATACTAATGTTGAAAAAAGAAAACATTTGTAAAATTGTTTTGAAAGGACCGAACACTTTTATTCAACAAGGACAGTAAAGACATTTAATGTTAAAAAATATGAATAATGTTATGTTATATTTCAATTAAATACGGTTCTTTTGCACTTTATATTCATCAAATTCACGAAAAAAAGTATTATGGTTTCCATTAAAATATTCAGCAGCACAACTGATTTCAGCATTGATAATAATAAAAAATATTTCTTATTATAGAAATAAATCAGCATATCAGAATGTTTTATGTAGGATCATGTGACACTGAAGTAAGGCTGCTGAAAATTCAGCTTTGCCATCACAGGAATAAATCACATTTTAAAGCTGCAGTCCGTAACATTTTTTGGTTAAAAATTATCCGAAATCAATATCTGAGAAAATACATAACCAGCGTTCAAAACTATCACCTTACTTTAGCCCGATTCACAACGGTAAGCTTATAATAATGTTTTCTAATTTGAGTGGTACGGGTAGGTTTTCGTGGGAAATTAGAGCATGGAACTGCATCATTACGTCACGTCTGTAAACATAAATAAGTTTTCCTTTTTAATGACTAATGTAATTAAACGAATACAGCTGCATCAGAATAATGTTATGCATGAGGCACCATGTGCTGTGCTACTGTCTGTGTTCATTGGTTTTACTCAGTTTAACATGAGGTAGCAGTATCTGGAGTCGTTCAGTCTGGAACCTTCCACACACCTGCCAGCTCATTCAGTCCTGTCAGCGAACACATGGAGAACGCCTGTCTGACTCTCAGCTACAAAACAGTGTAAGAAATGTTCTTCACATTTCACCAGTCAACAAGCACTTTGTGGTTTACAGCTCAAAATAGCAATTCAGTCTCACTAACACAAACATCTATGGATTTTTCCAGAAAGACTTGACAGGTGTTTTCAAAATGTGTCTTACACTAACCTACAGAAAATCTGAGCCATTTAAGGAAAGAGTTTGACTTCAAGATCATAATATCCTACTGAAATGCTTTGATAACTGCTTTTTTACCTAAACATACAGAAACTTTTATCTGTTTGCCGACATACTATTTTTAGTTGCTTAAAAAAGCCAAAACTGTATAGAAGAGCCATATTTGTAGTCTAGCTGAGCATATGGTTGTCAGTTTTTAGTGAGGTCACCTCTAAGGAATAATTCTCCAAATAAACGCCCAACAAAGTTAAACAGATTTTGGCATTGAAAGGCTTAACTTTAAGCATTAACACAAACAAACTTGCCACTTAAAGTATGCAAATGTTGTGAAACACTTATGGTGCAAAAGAAAAAGAACTAAAATAGGAGGGGGCACTTCCCAGCCGAACGTGAGAGAAGGCCGTGGGGGGTGGGCACAGTGGCAGTGCAACTTACACAGATGTCAGAGGTGAGCCACTGTAGGAGTGAGAACCCCTCATTCAGATTCATTCATGCACTCTCCGTTCTCATTGAGGACAATGAAATGCACTTACAGGGGGCTCTAATATGTAAATGAAACCCTAGACAGGGTACAATTCATCAAGTACCCATACTTGCCATGAAGACCAATATAGTGATGGCCATCCACAAATGAATGGCTGTTTTCAATGTGATTTACAATGATGCCAATATGGACTGAAATAGGGCAGGAATGAATGGAACGATTTTCAATGGAAGCTCTAAATCTGATTATTTGTGGGCCATTTATTGGTAATACATCTGGTTTTAAGAGTTTTTTTATTTTATTTTAATGTTGTTTTTAGTCTTTGATCAGTTCTAAAAAATAAAAATAAAAAACATATATGACTGGATATTGGTGGTGTTAGTTTTATGGTTTTTCACTGAGGATAAAACATTCAAACGTCCAGAAAAAGAAAAAGCAATTCACTTGCTTGCCAGTTTAACATAAGGTAACACTGGAAACCAGGAGCATTTCTAGCCTTTCATACTGGGGTACAAACGGCCCAATTAAACAACGTGTCCCCATATTTTGAAACTCTAATATAATACTAAACGATACGTGTAGATCCGAATTATGCTGTTAACAATGGATCGTAGGTAAACCACCACAAATGATTCAGTGCATGAGTAAACTGTCCAAATGAATCACACAATCACTTTCAGTCATTTCTGCAAACTTGTTTTGATTGGTAGTGATCTGTCATCGCTGAAGTTCTGATCCTAAAAATCTCATAGAAAACACACACAACATGATTGTTGAAATGCCAGGAATTTACAGTGTAAATACCACAACACATCACAGCATTTGAATGCTACATCTATTTATACTCATAAACAAGCTCTGTTAGGTCTGTAAAAGCTCTGTAATGGTCTTTTCACAAGTCCAGAGCTGAACGAAGTCTAGACTAGACAAAGTAAGAGTCATCTTCATTCTTTTCAGAGGGGTTAGGGAAGCCACATTAAAAAGACAAAAGGTATTAGTGGGTGCACAAGATGTGACATCCTTAGTCAAGAAGATAAACATTTCAGATCTGGCCAGGTTTACATTAATCCATCTGACACTGTCTGGCAAAAATGGTTAACTATTATTATGACGTTTGTTATAATGTTAAACTTGACAATAAACCTTGAATAACAAATGAGACTAAGATTATTAGTCCTTAGGAACCAAGAAGGACGTGTATAAGACAAATACACATACACACAAAACTAAATTGTGGACTTTTACTCAAAAGTACTCTGTCTGATATGTGTACATATAGCCGCTCATTTGTTCAGTCTACAACTACATTCAAAATTCAGGCAACGTCATGCACTTGAGATGACCCAAAGAAAACAACTAGCCTCCTAAATTCCAACTGCAGTTGTGCCGACTGAGTGAGGTTTGCTCAAAGTGGCACTACCACGCTTGGTTGATGGGAACAAATCAATTAAACGTAAATCAATTAAACAGGACATAGAATGAGAAACAGTTCTCCTGTAAGACTGACAGGGTGAGAGAAAAAGAGAACAACATGCACTTGCACAAGGGTGAAATAAAAGTATGATTTAGTAAATGTTCAAACTAGAAATTAAAAAACATAAAAATTACTCTTCATTTTCAAGTGTTCAAACTCTGTGCAAATCCTTGGAAATGTTAATAGTCTGTAATGGTTTCTATTTTTATAAGAGAAAGAAATATTTATTTCATTTTATTTAAATATTTTCATACCAGCAGAGATCCATTCAAATGTGTCTCCATTCATCTCTGAACTTTGACCATCCTTCGTTAAACAGATGACCACACAGGCAAAGTTTATGTAAACCACCTAATGTCAACCATACAAAGACAAGTATTTGGATACATCACATCCAGAAGCTGCGATCTTTTCTATGAGAGGGGCTGTCCTTCCTCATTCTTTGTTTAACGGTGCAGCATGAGATGTGCAGCTGTAATCCTCAGAAGAGAATTTCATCTAGAAGGGCGGGCTGGTTCAGTCCTGTGGTCTCCCCACTGGATGTGCCATGCATTGCTGTTGGGCGGTGTGCCAGATGCTGTCCAGCTTAACCCAAAAACAACAACTTTACCACAACCCACTGACACTCCCCTGCTCCCAGTCTCCCCATTCTCTCTGAGATGCATCTTTTGTTTTTGGACTATACACTCTGCTGTTCACTTTTTCCAGGATGACCACTCTGCTTCAGTGCACTAGGCTGCTGCTGAGGGGTTCATGTGTGCTAAGATATTTAATGTATGAAGAATTCAGAAGAAAAAAACGGTGCTTAGTCTTAGTCTTTTCATGATCTATAGCTACCATGAAGTGACTAAATGGAGAAACCAAGCAGGTCAGCAGCATTCTAATGTATTGCGGACTTTAACTATATTTAGCGTGTACACAGCGCACAACATAATTACTGTCATATGAATTTGAAACTATGCAAATGAAAAAGGATCACATGATAGCCAATAACCTTTAAGATGGATGATGAATAAATGCCTCCTAATTTACTATGTCATAATGCAGACTGGTACAAATATTTAAGGCTTGTGGCTTGGATATTTTTTCAATTTTCATATGACTCTTACAGTGGATTAGAACATAACTGGGAATTTGAGAATATGATGTGAAAATATAAATCAATATGGATCTTCATCAGCTTAGTTCTTGTTTCTTACCTTATATGGTACCTCTGAAAGTGCATATTGCATTTAATGTACACAATAAGAAACAGGTCATCGAGTACATTAGATCACTGGATATTTTTGCTTTTCCCAGAGGTATGGGAACAATGGTACAACGGTAAAGTGAGGGCTAAACACTGACTGCCATGACTGACAACAGTGTGTAATTCTCTAACCTCAGCAGAAACAGACACAAATAAAGTGAGAAGACTTACACAAGTGAACGCTTCAGACGGAGAACATAACTGTCAGCCAGTACAGAGATGCATTAAAACACAGGTAATGCATGTTAACACTTCAGGTGAATGGATAAGAACTATGTGCACACAACACAGACAGCCATATCACTGTCCATAAGTTGCTGTCAACATTGTGCAACAATTTATTATAATTTTTTATTTGAACTTAGAGTATGCCAAGGCTGCAGGTTTTTGATTCAAGGACAATGAGACTAATCTCTTCAATGGCACTCTTTATTGCTCTTTACTGCTTTATTGTTAAATAACATGTATTATTATTACTAGTAGTAGTAATAGTAGTTAATTGCATGATATGACTATATGATGTCAACAAGGGGGCACCCATGGGGTTGATCCACTCAAAACAGAATAATTGATTTTTTCTAATATTATTAATATTACAGGAGTCATCTTATGTAAATGTACAATTTTAGCCATATTTATCAAGTGTTTCGTTTTATTTTTTAATCATAAATAAATACTGAGTGCACAAATTAACTATAACCAGTGTTGAAAACTATGACTGTTAACATACTCTTTTTAAAAGTAGGCAGTTTCACAAATGAAAGGTAAATGACTTAATAAGAGAAAAAAGGGAGTAATTTTCCGTTTTAATAACAGATACAGTAACACTGTGGTTTAGTAGTAATAAGCCATTATGTATAAATCAGCAGACTGTCCGTTAGACAACATTTGTCCATGAATGTCTTGGCACAGCCAGCCACAAGGGAAAATGCGATAGGAATTCAGTCAAGGGAGACTCAGGGAACTTAGTGAAGCTATAAACTATATAAACTAAAACTTACCATCCATAAAACCGTGTTAGCAGACTGCGTTTCCATCACCAGGAGAAATTTTAATCCAAATCAATGAAATCCGATTCACAAGCCGAGTCTTTCAGAAACGCATACAGTGAACAGGGAAAGAGTACCACGTGCAAACCGAACAGCTCCACTTTTTTCGTCTGAGTGTTATTGTGAAAAATCACCTCCCTTTAGGTCGACTTTGACAACTCTTTCACAAAGGATGCAGCAGTAACAGTAAAGGCTCAGTTTTAACACATGCACTCGGTTCGCTGTGGGGAGTGACGCTTGGAGTGGGCGGAGCAACACCGCTGCTGCTGTTTAATTAGCTGCTGCTGGATCTGTCTATAAACACAGAGCAGTTGTTAAACGCCTGCTGGTAAATTGATCTTTTAGAGCCATATTTGGCAGTATTATGCTTTAAAATGATTTCAAGAGGAATTACTATCTTATATTCAAACTGAGAGCCCATTGTGTAATGTTAAGAGGTAATGACTTTTGAACAGATGATAGGCCTATATATTATAATATTATGTTGTGATGTTAATCTGTTATATTTTGATTTGATCATAACAGCAGTAATTAGCTACGGATATTTATTTTTCCAATTAATTGTTCCAGTTCAAGTACTTATTTAAGTAAATCAACTTAAATGTAAGTACATTTCTGTCACTATAATCTACAATTACTAAAAGTATGAATCATAACCTCTGGTAATCCCCAGCTGAGTTTTGTCTGGGCACGGCAATTCCGATCATAAAAACCAAGACTTAAGACTCTCAACTTCTTTTCGGACCAGACTTGCCCTGCCTTTAGTCTCATTCAGTATTCTCACAAACAGAATCACATGCCTTGAAGCTTAAGTAAACCAAATACCACGTTAAAAGCAGCAACTCTTTTGTAAGGAACTGTATGTTCCTCACAGAAAATGTATGAAGTGAATTCATTTTCAGGGCTGGCAGGAAATTTCATGACTGTTTGTATCAAACAGGAACACGAAAAATGTCTCAGAACAAAAAAACTGCTGTGATATTTTCGTTTGCTCTCAAACAGAATAGCATGTGAATATCTCTGTTTATGATTTAAATGCTGATTAGAAATGTTATGATTAACACAGGGGTTGTTGATTTGTTAGCTTTATTTTTACTTGATAATAGTTATGTCTTATATCAGCATATCATATTTGTTACTATTTATTCACCCTCATTATTACATTTTATGTAATACAACTGATTGGAGACGGAGAATCATAAAATCATTGTTTTGCAAACCTTGATTTTTTTAATGTAATATTCAGAAGGCTGTTCTGTAGATGAAGTATTGTATTCTTCAACTGCAGGAATCCATAGAAACAATGAGGTACACATGCATTCTTGTGCCCAGGTGGTTTTGATTTGGGAGGCGCGTATGTGACTTTAGGTCATTTATTATTTCAAGGGAAGTGAAATTAACTGTGAAGACAATGTTGCACTTTCAGACTGCTGGACACCCACAGATTGACCTCTGGCAAGCTCATGGCAAGCTGAGGAGAGACATATTGGCATTTTTGGAAAACGTAGTAATCAGAAAGTAAAACTATAGAAATGGAATAGACATTAATGCAATAGAAAACAGACATCGCCTACAGCGCCTTGAGAGAGTACTCGCTCCTCTCCCTTGATTTTATCTCTGCATTTTGTTTTACTTCCAGATTTGACTGAAATAATAATTAATTTAACACAAAGCAATCACCCCCAACACTCATGATTTAACAAAATCATCGCTTATGAGTTTCAGTGGTAAAATTAAGTAATTACTTTATTTATAGCATTGGAAATACTCATGTTCAGTGTCTTTAGCGTCATGCCATTTTAAATCTAATGTTGTCACTTGATATTTTTTGAAAGTTGGAATTACTAATGAGTTTCAGAGGTAAAAATGTATTGATTGATTGACTGCATGAATGATTGTAAATATTTATGTTCAGTGCTTTTTATTTATGTTCATGCTTTTTTAAATCAAATTTCTCTAAAGGGGACTAAAAAGTATATTCTGATCTGTTATGAAACTAACATTGATATTTATTTTGCAATCAAGCAGTTGAACACAAGACTGTAAGATAAACAAATATAAATATGTTCAGTGTTGGTAGGCTACAGCAAATAAGAGGTTACTGTGTATCGAATCCTCACAACACATTTCACAACATTGTCTAGATTCTTATCTGTGATGCAAACAGGAGCCAGTAGCCTATCACATTTGTGGCTCGCTTGATTATAAGCAGTTCTTGCTAATCTATAAATCATATCGACCACATTTTCATGAAGTTACGAGGTTAATATTCTGAGAAAGTCACCAAGTATAACCGAATCCTTCCAGCAAACAGGGTGGACTGTGTTTTAAATCAGCAAAGACGCTGGATAAGTCAACATAATCACAAGCTTCCAAGCCTCAACATTGCCCAGCGGGAATATGCACGTCAAACACTTTCCCTTTAAGGAAAAGACAGAATTTTACATAACTATGAGTCATCATTGACAATGCCAGAGCAACAGGTTTCAACCATATTGAAGGATGAAGGTGTTTTGCTCGCTTCTGACCCTTTGGCTGAGCATTTGCTTTCAGTGTTAAGAGATGAGCTAAGCTGAAATATTAATGCAGTGAGGCTATTGCGCAGGCAGACACCACAGCTGGCCAGATGTCCAAACGTCTGCAGAAACCAGACAGCACACCAGGCCAGGCACAAGAACAGACCGGAGACTCAACACTATATATATTGTTTGTAAACAAGCATACACTGCTATGGGATAAGACTGAAAATGACCAAGAAAATGAAGAGCGTGTAAATACAAGAACCCTGACATAATAGAAACTCTGTTCACTAACTGTGGAATAAAACTGTGTTTACTCTCAACAGGGTAAACACAAACTTATTCTCAAAGAGTGTTTCCGTTCTGGGGTTTTCATCTAGAATTATAGCAATGTTTTATACATACAAATGGATAGTCAGCAATCTAGAAGCCAACATACATTCATTTACATAGTTGAAATGCTCATTAGTGGTTGTAGAAGTTTGCTAGTCTGGGATTTTATAATGACTCAGTGGTACTGACAAACTCCAAAGGCTTAACTTTAAAAGTAAATACCTCGGTGCTTCGGAAAATGCACACTACGGTGAGGCCAAGTCCAACATTCTGGATGAAGATGAGCTGCGATCGCTTTGTCTGTTAGTTTATTTTTATTATGTTTTTTAAAATAAATTAATACTTTTTAGTCAGCAAGGACACATCATCACATTAGTTGCACAAAATCAGCATATTAGAGTGATTTATGAAGGATCATGTGACACTTAAATAGAAAAGTAATGTAAATTGTACTAATATTTCACAATGCTACTGTTTTTACAGTATTTTTCAACAAATAAATGCAGCCTTGGTGAGAATATGAGATATCTTTAAAAAATGTCACCAATTCGAACAGTATTATATATCCGTTGAGGTCGGAAATTTTTGTATGCATTTTTTTTCTTATTCGTCATCCTTCCTATTTGTCTTCCATAGTAGAAAAAATTAAAGTAATTTAACAAATCCGATGCCCTAAAAGCAGCACTTGGTTCTTCACAAAACAAATAACAGATGATGTTTGAGGCACTTTCAAGACCGTAGTTTATTTCATGGTAATAAGAAAGTATATACATTGGGGTCCCTTTATAGTGAGTCCTAAAGCTACACACATGACTTTAATTTTCTTTCACTCTGAAACACTTTTCAGACCCTCAAAAATCCCCCATGTCTTAAGTCGACTCTTCCAAACAATTGGTGGATTTCCCAGACGATCGCTACATACAATTAACTATTGTGAAGCAAGCATTTACCATCAATCTGAAAGAAACAAACAGCAAAACAGAAGCATGATGATTTTTAAATTATTGCTATAAAAAGGAATACAAATATGAACAACAGAATGACAATAACTAAACATTGAAATATGATGATTGAACAAAGGCTTTTTCGACACATCTTCATAGTGTGAAAAACAAAATTAAGACATGCTTGTGCAAGCTTTAACATGCCAGGCAAAATGAAGATTGATACAGAGTTTATTCATATGGTATGCAGTATAAATACATAATAAACTATAGATTAAACTAGATTGTGACAGAAAGCCAATCCATCCTACCATACCACCTCCAATCAGCTAATTATAGTAACATACTATCAAAAATATACTGACTTGAGAAAATGGAGGAATTTTATTTTACATATAAAAGTCACATTTATTAAGGTTATGATTTCTTTTTAAATCCTGTGTTTGTTTAGAAGTGAGAGTACATGAAATGAAAAACTTATGACATTCAAAACTCCACCATAAAACTTCCCTTATAACCTTGAGGACCTTTATACTCTTAAAAATAAAGGTGCGTCAAAAGGTGCTTCAAACGATGCCATAGAAGAACCATTTCTGGTTCCACAAAGAACCGTTCAGTCAAAGGTTCTTTAAAGAACCATCTCTTGCTTACCTTTTTATAATCTGAAGAACCTTCTTTCACCATAAAGAACCTTTTGTGAAACAGAAAGGTTCTTCAGATGTTAAAGATTCTTTATGGAACCATTTAGACAAAAAGGTTCTTCTATGGCATCGTGAAGCACCTTTATTTTTAATAGTGTATATCAGTGGAAAAATATCTACAGAAAATGAAGCTGTATGCCATACATATCTTTATTTTCAGGGAGCACAGACTTCTTAGAATTAAACTCTTATGGTCCTCAAATTTAGTTTCTGGTAGCATACACAAAGGGTATGAAGCCTCTGAGGAAATGAGTTACAACCAATTTCTGAATCTAGCTCCATTAATGCCACGTCACAAAGAGCTACAGTACATACTGGACCTTGAGAACTACGCATCCTGTAACCAATCTCAGGCACATAAAAGTACATTTAAATCAATCAGAATTCTCATGAGGATTCACCACAATAAATATGTAAAGAGGTAGAGTTTGAAGTTGTGGGGTGTTATGGACAGAACGGAATGAATCGATGGAATGGTAGTAATAAAAAAAAAACAGCTCATCCAGTAAATACTGGACAGGTCCTCAAACAGCCTGAACTTTTTTCCCTTCCCTAAATGTGCATTTACTAGCAATCAAAATGCTGTTTGATTATTTTGTTTCAGTCGTGTGAATGTGACACACTGTTAGCACTGACACTTGTTACAAACAACTAATCTGTAATCATAACAGGATTTTGTCCTTTTTGGTTTCTTTTCAGGCTTCATAATTAGTATGAAGACAAATCGAATTAAAAAATGATGATACATTGCAGTGTACTTTATTTCTTGAGCATCTGTCGAGTCGTACCATACGCAGATTAATCCATTCTAATTAAATGCACAAACCTGATAACAAAGCAAGGGAAAATATATATCCTTGCTTAATTCTCCAATTGTAAAATCTGTTATGCACCCAACACAGATGTCCAGACAAAAAGGTCATTTTTAAAAAGCCATTTTGCGTGGTGATGCAACTGGTAAACGCTCCAACAGTCCACGGTGGGAAGGTACCCAACTGCATTCAACTGAAGAAACGATTCAGTGAGGGAAAAATAAAGTGCTCCCCTTATCAAACCCAACCATAGATCTTGTAGAGAGAGAGTAGCGAGGAAGGAATATCTACAAGGAAAGAAAACGGAGACTCCATTTTAACACACCAGGTCAACCAGTTCTCAAAGCTGATTTTACCAGTCCAACCGTTTGACATTTCATCGCACGTCCATCAGAACTGAACCGGCTTCATTTGGTGAAGGTGGCCACCACAGCCCACAGCAGCTCATTGGTGTTGTTCTTCATGCTCTCGCCCTCAGGCTCCAGGTCCAGCAGCTGCCGTACTCTCTTCATGGCCAGATCATACTGGTCATCCAGCAGCGGGGCGAACGCATTCTCTAGTACGTCAGAGGAATGGGCGAGGAATATAAGGGCCAGAATACGCTTGTCCATTCGGTGAGGGTCGTTCACCCACTTGTCCAGTACGGCCTCCTGCACCTTCTTAATAAGGCGCTGCTTAATATTATTGTTGGTAAGGGGGTGTGTAGTCATGTCGAACAGAAGAAAGTTTTGTTTCTCGGTGGTGAGGACACCCTTCTCTACGAGGTTCTTAGCCAGGCGCTCTCGGACGTTACGCAGCTGATAGTGAAGCTTCAATGGGTTCCATGTCTCACCTGCAAACGATACAAACTTACATTCATTTTATTTGACATGGACAGAGACTAAACTAACCTATCATAGTCAAAATGACCACTAAAATACTCAATTTGTGACCGTTGACTGCATAAGAGGTTTTCTTTCCCAAAGATGTAATATATGATCCCTTTTTCCTGATAAATTGCTATGGCTATAACTTAAAATTCTAGACTGTATCAAGAAAATAATTAAAATCAACAGAAATAAACCCACAAAAACAGCTGTTCAAAATAAAATCAGGCATAAGATGTACAATTCCCATAGGGGCTGTATTTTTGTGACATTTCACTGTAAAGGAAAGAGATTAAATTGAACAAATGAGGCCTGATTGCATGTTGTTCAGGTGTTGTCAACATTTAAATGAGAAATGTATTAAATCAGAAATGTAAATAAAATCATTTTTCATAACTATTCAGACAATACCAGCACAAGGTAAGGTCAGATATGAGTGCTTTCCTTGAGTGGGTCACACTGTTCTTGAAAATTATTTTTCCTGTTCTGTGTGATTGCTAGACAGCTGGACTTATAATAATAATGCATATTTATTATAAAAAATAAAAATAAATAAAATAATTAGAAATATTAAGGATTGCACCATTATTAAATTTCCAGTTAATATCAATAAGCTTGCATATTTAAATGGGAGAGAACTAATAATTGCCAATATTTTGATTCTACACTACTATGCCTGAATAAAAAATAAAATACCAACAAAACAAAACACTTATATTTTTAAATGCAAGTGAATTTAGGCATAGCAACATTATAATGTACAGTATGGCCATTCATTTTAAGATTGCTAAAGATTGCATTTAACACTGGCATTACATAATTATTTTTATGATTTTAATTACTTAATTTGAGCATTAGATGATGGCAAAGGTCATCAAAAATAAATATACAATATCAAGCAATATCCATAAAAAAATAAAAAAAAATTCAAGTAGTGTAGTCCCATTTATTACTAGTGTCTCCTACAGGATCATTACATTATTAATAGTTTTCATAGGTTTTCTTTAAGATTTTAGCAGCTTGCATTAGTTTTGAAAGCAGAAGTCATGCAGAAGTCCCTTGAGCGAGCACCACGGCTCAGTTGGTCGGCCCCTGTGGTGAAGCAGAGAAGCACAGACATCTCAGGATCAAAGCAGACTGTGGTAGAGCATTTGCTAGTCATCATCCTGCAGTAATTTATGGCTCTGATCTAATTCTGAGCACATTTTTATACACTTTCTAAACGAGGACGGCAGCTCCTTCTCTCAGATGCTTTGATCTCACCCTTTGACCCGTTGGCTTACCATGCTGAGACATTTCCAAATGAGCTCATAACCACAGTAGGTAACCGAAATCTCTCTCAAAATCCACACTCTGGACCAAAGCGAGTCTGGATACAGCATGTTTATGTGCACCAGGTACAGTACATTTGGAAGGTAGCAGTGGTTCAAATGATTAAATTCAATACAATTTCATATAATCTAATTACACTACCATTCAAAAGGTTGGGGCCAGGAGGATTTTTGTCTTGGATAGAAATGAATGCTTTTATTCAGCAAGGATGCTTGGAATTGATCAGAATTGACAGCAAAGAATTGTATAATGTTACAAAAGATTATAAATACAAATAAATGCTGTTCATCTTAACATTCTGTTTATCAAAGAATCCTGAAAAAAGTATCATGGGCATGCTCCCACAAAAATATTAAAGGGACAGTTCACCCAAAAAGGAAAATTACCCCATGATTTACTGGGTGTGTATGACTTTCTTCTTTCAAACGAATACAATCAGACTTAAATTAAAAAAGTACTTTAATGATGGATGGATGCACTTTTTTGGCCTTCAAAATCTCAACCCCCATTCACTGGACATGTTTTATTATAACTCTGATTGTATTCGTCTGAAAGAAGAAAGTCATATACACCTAGGATGGCTTGATGGCGAGTAAATCATGGGGTAATTTTCATTTTATTTTCATTTTCACAAGGACACTGACCAAACAAATAAATATAGTAAACAAAAGGATAAAAACGACAGATCGTGTCCATGTTTTTGCCACAAAATTACGTTTTATTGTGTACAGAAAGTACATATTCTATCTCTCCCGCTCTCTCTCCCTCACAGCCGCACATACAGTTAACATAAGCGCTAATGATGTTAGCGCTACTCTGATGATTTTATCAGTAACATAGTTTAACAACTTAAAAACTACATGACTGCTCACATGCGAGGTAACAATGGCGCTGTTCGTGAAGAAAATTAACTTAAAGTTTCACTATAACCAGAGACATTGCTGATGAACACTGCTGAGAGACGCATAGACTCACAGAGGTATAGTTGATCTCTCGCTCGCTCTCATAACTTAGCTATTAAATGTACTGGTGCTCCTTATTTGGAAGTCTTCATGGTCAAAAAGACCGGACAGCTAAAATGTAAAATGAAATATATCATCTGATTGATGTCTTGAGGTGTGGCAACCGTAGTATACTACGTGGCCGCATCACCACCTCGGGTGTGCATTATTTTTCTAATAATTCAACTGCCCGTCGTAAATTATTCCTTACTTAACACCCACACACGTTTGAAGAGTAGTATATAATATAATCAATAAATAGGAGTCTTGTTTACAACCACCATAATAAATAAATGAATGCGTTTAAAGATACATTTTTATGTTGTACTCTAAAGACAAAGTAAGGTATCGAGGTTATCAAAATAAATAATTGGCAAGATTGATAAAGTCAAATGATCTGTGCAAAACTCACCACTGAGTAACTCTATCCAGCTCTGCACGGTTTCGGGTGGTTGAGTGTCTTTTATGTGTTTCAGAGCCTCATCCAACAGCACATCCCCTGTCGGAGCATCAGACTTACATATAACCTAAAAAAACGACAAGAAACACCTTACTTAACACATTAAAACACCCCAATGCACAAAGCACCACTTACAATCAAGGCAGTGAACTCAAGAGGATGAAATCATGTGAAGGAGATTAACTACTTCAACTGAAGACCAAAGAGTTTTACCTCATATATTAAATGTAATGCATTTTCCAGGGATACATCTCGGTTTAATAATAAAAGTTCTCACTTACAACAGCCAACACCAACCGCAAAAAACGGCCTCATGACACACAATTAATATCAAAGAGCTCCCTCTTGTGGTAGGAAGTGACCTAAGCTATTTTAAATGTACTGACACCAGAGTGCTGAATTTTACAAGCACATAAAGAATATATCTTCTAAATTAGTTCAGTCCAGTTATGTGATTGTAGAAACATTTACCATCAGTACAGCCAAATGTTGGTCTTACATTACATTTGTCCATACAATGAAAGTAAATGGGATCCACTGTTTTTTGAACTCCAGCATTTTTCAGTCTTTTTTATGTCCCACAGAAGAAAGAAGGTTTGCAATCACATGAGGGTTAGTTAATGATGACAACATTTTCATTTTTAGGTGAACCATCCCTTTAAATGCTTGTAGAACTGAAGGAGGGATGCAAAACAGGAAGCCTCTCCCTATCATATGATCATTTCCAGAGAACTGAACAGTTTGTCTTACCTTCCGGGCAAGCAGGCTTTTCCTCCTCATGCCACAGGCCTCCAGCTGCAGTCTCCCTCGTAAGGCCAGCTCAATGAGCATGCAGCCCCGCAGGCCTGATGAAATGCAGTCATTCCAGAAGGAGGTGTAGCCCTTGCACCAAAACAAAATAAAGAAAGTCAATATACATGCCCCATCGAAGTTCAGAGCTCCAGAGTAACTAGACTTTCCAACTTAACAAAGAAAATGTCCAAACACAGTTTACAGATGACTCAAAATGACAAAAACTGCTAATATGGACTCCAGTTGTTTAGTGTAAAGACCAAAGGATCACACAAGGATCTTAAGTTGGCACAAATAGGAAAAAAACCTGACTCCAAAAAAGTGATCTGTAATTTGAATGTGAATTTAAGAATAGCCATTAAAAAAATGTATGTACGTGTATAGATGGCTAGTTGAGGTAAAAAAAAAAGCATTCTACAAACTAGAAAATACATAAACAGGCAAAACAATAAGAATTTGTTTTGTCACAATTTGTGTTAGACTGATACAATTCTGTGTGACTATTGCATTTTGCAATTCAGTAAATTTCACCTTATGTTATTATTCCACTTCAGCTTCCTGTGAGGTGTGGCCTGAACTGAACTGTGAATTTCTCCCAACACTCTAGTTTGTGCAGTGTCATGGTTAGCAGTGGATGAAGTGAGCAATGGATCTCTCCAGTATTAACAAGGGCTGCTTTGTGAGGTCCAGTCTGCTGTCCCAGAGGCCACTACTGGGAAACAACAGGCCTCTTTCAAGGCACTGGCAACACAGGCGATGCTCTGCACGTGCATGCAAAAAACTCAGAGTGATAAAAGCACAATGCTATCTCATTCTATGTTCTCAATGATCTGTATCATGGCAATTCATCTTGCACTGTCAAGCTCATTCAAATACAGGAAGCATGTGGATAAAAAAAAAAATAAATACAACACAACTCATATCTAACTTTGCCAAATCAAAGCACAAAGTCCTAGGACAAATGAGAAAAACTGAAAATGATGTCATAATTTACCAAACCACATCCCAACCTTTTCCCCCCAGTGGAACTTAAAATTGCCATCAAATATCAAAGAAATTCTAATGAATACTGGTCTTACTATTCATTAAAGAATCTTGAGAAATGTGTATCACTGTTTCCACAAAAATATTAAGCAGCACAGCTGTTTTCAACATGGTTAATAATAACTAATTCTTCTTGAGCACCAAATCAGCATATTCAAATGTATAAATTATCCAATGTTTCTGTTTTTATTGTGTGAGAAGAGCCTTCTTTCAAAACTAATTTTGTATTTGTTACCGGCCTCAAACTTTTGAACGGTAGGGTAGATGTTGAACATATCACGACTATATGTGATCCTTTGATTACTGACATTGCTAGAATGACAGACTGGCAAAATAAAAGTATGGCAAAACCTGAATGACTTCAGTAACTTATCTTTTAAAAAATAAGTAATTAAAATGAATGCATTGGACAATTAAAATATCGCTTCTTTAAAGAACACAATAGTCAGGCTCACAAAAGTCTGTCATAGTTGTCTTGTTGACACTGTACGTAAGTTCTCTGTCATGGGAGTAAACTAGATACCTGAGCTCTGATAACAGCATAAGAGCTCACTAAGAGACGACACGCAGGCAGACAATCATGATAATGGCTCAGTAGGCAAATGCAGCTGTATTTAAACATGGCACAGTCAGAACTGTTGGAGGAGATGAACCACATGCAAAATAGATGAATGATGTATTTATATAGCGCTTTAATGTGTATTGTTGTACACCCAAAGCGCTTTACAATCATGTGGGGGGGGGGGGGTCTCTCCTCAACAACCACCAGTGTGCAGCATCCACTTGGATGATGCGACGGCTGCCACAGGACAACGGCGCCAGTGCGCTCACCACACACCAGCTACAGGTGGAGAGAAGAGAGAGTCATAGAGCCAATCAAGTGGATGCTCTTATTTACTTCACAGTAGAAGAAGAAGAATTTTCTATTTGTCACATACACAATTATACACAGTATAAACACACTGTAAAAATGTACTGTAGAATTTACAGGATGTTACTGGCATAAAAGTTGCCAATAAAATCCTGTAAAATGATGTTAATTGCTGTAAAATGGATTACAGTATAATACTGCAAAGCAAATTACAGTTAATTGCTGTATGTGAAATCCAGTATTTTGTAGTATTTTTACAGCAACATTGAATTAAACTTGTAGTTTATTTTACAGCAATATTTTGTAGTTTTACTAAAGTACAGTATTTACCTGGCATCACAAGTTGCCAATAAAGTCCTGTAAATATGTTTTACAGCATTTTTTTGTAATTTGACTAAATTACACTATTTACCTGGCAACAAAAGTCGCCAATAAAATCCTATAAATACCCTAAATCCAAGATGATATCGTAATAATTTAACAATGAAAATTCTGTAAAGAACAATTTTAACAGTAAACTGTAAAATACTGATATAAATACATTATCATGAGCACTATCTTAATACATTTACAAAGGAATAAAAACCAAGTCAAAGATGTTGCAAATAAGTATTTATTAAAACTGGCAGAAAGACATCGCAAGGCTTTTAATGGTAAAATAAAATGTTCAGTCTTTCAACAGTTCTTATCTTAAAATCTTATCAAAACCTTTTCATAAAAATAACAGCAACACAAAATAACTACAAATACCTGTTTAAAAAAAGCAATATTCTGAGTAGAACATTAACTTTCTATAAAAATGAAGATCAATCAACAGAATTTGTATAATTTTGGTAAAATATATATATATATATATATTTTTAAGAAAAATGATTAAAATAAAATGCTGGAATCACCATTATACCACAAATTCTGTTGTTTGTGCTTATGTTCTATTAAAATGAGAATATTCATGCAAAAGACAATTTAATAAATACATACTGAAAGTCCATCAACATTCTGAGATGAGCACACACACTTCTCTGAGACCTTTCCACTTGTTTAGCCTCTATGTATCCATCTCGTATCCAGTGAGAGTTGTGATTCCAAGAAAACATCTGCGCATAAAAACAAGCAGAAGCTTTAAGATAAAGTTCAGTATTTAATGAAACTAGCTCAATAAAATAAATGTAAAAATTCCACTTATACGATACAATCAGCATCTACCAGTACTTAAAGAGTTACTCCACCCCAAAATGAAAATGTTGTCATTAATCACTTCCAAACACGTTCTGTGTCAACTGCGCCACACGGATATGCTTTCTACGTTTGTTTACGCTTTGATTTGATTTGTGGCGCAGCTGACACAGAATAGCATACGCAGTTTGCTTCCAGTGGATACTCTCCAAAATGGTGCTACGCTGACACAGAGTAGACAAATTGTTGAATAAAGTTGTTATTTTTGTTTTCTTTGCATACAAAAAAGTATCCTCGTCGCTTCATAAAATTACGGTTGAACCACTGATGGCAGACGGACTATTTTGACGATGTCATTCATACTTTTCTGGGCTTGGACAGTGTTAATTGTTTGGCAGTCAATGGGACAGTCACAAGCCTCCCGGTTTTCATCCAAAATATTTTTAAATTGTGTTCCGAAGCCGAACAAAGCTTTTACGGGTTTGAACGACATGGGGGTAAGTGATTAATGACAAAAAAATATATTATGGGGTGGAGTAACCCTTTAAACTAAATAAGTAACCTTTTTGGCAAATTAAATTATTCAAGTAAAACAAGTTACCTTTGAAAAAATTCAAGTGTGTCCCACCAGACTGAAGTTGTAATAAGACTGCAAATCCAGCCACAAAGTTGAGGTATAAATTCACAACCATCTGACCCTCAAATGGTCAAAAGCCACTGCACTGGGTGCACCTGAAATGAATAAATATAAGCAATAACGCAATCTAAAATACAGTGCTTCAATATAAAATGTAATCTAAAATACAAGTTTATTCAATAATTTACAGAATTAATAAGATTTAATACATTACCTAATATAATCAGCTTCAGAGAGTCTTGAAGCATCAAACATTTCTCCACATCAGCTGCTATTCTTTGCACCTACAAGAAATAAAGACAATTATGTTCTTTAAATGTATTTACATAAATGAGACCAAAATGAACACCAAAAAGGCATATATTTTATCAATAAATTAAATTAATACATTGTAGAACTGTACCACCAATCAAATTAAATGATTTACAATGCAAAATTACAACTGTGTTATGACACTATTGTTTTACATACATTTTTGAAGATACAAATAAGAAATGTTGGAAAAATGCAATGATACTTTTTAAACGTGAAACTAAATCGCCATTAGGTGGCAGCAGATAACTTAATGAGTGAGTCAACGGAGTCATTCATTGTACCGATCCGTTTATAATGCTGAATCTTTCAGTAAAAACATTGCTGAGTTTGCTTTGATCTTTGTTTGGAACGGTTTTCGTTGGTGAAATAGAACAAGAGTCAATATTGTGTCTAAAAAGTAAGTAACAATGTTAACAAATTGTTTATTGAACTATGCATTTGCAATCGTGATAGTCAGCAAAACAACTCACTTGTTATGCTACTTAACGATATCATATGTTATAAATAAACTCTACAGTTTGAACATTTCCCTCATGTTTCTTCCGTGAGTTTGTGTGTGCCGTAAAGCTGATTTGTTTTGATGTTGAATGTAATAAAATCAGAATCAGTCTCGCGTTTCGATGCTTCCTTAGTTATTTTTTTCACTCCAATTTGAATCAGGCTAACTTGTCCAGTCGGGCATGTAAAGATGTCTTTCACTTAAAAAATGGCCCGAACGAGCTTTAATGTCGAGTACAACTACAGTGGCAATAGACACAATTTCTCATTTACATGTAGTTTCTAATTATAGTAAGATGTTGTGTCAATATGGGACAGTTGAACACATAAACAAATGCAATTTCACATATTTTGCTGTTCGTCAGTTATTTCAACAGATATTGGTTACTATGACAATAGTTCGCATTGGGCTTTAAGTTCAAAGTTGGGTAAACACTACTTTAAATGCTCTCAGAAAGAAAAGTAAACTGCCAAAATGAGAAAAAACCTAACTACGCTATGATAGCATTTTCCAGCTTACTGCACTTACCAAGGCCGCTTGTCTAAATGCCGTTATAGGAGGCTATTGTGACATAATATCGCTTATACATTAACTTAAATAAATACAAAAGGATACATTTCTTAAGAAAAATTAAGTGAACTTACCAGGAATTATGAATAAAGCCTCTAATCTTCAATCGTTCTCACGCTGCTCCAGTCGGCTGGATTTCAGATTTGAATGATGCACGCGCAATCCCACAATGCCACACTACAGTAAGTTAGTGTAAAAAGCAGGAGCTACAGTGACAACACCTGCTTCTTGTAAATTAATTACAGTTGACATGGAAATATACTGTTAACAACTGTAAAACCTTATTTGACCCATAATGCATTGCGAATTACAGCTACATCTTGTAAAACGTTCAAACAGTAATATTCTGTAAAACTTTGATGTAGAAACTACAGCAATTTAACCCATCCAGTGTGTACATACACTTGGAGCAGTGGGCAGCCGACGCTGCGGCGCCCGGGGAGCAGTTGGGGGTTCAGTGCCTTGCTCAAGGGTCTCACCTCAGTCGTGGACAATTCCTGCCGGAGCCGAGATTCGAACCCACAACCTCGGGTTACAAGTCCGACGCTCTATCCAATAGGCCACGACTGCCCCCGTTAAATCAATAGTAGATCAATGTTTAATGTCATCTTATCATATCTCATCTTTTCTTGTTGGTTTAATGTGGTTAGACATATGCAATCAGGTTTAAAATGTCAAGGTGTCCAGGTAACATGACCCAGTCTGTGTCCTTGTTGACATATTAGAAATATTATTAACAATTATTTTACACATTACAGGTTTAAGATTATAATTTAGTGTTTTTGCTGCTCATAATTATTCCCATTACCAAAATGCATTATTGTGATGTAATAGGGTAACATGGCATTACTTGCATCACAATTGGAGTAAAATATGGCCTACACGTTTCTGACAGGCTCGGTAAGATTCTCCAAATCAAGCAACACAACCAAACAATAGCCAGACTCTAAAGTGTTTGTTTGGTGACAATTTTTCTGTAAATTTTGTGCCACCCATAAGCATGAGCAAACTGTAGTACTGGGACATGTTAAGTTAAGCCATTTATCCTTTCTGCTGCTTTCCATGCAGATAAGCAAATCTTAAGTGAGGCCTCTGTTTAGGGTTCTACATGATATTCAATAACTGAACATGGCAGGGACATAAAACCCAGGATTAAAGACCTTCTGTAATAATGTACTTGTGCAGTGCTGTTAAAAACAAAAGGAAAGTTATCTACCACTTTTACAAAAACTAACATAGTGAACAAACTCTAAAGCGTATGACACTTCCACGATCAATGTAAGATGCTGAATGGATCCTAAATATCCTAAACATAACAACAGGGGAAGAAACACATATACATTATATAAATATAAAGTCAACCCTTTGCAAATCTCTGTTGTAGAAAGAAAATAAGACAGAATGATTTCAGGTTTGATAGGCCAAGGAAAAGCTAAATATTTCACTTAAAATGTAGAGAAATCTCTACATTTATTGACAAATAGTGCCTCTTGAAACTGTCAAACCTGATATTTGACATGTACAACAACCAAAGACCCACTGTTTGAGGTCTGTGGGTAAAGAAATCCACAGACATCCTGCCCAAATAAAACACTTTGAATGATACCAAAAAGCTGTTGTTGAGAGTATAACGGAAAGCAGGCAGTAATTTGAAATGAATGGGCTATAAAGAGAGGTGTAACCACGGCACAGAGGCCAGACAATGAGGTAAGTGCAATTCACTACCTACTAAACACCTTTAATTAAGGGTCAGTCAACACAATTACAGCAGGCATCTCACAGCCAAACTGGCTCATTTTAGGCTTTTTTCCCCTTTAGACAGTCAAATTAGTTCATATCATCATAGTGGCATCTATGAGTGTTCTACATAAAATTGTGGAGATAATAATTACCTATCAATGATCCATGTATTTTATTTTTCAAACAGATCCTCCATATTGGTGACGCCCCTCCTAATGAATGGCTATAATCACAATGAAATACTAGCTTACTACTTCCTGAATACTATGCTTTACACACAGTAAAAAACAGTAGTATGGCTACACCATTATCACATGACCTTATCACATTGCAGCCAGTGATGTCATTATCAGGAAAATAAAACAATAAAAACTTAAGTTACAATTTTAAGGTGTCTTTGTTACAGTGTAATTATAAATTTAAGTACTGAGTATTCTTAATTAACTACGTGTACTTACTATGGGGTTAGGTTTTGAATTAGGGTTTGGCTTAGAGTAACTTGCATATAATTATGCATCATTTATTGTTATTATAATAGTAAGTACATGTAACGTGTAACAAGAACACCTTAAAATAAGTGTTACCAAAACTTCTTAGTAGAGGTGTCAAGACCTAGGTTTCAGATAAGACAGACATGGAGAAGCACCACAACAAACAAACAAAGGTCATCTTTGGATTTGTTCCAAAATGCTTCTTGGCATGACTATGCTAAGCATATCTGGATGCTTCTTAAGAATGTGTACATGTGGGCGTCTAGTGACAAGGACAGGGGTCCCAGTGGGGGATGAGTGCATTTTAACAACAAACATGTATCTTTTATCTGTAGATTTGTATCAATATACACAACTGCTTCAAATTCATACTCTTATCAGTTATATATTGTATAAAAACTATCATAATATATTTCATGTAAATATGGCATACAATTGTCATAACATCAAAACGTCACACTGCTTAGGCTAACGTTACCTTATGCTACACGAAACAGCCTATATTTGTATATTAGGGAGTTAAATGGTTTAGTCTGTTTTTAACCGATGTAACGTTAGTTTTTAACTATTATTTGTTATGACAGTCTGGTGGGCCAGAGAGATAACTTATAATGCAGTTTAAAGCAAGCTAAAAGCTACATTGAATCACAACAATCATGTGGCTGACTTTAAACAAGCAACCGGGCTAAAATTAAAAACAAACTTATTGTTTTCAGCTCCTTCTTTCTTTAAAGAGCTCAATTATCAACTGGGAGCGATCGTGGCGAGTGAAGATGAGATAACGTTAAAGGGCTAAACATCGACTAACAGTTACAGTCTAACGTTACTAAGCAAAATAAAGCAAAACAACAACAACCTCGCGGTCTTTCAAGCCCAACAGCAGTACTTCCTCCATCAGGGTCAGTCTGGCTTCCTTGGAATCACCGCTGTCATCGTCGTCCAGCTCGTCTCCACGGCGGGGCTCGTAGTCCTCGTCGCCGGATACGCGGTCGCGGTCTGCGGCAGCAGCGCTGCGCGAAGCCTCGGTGCGTCTTTGCACCAGGCCGGAGCTCCGCTGGGTCAAAGTACTCATCTCTCAAACACTAAAACTAAATCTCCTTCCCAGACAACTCCTGTCTGAGAAAAGACTGACTTATTCAGTCCGATGCATAAATGATTCTCGGGGTGAATTAGGGGAATGAAGGTGTAAATCGGGATTTGTTTTGGAGAGGGGCCCCTCGCGAACCCTACCGCGGAGCGTCGCCGATTCCGTCAGGTTTAATATGGCGACGAGAACAGCAGTGGATGTGGCATCTCGACACTCAGATTGGATCTCCCAACTCGGAGATTCAATCCATATATATATATATATATATATATATAAACTTGGGGGCTACATACCGAGACAGCATTTTTTTGAGCATCTTTGTGCGTTAGGGTAATATAGTTAACTACAACCAAAACCATTTAAAACATCTTGGTTACTTGAAATAAAATAAACTATTTAAAAACAAACAAACAAAACAGCTAGGTGCTAAAGCAACATTTCTCATTTTTATTTATTTTAACTTATAAATAAAACAAATACAATTTAATAAAAACTATATACCTATATACAAAATAAAATAAATAAAAAACAGACCAATGACATAAATTACTACTAAACTTTAACTAAAAAAACTAATAAATTCTAAGAATGTCTCAGTGATACTAAAATAGCTGGGTATCACACTAGGTGTTTGTGACAGACTTCAGATGGTGCCATAAATAGATTAAATAATGTATTTTAACATTTTGCATTGAAGTTGTACTGTACATTTATTTTTAGTCTATTTAGTTTTCTAAGAATGTGCACTTTCAGGAGAATCAGAGGACAAAGAATAACAATCATAAAATATCTCAAATATTATAAAGAAAGATAAATCTTAAAAAAAAAAAATTGTAAAATGTCAGAACTATAACCTTTAAAAGTTATGGTGTTTAATCTAAAAATTATTGCTTGTTCGATTATTTGTAATAAGAATTGAACATTGCAAAGCATCGTGCAAAGCAGTCTTTTATTTCAATCATATTTCGTGGACAAAAAGATAGAGTGACATATTTCTCAAATGCATATATAAAAAGTAGTTAATGCTTCTTTTACGTGTCAATGGTCCAAAAATAAAGCAACATATATTTCAAGGCCAAACTCTGATTATGTGAACATTAAAAGTTGGTTATAGAAAAATACCAAACATTTGTACAGTAATAAAGTTCAGTAATAAGTTTCAAATCCAGCTTGCAATCACTTGCCACACACAAGAGAAGTGCTGAACTGAACAGAATCAGATTTACAGTGATTGACTGGCAAGCAGCAGTAGTGCAAAACAAAATACTCAGGAAACTGCTTTCTCCACACCTTTGCTAGCAAATAACACAGTTCAGAGTTTACATCAGTTTCATTACATTTCAAATGCTGAAAAACACAATTTGACCAACACATTTTTTGAATGAAATGCCTGTTGATTTGTGGCAGTAGTCCTACAGGCACCTCAGAAAGTAAAAATAAGAAAATGTGCACAAATGCAGATACAGTATTACATTAGCTTATGTTTAAATAATTATATTTGCAGAGGCTTGCAGTTTACTATGATTTTCCATGTGTGTGTGTGTATATATATATATATATATATATATATATATGCGGCAGTTGAATCTTGTTGTGGTAAGAATGAATAAATTGTGATAATATTAATAATCAGCTTTGTGTACTTTTTTAAATCATCGTGTCTCAATGTACTACTAAAATAACAGCCAGCCTATCACTGGATGGCTAAGAGCCACACAGTGTACATTATGCAACAAAGCACTGAATCTCTGAGACTGCTGATCTCATGCATTGTTCCATTCTTCCTGTTCCCTACATTTTCTTTTCTTACAAAAACCCGAAGGTTGACTTGGCATTGAGGGGAAAGAAATGAGCAGTTACATCGGACCACAGTGAGTATAATCTAATCTCAATACATTTTAAATGCAGCAGTAACAATAATATACCTGTAGATGGCTCTACACTATTTCCTTGGCTAACCTTTAGATACAGAAAGCATGCCTTAAGAACTGCAGTGGCCTTTTTCCAACCCTCTGAGTACAGTAATATGTGAGGAGTCACAGAAGTGTGGAAGTCAGATGTATTTGTAACTGTATAATGGTTGCTATGATTCAGGATAATTTCATCCATTCATGGACCACTGGAATGGAATACTGTTTGGAATGTTACTTGGTAATGATTTTATGTAACACTGCACTGTGGAAAGGCTGGAAGCTCAGGGCTATATCCTGTTCCTGTTTTGTGATGAGCAAGAGAACAATTCTAGGTATTGTTCCGTTAAGAACATCAAAAATAAAAGAGCTTACATCCTGCCTGAAGGCTCATATTATGTTTTCGATACAGTAGGGCACATGTGGTTTGACAAAAGCCTGTTTTACTTTCCAAAAGGACCCGCTTTAGCACCAAAGGCACTTTAAGCACCTAATTTGAATCTGACAAGGCAACTATAATCCCGTATTTACCTCATAATGTTATAATTTAATAATAAATGGACGAATATTTCATATATGGGTGAAAAAAGACTCTTTGTTAAACAAAACTCACAACCGAACTGGCCTCATCCTCCTGATTGGCTAGGCTGTCACTTACCATAAGGCTTTGCATCAGACCTGTAGGAATGATGGGCTTGAAAGATCGGTTGCGGGTGTAAGCGAAGGGAAATGAGGATGACAATCGTCCCGAGTACCCGAACGAGAGCAGCCGGTGCTGAAGGTATGGACGGTGATCAAGTTTAGCAGCTTGTGACGAGTCTCTTTGCTCCAGCACACGCTTCAGATCCTGCACCTGACTTAGAAGTTCCATAAGCTTGGTCATGACAGCCACGGAGCCTCCGCCCTGGATGTACACCCCAGGAATCCAGCGCAGGTAGCGCTGCATCCAGACGCGGACAGCCGGTCCGTCCAGACAAGGGAGCAGGAGGCCGTGATAGTCCAGAGGACGGTACAGCCAGGACTCGTAGAACTCTCGGGAGGTGGCAGCGGGGGAGTCAGGAGAGCCCATCCAGCGACTGAGACGCTTCACTCGTAGCATCTTTTTAAGGCTGTCGGTCTCGTCCTTAAAGAAACCTTTCTTCAGTGGGGTTTTGAAAGCTGTGCTGGGTAAGGACAAACTGTCTTTGGTGCTAGAGATTTTAAATAAAAACAATGTAATTATTACTCTGCACAAAAATGAATGCACAGAATGAACTCAACTTAGACATCATTCAATATAAACAGTATAAGCCAGACAAACAAACATGAAGCAAAAATAGGGCAAGATTGGGTTGGTGTCTCCCTCACTTTAATTTTCCTCTTGACTACAGACATCACTACATCTCAACAAATTTACCAAATAGCTATGCTCTAATTAAGCTTTTATCTGAACACTGAAATTTGTGAGATGTATTATATCTGAATAGTAAATCATTTAGATTTGTATTGTAACAAATACAGGTTTTTTATATTTTGCAGCAAGAGATTAATATGGAAGCCCGTTTCCGCCACGGACTAAAAACAGTCGTTTTTATCTCACAATTCTGATTTTTTTTTCTCTCACAATGATGAGTTTTTGCATCTCACAGTTCTGATTTTTTCTTCTTCTCAGAATACAAACTGACTTTTTTCTCAGAATTGCATGATATGAACTCGCAATTGCGAGTTATAAAGTCAGAATAGTGGGATATAAACTCGCAATAGCGAGTAATAAAATCAAAATGGCAAGACAAACTCACAGTTTGGACTTTCTTTTTCTCCGAATTGCATGATACAAACTTTGTGAGCAATTGAGAGTTATAAAGTCATAATAGTGGGATAGAAACTCGCAAGTACACGATAAAAAGTCAGAATTGTGAGATAAGTCACAACTACCTTTTTATTTTTTATTCAGTGGCACAAACGGGCTTCCATAGGTTAAATAAGAATTGGGAATTTTTTTTTTTATTTAAATTCAGCATGAAATAGACATTGCAAAAATATGTATCCCTATTGTGACCTATTCAAGTTATCAAACAATAATAATAAAAAAAATTGTGGGTGTCCAGATTTTGTCCATCAGTAATGATTGGATCATAGAAAATGGGCATTACAAAATAAATGGGTGCACATTATAAAAATAATGATAAAATTAAATGAATGATGATTAAAAAAAGCTTTTTTATATTTAAAATATAAAAATATTATATAAAACTGTGAATATTTACATACATTATTTTATTTTACAATGCAGGTGTCTGCAAATAATTCAGATTACATAGTGTAATTAAGCTATGTGTCTTTGACTGGGATTCTGTCATTGATTTATTGGTCATTATTCAGGTAATTGTAAACATGCATCCATTTATTGATTTGATGACACCTTATTGAAACATAAATCATTGTGTTTCACATGATATCAGATATATCTGCATTTTAAATGTTGTGCTACAAAACCTAAATGTGCAAATTTATTTCCATTAATAATATACTGCATGCTCATTTCTAAATATGATCAAATATAGCAGTAAATGAACACAGATCTTAAGGAAGGCATTTTTCCACATCTTTCCCTAAATTATGAAATATAGGAGCATTCCCCTCTCTCACCTTAGGCTTGTGAGGTCTGCGTACAGCTTTCTCATGTTTCACCTTTTCTGAATACAGGGGGTTAAAGAAGAAACTCTGGGCCTTGCTGTCAAACTGCACAGACCAGTCCCACACTGTAGGGCAGCTCAATGTGCCGCTTTGTGCAAGCGGTGACTCTGCCTGCCAAGAAAATCATGCACAGGCAGTTAGCAGGAGGCGTGCCGACTGTGTCAGTGAGGCAACAGCCACCATCTCTGGAGAACATGTAGACTAATAACAGCATTACAGAGGGCTGACTGTTTTCTTGTTAGCCACTGTACTTCTATAGAGGCCTCTAATACTGTTTAACATGCAGAATGGTGAATGCAGTACTCAAAAAGCAATCTTTAATACAGTGTAGCAAACTAACTCTAAGGTGCAATCCCAATGACACCAACCTCAACAAGATTTAAAAATAAAATATATAAGTTCTACCTTCATAACACTTTCTCTGTGATGGGCAGAGTTAAACAGAAAGGTGCTAAAGATTGGCACGTGAAAACTGTCGGACAGCACAGTCAGGTAAGTCTCGGAGAACTGGAAGGCTGGGCTGTGCTGCTGAACAAGCTGCCACACGCACTCCAGGAACAGGAGGAAGACTGGAGAATGACACTGCATTGAGAAACAAGAATCAAATTAAAAAGAAAATGAGGATGAGAATGGCTTGTCTGTCGGACATCGTTAAATCAGACAATAAGATGGTCAGTATGCTGATGGGGTTTATTTTGCAATAATTCTCAATTTAAGAGGTAATTAAACGGACATTGCTTTTAGGTGGAATTATTTTATTATATGAAAAGAAAGAGACAGCGTGCAATGAAAAACATTATAGTACTGCAGAAGATTATCTGAACTGAATAGTCACGAGTTCAGTAATCTAAAAATCTAAATATATGAATGCCACGACTGACCAATCAGAATCAATTATTCCAGACAAACAAGTTCCAGGATGTGATTTTACAACCTGATAAAAGACAGGTTTGCAGGTTGCTTTTTTTGGCTGCAGAATAGCCTGTAATTCTCAGAGGTTAAGAATAATGAAAATGGAAAAATATAAAACAGTAAAAATTTCCACTAAGCCTCTGAAGAAACAACAGGCAAGAACGAGCATGCAATAATTACCTCCTTGTCTTTCTGATGGAGGTGATTACATCGGTCCAGGAAGGCATGGCAACCAGCCACCCACTCCTTCTGCACTAGACTCTGGAAACCCATCAGTGTTCTGTAATACGGGTCCAGCATGATCTGAGCCAGACTGGAGATCACACAGCACAGATCTGTTCCCTCTTCCTCTGCAATCAATCAATATTAAGACAAAATATCAGGGGATACGATCTCAAAGTCAAAGGGATGGATCTGTCAAGGTATAAAAGTACTTTATTTTTAAAGGTAAGGTGTGCAATTTATGCACCAAGTAGAATTGCAGTTCTATCAGGCCCTCCTACCACCCCTGGAGAAACAGGTGTCGTCCCATCCCAAACTCACACTATTGGTTAACCCAGAAACTAACATGTTGGACCACTCAAACAAACCAAAACATTTTTTTGAAACGGACCAGAATCTTTGGAAAGTTGAATTTAGTTGAAACATGCTTGACCTACCTGTTATAAGAACATTTGTGTTTTCCTTTTCAAGACATTCAACCACCTCTACTGCTTTTTGGAGACACTGTCTGTTGAGGACATTAAATACAGCTTGATAGTTTCATAGAATCTAATTAATGATTATGAGCAGGAATGCAAATAGTAGTATTTTATTAATGCAAGCTGACCTAATAATGTCTAGCCACCCTGAGCTTTCAAGGGAAGAGAACCATTTCACATCTGACAACCAAAAATCGGTTGAATTTTCTAAAAGAAAACAACAAAAACATTAAACAGTCATTGCAAACTAAATTTTCATCCTTTCATTTAATATAAGGATTTATTCACATTTCCTGTGAAAGAGATTGATATACTGTGACTCACCGATAAGAAAGAATTGTTTGAACTTGCTATATGACTGCTGGATGTCTTGGATATTAGGAAGTGATTCTGAGAGGTCCTCTGTTTTTACGGAGTAAAGGTAATTATGTGCAACTGCATTTATCATTCTGAAAAAGAAAACTGAATTTGTCAATGTGAAGGTACTATTGACAGTCAATAATATTGACAGTTTTTGCTTGTTTTTGCTGTGGACACCATTTTACACAACCATTTTGGCCTTTCAGCTGATCAGAGAGCAGAAAGAAAGTATATTGGTTCATGCTAATGGAGTCTAGCACACTACTAGATCTTTTCAACTAGACTACTGTTCTTTGATTAAAAAAACTAAAACGTGCCCTTGAGTGTCAGAACATACAAACACAGAAACTCAGTGCACACATAACCATGAGGGTATCGCAGCAGTTAGGCTGATCTCATGGGATAAATAAACAGTTTAATAAACAGAGTCAGTATATTCTTTTACGTGTCCAAGTGCCTTTGGAAATCCTCATCTTCCTGTGTCACAGACGGGAAAGACGCTTTGAAGAGAGCACAGCCGCTGTGATGAGACCAACACCAAATCTAAAAAGAAAAATAACAGACATCCAACTTCAGTTACGATCAGCTATACAAATTACAACATTATAACAAACATTATGAAAATATTCATAAAAATTATTTAAATGCTTAGATCTTCAACAATATTCTTAACTCACTGGTAATCCCTTTCCCTTGGTAGCTGAATAAATCCCCTAGTGCGAATGGGATGACAAAGTACTTCGGTAACCTAAAATATCAGAGCAGTGTTTTTGTTAGATACATTTCAGTCACAATGTACCTTGTAATTCAAACAATAGTAGACACTTCACAGCCAAACAGCGGCAAAAAGTACCTTTGTGAGAGTTCAAAGTTCTCGTTTTCAGTAACTAATCTACAGTTCGCTTTTGTCCGTTTCATTTCCTGGGTCCAGTCCTCTGGTGAGTCAAACATAACTGTCTCCTGTTTCCGCTGCATTTCTGCAGATACAAAATACATCTTTTGTTGTTGTTCCAGGGTTGACTAATGAGGCTCAACAAACCCTGGCTGATAATAATACAAAAATATTTCTTAAAAAGCATATTAGAATGATTTCTGAAGGATATTGTGACACTGAAGCCTGGAGTAATGGCTGCTGAAAATTCAGCTTTGCATCGCAGGAATAAATGACATTACAATGTCTATAAAGAAAGAGTGACTGTTGTTCTTTCAGCCATCTGTTGAATTCCAGTTACACAGACTATGATCAGAATTTAGCAGCTGGTGCTACAAGCCCAGAGCTGCTTTTCAGATGTTCTGTATAAGTGTGACTTCATGAACTTCTCAAGGTGATGTTTTTCCTCATGTTGTACATGCAGTTACAGGTGTTTGATGAATTAATAGTTTCGGCTGCTGCTGTATTTGGAGGCATGTTGTTTAAAAAGCAGTAAAATGTTAATTACACATCAAAAACATAGGAATGAAGTACTCAGACAACGGCTGTACATCAACAAGTGAAACTGAAGAGTATCAACATCAACGCAGTGAAAGCCTCTACAAGAAGATAAATATGTACCTGGGCTTGGTGTCCCGGTATAGGAAAAGGCAAAGACACACTTCAGAGATTTCTCTTCCAAACAATGATGAGCAATACCGTGAAAGATCTTTAAACAAACAAACAAATAAATGCACAAGGATATGTGAAACCCTCTTTAATATATACATATACATTTCAGTCCTGATGTCAAAGAAATTACCCTTTTGGTATCTTCCTCCTTGGTGAATGTTAGACAGAACTGAAAGACTCGGAGGTCTTTACAGTGAATGATCATTTTGGATGGATATTTGTTCTTCACAAGGCCTCCTGTTATCAGTTTTCTCTTTTCATCATAAACTTTGAAAGAAATGAAATGTTTCTCAGAACTCAGTTCAAGACAATTCAAATTACATTCAAACCAAAAAGCTTGACCAAGAATTTTTTTTTAATTGTTAAACATGTTCAAGTCTATATTCATTAATAATGCTAAAAAGTAAAAACAATTATTACCACCATAGATGTGATCCACGCACATTAATGGAATGTCATTTTCTCCATAGAGTTTGTTCTTAAAGGTCTTGGCCTGGAACAAATGTAAGTGACACAACAGCCTCTTATTGTGCACTCTCAATGCAGTTAATGCAGACGATACCAAAGTAAGACCGCAATTAACTAATACCAAGTCATCTATGAAAGGTGCGTTTTTACACTGCACACCATAACTAACAGGAAAGCCAAACGCTGTTGCCTTGTTCAGTGTGCTGTATCAAACTTTCACACAATATTTTGTTTGTGAAATCAAGTGTGAAACACTTCAGTTCCTGTCAACCACCCTCAAATATAAGTCTGAAAGCAGCCTATGAAACCTCTTGATTCCAACTAACACTAACATCTGACCAAATTTAGCTTTCAGCAACAACACGTTCTGCAGCTTTTTAAGATCACTGATTAGATTAGTAACATTTATTTACTGATCTTAGTCGGTATACTGGTCTTAACAAGCCAAAAAATTTAAAATAAAAAAAATAAAAATAGGATCTGATAGCAAGAGTACCTGGCACGTCATGAATACCTGACCATTTGAAGCTGCTCTAAGTTGCCCCCAGGATTTCACAGCCAGTGAGTCAGGCACTCAAGTTCCTGAAATGGCAGCTAAAGTGAGAGCACTCACAGCGCAGTTCCTCATGCAAGGTCACCGAGCATGCAGTCTGGGAAACGCTTTTATTAGTTAAGACACCCAACGTTTCAAGGCCAACAAAAATTGCCTGTATTCACACTTTTTCTATTTACTCCATTTACATTTTTTTTTTTTAGCTGAAATGTTTATCCAAACCTGACTAACAAACAAGAACAAAATATTTATCATACAGGAGCAAACAAAATGAGCTCTGCAGGGTTTAATTTATTTGACTGAACAAACTCTTCGTGTACACTGCCATTTACCCAAATATGCTGATTTTCAATGCAGTAATTTAACTTCATAATTCAACTCCGTAATTTAAGGGTTAGGTTTAGGTTATGGTTTTGGATTCATAGCAGAGCTGTCAACTTAATGTGCTCATTTAACATAGTTACTAATAAACAACACGTTAAAAAAATATTAGCACATTCAGTCATGCCCACAGAATGAGTAATGAGCTTTTCAAGCAGCACACATTTAATAAAAATAATAAAAATAAATATTGATAAACAATGCCAATTAATAGTATTCTTATCATTAATATAGACAGTTGTATTAATATCTAGCTCACACGTTATCTTCTCGTCAAACCACACTACATGTACAAGAATGTTACAGTCTACATACAGGAAGTACATGATGCTTTAAAAAAACACTGTGGTTCTTTGGTGGCTTGAATTATAAACTATAGATGGCTTCTTAGGTGACAGTATTGTACATGTAACATAAGGCCATTTTTATGGAATACAGTGTTCATATGTTGATTATTTTGGTCTAATGAAAGCAGACAAACTCATGACTATTTCCGTGCTTCTGTGAAATGCTGGCAAATTCGTATAATGTCATTGGTATGTGTTTCTACAATACTCCACTGAGGGTTAGGTTTAGGGGTGAACCGTCATGCTTTCTTTCTTCAAAAAATCTTACATTTTCGTATGAATCAAATTCGTATGAATAGTAAAATACTGTAGTACTGATTCTCATGCGATTGTGTCAGGACAGAAGGGTTTGTTGAATCCTTACCGTCTCTTCCTGTGGGGTCTCATCACTAATGAACGTAACACGAAAATTGGTGCAGAACAATGTGCCAAAGACGCCACGCTGGGAGAGATCTTCTTGAGTGTATTTGAGAATGGGGTTGGCGCTACAGAACTCCACTTCACCTAATGAGCAACAGAATAACAGTCAGGTTAGTTTGAATAAACACAATGGCAACACCGGACGCGACAAAATGACCACTGCAAATCATTTTAACTTTGTTTCTGTACATCATAAATAGAACGAGGCATCAGTTTACATTCAGGGATTTGTTGTGTTGTGTCATTTGGCGCATCTAGTGTAGACAGCATCACTGATTACATTGGGTTTTATTGTATTTTGTTGTGTCGTGTCGTGCTACTCGCGTCTGGTGCAGACACGATGTTAGTTTTGTGGTGTGCAGAGCTTTAAAGAAATGCAGTCTGTATTTCAGTATATTACCCACTTTTCTGTATCTGCAAAACCACCCAGATTACATTAGAAGAGATCTCTGGAAGCTACCCTCTGAATTAGAGAACAATTATTATAGTCTGGATTGAAAATTACTCTGAGGGGACCAGTGACGCAAACAATTTTTTTTTAGATTTACTTACAATAATACAAAGAAAATCCAGAGAGAGCAAAACATTGTGTAAGGGATTTCCTATTTACCTGGTAGCAAATCAGGATGTTTCTCTTGCTTTGGTGGGTATTTCTCCAATTTTATTTCCTTAAGACGACAGAAGCAATAGAATTATAGTATAAACTGTAAATGTGATTGATAATCTAATAAAGTATATTACTAAATGACATTTTCACAAGTACTATATAATGTCAAAAACATCAGGCCACATTTCACACACTGAGTCGCTGCTGCAGAGTAAGCAAATATTTGGAGTCTAGATGCCTCCACGGGACATCTGCTCTGTAATGAAAACTCCAACTGCTGCTGTAGTACAGATGAGAATATATAGTAGAGAAATCATTTATTAAATTAAAGGAAGAGTTCACACAAAATAAACATTATGTCATTAACTACTCTTCATAATGTTGTTTGAAAATTGTATGACTGACTTTATTATTTTTAGAACACAAAAGGAGATATTTTAAAGAATGGTGGTAACTAGACAGTTTTGGTGTCCAGTGACATCCACCTTATGGACAAAAATATCCTCTTTTATGTTCTACAGATGAGAAAAAAGCCATACAGGTTTTTGGTAGACAATCCCTTTAACATTTGATTGAGTAACATTTTATTTTAGTGTAATATACAAGTAATATAATGAGAACTGAAAAAAAATTGAACAAAATCAAAATCAAGATACTGACTAAGATACTCAATTTTGTCTAATTTTGTCTCTGGCCCCATGAATTTTAGAAGACGCCCTGTGAAATCCATGCTTTGCAACTTTAAAATTTAAATCAGGTTACTTCTCTTGTTACTGGTTCAAACAAACAGATAAAAGAGGTTTTAGAAAACAGCAAAATCGATAAACTAATGGCAATGTGTAAAAATTGTAGAAGTTAATTTGAAACAAACAGGATAAATAAAGGAAAGGAAGTCATCAAGCATCCTGCTACCATGAGGCCAGCTGCAAAACACAACAGCCAGAACTTCACAAATAGACCCAAGTATTTGGGACACTCCTTTCCCTAATGACTTCCTGGGGGTGAAAACATTCTCAAAATTTGCTTTTGAAACCTGAGACTTTAAAAACACATGGTCTTTCCGTTTATGTCAATTTTGTCAGACATAAATATGGATCACAGTGGGTCTTTACTAATATCAAGCCAACAAAAATGAGGGGAGAGCGCTGTGAGATCCGGCCAAGCCCCCTGGTTTGGATCTTCAGAGAGGGAATCAGATGAACTCTTCATAAGACCAGTGGCCAGTTGCATAAACAGACATACAAAGATAAGATTGAGTCTTAAGAATTGGTTTGACCAACTTATACAAATTGACTTGAAAAAGTTCTGACAAGTCCTGAAGAAAAAATTAGGCTAACTTTTTGACTAGTACAAGTAGTTTATGCAACCGGCCACAGATCTTCCTGCATTTATTTAACAGGACAGCTCATGAGAATTTACTCGCCCTCATGTTGTTCCAAACTGGAACAACTTTCTTTCTTGGCAGAGATGTTAGTCAGCCTCAATCATCACTCATTTTCAATGTATTTGTTTAATACAATGAAACTGAACAGTGACTGAAACTGTCATTCTACCTAAAACACTTACATTACATATTTATTTGGCAGATGATTTTTTATCCCAAAGTGACTTCTATTGCATTCAAGCTTTGGTTGAACTGTTGCTTTTTTATTATTGCATTTAACTATTGCATTATTTTGGTCTTGTAATGTTTTTTATGCACTAATCTCTTGAATACAATGAAAAACAGAGCTTTACATCTTCACGTTGCTTCTATATTGAGTACACCCATTCTTTCCATCATGCTTTCTTTAATGAACAATAAGAACATGAACTCTATTGTCCATCAGTGGGTCACGCCACAACCCATGACATCTATGCGCGCGCCGCATGCATCGATACTAGATGTAGGTTTAACGATGAATGGACTTCAAACACATCACATGTCAGAAGCAAGCGAATACACTCGTGTAAATAAACATAAAATCATTAAATAACCTGGATTGCAACCTCCAGGAAGACTATGTTGTGAAGTTGAGGACTTCTGTCAAGTCTAGAAAACTATATTTCAGTCGTCAAACCGAAGGCTTTTAACTTCGAGGTGCAAGTGAATGAAAAATCACTGTTGCTCTTTGAATGCATTTCCCCATGTGAACAAAACACACAAAACCGAGATTTCCCTGTTTGTCTAAACTTGAACTAGTCGACAATGTCAACATCAGCAACGACAGCGCTTACAAACCCCGCCCAGTGCATGACTATCCGCGGTTTAAACTCTTCTTTTAGTTAAATATCGTCATGATTGTTATGAAAACAACGAAAGTATAACCAAAGGCTGTAGAATACCTAATACTTAAAATAAATTATAATATTAATACTTAGAATACTTAAAGAGACTTTGTTACAACGCTGCACGAAAGCTTTCGCATACCTCGGGTGTAACATAAGACACAAATGACGGTTTAGAAGACTTCGCTCCTCCGCTCCCCAAACTCAACATTTTGCCTGTCCCAGTGTCCCGCTTCCCGAGTAGTCAGGTGGAAATCCGGGAGAGCTCGAGCTGCCTAACTTTCCTCCCCTCTCACTCTCTCTCTCCACCTCTCCTTACTCCAGCGTGATTTCCTTTGGCTGGAAGACAATCCTGCTCTGACAGCAAACCGCGCCTATTCTACGTCATTGGTTCTTTATGGACAAACTGTCCATTTTCTGAGCTGGTCAGCGCAAGTTGATATCGCTCATTGGATGTCGCGGCTGTCAATCACAAGCACTTCCTCATTGCCGAACCCATAAGCAGTCGCATTCAAAATAGCCTACGCCCTGAAATGAGAAGAGGATTGTGTTTATACAGCTAGGGACGGACTACAACTGCATTATCTTAGGTTTTTTCTTTCTATGGTTGCACGTATTGCGATTTTCCTTATTTGTGCAGACTAAAGTAGTTCCTTATTAGCATAAACAGGAAAGACAATCAAGCACCCGCTGTGAGAGAATCTAGAAGTAACATGCACTTGAATTCTTAAAGCGAGACTCTTAAAGGTCGGAACTGATAGTTATCGCCTTACTTACCCAGTTGATTAATTACATTGATAATTGAAAAACAACATTTTATTACAGGTTTTCTAACATGTCAGGTTTAAATATGCAAATGAGGCATTGTTTAATTATACTAAACCAGTTTAAATAATCTTATTTTAAATCATTTTGACATTAGAGTCAAATGTTTTTACAGAGGGAATTTCCTTTTTGTCACTTCATAATTCAGAAAATACTAAGAAAACATTTTTCACAATTTTGCGGGAATAAAATGTGTAAACTCAAGCGAATTATATATGAACAAATCCATCAGTAAATACCTTCAGGATATAGACGGGAACAAAAACGTAAAGTTTGGTGTGTGTAACTACTCATGTGGAGATTTATGGCTCAGTGTAAGAATTTGTATTTATTTTTAAAGGGCTTTAAAAATATGTATTGTAATTAATTTAAATCTATTGACACATATAGATAGTGCTACTAAAAAAAACACGTAAGTGTCTCTTGGATGTTTTCTTTCCACTAGTCTGAAAGAACACTGAAAAAACAAAAAGCCCAAAATGTCCAACTGGACAGGTGCATGCAGAAGCAGTGTTTTTGATTTGCACTAATCAGTGAATTATCAAAGCGCTTTGATAACATTAAACAAAACAAAATTTACAGGTCAAACATGACTCTACATTTATTTCAGTTATACCTAATAAAGTAGTAAAAAAAGCACACTAAAAACATAACTCAGGAAATGTCTTTATTATACGCATTGTAATGCAGCAGTACCTTGACATTGAATGACAAGCATCAAAGGGTAAGTCTACACCAATCTGCAGTTACAACACCGATATTTCCCTTGTGTCCCTCCCATCTTCAACAGATATTAAACAAACTCAAATCAGAAATCAAAATTAGGGCAAGCAACTATGCATCTATAAACCAGTAAAACAAAATCCGTTAAAAACAAAGAACATAACATTCCTGTGCTTTAAAACCATACAGGCATTTGTTTCTGAAGATCCATTGCAAGATTAGATACAGGCTTAGTAAATGATCATATTAGAGATCAGTTGTATGATCACATTTAAAGATACATTTAGGGTTTACAATATTATGAACACAAAACACCAGCAGACCTCGGTCAACTACAATTACTAAAAGAAAAAAAAAACAGCCTTTGACCTTAAAAGTAAAAATGTTTACTTGTGTGAACAACGGATCTGGGACAAGTTTACTAAATAAGCCAGGCTCATTTCAGTATGTCTGGCTTATTTTCAGTTGATTCTAAATAAATCAGACTAACTGAAATAAGCTTGGCTTATTTAGTAAACTTGTTTTATGAAACAGGCCCTTGTAATGGACTAGTAAAGATCAAGATTTCTATGAAACTTACAGAGACAACTGATAGATACTTATGGTATAAAGATAGCCCAGGTCTGATTTCAGTGGTCAGTGTCTTCAGAAACGTGATAGAGCTAAGCCACAGAGGCCTGTGAATATCGGAGCACACTTACAGCCTAACTTTGGGACAAGTGCAGCCTTACATCACTTGCATTAAGCATATAGAAGGAACAAGGTTCTAAAGATGTTTCATTGACGTAAATTTACAAATGGTTAAAAGCCATCCCAGCCTTCAGAATGCACTAGCAATGGAAAATGCATGCTTGTATACATCCACGTCCAGTCAACATCACATTCATCACAACAGGACTAATGTGTCGCATAAATCTATCATTTTATCTTCGATCTTGTGGTTTTAAGAGGAATGTCTCTAAACATAAGTTACAAAAACACCCAAACTATTTATTGCAAAGCCAATGAAGCAATTGTTAAAGCTACTTTACATGTGTGATGGAAGGATAAGATAAAGAATCTGTTCCACACTGACACAAGTACGCAGCTTAGACATCTACAAATGCCTAGCCTGAAACTCGTAAGAGATCTGAAGATGGTGAAAGATTAAATCCAATGTACGAATGGAGCGTGAATTTTAGGCTCAACTTCTCAGGTTTGTGTGCATCTCAAATCTTTAAACCAAGACACCAGACTAAACAGAGACAGACTAGTTTATGTGTCAAGGAAATGAAGCCTGGCATTTCCCCAAGTGGCCATCATTAGGCCTTTGCCAGAGCTTAAAAACAAAACTTCATTAGTAATCAGCATGCACAGAGGTCAACAGAAACATTTTGTATTCCTGGAATGAACAGGATTTATAACGGGTGTGGGGAGAGCAGGGCTAGTTGTACTGTAGTGCACTTCAGAACCCCTCGTAGTCCTTCTTGTCTTTCTTCCCTTCAGCTTCAAAGCCATCGGTCCCGTCGCTGTTGTCACGTCGCCTCTTGCGGTTATTCCGTACGTTGAAGCGTGAGTTTATCTGGGGTAAGGGGTCCATACCCAGAACCTTGTGAATCTGACGGAACGCCAGCAGCCTCAAGGCAAACTGAAGAAAGTGGCCGGTCAATACACAAATTAAAAACTCTCTCGATTAACATGAGGCCATAAAAACGGCATTCATAAAATACACAATTAGCGATAAGTTTAAAATATTTTTAAATGCAGACACTGAAAGACATTAAGTATATAAATGCACACATTCTTAAAGCAGTTGCTGTGTCCATTACCTGAGCGCTTGACGTAATGTCCTCTCTCTGCTGCTCTTCCATGGTAGCTAGTGTATTTGTTGGTTTCTTCTCACAGGGGTCCGTCAATCCTGGAGCACCTGCATTACACAGAACAATCACAAAAGCCTTAGTGTTAAATTGAGCATCTAGATTCCCTAGACGTTTTTTTTTATGCAAGTTAGTAAATTAAAAGATCTCTTAGTAAATCACACCAGTATAAAAGCTAGATTACTAATGTACATTACAATTCCCATAAAATGTGTCTTTTATCAGAGTGCTGCATCTTACCAGACAGCAGAATGCCTGAGGAAATACATTCAAAGACTCTTCGCAGAGCATCTCCAGGGCTCATTGGTCCAGAGGCGCTGCTGATGGCCTTCTCCACCAGCAGCTCCATAGCCTTAAATTAAACACAGTAACTTAATTTACCCATGGCATTTGAGCAGTTTCCTCGTAAGATCAAGAGTGAAGGATGATGAAATTGTTTAAACGGTACAGAAATTGGTTTTGCTTTAAAACTTTTATAGCAACAGCGTTAAGGAAGCTATGTTAAATTAAATGTAATTGAGCTACACCAAGGACAGCATAAAAAGGAAAAAATAAATAAAATTGAAAAATGAAACAATTGAAACCCAACTGTAGGAAAGGCCTCATTTTTTGTCAGAATGTATTGGCTATTTGACATGTTATTAAAACCCAAGCTTTCTTGAGTAAAGTAGAAAGATGCGCTAGTATAACTACAAAACAACTACCCAGGGATGTTATCAAGATGGCTGCTAAGTGGAAAAGAACATTAAGAGTGCATGGTGTGCCTTTTAAGGGAACACTAAAATCAATCCATGAAAACTCGCTTGCTGCTAATTTACTCCTGTCAACAGCAGGTCTATGCACTGTGTTAATGCCAGCTAATGGGACTTAGCAACTAAGCATTTTTTATATACTCCGTTATAAAAGCTACACCATCAGAGCTACGGTCATGTTAAAATGCATTCGTGTTTTTCCGTTGTTCTGTGAATTTGAGGGCAAAAACTGCTCTTGGTTGGTCATGCAAATTTGCCATGCTGACCAACAGTAAGCTGCTTGTTTGAAAGTAACAGTGTTCTTTATACATTTCTATTCGGGTTGGGTACCAAACTCTGTACTTTTAAGGGTACCGACCGAATTGCGTCGGTACTACAGAGTATCGATTCACATTAAATAATTCGGTACCAAATTTCGTTACCCGAGAATGCATTTAGGCACATACGAGTGAGAGAGTGACCCTGTGACATGATGTCACCCCTGCAACTCTTAAACAACACAAAGGGCAAACCGAAATTTTCTGAAGTGAGTTTACATTTCTAGGGTCATATGGTTTCCGCGAAAACGCGGACAGGATCACCGAGTCCATTCATTAAAATGGAAATTACTCTATAGCGCGAAATACAACAGAATTTGTAAATTTTTGGATGAATAGAAGAAGGTCTATCACTTAATTGGAATCGCAATATGAATTAATGTATGTGAATATTACAAAGCAAAAATACGGTTTAAATCTGAATCCTGCATGTTCCGCTAGCTGAAAATACTGAAGCACACGTGAACTCGGTGATTTTCGGCCTCTGCATCTCACTACATGAACTTGCAGGCTGTGAGAGTCACTTCATGATAATTTTACTGTTTCATTTGAGAAAACTAGCATCATATACTGTATACACAAACTTCACTGCAACCTGTCAAAATAAAAGTGCGGTTTTACATGTAACAGAAATATTACTTTTTAAAAGGAATATTCACACAATTGTTATACCAAGTATTAATTTTAACAGTAAATCTCTGTTTGTTTGCCAAAAAAAGGGTTACATTTTAATTTGATTAAAAATAAATAAATTTTCCATGCCTTCATTTGATTATCAAAAAAAAAAAAAAAAAGAATTTTTGGAAGAATATTTTTTTTGTAGGGCCCTATTGTTCAAAATGTTGAAAATGAGTTTTGGAAATTTTTTCACTTAAATTTTTTTTGTTACACAGAGTAAGGTACCGAAAAAAGGTACCGTTGGTTATCGGTACTGAATTTCAGATACCAATACCGTACCGGTTCAAATGTGAACGGTACCCAACCCTAGTTACTAATTGACAAATCAGCCTTTTTTGCCCACAGTTTTACAGAAAATTTCACAAATGTGACTGCACTTAAGTGTCTTCTCCCCAACACTGTATATCTATGCATCAGAGAAAACTCAAAAACATGTGCTAAAGTTTAATGACCAGATATTTTTACTCACCCAGCTAGGAAAGGCAGACCAGGTGGGTACTCGCTGACAAAGATCACGCAGTATTCGAATGACAATCACACATGACTGGAGTCCATTAGCCCTAGCCTTCAGTGCAGTGAAGTCAAGATTAGTTTATGCACAAGAACAAAAACATACAGTCATACAACATGGCGGAGCTCAGAGAGGTGCAACACTACTTTTCACAATGGAAGCTTATAATTGGATTAAAAATAGCTAGGCTAATTGGCTTTCTTAAGCTGCCATTTCCAGCAGTATTTTACCTCACCATTAGTACAAGTACGAGTTCAAAGTTTGCAAGATTCACTTGGAATGGCTCCCTGGTAATCTTGTAAACCCTGACCTCAGTTGTCAGACTTCACAAACATATACTTTCATTTTACAAAAGATCAGTTTGCAAGAGTAGTTGCATAGGAACTGAAGCAGTCAAGGAAATCTGCTTTACTTTGCCTGTGTATTTGCAGAGATGGCAACAACACAGTAAACTAATCAGATATTCCTTTCCTCTCAATCCCTATTCCCAAGAAAAAAAATAAAATAAAAGAAACTCTCAACATGAAAGCTGACTATTTTATGCAAAAGGTATTCTGCAGCCTTATGGAATCATTTTACATGCTAGGCATTTAATCCAAGACTTCTGAATAAATGACATATGAAAGGATGCTTAATTTTGTAGGATCAGATCATATATACAAAAACAAAATGCAAAAAAATAAAAATAAATCGTACCATAATCTCCAAATTATATACTGCATCCTTGTACCACTTTTACCTCCCAAAAATCAACTTTGAGGTTTAAAATTTAAAAACAAAAATACTAAACAACTTAAATGAACAAAAAAAGGAATATATCTCATAAGGCTACAAGAAGAAAGTAAAATTATGTTCCAAACCTGGAACCACTTAGCGTGGCGTAGGGCAGCCAGAGCGTCAAGGCATTTTTGCCTGTCCAAGACGTCCGCTGGGTCTTTCACCATACTCGAAGTTACATCTAAAAATGGATCGAATTGTCAAATGGTGGTGAGGAACGGGTGTTTGACCAGGTCAGAGAAACTGCCAAGAACACATTGCCACACATACCAGTCAGTTCCTGATCACTGCTCTCTTTCAAAAAGCACCTCACATTTCACCCCATATGCAGAATCTTTCAGATCTTTTCAACTACATTAAGGATCAGCTACACTTGCCATTTGGTGCACTTCTATTTAGTGTGTGGTGTGGTGCTGAGAGAAATGGGATAGGGATGGAGTTAAAAAATAAAAGGCCTTTGACGAAGATAATACAAAATAAATAAAAAAACACCGAAAATGTGGCATAGTGATATAGGATTTCTTCATTGGAGTTGGAAATTAACTCATTTTATTTGTACTCTGCATATAGCGAGCAAGACAGTAATTATTCTTGATAAAGACTATTTCAGTTACAGCATTACTGCTCTGCAATCCACCATTTGAAATTGTTGGGAATACGACAATATACGATTTTCCAGTGCTAAAAGCTAGCGGACTAGCTTAGAAGTCATATGGTCACAATCCGTAATTGCTACTACTGGCAGATTCACACAATTACAACAGCCATCTTTCGTAAATCCACATCGTATCACAAGTATTAAAACACATTACTTCAGAAAACTCTTAAATTGTGCCATTTTGCCAATTACGGATGATCTTGTCTTACAGTGGAAAAAACCTTGAGGATACGTTAAGAATTCGTATTTTTAAAAGCTAATGGAAAAAGTTTCTCTAGTATCAGATATTTTGACTGATATTTCCTGCATTTCTTGCTTAACCAGTTGACTTAGCATTTGAGGCTAAAGTTTTTTTATTTTGCTTAGGGCAAAAACAAATTGTGGATTCCAGCATCGACCTAAGTGAAAAATACTTTGAGGATTTATTTGAAACACAAATTAGTCACTGTACTGATCCAGAAACATTAAAAAGATAATGGGCTGCAAATGGTACCAGATGTGTAAATCATGATGATGTAAAACAGGGATATCAAGGGAGATGTGCAATGTTTACAGCTGAATGAGTATTTGTAATGACCCACCACATTTGCATGGCAATGGTAGGTGTGGCAAAGTGTTTGAAGGTATTCAGGAGAGGGACCTTGGTCAAAAATCCTTCCGGAGCTGGTAGACGTAGCCTCAGATGGGAGACAATTTGCTGAAAATTCAAGGAGTCTATGGGCTGGACTTGAAAAGCTTTGGATACATGAAGGCAGCAATGCGTGCTGGCAAGAAAATATGAAGCTCCCAGCAAGAGGATTAGGACATCACTGCATGCATATCTGTCATGATCAGGTTTGGAGAACCCCCATATCTCAATGTATACTGAAGGCTATAAACCCCAGGTCCAACCAAAGATTCCTCTATCAAAGCCTTCCTCCCAAAAGCTGACTGATACTCCCCTAAGGAGCCAAACAGGAATGGTGGCATGGCCGCAGAGCCTGCGTTTAAGATTCCACCATTCCAGCGGTTTCTTACAAATTAAAACTCTCCGTTGTAAAGATATAAAAAGACAAACTGGTTAATTCTATGGTTGCTCTATTATTTGGGTAAATGTTATAGCTTAAAGCATTTTAACTAGAGATCGACCGATATATCGGTTTACCGATATTTTAGCATTTTAAACAGCTTATAAACCTAAAACTGTAGATTAAAATGAAGTTGATATGACTTCTATCCTTTAATTTCTCCATTTGAAAACATTGATATTAACAGTAAGCAAAATAATGTCTAGTGTTGCTGATGATGCTTTTTATTGTAATTTGAAGATTAAATTTTACATGAAAATTTTAATTTTCAACAGTTTTTTTGTTGTTGTTAAGATGACTGAAATGAGGAAAAACCAAAGTGAAGAATGGACTTAACTCTGTTATTTATTTACTTTATAACAGTAAATAAATATCGGTTCTGCATATCGGTTACATAAACATGCAAATAATTGATATCGGTTATAAAAAAAAAAAATATCGGTCGATCACTAATTTTAACATCTGAAGAAATTAAAAGTAACATTGTTTGAACTTCACAATTTGTCAATGCCTACTCGATTGCTTCTCTCAGGGGAGCACTTTCATTTTGGAACAGGGGACCTCGGAATGGTGAACCTTCTCACCACCAGACAAAAAATATTTGTTTCCTGTGGGGACATAGTAGGCATTTAAACTGCTTCTAAGGTTTCAGGCCCAACTCAACCATTGCTCTTCAGGAACTTAATCAGGAATGGAGTTCTTTCCTTCAACAGAATAATACCCCCTGACCAAACTCTATGACCCCTTGGGAAAGAATACAATTATTTGGTTCTGCATAGGACACAATCCCCTTGAACACAGGAAACAAAAATGAATCTTACTCGGGACTAACTAGACTTACACAATGCAAACACTTATCATGCTAGTTTTGGGGAGAGCTTCAAGAGCACTGGAGAAGTGTTACAAAGAGAAGAACCGGAGCACCACTGCTGGCACCGGAGATGGTTGGATAAAAACCTGGTAGTGTTGAACGCGGCTCTAAAGCAACTGAATTCAACCCTTTTACAGTGTGAAAATTACAGACTTCATAAGATTAGTGTAAATGAAGATAGAAAGAGGAACATTACCTCAGTGGTGTAACTTTCAAAGGAAAACGGTGTAGGTCATTTCTTATGTATGGCCAAGTTCAAGCACAAACCAGGTTTAATTTGTACCATTTTTCGATCGTATTTTCTCCAATTCAAAAAGGTGTAAACATTGTTCTACCAGCATTAACATCTAGCACCATCTCCACAGTGCCAAAAGATGGGCTCTTTAGGTTGTCAAAATCAGCATGAAATATTAATCTGATAGGAAGTCGGTTAATGTGAGCAACGTCTTTTCCAACCTCCATCCCGGGTGTTTTCCTCTCGGATGACAGGCGAGGTGAGGGTGATGGTCACCTGCATCTTGGGCTCAGCGGAGGAGGCAAGGATAATGGCAGCCTCTTGGACAGAGCCTTTAACCTCATATTTCTCCGGAGTTACCATCTGACAAACACATGGGTTAGCAGAAAACGAAGTTACTACCACCTAATAGAGCTGGCAAACCCAGACCCAGCCCTGTTCCTGGAGGGCCAATGTCTTGGAGAGTTTAAGTCCAACCTGCCAAAACATGCATGTCTGGAAGTTTCCAGTTATCGTGAATATATTGACTAGCTGATTCTGGTGTATTTTATTAGAGTTGGATCTAAACTCTGCAGGACAGTGGTCCTACATAAGCAGGATATGACACCACTGCTGTAAAGCATTTGAAAAACAAGTAAAATGGGGCCATCTAATATTATTGCAGTTAGCACTGCATTGAACCGGTACCGTGAGCTGTTTGGGAAAATGTTCCACAAGGCGTGTTAGCAGATTCTTTGTCGGCTTCTCAGAACAAAGGAGGACCAGGTTGACATTTTTGTCTCCACGTAGAAGCAGCCCTTTGGCAAGAACGCCAACCCGCATCACTCCCTTCAGCACTCTGCAATGCACAAGAGGTAAAGTATTGCTTTGCCCTTTTCTTTCGCTCGGCTTTAAGAAACATTAGAGCACTCTTCTCCCACCTGTCTTTGGGAGGCTCTTTCTTTTCTTTGTCCTCTTCTTTGCCGTTTGCACTTGCATCTTGGTCTGTGATGATGTCAGAGACAAGCTTAAGTGCTCGTTCAGTGATTGATACGATCTTCTGGATAGCCTGGAGCTCATCCTCAGATGGGTAAATAGATGCATGTTTGGTCATCACATAACGATCATCTGAGGAATCAGGGCGACGTGGAGGCTGCAACAAATACTATGTATTATGAACCAGTTGTGAAATACATTTCAAGTGGTACAGTGTTTCCCACAAATAGACTTTACCTGAGCGGGTGGAAAATCTCCCCTCGCCCTACACATTTTGTACGGCTCGTTCTGTGTGCTCGAGAACTGTCGACACTCCCACAGACAACCTCCAGTGTTTCCCATACGTTCATTTATTTGTGGCGGGCCGCAACAATATCCACCACCTGCTGCCATCAGCTCCCGCATCTCTCACACACACACGAGTGTGACTTAAGCACAATATTTAACAACTTTCAGAACATTCTGGCGGCTTTTTTCCCTCATAACAGGGACATACTGACAAACTTAGCAACTTTTTTTGAAAAAAAACCTTAGCTATCGTTCAGTTGGAAGATAGCTCTCGTTACCGCCCCGCGAGCGCTGGAAGATGTCTCCTACCGCCCCGGAGAGCGCTAGGTCTGACCCTGCACTAACCCTGCACTAACAGATTCGTCTGTTAATATGCTGTTAATATGCACATAGTTTGTTACTCAGACGCAGGCAGTGTGCTGAATGAGACAAAAGTAATATAGCCAAAACCACTGCACAGTCACTTTCTAGTGCAAGTTAGATTTATACTGATTTTATCAGACGATGTGGTGATTATAAATCAGGATTTAAGGAGTATAGTGAAGAGTAATTCCTGGTTAACAAGTAGTAGCCTATTAATGGGTCGTGTTTATCATTTATACTTGTTTTATGTATGACAACAGAAAATATAAAGTGAACAGCTTTATTGGGCATTCAGTTGTATTACAGTATGTGACATTTCATAGAGTAGAACAGATCTGAAGTACTAAAACTCGTCTGAACGCAAACTTCACGCAATGACGTCATGAATATGCAAATTAATATGTGACATCACAAGTCTCACAAAATCCTGTGGGAAACACTGTGGTAGATATAGTAGTGATCTCTGAATTGATATTGCAATAAACACTCCTAGAGTGTCTAATGCAGGTATCATTCAGCAATATAATTGAGCTATGATTATTCTAGTTAACAATATTTACTTGAGACAGGAAGGGTCTGTCTGAGCATGTAAAGCAACCAACCCTCCTGTTCAAGTCGGTCACTTTTGATCAAATGAATGCACCTTTGTTGTGAATGAATGCATTTTTCAATAAATCAAAGAGCTTACCGATTCCAAACTTTTTCCCAATGGTACTGTACCTCAAACACAAACCACATGTTTTGGCAAATTCATCAATGTTTTCCTCAGTAGTAGTAGTTCTCAGGACTTACCACTGGTCCTTGTGGTTGAGGAATGGGCATCCCAGGCCTCACTCCAAGAAGACCAGGAGGTCCAGGTGGACCCGGTGGATAACTGCCATCAGGCATTCTGCGCCTTTCTTCCCAGTGGTGCTGCTCTTCATCCATACGTCGCCAATACATGTCTTCTTCATAGCGCCTGAGAACAATTACAATATTTAAGACCTCAAAATGCTCATGTAGATACTGACATATTGGAGGAGGAAAAAAGCATCACACCTCATCTCCATCCTCCAGCGCTCCTCCTCTTCACGTCTTCTCCAGTACTCTTCCTTTTGCATCTGCTTCCTCATCTTTTCCTCTTGGATCTTCCTGGCTCGGATGCTAGGCTTCACTTCCACCTGGAGATCTGGGTTCACCTTTTTCTACAATGGTGGAAAACGCACTCAGCTACACTGACAAAACATCACATCGATTTCGATTGTTCTGCATTTATAATAATAGAATCACAGCAAACAACAAATCACTTATTAACCTTATACTGCAGTCGATGTCTCCTTCCTTTCAAATGCATTTCTTTGGCATTCGGGTCATTGAAACTGCATTCACACAGTTTGCAATGGAACCGGATAACCTTTGCTTCATCATTCCTTACCTGAAAACAAAAAACACATTTTATATTTTGCACTTGGCTTAACAGCTTTAAAGTTACTTTAATTTCCCTATTGGAACTTTTTTCTGAAACCTCTTCAACATAGTCATGTCCGACGGGCTGAACATCACTCTGCAGGGCTGCAAGTGCTGACTGAGGTGACAGAGGGTCAGATATGTCATTCTTTATGTCCGGTGGTGGCGCAGACACTGCAGACTGTGCCGTTTTAGCTGCCTCCATCTTGGATTCTTCATTTCTAACAGCAGTGGTCTGTAACTTGTTTCCACCTGTTTTGTTAATGCATTAAAACAAATATTGTATTGGGTTAGGTTACATTATATAATAAATTAAAACATTTTAAAAAGGTAAAAATCTAAAATAAATATGATCTGTAAGAACAAATAACACTGATTCAGGAAGACACACCAACAAAGTTGATCTTGGGTGTGTTGACCTTCTTGACAGAGGTGCTGTTGACCAATGGGCTCTTGCCCTGTGCAGCCATGTTGTTGACCATGCTGCCAGATTTTAAGTAAGAGGCAGAAACTGAGGAAGCCGAGAGATTGGACGATGTGCTTGTGGAGCTGCTGATGTTGGAGCTGGCAGTTTTATTAGGAGCAGCTGTACTGGAGGTGGAGGATTGGGAAACAACACTAGGCTCTGTGGATGGTATTGGCTTTCCTAGTTTGGTATGCAATTTCACAACCTATAGAAACAGAATTAAATTAGATACTAGGCACATATAATCAATATAACACCCACATGCACATCACATTTTGACTTATTACATCTTGGCATTACATAATCGAGTATGCATGTACTAATGTGGCATCCATTCCCCTTCAAACTGATTTCCACTGGATATTGTAACAAAGAGTCCCTAAGAGGCCCTCTCTACAACGGAGAGCCAGAATCATACGCATTCAAAAATAGTGCTGCCAACAACCATGCTGAAAGCAGATTATTATGTGCCGAGATCAGAGTCTGAGTCATGTACCTTCTGGTGTTTGGCTCCTCTGATGTGAGCGGCGTAGGCATCAGCTCCAGTACAGGAGACATCACAGAGTTCACAGCGTAGCTGATTCTGTGTGCCACGGGCGGAGCTCCCGCCTCCGCTGCTGCTACTGCTGCTCTGTGACAGCTTCAATGCGGCTTCCTTCTTTTTGTGCTTCTGACCCTCCAGATGCTCCTTATAGGTCTGAAAACAGGTGAGAAGATATACAAGTGCCATAATTCATGCAAACCATTTATTATGAGTATTAGGAAAACACTAGTGTCTGGGCACTCGGTTACACAATATACAAACAGCAGCAATAAATGCATTATAATAAAATACCTGGGGTCCAGCACAGCTGATCTTGCAGACATCACAGTAGTGTATCTGTGGTGGTTTAGGGGGCTGTTTAGGTTTGAATGTTTTGTTCTGCAAGGGAGTTTTCTTTGTAAAAGTGCTGCCTGTCCACGCGGCTGTGGCTGCTGCGGCGACGGCGGCATGTTTCTGCTGCTGCTGCTGTTGCTGCTGCTGCTGCTGGTAGTAGGAGGAGGCAGCTGAATACACTGCAGCTTCATAGCCAGAGTATGACGTTCCTGCATATTCAGAGAGGAGCAATTATTGTATTTTTCTTTGACAGTATTAGATTGCTTTCACTTTTAAGAACAAAAGTACAGATTTAATATACTGATACACATGCCTTTTCTTTCTCCACTGTTTACATTAAGACTTATGCTATGCTTAACTGACTGTTTACAAGGATAATAGCCAAAACATGCATTTTGATGTAGTTTTGTCTGTATTTATTCATCCATGCACAAAAAAGTGGAGGAGAGCTCAATTCAGTATTCGCGCAGAGTTGACGCAGCTGTCTGTGTGCGTGCGCTTCAGATGTGTGCGCGGGAAACTTCTCACACAGCGCTCGACTGTTTACTCCAACGATCCCGAGCATCTTTTATGCTCGTCTTGTGCCTTCGGGAAGTCCTTATATCGAGTCCTGATACGAGAGATTGAACGAGAATGCAAGCGTTGGCGGTAACGCATAGATGGACATTATGTGAAAATGTGGACAGTGCCAAAATAAAGGAGCCTTTTTATACTACAGATATCGATATTTTACGCGTGACATCGATGCATCGTATCGATATATCGATCCATAACGATGAATCGTTACACCCCTACTATCCATGCCAAGCTCATTGGTTTGTACTAGCAAAAACATTTCACTTGCATTCTGATCAAATAAACTACTCAGCGACCAGGGCTCAGTGTGCATTTCATGACATCAGATCAGCGCTTTGAAAATTCAACTGAGAACATCTGCAACCATTTTGGAATAGAACAATGATTTTCTTACCAGAGTATGTGATTGCATTGGTGCTGTAGGTGGGACTCTGAGAATATGACGGGACTACAGAGGCAGCACCCGCAGCTGCGACCGGCTGTACAGCAGAGGACACTGGGTAAATGGAGAAGGTTGAGGTGGCAGGTCTAGGGGTGGCTGGCTTTATGGCTGTAACCTGACGCGTTTGCTGTGTCTGGGTGTACAGAGTGGCGCCTTGGCTGTATCCAGTTTTAGGGGCTAATGGGACGAGTAAAACAAAGTTGTACAGAACATTTTACAACAGATCATTTAAAAGGTGACCTGGAGAGGATTACTGATTTAATCATGTGCCACTCAGATGGCATTTCTTCAAAATAATGGAATAGGGATAAAGGAAAATTACAATTTGATTCCATTTCAATTTAAATTAACTCAAATTTAAAATAAATTCCATAAAATGTTACGTTTTTTTATGGAAACTAGGTCCTTTAACATTTGGTAATGAAAAGCAACAACATAATTTTACAGAAAAACAGAAGCATGAAAATGTAGTGTTTATTGCAGAACATTTCTTCCCATTTAAATGCCAAGACATGTCAAGCATACCTGTCTGATAGTAGGATTCGGCCACAGTGGGTTGTGGCTGGGCTGCTGGAGCGGCCACAGTCGGTGTAGCTGCAGGTTGCTGGTAGTACTGTTTACTGTCATACGCTACAGCTGGAGCTGTGGACCGCACATAGGAATAAGAGTCCTGCAACAGTAAACAAAAGAGTCAAGACTTGCCTTTTCTTAGCCACTGGACATTGATCTGACTCTTGAAATTGAGAATGCATTTCAGAAACAAAGATGCACCTAAAGTTTGGGGTCAGTAAGATTAACAGGAAGCCTTTCATGCGAACCAAAACTGCATTTATGTTATCAAAAATACATAAAAACAGCAACATTGTGAAATTACCATTTTTTTAAAAAATTATAATAGTTTATTAGTAATTTATTCCTGTGTACTTCAGTGTCCCATGATCCTTCAGAAATCAAATATGGTCTTTTTTTAAATAAAAATGTATTAATGTTAAAAACTAAATTTTTGCTTAATTTTATTTATTTTTAAATGTGATAAAAAAATATGATTCTTTGATAAACAAGAACAACTTTTTTCAGAAAATAACTTTTGTAACATTGTAAATGTCATTTATTTTGATCAATTTAATGCATTTCGTGCTGAATAGAAGTAATTTCTTTGAAAACAAATCTTTCTGACCCCCACACTTTTGAAGAGTAGTGTATGGGGAAGACTCAAGTCGACAAATGACAAGTTTCTCCTTTCTTTTACCTGGTAGTTTTGTGAGGTAACAGGAGGCGGTGGTGGGGGTACCTCCGGCTGTCTCTGTGCATACCCATAATCCGTGGCAGCGTGGGCTGGCTGGTATCCTCCATAAGCGCCGGCAGTAGCTGCTGCTGCTACTGCAACTGGTGCAGGCCTAGCAACGGCGGCTGTAGGGGCGTAGGCTGCTGCCACCGTGTGTGCTGCCACAGGTGCTTGATGCACAGTATAGCTGGCCACTGTAGAGGGGTGGGTGTATGCTACCCCAGCGGTCGGCTGCTGACTGCAGAGGAGAGGACGAGAGGCTTATGACAACACTGACCGCTAAGGGTTGGGCACTATACCAGTATTAACATGACTACCGGGTATTATGTTGTGCCATGATATGGATTTTGCTATACTGGTGATTAGGGCTGGGCGATATGAGCAAAAATTCATATTTCTGTATTTTTTGGCTGATTTGCGGTATATATATCTCTGTATTTTGTATTTGAAATTAAACAAATAAAGTGAATGTTACCATGTAGGCATATTATGTACAAAAAAGGGTTAAAATCACATAACACTCTAAATCTAAAAACAATGCTTTTAAAGCAGAAGTTAAATTTACTAAACTAAAAATGAAAAAAAAAGCAGACTAATTGAGTAAAAAGGCCATCTTGAAAACCCCATTACAGTCACTGTACAGTTAGTGCTATCATACAAATTCACGGACTTGTAGGTTTAAAATTCTACATTTTATATTTAAAATTTCCAACGACAAATATTTCAGCAAAATGTATATTTTAGTCAGAGTTATTTTCAGCCCATGTTATTTTATCTTTGTGTCATTTTGGATATGTTTAAAAGACTTTCATACAAACTTCATTTTATTAACAAAAACTAGTTTGGGACTGCTATTTAGCCATATTCTTAACTGGATTTTTGTGATATAAATTTGCTTTGTTTTTTAACAAAATATATACGTATGTTTTTTTTGTGGGTTGCGGCTTGAGGACCATGGGAAAACGTGGGTCCCAAAGCCAAACCAGTTGAGAACCACTGCTTTAGATGGCATTTTCCTTTTCTCTTACCTCCGTGTTCATAAGTGCAGTGACGAGCAGCTTTATTTACAGCAGTAACCAAATGAACACTAAATTGAGGCTATACGCGTTATCTGCTGTCACAGAATGAATTTGCATGTTCTTTCAGTCGATTTGCTGTTTCTCTTTTGCGCAGGTGTCTTATGAAGCATAATTTCACACTTAAAGTCTATTCTATTTTGCCTTAGATCTTGAAATCGTGTTTTTTTTTCTAGTTATATAAGGTTAGGATTAGAGATATATTTTTCCCGATATTTAAGCAAATATCCATACATAATTATACAGAGTATAACCAGCAGTGAAATTTTGACCTACATTTGACCCATCCAAGTACACACACACCTGGAGCAGTGTTCACTTGCATGTAACTTTATACAAGATTAACTTGTTTGAAACAGAATTATATTAACATTTACTATAGGTATCGGCGATCGCCTGTGTAAATGCAACCACGCTGTCAGCAGTTATTTCATAATCTAGAATCATTTTAATAATTCACATGCCAGTTAAGAAATGCAATAAAATACGATGTTTAGTTTGTTATAGCAGAGAATATTATTCAGTGAATTAACATTATCCAGTGAATTATTATTCACTCTTTAGTCTATTAAACAGCTTATAAACCTAAAACATTTTGTTTGATATAAATAGCCTGCAAATTTTGACTTTAATATCAGCAGCAAATTCGGTGTCAAGCAGTTTAAAATAAAAAACTGCAAATACTGTGGAACCAAATAAATGAGAAACGAATGTATCACTTAGATTAATAGATCGTACGTATTCTGTGTTTTACGGTTCTCTTGGCGCTGTGAATACAGACTGAACGGCAGCTCAAAGCCGCTGTATGAGAACATGATACACAAACTACTGGATTCACACTAGTACACACAAGTTTGGATGGGCAAGTTTTGTAATCAAGGTAAAGCTGATTACAGTGACATGATCGTGCATTACGTTATGTCCGTTATAAATGATGCGCAAACGAACCGTGTAGATAACATCATATTTCTGCTTGAATACAGCGACGTGAATAGTGATACTATTTTATTTATCATTATTAAATTAATGCAACATAAAGATACATCTACTTTTCACTTGGTAGATCTCGGTGAGTTTTCTCCTTGACTTAGATTAATGTCAGACTCAGAAGTCAACAGGCTTAAAACGGGCACTTTTACATTTCGAAACTCTTCCGCATCGTCTTGTCCGTTTCACCTCACTTTTCTTGTCAGTCATCTCTCTTCACGTGATAAATGAAATCTGATCTGTGAAGTAGAACTAGGTTATATTTGCAATATATTCTGTTTGTTCACATTTCTGATTTAGGCTAACGTTTAGTCTGCACAAAAGTGTATTTATTTTAGTCAAGAGTCTTGAATGTATTGACTGATAAATGTTTCACAGAGAGGAAAAAAGTTATACAAAAATTGTAATCCCTATTATAATTTGTTTTGTCAGGATATAATTAGTTTATGCTAACATTCAGCCTACAACACAATAGGAAAAAAATGTAGGTTTAGCCTAATAGCTATTTTATTAGTCTTGTCAAAACACTAAATTCATTTAACATCTTGCTGTTAACACAGTGAAAAGTGCAGCAGAGAAAAAATAAATAAATTCGACACAGTCTGTCATTTAAAATGATAGGATAAGCATAATACAAAAAAAGGAAAGAGAATTGCACGTCCTTCAAGGACAGCGGAGTAAGAAATCCCGCGGAGTAAGAAATCTGGTTAGACTGCTGTGATCCAAGACTCTTGTTCGTTCGGTGCGCTGCATTTAGCAGCCGCGTTCAGTTTTAATTTTAGTGTCCTCTATCTAAACGAAGGTGGGGGACGGTGCCATGGTGAGCAAGTGATGTAACAGTGTTGCGGCTTAACACCAGTATAACCGTCGTGCGGCAAGCCTAATTCACTCTGTTATTTATTTACTTTATAACAGTAAATAAATATCGGTTCTGAATATCGGTTAAATAAACTATAAATAATCGATATCGGTATCGGTTATAAAAGGTCAATATCGGTCGATCACTAGTTAGGATACATATTGTGCCTGCAATTTAACCAAGGTCAACTAAAATGTGATTCTATTTTTTTCTTCTCATATCACGATATAATATCGATATCGTCTGGAAAGTGGAAAATATTGTGATATGAATTTAAGCTCATATCGCCCACCCCTACGCTTACTCGCAGTGCTGACCTGGAGCAATTGCATTAAAAAATAAACATTCAAAATAAACTGACAAAGGCAAAAATTGTGAAACATACAAATTCTAACCTACGAACAATGACCTTCAATGTAATTATAAGACATTCGTGTTAACATCTAACTCAAACCATAAGCGATTATGCTTGAGGAATTAATTCATAATAGTCTTAATGCACCAAATCCATTGGCTTCACAGGGAACATGCATGTAGAGGAAGAAAATTGTAATCAGATAAGGATTAAATGATTTAGTCCATTTTTTTATATAAGAGGCAGATAAACCTCAATACAAATACCAATTCTAATCGTTCTTCGGTCTGAGAGGATCACCACTATCTTGAGCTTCAACCAACCAAACCACACCAAAGGCATCAATCTCAAATCTAAAAGGTGAACTTCAAGAAACTGGGGGCATCGGCTGAGATAAATTAATGAATACTTTGAGTCCTGCCTTGTCCAAATACCTACATGTGTGGTCTTTGCACTTGACAACTTAATTGACACATTTCCTGTATTTTGCCCAAGTGTTCAAGTGAGGACGTAGATCACAAATGTGTGTCGAACTTTTCATTACCTGATGGGACACTTATAGTCTTGTAAAAATGCAAGTGTTTACATAGCTTTATTTTAAAAACTTTGCATTTTAAAATCAACTTCTAAATGTCTGTCCAGTAGTCCATACAGCATGACAATTTAATTTGTGGTGCTTCCAATTAAGTGATAAAATTAGTTGCAAATGTTGTACAAAATAGCATCACTACTACTCATCTTTGCACCAATAAAACGTGCAAGACTTTGTTTTTCTGCCAAATTAAAATGTAATAACTAGTTATTAAATTAATATTTAACATCCATTGGAAAGGTTTCCGTGACCTCTCGCGATATCTCGGTAAATGGAGGTACGTTCTTTTTCTATTATGGCACATAAAGCCAAAACGCCTAAACAAAAACATTACGATTAAGATACTACAAAGACAACTTCTATTGTAAAACGTCAACCAAGGCCAAATAAACCCTCGAAAAAGCGGATCAGTGATGACATTCAAGGAGTCCTTGAAGGCGTCCGTGAAGACATTGCCCTTCCCCACACACACGCACACATTTAATCAATTATTCAGCTAAAATTTAAATCAGTGTTTTAAAAGGACAAGTTGTCAAAATTAGTTTTTAACTTTTTGCGTTTCCGTCTTAAAAACACTTGAGTGTAAAGACCGTTGAGGAGGACGGTCATGCGCAGAGCCGCTCCAGTGCAGAACTGGAGGAGAGATGACAGCTGCAGTCTGCTCGCGCTGTTAGCTTTACTTAGGCCGCACTGCACGGGCTAGATTTACAGTTCATTCAAACACCTCAATACAAGAAGCAGTTCACAACAGTGTAAATAATTCACATATAATAAATTATATCTTCAAAAAAATACGTCCCGTGTTGCGGATAAAAGCAGATAAACCCTCATAGATAAGCGTCGTGTCCGTTTACGAGGCAACCCGATCTGATATTAACATAAACGGTATTTATTATTAGTTACAAAACTAAAAATGTTTAAAGTACAACTAAAATGTACATATACACATAAATATTTTGAAATAAGATTAACATTACGTTACACGGGTTTAAACTGTGCACCTGCGCTTGGTTACCACGCCGGATGTTTATATAATGTTAAGTTAAATAGAAATAGAATAAAACCATATAGCTGTTTGATAACTGTAATAATTGTTTGTAATTTATCCAATCATTTTAATTTCCTCGTAAGATGCCCACCCAAAACACTAATAAATACTCAAGTGTCAATATCTCTCCCTAGCAAAAGAAAATAAGACAAATACATACACACAACGCATTAATGGCACTATAATAAACATAAGTCTTTAAAATAGCATGTAATAATGCCTATATTCCTCTCCATCTGTTAATTTGAAGGTTTAAAAAGCATTGCCAATAACCTCCCTCCCCCACCCGCTCCCGCACCCAGCAACAAAGGCAGAGGGGCCAAATCCCAGCATTTCTGTATCACCACAGTTCCCATTAAACATCTCGGCCCTTACCTATACTGGGCCGCAGCACCATGGGTAAATCCAAAGTAGTTGCCGGTGGCCATTTTGACATCTTCACCTAGCCGGCTGGGCACTGAAAAAAGGAAAGATTCATGGAGGGTAAGCGGACAGTGTGAAATGGCAACCATGATGGAAAGCCGTATCATGCAGAGGAAGAAAACACGCAGGAGACTACGACGAAATAAACCCTATCAATCCCCACACACCCATAACATGATCTTTATCACGTCCTCTCTCGTTGATATCGCGTCTAATGTGTTTTTAAAAACCCAAATTTACTCACCATAGGTGAAGGAGACTACTGGGCATATGGGAATCATTGGTTTCCTATTCTCTCTTACGAACCCTGACTCGCAACCCTGCGTTTTTATATGAGAAGGTCGTACCAGGATATAGCGCTTACCGCACATGCGCGTCTGAACGTTGCGAGAGATGGGAAGTGTAGTTTTCAAGGTCTATGAGTGCAGCTTTTGATCCAAAAACACCCAACAGCGTAACTAACTCACTCAACCAATTCTTTAAGAATACAAGCTTGATAAAATGTATATTTACGACAAAAAAATGCTCCCTCCGCAATGCAGAATAAGCAGGCAGCCAACAAAATATGTCATGCCTACACACCCCAGAAATAGAGTTAAAGCCTCATCTGTAATACATAAATACAGGGATGGGCAGTATTTAAAATACGTGTATTTAAAATACAAAATAATATTTTGTATTTAAATACTTTTGAAAAAAAAATCTAATGTATTTTGTATGTTAAATACATTTAATCGTAGTATTTTTGTATTTTCAAAATACATAAAATACTTTTTGCCAATCAACCTCTTTATAGACTGCTGATTTCCTGTATTAACTAGTTCAGATATGCCACTTTCATTCATGTGAGCTACAGTATGACTCCATCTGAAACTGGGTAATGACATTTTCTGGATTCCTGTAAGGAAATAAGGAATAATACTGCCTTTATGTGCTATCAAAATTTCCTACTTACAATTTCAAAATTGTGTTCAAGTGCTTTTCCTGGAAAGGATGATTACGCCTGGTTTCCTGGGGAAATCTTATTGAAGTCAAAATCATAAACAAGGGGTCATATGACGTTGCTAAAAAGAACATGAAGTGCTTTTAAAAAAAAAACATTATTATTGCTGAGAAGGATGTGTGCTCTGATTGGTCAGAATCTACTGTTTTGGATCATATCAGCCTAAACAAGTCATGGGTCTGAGTGCTGTTATTGGATAGTATTGTAGACAGGTGGAGATGAATCCTAATAAACATGCTGCTACAATTAAAACCATTGTATTAAATACATTTAAAACAGTATATTTCAATTCAGCAGCGTGCAATCCTCTTATGTCAGACTGAAGCCAGAGACAATCGCTCATCATAGCCTACCATATATATTTAAAGAAACAAATATGTCGTATACGAGAGATGTCGTAGAAAAGATGTCGTTTTTAACGAGAAAAGATCTCGTTATTACGAGAAAATATGTCGTTTTAACGAGAACAGATATCGTTATTACAAGAAAAGATGTCGTTTTAACGAGAACAGATGTCGTTATTACAAGAAAAGATGTCGTTTTAATGAGAAAATATCTCGTTATAACGAGAAAAGATGTCGTTTTAACGAGAAAAGATCTTGTTATTACGAGAAAAGATGTTCAGGAAATAGTCCTCCGTAAATTGCACTACACACACTCTAATATTTGGGACACTGTTCTGGAACAGTGTTGTTAATACACTGATTTATAGTTGTGTCCTCTTTTGGAAGCCCAAACAAAGTACTTTCACTTTCATAACGAAACCCAGCGTATCCACGACATGGCGCCAGCGTCAGCAACAATACTACAGGGAGAATTATTGTCCTGCCTTCTTTCATTGCATATAAATTTGGGCTGTGTTTTGCAAATGCATCATATGACCCCTTTAATTTTTTATAAAAATGTAGCATCCCATTCGTTGACAATTATATAAAAATTCACAGTACTATCTTTATAGTTAGTTTGCTGACTACTGGATTTTCAGTCAAATAAATGCTGTTTTGCTGTGTATAAAACATACAAAATGCTTGAAATGGTTATTGCACTACTATGTGCATGACTTTAACACTAAAACAAGGTGATCTTGCTTTAGTGGAGCTTATAGTATGCAGGAGTTATTGACACGTCAGAGTAATAAAGTATGTATTTTTTGTAATTTCAGAATACAAAATACTGTATTTGTATTTAAATACATTTTCTCACACATTATTTTGTAGTTTTAATTTAAATACATTGTGTATGTATTTGTGCCCATCTCTGTATGTGTATATATACATATATGTGTGTGTGTGTGTGTGTGTAGGTGTGTGTTGTGTGTGTGTGTGTGTGTGTGTGTGTGTGTGTGTGTGTGTGTGTGTGTGTGTGTGTGTGTGTGTGTGTGTGTGTGTGTGTGTGTGTGTGTGTGTGTGTGTGTGTGTGTGTGTGTGAGTTTTATCAACGACATTGTGTTAAAACATTAATAATTCTTCACCACTTCTTCGCTCTTTTATGTGAACGAGTTTGACGAACATTCAGTCGGTCTGAACACAGAACGAGACGCATTCGTTCACGTTAAAGGTTTGTTGTTACGGTGGTGGTTTGCATTGAATAAAAAACTACATTTCCCACAATGCCCTCTGAGACGTCATTAGCCATATGGTTGATCATCGATTCCTCGACTTCCCGCCGTTGACCGTTACAGCACACTGCACAACGTTTAAAGTAAGTCCAGTTCAATTCATACTAAAGCTAATAGTAAACTGTCTATTTTAGACACGCACTTGTTAAAAAAAAGAATCATATAAAGACCAGTCATACAAAACCGCTTCTAATATGCATGTGTTATCCAGGGCCTATCTTTGCACCTTAGTTTTGAGATGCAGAGGCCCAAAATCAGCCCCGCTATACTCGCCGTCGTTGATGTAACGTTACACGAGTTATTTTTGGTTGAACAAACAAATTAAGCAGTTTGATGTCGTCCTTCTCCATATATGTGGAGTCAATACGGTGAAGTGAAGTCATTATTGATCGGGGAAGCCTCAAGCCTTTCTCTTGCTTTCTGGCTCTTTTCGACCAAGCTGACAGTCCTCTCTCCTGCTCCGCGATCGGCGGAGGGGATGCTGCTGGAAGTTTGTGAAAATCAATGCAAAATTATATAGGCTGGATTAAATAAAATGCAAAAAAATTGTAAAGTGTATGTAGCAGGGCTACATAGTGCAGCTAGCCCTACAGTTTAGGGCTAGGACATGTGTAACAGGTTTTTACGAGATTTAATTTAGTACTTTTTGAGATCCAATTGGTCTTCTGAATAAACGAGTATTTTCGCAGTAATGATGGAAGTTCTGGGAATATCAGGGAATCTCACAATTGGATTCGAGGCCAGAGACTATCTGGGAAATTAATAAAATCTTAAAATAACCCCCACTGTGTCTGTGCTCATCTGTTTTTGTTTTTCACCCACAATATGATTCAAAATTGTTAGTAAGTACACGGTTACTCTTGATAAGTAAACCTTTTAAATAATTTGGAGTCATTGAAATGATTTGTTCTGAGGAATCGCTTACGTGTGTTTTTTCTAGGAATAACATTGTGTGACTCCTGTGCATTGATGACACATGCAGCTAATATAGATATGGCATTTATGGTATTTATAAGATTTTCCTATTATTAAAGAATCTACATTTTTTTTAGTGCTTATATATTTAACATTTACATAGTTTTAAAAAGTACAGGGCAATATCATTAAATTCCGTGATGTAGCAGTTAGTATAAAGCACAGGTTTTCACATCAAGGCCCTCTTGTTAAATAGAGACTGAGCAGCGACCTGGTGTTATATACAAAATAAAGCCGAATATACCTGGAAAAAAATATATATTCCCCACTGAAATGAAGTTCCATAAGTGACCTTGAGGGGGCAGTGTTGAATCATATCTTTCATGAAATTGTACCTGTGTTCAGCAGCATGCCTAAGACTAAAGAAGTGCTGTCTTCTACTTCAGGAAGTGGTTCAGACAGTGGTTCAGACAGTGATAAAGAAACAAAGGTATGAACACTGATTTACATGAATGCAACTAAATTAATATAGCCTTTCCAACTGGAAAACTAAGTTTATGCTTCCTGACTTGAATTTAACTTGAAATCAGCAGTGGATATGCAATTAAAAAATGTGCTGCAGGCCTGAAAGTTCATGTGTTTGTTTTTGTCTCCTTATTTCTACCAAAGGCCAAAAGAAAGAAGCCAAGTGCTCCTGAGAAGCCTGCTAAAAAACAGAAAAGTGGAGAGACCTCCAAACCCAGCGGCTCTGCTAAGAGTGACAGAAAAAATGATGATAACATGTTCCAGGTTGAGTTTTTCAACATTTATCTCCTGACCGCCCTATCAGGGTATATTAATGACCAAATTATTTTACATTATCCCATATACAGTTGAACTGCTTACTAAATAAATAAATAAATGCGTGTACATATAATACAGTGTTCATTTCGTCAACAAGGACAACAGCGAAAAATATTCGTTAACAAAAAAAAATTCTGTGACTAAGATGAGCTAAAACTAATATCCGATGATAAAACTATGACGAAATGTATGCTGTTTCTTCGTTAACTGCTCAAATAAACACACAGCAGTCCAAGTGTCAATTGAGTAGAGTATCTCACGTAAATGCAGTCGTTAATGGCTTAAGTGAACGTAAACAGGTGGGTGAACACTGAATTACAAGTCAGTATTACAAGCTTGCCTTCCGTCTTAAAGGGCCAGCGTTCCTAATTAAATACCTATCTGTGTCATTAATGTACATCTACTAAGAGCAATAGTGCATTGAAACATAGAAAACAATCTTGCTGCCAACAAGATTAACATCAGTTTATAAAATATATTATTATTATTGATCTGTAATGCAACTTTACTTTTCCCTTGGATTAGTTACATTTAAGCTGTAACACATCTCTTATCAGGTCTACATACCTCCGGTTTATGTACATTCTCAATAGAACTCCTGCACAATTCCAGTAACCAGCAATTTCTTCTGTTAATTTATTTTTGAATGTTTTGAGTGTAATAATGAAAGTTTAGTATGATTTGTTTTTAGAGCTATTATTAATGTCCCTGGTGGCTCATTCGTGTTTTGATATGTGACAGATTGGAAAGCTGAGATACGTCAGTGCCAGAGATTTCAAAGGCAAGGTTTTGATTGACATTCGAGAGTACTGGATGGACCAAGCTGGTGAGATGAAGCCTGGAAAAAAAGGTAATTATGGGGCCATTTTATTTTTATGTATTTTCGTGTCATTCTACTTTGACCTCTTAGTCAAACAAAACCTAAACTTTCAGCGCAGGTTAGGGGTTGCACAGACTAGTCGACTTCAGTGCTCTGCCATGACGCTTTAAGCTTTGAAGTCGACTAGTCGCTGGTCCTATAGAGGGCGCAATAGGATAATAAATCCACATTTACGCTCCGTTTTCAAACAGTTAAAATTACAAACTAATTCATACTCTGAATGCGCTCCACAAGACATGTGATTATATTACTGGATGCCCGAAATTGAACGTCAGAATGCAGGTTTTAAACAGCTTATTGTACAGGTAAGTTAATCACGTTTTAATCTAATGCGCTGCTGCACTGTAACGCACACACATAGGCTACAGACAGTAGCGCGTACAATACATCACGCGCAGATCGCGTGCACAGATTCATTGAGCGTGAAAATGTATTGTCAACACTGTTCTGTGATTTCTCTGTAAAATAGCTTAGAAACTGATAAGTTCAAGCATATATTTCTTAATAACTAAATCCCACAGCTTCACTACTAGTAGAGAGACACTGCCAGCTAGAATCAATTCACACACGCAACCGCTCTCACTAATGCATGCATTCATATGAATGTAATCTTTACTGTACTACTTATCTGTATCTGATTTAGAACGAGCAGGAATCTGTGAGAAATATTCCGACCCAAAGACTAAAGAACTGACAAAAATAAGCTGTTATAGGTGCAATAGTCATGTGGGCAGCGCTGTGTCATATTTCATAGCTGTGTTTGTCACAGCTCCAGACTTATTTGTTCATTAATGACGTCATCAGCGACTAGTCGACTTCGACTTGACTTTCATCACATAAATGTCGACTTAAAAAAAAAATCAGAAGTCGTTCAACCCCTAGTGCAGGTAAAATGTTCCTGTGTCTTGCATTTTATTATTGTGCCATAGTAGTTTTGTTTCATCAATTGTATTGAATTACCCTCAGGCATTTCATTGAATCCTGAGCAGTGGAATCAGCTGAAGGAACAAATGCCGGACATCGATGATGCAATTAGAAGATTGTAAGAGCTCTTTGTGCAGTGAACGGTTGTCTGGTTCTTTATAGAGTTCCATACTTTGGTACACAGGGACTTAAACAAAATGTTTCCTCTTTCAACTTGTGCTATATGTATGCTGTTTAATTTGAAGAGACTTATTTTGTTATGTTATTGTTAATTTCCAGTTGTCTGCTGTTAAATGTTGATGTGTGTGAATAGTAAGTCTTGACTGGGTGATTGTTATTTTAATAGTACAATAACCTCATTGTTCTCATACTCTGCCTACATAATAAAGGCTTTTTTGGTTTGGAGTCTTTAGTCTTTTTTTTACCAAACATGGTAAATATTTTTATGTTTTGTTCCCTATATCACGGTAAAGTACACATTTTATACTGGAATGTGTTGTGATCCTGTCAATAAACAGCAGTAATGGATGACCTAAAATGAAGGCGTTTGGCACTTTATGATGCTTGTTGTATCCAGTCCTGAGTGCTTGCGTGTAATTTGCTCGCCTTTGCGTGGGAGCTGGAATTATAATGGTCCGTACACACACGCAAACATAGACCAGACTCCAGAAAAGAACAGCCCTTTCTCTTTACTGTCCAGAAGAGCCATCTTGCATCAATTGCATTTACTGTCTAAATTAAATCACTCTTAAATCATGGTAGCCACTGTATTGCCAGCACGTCTTCGAGACAATATGGTTTATGGTGTTGCGTGCAAAGCAAGCATTATTGGGGTAGTTTCTGTAAGAGGTAACCACAGTGCAAGCACATTTGTTTTTAGATGCGCAGGTTCATACCGTGAATAAACATTTATAAAATGAATCTACTTTTATGTTGTTTTTATAGATGTTATATCAGTATCAACTATATTTCAGAATTGGTTGACTGAACTGCATTTCTACATTAAGACATTTTGTGCCATAATGGTACATAAACTATAAATATATATGCATTTCAAAATGTTCATTGATTTCTTGAGTATCAAATGCATCCTAAGGTTTGAACATAAAGCTGTGCCTTGGAAAATAATATATTTTTTCTGTTTCACTGCTTGTGCACTTCAGGTGGTGGTAACTATGGAGACCACTTGCAACCACAGCAGTTCATTTTAGTTCCTGAGAGGTAATAATTTCATGTTCTGATTGAACCAGCTTTTCACTCCAACTTCAATTCTGTGATTAAACACCGAGACATGAACTATGAAACATCAAGAAATGTCAGTCTCTAAAACCATGAGTATGTTATGTACACCTGTTGGTGTAAAGCTAATGGTAGTGTGTAAAACTGATCAAAAGAAAATGTATTGGTGGCCACAGTATGTTGGCCTGAGTTTGTTGTGTGTATGATTTCATATTCATATCAGTTAATTTTCATCTTTAAATGTTCTGTGTTTAATGCAGTAAAGTTAGATTTAAATGGACCGTGCACATTCATAATTGTCAAAAATGCCCAATAGAAAGGCATCACTAGGTGGCAACAATGCTCTACTGAAATGTATTTTCTCCTGCTAGTTTTTGGACAAGAAAACCATCCTCAACTTTTCAACGTTTTTAACAATGACACTAAGGTCTGCTTAAAATTGACTAACCATTGTAGAGTACAAATGTCAATTTTTATACAGTTAAGGTCTTTAGTTCTGCTTTTGTACCCTTTCTATCAATATGACAATTATGATACCAGACAGTGTGTTTGTGGCTTACTAATGTGAATTACTTTCCATCACATGTTAGTTGTTGATAGGAAAGGAATTTGTTTCACAAGTCTTGGCAGTGCATCAAACACCGTTAATGCATGAGAATTTATTTTCCTATCAGTGTGTGATAGATATTCCGTCTGAACACACTGAACTGAGCGATGTGAAGGAATCAAATTCATTTGTTCAATAAGAATGTGCTGCAAGTTGTGCTTTGGTCTGCAATCAGTTTAATGAAAGCACAAACACAGTGCAGCCATCTGTCCACAAAAATGGAATTGGTGGAATGTCCCCGATAACTGGAGGCGTTTGAATCGTCCATGCAGCCTCCATCTTCTTGAGATTTCCTGTACATCACTTTGATGCTTTTATGATGGATGGAGGAATACGCAGAACATCCATGAAGAGAGAAGCCAAGCGGGTGTGTTGCACTGGTTTACTAGTGGTTTACTAGTTTTGGAGCACTTTAGGTCACAGATGCATCAAAAGTCCAATATCTTCTTCCATTTGGAAGGTCTGCTGTGAGCCTGGCGATTGAACATTGGTGTCTGTGGTTCTTGGACTGGTTCTCGTGTTATTGAGTATTGCATTGCATATTTCAGCACTTGAGTTTCAGGTTATGTTTACATCTGGACATGGGAATATGCCGGGGCGTGTAGCTCATCTTTGGGCTAATATCAAACCGGCATGGGTTTTACAGGAGAGAATAACGCATGAGGAAACCCTTTCAGCCCAGTTTTGATGGATGTCTCTGCCTCTGTTGTTTTACTCCATGGTGGCTAATATAACGGATACGGTTTCATGGAAGGAATTTGTTCTTCCATTGAGATGTGAAATGCATATTGATTACGGGGCGCCTTGAGTTTCCTGTCCGTGACAGGGATGGTATTGGCTGGAACCAGCTTTGGCTGTGAACTAAGGCAGGATCTTGCCAATTTGTCTACAGTTGAATTGTCTTTATAGTGGACAAATTATATTAAGAAGTTTATAGGCCAGAATCCCTCCTCTTGACCCTCTGGCGAGGATAAAATCATCCATCTCACACACGTCAGAAGAAAAACAAGTCCACTTAGACTTCACCCTGGCGAAAGTGTTCTCTCTGTGGTGCACTTTTGGCAAAATGTACTGTCATCCTGTGTACAGCGCTAAGCGTACAATTAAAAAGCTAAAGGAGAAAACAGAAAATGTGTTGGTATCCTGGCTGGCTCCATGGAATGTCCAGTGAGTGTCAGTTTAATAATGGGTGCAGTTGTCTTTGGCATGGATGTGTTCTGCTTACATGTGAGGTCAGTTTGGTGAAGCTGCCACAGAAATGAAGATAGATCAAAACAGGACCTCATTGATGATTAATGAGTATAATCCCAAAGGTGGTCAAGGAGTCAAGCATGGGGATGAGATGAAATGTTGCTTTGCTGTCTGTAATGATAAAACAGACGTTCCAGCTAATGGAAGATTCTGTTTGATCACACTTTCCTCTTCGGCGTTCGGATTCAAAGAAAGATTATACACACAGAACTCTTCTCACAAATGCTATCTTAGTTCATCACATGAAAATCTGACTCATGCAACACCAAATGTATTTCTTAGTAAATATGTTTTTTAGATTACTCATATGAAAATACTTAGGGATCTGTTGTTACTCATGGCTTTGAATGGCAAATCCATCAGAGAAATATAAAACGTCTGTAGTTGAAGAAAAATAAGCTTTTAGTGTAGTATTGTTAACTGTAAAACTCAAAAACCTGACTCTAGTATCTTTTATTGTGTCCTGATCAATGTGCTGTTGGCAGTAATTTGATTGGAACACATGCTGAAGTGTATTTTATATTTCATATCGGCTGTTTCATTGTTAGCACAAAGCTTAGATGCAGTCATGGCTGCTCATGTTGGCCGGAGAACACTGAGGAATGTTGTGGGCTTTTTGATATCTTCTCCCCTCTCAGCTGGGGCTTATACAGCCCCTCTCGCTGGCTGCGGGACCCCGCTGAGCAGAACGTCCCTGAGGTTAACTGAAGGTGCCCTTGACCTGACTGACCACTTACCTCGTAAATCTGCCCGGCCTGGACCAACACTTATTGTTCACAAGGAGTCTTGTTTGCCAGAAATTAATTTTACCCTCAGATGAGTTGTTTGGTTAGTCAGTAGTGTTTAAATGTGCCTAAGGGCATCGGAATGTGTCAGCTATTACCACACGGCTCTCTGCAATACTTGATTCTAATTGGTCAATCGCATCATGCAGCGGACAGATACTCCCAGTATTTGCTGTCCCTTATGGCAATGCCACAGTCCGTGTTCACAGCAGTGAGACACCACTGCTGGAAGGACTTTGGCTGTTTTCAGTTTGAAACCAATATAATCATATATATATATATATATATATGGGATAGCTCATCCAAAAAATGTCATTGTCAATGTTATGTCGCTCCAAACAAGTAAGACCTTCGTTAATCTTCGGAACACAAACTCAGATATTTTTTATTCAATCTGAGAGCTTCAAAATCCGAGAGAAATCCGAGAGGCTTCAAAGCATGTTCACAACAGCTTTGTGATTCTCTCAGGAACATGTGTCAAAGTCTGACACGGAAGAGAAGAAATTGTTGAATAAAGTCTTTATTTTTGTTTTCTTTGTGCACAAAAAAGTATTCTTGAAGCTTCATAACATTAAGGTTGAACGGACCACTGAATAGTCACATGGACTACACCTTGAATATGGTGGTTCTGTTGCTGTCTATGCAGGGTCAGAAAGTTCTCGTATTTCATCAAAAATATCTTACTTTGTGTTTTGAAGATGAACGAATGTCTAACGTGTTTGGAACGACACGAGGGTGAGTTATTAATGACATAATTTTAATTTGAACAATTACATTTTTTGAGTATAGAATTTTATTTGAGTTGATTAAATTGACACCTTTTCTTTACCCTGAACTTTCTGAAACAAAGCTTGCATGTTTCCAACTGTAATATGATAATTATATTGGCCATGTGCTGGAAAAATATACTCAATACAGACAAACCCCAAAGCAGAGGTGTTGTAGCATTTTGTGGCATTGAGGGAGCCTTTGCAGTTTACACACATTGTCAATCCCACAATCCCCCACGGTGAGCATATACAGTAGCTTGGCTGCTATAAGAATAAATTGAACATGTCAGCTCTAGTCTACTCACTCTGTGCCAGTGGACAGATAGGCATCGTAAAAAACAAATGGCCCTACTTTCACATCTCTTGTATTGCACAGTGGACATTATTTATTTGTGACTGGCACCAACTTGTGTCTCAGTTATCCACTGTCATGAAATTTACTTCAGAGGAAAACTATTTTAAAATCAGTGTAATTGTTACTACATTGTTATGGATTATTGTTCATTGTGAAAGCTTTAAGATAAAATACAGGTAAACTCAAATAAGTAGTTAATGCCCAAGTATATATTTATTCGCTGTGTAGTTATATAAATGAGTGGTACATTATCACTTACATAAGCCAGATTTCCCTCACCTGCATGCTACACAGCAGGACAGAACGTTACATTTCCGGCAGCCTGGAAGGATTGAATCTGCCTGGGCGCCAACATGATCCCTCGGTGTGCTGCTGCAAATGGCTGTGTGGTGAAGCATTATGCAATGCCATAACTTGAGCCATACTTTAATTCCTTTGATTCCCCATGGACACAATTAAGATAGTCATGGTTGTAATTTTGACGCAGTGGTCCAAATGTGCTATCTCGCTCACAGGCGGAGAAATGTCTTGCCAAAGAGGGAAAATATAAGGAGTCATGTCTCATTTATCTAGTGTAAACAACACGGCCTCTGTGGCAAATCATCTTGTTATTTGCCTGGGTGTATCCACAGTGGATCTTCTTATCGCGGATCAGTTCAGATAGTATTATTAATAAACAAACTGTGCAGAATTTAGATAATGATATCACACATCTCTCACTTAGTTTGCATTAATAGTGGAAAATACAATCAACTGAAAGACTCCAGGTAGTACTGGAGAAAAATGTACTGTGATTAATGGGGGAAAGAAAGTTTTTGGAATAGTACAGTCATTAAATATTCATGGCCGTGCTTCCCATGTTTGCACTGGGTTATGTTAAATCACTTCGGGGATGAGGGTTTTCCACTTGACCTGTTCATATCCTGTTTTTCCTCCTTTTTCCAGCTTAAAGACTCTAAGGACACTAAAAATTCCTTATTACATTGAGGTACTCCCAGCTGTATTGTTTCATTACATAGCAGACGACGTGAAAAAAAAGATCTGTGCCATGCCTTGTCTGATTTTCTTAGGCAATATCAGACAAACAATCATGCTGTAGTACTGAATCAGTGCTGCTGAGATTCAACTGCAGATATTATGATATTCAGCATTATGGCAGATGTGATATTGCCTTTATATATAAGAGGTTAATTAAAAGGATAGTTCCACCAAAAATAAAAATTCTGTCATTAATTACTCACCCTCATGTCGTTCCAAACATGTAAGACCTTCGATCATCTTCAGAAAACAAATTTAAACAAAGTTATGTTATTTTTGATCAAATCCGAGAGCTTTCTGACCCTGAGACAGCAACACAACTACCACGTTCAAGGTCCAGAAATGTAGTAAGGACATCGTTAAAATAGTCCATGTGACGTCAGTGGTTCAACCTTAATTTTATGAAGCTACGAGAATACTTTTTGTGCGCAAATAAAACAAAAATAACAACTTTCATTCTACAATTTTTTCTCTTCCGTGTCAGTTTTTGATGCACATTCACTAAGTACCACAATGCCCTTTCTGGGCCCTAACTGACCCTTTAAGCCAGACTAAATTTGACTAGGTAGTTTTTTTTACTCAATAGAAATGGTTTCATGGTCTTTTCCATAGTAGTTGCAATCAAATAATGTCAAAAACACATCAAATCTGAACCAAATTCTCATACTAAAAAGACGTTACCAAAAAAAAGAGAGAAAAAAACAGATACATTTACAATTTATTTCCATATAACAAAGTGGCAAATATATATATATAAAATCTTTTTTTTATCAGAGTAGATGCACTTTGTGGCTGTTCACACTATGATCCAATGAACAGATCTGTATCAAATGGGCCTACCATTCCATTTACAGATAATTCGAAATTTGGAACCTTATTATTTGAGACATGAGAAATACTTTGTATTGTATGTATTGTATCAGACCTCACACCACTCTGTCTACCCACCGTCTCTCTACTAAGGACAGATTGTAGACAGACAGGACCAGACAATGGGAAGCAGTAATAGACCATTCAAACAAACAAAGATTTGCAGAAAAAAAGAAGCAGAGAATCTCTGACGTAAACGCATCTACCGCACACACAGTGTCAACATGTAGTGTTTCTCTTCGGCCGTGGGACGTCAGAGCATGCCATTTGGAGGATGTTTAAACAGAGATCTACTCATCTCTTTGCTTTAGCCTATCTGCCGTACAGACCACAGGAATTCAGGACAAACCCTGCTTGGACCGGTCTCCTCATTATATTGGAGAAACTTAACTCTCAATCCTGTTTTGGGATGGTTTTATTCTCAAAAGTGTTATTAGAAACATAGAACATGGCAAACACATATACGTATCATTGCGTTACTGCTCCAAAATATAGTTGTACAATGAATGTGTTCTAAGAATATTTCCCTAACTCAAATAAATAAAGCAGCAGTTTACATTGAAAGTGCAAAAAAATTCTAATTAGGTTATGAAAAACTTGTTTTTATAGTTTTTACTGGTAACATTTGGAAAACATTCTTAGTACATAAAGGTTACATGTGGAGAGGGCTTCCTGAATAATTATTAATTTAGCTCATTCATTTAACTCATAGATTTAAAACTAGAATGGCCAAAGCATCCCATAGTAATTTTTAAGTTTCAATATAACAGTTTAATGAACAATGGTTTCATGGTTATATTTTAAGAATGTTTCCCGAGCCTGATACCTTAAAAAGTACCATTAAAGTTACTGTAAGAACATACCTTTAAAAGAAAGTTCTGGGAATGTTCCTTGTTAGCCTGGACTGTGAGATGGCCTAATCCACTAATACTAATTGCTGACTAATTCAGTTAGCAGTGAGGAGGAATGCAGGCAGTCAGTCACACTCTCATACCGAGCCATTAAGCCATTCACTGCCCTGAGGCAAGCCTCATACACTTAATTAAGTCACAAGCCCCATTTATAACATTATTCTACACTTCACATTTCCATCTCTTTTAAAAGCTTTAATAAATGGAATATTTTGGATTTCAACAAACCCCTAACGACTTGGAGGGATTTTTAATGTGTCCTCCAGGGGAAAGGAGGCTGCGTCTGCTCTTCGGAGGTGAAAGGAAGTTTAGTGGAATGTCTGCAGCACAATTTGAAGTAATGGACTTGGGTTGTGTTATTATTTTGTTCCGAAAATCATTACTTTTACAATGTCACATTCTTCATTTTATTTGGACTCAAGTGGACTTACATTTCTCTTTACTCCGGGTTGGGGCCTATTGGGTTACTGATTTGCACTTAGGTGACAGATATGAACGCTGAAGGGAAACAACTTTCTTTGCTTTGTATAAAAATCACCATGTGTTTTACACGTCTATTATGATTGAGTTTTATAGAGTCTCGTTCAACTACTTTAAAAACATCTCTTGTGCTTATCTCGGGTTTGGTTACTAAAATCAAATGCCTGCCGGTATGGGCTATTATTGAATGTTGGACTGTGGATTACTTGACTTCCAGACTTGAGGGCACGGTGCCTCTTCTAATTCCTATGAGGACTGCGAGTCCTATTAACCTGTCCCTGAGAGTTTGTTTTTACATGCGTATGTGTTCGCTGCCATGGTCTCTTTTAAAAGGAAACAGGAATGTTGCCAAATGTGTTACCCCATACTGTAGATTGCTCTGAGAGGAAGAGGAACGAAACAACAGGGGGTGTCTGCTGTGCAACAAGGCCAAACCTCCAGCGCTGTCAGGGGGCGGATTGAAAAATGCACTCTGTATGCGTTAAATATTTTCAAAACATGAAACTAAACTCTTTAAAACATAGCTCACGCGGTCTCCTGGTACCTGTCTTTGGATATTTGCATTCCAGTCACATTAGGGAAAGAGTGTGAAAGTGAAATGATGCAGTGTATGTCTTTTACCTTTATCTTACCTTTCTGGGCCTTGAATATGGTAGTTGCATTGCTGTCTATGGAGGGTCAGAAAGCTCACAGATTTCATCAAAAATATGTGACCCTGGACCACAAAACCAGTCTTAAGTGTCAATTTTTCGAAATTGAGATTTATACATAATCTGAAAGCTGCATAAATACGCTTTCCATTGATGTATGGTTTGTTAGGATCGGACAATATTTGGCAGAGATACAACTATTTGAAAATCTAGATTCTGAAGTTGCAAAAAAAATCTAAATACTGAGAAAATCGCCTTTAAATTTGTCCAAATGAAGTGCTTAGCAATGCATATTACTAAACAAAAATTAAGTTTTTATATATTTACGGTAAGAAATTTACTAAATATCTTCATGGAACATAATCTTTACTTAATATCCTAATGATTTTTGGCATAAAAAAAAATTATAATTTTGACCCATACAATGTATTGTTGGCTATTGCTACAAATATACCCCAGCGACTTAAGACTGGTTTTGTGGTCCAGGGTCACATATCTTAATTTGTGTTCCGAAGATAGATAAAGGTCTTACAGGTTTAGAAAGAGGCTCAGTTTAGGTGAACTATCCCTTTAAATACTTATATACACTGTATAACAAAATGTCTGAGAATCACTCACACCAGAAGGAATCAGCGTTATATTCAAAGTGTATATAAAGTAGTCTACCTAGTTCCGATTATAGCATATCTTTACTGGTGTAATTGTCTTGATAAAGGGATTAATTCAGATAGCACAACCTAAAAAGAGAATGTGGATCCAATTCAAACATAAGATAGGTGCTTCTCCCTCGGATGAACTCAGATAGCACAAGCTAAAAAGAGAAGCGGATCCAATTCAAACAGGTGCTTCTCCCTCTCTTCATCTGCATGTCAGGTTGAGCTGGAAACTCCTAAGAGACTTCTGTCACATTCATTTTTCTCTACAGAATATGGGGTATGTTCATAAGCACCTAAGTGTTGTTTATAACACAAAGTTAAATCTAATATGTACTACTACATGACACAGATCATTGAGTAACATTAAAGAGGACATTATTGTTTTCTGAGCAAAAAATCTTGTCTGGGGTGATGTGTTTACTGATCTCCTAAACAGTCTCCAGCAGTCTCTCATGTAATCTGAATGATTCAAGCTATTCCATATGCGTCCACAACATCTGAATTAGTCAAGCAGTGGGACTTAATTTAGGAATAACAACATGATTGCAAGCCTATACAATATAATTGTATATATTTATTTTCAGATTTGCTAAAGATTGATTTGATTTATTAGCACTAATACAGATTTTAAGTAAGTTTGAGTAAAATAAGGGCAATGAGCAAGTGAACACCCAATAAAAATGGATACCAGTGAAAGCTAAAAATATCTAATGTTGGTTGATAATCCATATGGCAACGATATATTATGCATCCCCAATAGTAATTTTAATAGATCTACAGTGTTAAAAATATTCTAAAGAAGTAAAGATTTTTCCATGGATTTGTCAAAAGTAGAAGACATGTGTCTTCTCTGATTTGTGATGCTTCATGAGGAGCGTAAATGAACCAGAGAAAGCAGCTCCAGTCAACTCGGTCCAGCTCAAATAAAGTCTAATGATGAGGGCAATCTGGCTGTGAGGAGAGGGGCTTGTCCAGACACATAAAACACACTTATTAAGAGATTTTGCTGTGACACGGTCATATATTTTAACCAAGAGAACAATCACTTTTACTTTATGTCCTGAACAGCAGCTAGTTAAAATAATGTCTTGAAGAACACAAATACATTACTTTAGTGAGAGAATTCACAAGCATCAATTTCCATGGCGTTTTTAAGGTAATTTAAGTTCATATCAGCATGTACAGTGAGCAAATGAGACATCTATATGTGAAAAAGTGAGCTTGAAAATGAATGATTTTCTGCATATTATTCACCTCTTTTGTTTTCGAGTTTCTTCAGCATATTGTGCTTATTCGTGACTCAATGACTGGGTGTGAAAATAGATGATGCAGCCAAATGATGTTAAATGTCATCATGAGGACTTGGCTTCAAGCGAAGATGTCAAGATATCATGGCAACCCATTGTTTGTTTGACCCATATGTGAAAATGATCCTACCAGCTTTGGCTGAAACATTTTTAAGTTGATACTCATTGCAGTAAACCAAGCAAATAGAAATCAAATTCTTGTTTCACATGCAATGTCATTTGATCTTATGTTGCCAAAGTATTCAAGCTATTAAATGTGAGAGAGTGGCGCTGTTTGCTGTCATGACCTTCTGAGTTCCCATAGTTCTGCTCAAACACACATCTGCAAATTCACATCTCCATTATTTCATCTCATAACACTCTTCAATATGAATAAAACTAACGGTAATGTGCAACAAAATCGTAACAAATATCCCATCCAGCTTTTGCCTGGTCAGGATGTCAGCTTTTATAATGGTATTTATGGCTTTTAGAAAAGCGGTTGTCTGCTATTGTGCAAAGGTCTTGCGTTTCAAACAAACGGCACTGCAAGTGTGACACTGGCGCTTTCAGTGAAATTCTTGAAAGCATCTCTGTAGAGGTGGCCTTTCCAGTAACTATTGAGAAGTCTAGTATTTGTTGACATTTCCCAGACTTTGCTTTGTGGTGAATGTCTGTATATGTGCTCACCAAAGTGTGTCCAACAAAGTTCCTGAAAACGAGACAAAACTAAATTAGGCCTTCAGACTTGACAGCTCTTAACTTCCACTACCTCTCATCCCTTTACAGGGTTAGATCCCTTGACCGATTTACTCTTAAATGTCAGAAAAACAAATGTTATATGTGTATACACAATGCTATATGTGTGAATACAAAATATTTAAACTTGAATCTGTGGCTTTATATGCATTAAACTGCATTAACAATTTTCACTTCACGAAATACATCCCAGTCCTGTAAAATCAATAATTACAGTTCTACCAATAGTTTAAACAACAACAGGATCAAATCAAAAGAAAAGTGAGGAAACGATATTAGCATTTTAACTTTTGTTCAAAACAAAAAAGGGAAATTTGGGGTGTTTTTGGATTATTATCGACATAACTGTAGCTCAAATTAAGTAAAATGCTCAATGACACACTGGTGAACTGGAAAATTGAATGTGACTTCCAGCCATAATCATGAATAATATGTAAGGTAAGTGAGTCCAAATCAGCAGTAGGAATTCCTTAATAAATCAATGTGTATGAAATAGTTTGAGCGAGTAATTCAATGACTTGCACATTAAAGACAGCTTTTGTTCCTGAATGAAACAGTGGTTTTGAACAAATTGATTGAATCAGTGACTCACTTTGTAACTTGTTGCCACCTATACTGGCATATCTGGCATAACCTGAAGAAAGATAAAGTGAAAAATCACAGGCAAGCGGTGTGACTTTAAAAGTGAAAAGTCCCAGTGCTGATGTACTACATGAAGGCTCTGAGAGCACAGCTTGCTTGACCAATCAGACTCATGGACTAGTTGTATAATGTATGATTTTCCATCACTCACATCAGAAAATACAATATACTGCAGTTATAAAGTATTCTTTCATTTTATTATTATTATACAGGCTTTTCTAATGACATTCTTGTCCAAGAAGACACTATCAATCCATCTAGGAGAGTTAAACAAATGAGATGAGTCTGTTCTGGAGAAGGCAAATTTCAAACGAATCTGACAAACAAACAGAAACTGCTATTACAGGCTTCCGTGATTTGCTATATTCCCAAACTTTCTCAAGGAAAACAAACATACTGAACCCATGGACAGTGTCTGCTGCAGTGGGACGCTGGGAATGTGTCTGATAAGCTCTCTCTCAGCCCCTGTGGAGTACCAGCATCCCCCACGCAGAAGAGTCTGAACACGTTGAGTGATTGAAAGCATGTACCTCTATTCAAACAGGCCAGAGAGCAGAGTGGTTTTGGCTTTTAACCCTCAATATCAGAAAAAAGAAACTCAAGTTGGAAACTAATAGTTTTTCAGCATATTTTTTTAATGCGGTTAAATTATTTACATACAGCACCCACATACACATCGGCCTAAATTTGTCAACTCTACTTGCTTCAATATAACATATGCAGCCTGCATATTCATTTCCAGTAGATTGGAAGAATCAAGCCAAATCTAATCAATATGAATGTGCTTTTAGTCCTAGTATTTTACTTTAATAGAGCTCCTTCTGAAAAGGATGTTGCATCCAATAAAGCTTCCCTTGTGATCATTTGCGCATAGTAGCTCATGCCAAGACTCGGATGTAGTTTCACTGCCTGTATTAAATAGTTCCTTGTTAACAAAGCCACAGAACAATGCTGATGAGGACCCTTAACATTTATGTTTTTAAAGAATTCAATTTTGGAATTTAAAACACGTTTGTTTTTAATACCCCTATACATACGACTGTGGGAGAGACTCCTGGAAAAAAGACAGTGAGGTTGTTATCGACATGCTTGATGTAGACTTGCACAGCACCCATATCAGTGTATCAGAGATATTGTTAACAATTGTAACGTTTCTTTGTGTCAAGTGAGTATTAGTTTGATTGCAAAGAAACGCTGTGAATAGCCTCAGTCTCAAGAATTTTGCACAGAGCAGATTGTCCCACTTAGCTTTTAGTGTGAGTGACGCAACATAGGGCAGCGAACATCTTGACCTGATTATGATTATTGTTATTATTTCCTCTCAAAGTGCTTTTAATAAAAGTCAGATGTGCCCCTCAAAACAGGTACTGCCATCATTTAGGCCTTTTCGTTGTACTTGTTTTATTTCCCCTGATGATCTCACAAGCTGCTGGCACTCAATAGATGCGCTCAGACCGGCCAAACCATTCAGCACCTGTATTGTTACTTGATCTCATTCGAATACCATGCAGTGCCAAATGATTATGGGGTGTAACTGACTATTCAGCCTTCTATATGTTGTTAAACACATTGAGTGCTTTCCGATCGTTTTAAGAAAAGACACCGTAACAGCTGGACCATTTTAATATTTGTGGCTTCTGTACCCATGGGTGACCGTACTGCTTTGAAGAGAAACTTTACTTAGATCAAACAAGTTTTAAAAAGTATGAATGTCACTTATTTAACCAAGTGGTCTCAAGGTGATTTCATTGGATGTATGAAGTCTGTTCCCTTTTAAGTTCACACAAGTGTCCTAGAGTAACCACAGGTGTAGTTCATTACGTTAACTGGGAAGATGTTCAACAAAGTTTAGCAACCAGGACTCCAAGCGCCAAAGTACTTTCTGTCTTATTTTTGTATATTTGTAACAAACAAACAAACGTCTTTTTGTGAAGCCTGTTTGAACTTTATTTCCTTAAAATAAATGTCACTTGAATTAATATTTTGTTCCTTACATAATACAATTACAAAAACCTTTGACAAAAAATTAGCTTCAATGTTTAAAGATTAACCAAACTCAAACTTTACATCTAGTTATGTTAATCTTATACATTTTTAAATAAATATTGCAAATATAAATATTAAATATAAAAGTTCAGTTGACACATACTCTAAAATAAAATCCTGCTCCTTGGAACTCTCATCACACATTCATCACACATTTAAACAAATGCAAAGGATCGTGTGAGTATCGTGTGTCCATCAGTTGCCCCTTCAAAATCCTTCATTCCGAAGGGGCCTTTAAAGCGGACAGTTTTGAGCACTTTGGTTTGGAACGGTTTTGGTTTCAATACAATAAATGGTTTCAATACAACAACAATGATTGTTCTTCCAAAGCTGATTAATCCTGTTTGGAAAGTAGCGACAGTCTGTGGAAAAATCTCCAGTTACGTTTGGTTACGCTTTCACAGAATTTCAAAGTGGGGCATCTCAAATGTGCGTATTTCATAAATATTTAACTAGACATTTTTAAATGTATATTATGTATAACATTTAGCACTACCATTTGATTGATATGGAAAATGTAGATTTAATATTTATCTTTTTGTGACGTGACTTTCGAAAACTAGTCTCTTTAGACATTTGTTTGAAATAAATCTGGAAAATTGGGCAGTTATTTGCAATACTTTCGCCTCTCCATACAACACCCTGAGGAATATTCAGAATAAAGCAAGCAAGAATGATGTGATTTTGCGTCAAGCAGTGTCGACTGGTTTATAGAGTAGGAATACGTGGTGCTCTGGATCACATTCAAACACATGTGGGCCTATGCTGTAACTACAGAGGTCAGAGCTGGAACTTGACAAAACTAGCACAGTCGTCCCTCAAATGGAGTGTATTGTCAACAAAAAACGTTAGCTTGCAGTACCACTACCCATGTTGCTGTAAACACAGAGCGTTTCTAGCTAATCAGTGCGGAAACAAATTTATCCCACGTGGAGGTAATCGGCTTAATAAATAGCATTCGTCTGGAGGCCATTTATAAATGCAAACCGTGCACATCTGGAACTGATCCTGAGCTGAGATAATCCTAGTCTGACGCTTCTCTGGTCCACCTGTTGTCCGGCACGGCACAGGTTGTGCACAAACCGTCTACATGTTGAGTGTTTGTGAGCGAGCCCTTATACCCACTAGCATTATGTCGTTGACTTCAGTGAGTCTTCTCCAAACTATTTGCCTTTTTCATGACAATGGAGCTCTTTATGACTCTCAATAGATGTTTCGCAGCCCAGCACTGAGTCCCCCTGTGGTTTTATGGAAAGAAAGTTTACGAAACAGAGGCATATGTTTCAACTCTAAAGCTGCATTACACATGGGTAAGTGCTATTCTGATAATAGATATGGGGTTTAGCAAATACTGCAGTATTAGTTAAATATTGACTAGATATTCAGCAATAAGAAGTGTCTAACAAGTGCTTCTTTTGTCTCCTCGGCCAATAAAACACATTTAAAAGGATTTCCTGAAGGTTTCAAAGTTTTACAAACCTGACAAGTATTGTTAATGGCTTTTCATGGAGAGGAAATGTGACATATCTCTTACAGAGACCATGCCGTTCAGGAACACAATTCAGCCCCTGGTTTTATATGGCAGCACACATATTATTTGTCAGGATTATAAAGAAATGCTGCCTGGAAACAAGGTTATTGCAGGATTCAGACAAGACAAACTAATGAAACAAGGATGGGAAGGGAGCTGTTTGATTTGTGATGGCAACACAACGCAGCACATTCTTGCAGTTGAACATTACTGGAACTAAGCAGTGCAAACCCAGGGTCTTCATGTTAGTTCACAGCTAATTGCCATTCTTGTCGTCCAAGTAACCGGCCAACAACTCAGCGCACAGTGTTTTAACATACTACACAGTCTCCTTGAAAGCAGATTGGGACAAGATCTGTGGAGGGTCTGTAAAAAAACACCAGTGAATGACTATTGGAATGGTTAAAATAACAGAAACTTTCATCTCTGTTTATACTTACTGAAATTACTATCTTCAATTTGATAAAATAACAATAACACCGTAGGGTGTTTTATCCACATTTTCTTCAATATCACATGAAGGTTGCTATGTTCATAGTCAGTGCCTAAAACATTTTACACTGAAAATGTACCAGCCCTAAATATTTTTTACCAGCTATAGAGATAGCCTTTAGCTGCTGAGAGGCTAAGCAGACATATATAAATCCATGATGCGTTCCTATCCGTTGCATTCTTTTTGAAGATTTATTAACACGACTACAACGTAACAAACAACTGCATGATTAAAAAATAACTTAGAAATGCCTAGAATGGTCAACAGAAAGTGAGCGTTCCCGTTACTCAACCCCTCTCTCTACACACACGTCAAACAGGAGGAAACACAATCAGGTAAATACCCACCAGCACCCATGTGACCAAACATTTTCTACACTTACAGCAGCCATGAAACTATATATGCATTATTTCAATAAAAACCTAGGCAGAACAAATTGAGAAAACACATCTAATTGCCATTTTTATTATTAAGGTTTTATCAAGGTTCAAGGTTTTGTATTTGTCAGTGCCACATATGTGCAGACATACAGAGGAACCGAAATACCGTTTCCCTTCTCTCTCATCAAGTCTTTGTTTTGTCAATGCAATATAGAAGTTTGTATAAAAAATATTTATTATTACTATTAATCAATTTATAATAATAAACATTGCTAAATATCTTTATACAAAGTTCTTGAAATCTTAATAAAGCAATATTACAAACTAAAACAATGTTTATTTTACTATGATTTATTTAGGCTTAATGTATTCTTATCTAACACACTGTGGATCAGCATTCAACGTTTTAGCACATATGTATATATATATATATATATTTTTTTTTATATAGAAATACATCTCACCTTAAGGCTAAACAAAGAAAAAACTACTTAAAAAACTATATATTATCTTGCAAGCACAGATTATTTTTAGTAGTGATCGACCGATATTGATTTTTTATAACCCGATACCGATTATTTGTATGTTTATGTACTCGATAACCGATATGCAGAACCGATATTTATTTACTGTTATAAAGTAAATAAATAACAGAGTGAAGTAAGTCCATTCTTCACTTTGGTTTTTCCTTCTTTCAGTCATCTTAACAACAACAAAAAACTGTTGAAAATTTAAATTTTCATGTAAAATTTAATCTTCAAATTACAACAATAAAAGCATTTTATTTATAAAAAGCATCATCAGCAACACTGATATTAACAATAAACAAAATAATGTCTAATGTTTTCAAATGGAGAAAATAAAGGACAGAAGTCATATCAACTTCATTTTAAACTACAGTTTTAGGTTTATAAGCTGTTTAATAGACTAAAGAGTGAATAATAATTAACTGGATAATATTCTCTGGAATATTGAAATAAGCTATAACAAAAAAACATCATATTTTATTGCATTTCTTAACTGGCGCGTTTTATCAGAATTATTAAAATGTTTATTGTCATTCTAAATTATGAAAACTGCTGACAGCGCGGTTTATCTATTTACACAGAACTATACTTAAACTGCGATCGCTTGTGGAGAAAATAAATAATTAATTTGATAGAGATGTTTATTGGCAAAATAATGGTTCTATAGTAAATGTTAATATAATTTACCGTGTTTCAAACAAGTGAATCTTGTTAAAGTTACATGCAGTGGTCGTGCTGGAGCTTCTCCTTGTGAACCAAATGCACTGCTAGCTGCCTGTGTTATAGAAGGGTTCCACACTGAGACTAACACATTACATACTGTTTATCACACTAGTTTTATTATTATTTTTGCTCTACCAGGAGGGCAAAGATGCGGCCATCTTGTGTAGTTCAATCAATCAACTTTTTAATTTTAATTAGAAACAAACAAACATTTTTTTTTTTTCACAGTAATAAAAAACAAACTGATTTAATGTTAAACATTAAACTAGACTAACTATGAGTTACATTGTTAGCTCATATCGCCAATGAGTTGGAATGTATGTATTTTCCACAACCACCCATTAGGCGGCGATATGAACTAAGATTGTAACTCACTATTAAATAAAAGAAGAAGAAACATTTTTGGCGCGTTTCTTCGTGGTGACTCGTAGATTCGGCGCTCTGTAGAGAAAGCCCTGCGTGTTTAAGCTGGTTGACTGAAATTACTCGTAGCCGTGGCAACTCCTGTAATCAAGTTTTGGGTTAATCAACAGAGAGTTCAGGGCATATCTGACGGTAAATTAATCTTGCTTTCTGGAATACACCCCAGAATTAAGGGAACACACACACATCTATCATTTCTAATGGGTCTATAAAGGTGTTACATATTATGAATACTTTTAACTTAAAATTACCTGTCGAGTTTACCTGTCGAGAAGAATCTTCATAGTAGAGACTGAAACATATTAATCCGTCATTTTATTCCATCTCGTATAACAATGCCCATTTTGTTCTCATATCCCTTGTCTGTTTAGTGTTTTAAACACCCTCTGGATCAGCCTGCCACGCCCCAAACTCTCGCTATTGGCTGCGCTATTTACAGGCAAGGAAGGACATCCAATCATTACATTTGAACCAAATGTAATGATTGGTTGATTTTATGGTCCTGAGACTTCTACAGAATATATGTAATCTATCAATATAATTTAATAATTTAGAATACTTTAATCATTTATTGCTATCAGGATTTGAAAAATATTTCAGCCAGTATAGCAAAAATGTTTATGAAATAAACCTTACTTTCTAATCTCTCTTCACCTGTAAGACGTCCTGTATCCAAGTGTACATTTTTTGTTAAGTTTACGGATATATCCTTTAACCCTGCTAAAACACAATATAATCTGTAATTCAAAATATGGGAAAAACACCTGTGCAAGATTGACATGGAAAATTACTTCATAAATACCCATTTGCATAGAGGACAATAACTATATTTTTCTCAATTTAAAAGAATAGCAGATTCCACACTGCAACTATAACAATAACCACAAAGACAAACAATATCGTTAAACAATAACCTTTATAATAATTTATTTCATATAGCTAAAGACCGTTTTACTATCAGGAAAGGGGATGGAGAGAAGTCACTTGACTGGCTGGGTCGTTTGGCATCTGAACCAGAAAGGCCAGAGACTCTCAGGCAGATGGACCTGGTTTATTGCACGGTCAGATTGTTTCAACACCGATGATGTGTGACCACATAACATTCTACAGCTGCCTGAATGTGTTTATATAAAAGATGTCACATTTCTTTGTTGTCGAGCACTAAGACCATGGTTCTGCTCCTCAGAAGAAAACAGACCAGAGCATCAAACACTGCCATTGTTTTCAGCTACACAATCTGTCATCTTTTCGCAGTCTCATTAAATTATGTGCTTTCCTTCTCAATGTGTCAGATATTTATTCGTGCAGCTAACAAACCACTTAGAGCTAAGAGACCGTATATGATTTATCTCCCTCTCATTGATATTAAGGGGATCTGGCATCATTCAACCCCACACATGGTCTCTCTCTAGATGATTTTCTTCAACATCACTTTGGACCACAAGCTAAAAGCTCCCTATTTATGATTAAGATATAAATCATCGTGGCAGTGAGGGAGATGTAGACAGTTAAGTGTATAGTCATACCTGCATGTGGGCTGAATATGAAATATGACAGCTGTGAATACATGCTCAGTGTCTATTTTTTCCTTTCCTTATGCAATTATCCGTACAACACCTAAAGTCTGTTTTATTTTAATACAGGCACATTTTACCTATATTAAATTTATGCATTAAAGCATGTAATGCATTTTTTTTAAATCCAAAAAAGCTTTTTAACAATCATACACCCACATATACTTAGCTAGTCCTTTAGCAGGCACTTTAATCAAAAGTAATAGGACTTCTCTCTGGAGCAACTCTTAAGGTTAAGCACGTTGTTGAATATCATAATAGTGAGCAGCCCTGTGATTTCAGTAGCTCTTCAGTGCTCAGCTCAGCATATCAAGTCAAGTCACCTTTATTTATATAGTGCTTTTAACAATACAAATTGTATCAAAGCAACTGCACAATATAAGAAAAGGAAAATAGTGTGTCAATAATGTAAAATGACAAGATTAAAAACTCAATTTTCAGTTGAAGGCATTTCACTATTATTTAGTGATGGCATCGTAAAGCTCAGTTCAGTTTAAATAGTATCTTTGCAATCAAGTCTTCGATATCACTGGAAATGAAGTGTCCCCAACTAAGCAAGCCAGAGGCGACAGCGGCAAGGAACCAAAACTCCATCGGTGACAGAACGGAGAAAAAAACCCTGGGAGAAACCAGGCTCAGTCGGGGGGACAGTTCCCCTCTGGCCAGAAGAACCAGCAGTTTGTTCCAACTGCAGCAAAGTCAGATTGTAAGGGCTCAACTGGTTCCAGTGGTCTTTTCCCGATGGCTGTTTAGGTGATGGGGTCCTCCCTGGGGATCTGTCTCTGGAGCTCATCTACGTGTCCTGACTCCGCTGACCTTCAGGGCTGTAGGAGTTGTAGAGGTTGTCTCTAGGTGCTGATCCACCATCTGATCTGGATACAGACTAGGGCTGTCAAATTGGCTGAAAAACTACACTCAAATTTTTTAGCAAAATATTATCAAAATTAGCATTATATTCGAATTTAAAAGGCATAAATTCAGTTGGGAAAAAAAATATTTTGGCTTCTCTCCTGAGGCCACAAGAGGGCGCATCGAGCAAAATATTACCAAATGCACGTTTCTTCAAAGTAGGGCTGGGCAATATGAGCAAAAATGTATATCTCTGTATTTTTTGGCTGATTTGCAATATACGGTACATATCTCTGTATTTTGTATTTGGATTAAACAAATAAATAAAGTGAATGTAACCAAGTAGGCATATATAATGTGCAAAAAGGGTTAAAATCACATTACATTCTAACATTGTAACATTGCGATCTAAAAACAAAAATGATGCTTTTAAAGCAAAGTTAAATTTACTAAAAACAAAAAGCACAGACTAGGCTAATTGAGTAAAAAGGCTATTTTGATTACCCCATTACAGTCACTTTACAGTTAGTGCTAGGATTAACGGATTTAACAAATACACTTACTTGTAGATTTAAAATGTCCAATTACAAACATTTCAGCAAAGTGATATTTTAGTCAGAGTTATTGCGTTCCTATTTCATTGCGCTCTGTCTGTTTGACGGCGGCGCGCGTTCAGAACCAAGTCTGTGAAGTTTAGTGGAGAATCATGCACGTCTGCAGCAAAATGGAAATATTTCCATGGCTTTCTAACATTTACAGATGGAGAATATACCTGTGAAATGTAAGTTATGCATTTAGAAAATAAGCACATATCTCAAAACAGCACGACTCTGTCAGGGCACACGCAGCCTTTCTGTCAGAGCCGCTTTAAACTCAAAGATTTATCATTGCTGATACACGCAATTTATTAACATTTAATCAAATGATCGCAAGGTTCATGTTTACGCTGTTAATATGCACATTCGCTAGCAAGCTAATTTCTTAATCTAGTAATTACATGTTTTTTAAAAGTTGAACTTACATGAATTTGACATGGCTTTGGGCTCTCTTGTGTGAAACGCGAGTGCAACAATGATAGATGTCCCTCTAGAAAATGCAATGAATATTGCAGAAATTGCAGAATATTGCAGAAATGCAACGTTCTGTGTGAACGGCTTGGTTTCAGTTTTGAGGTAAACAACATCTTCTCCACATTGATATTCTCCTTTTCCGCAATATTTTTAATGTGCAGCACCACATCGAGTGGGTTCAACCGGATAGGCAAAAAAAAAAAAGCATTAAAATGCAACGACAATGTGTGCAATGCTGCCCGACGGACACCTAAAATTCGAATGCAGCATTTAGCATTCGAATGTGGATTTTTATTTTAAATTCGACGAATATTTTAAATTCTATTTTTTTTAACAGCCCTAAAATTACGGACTGGATCTGGTGAATGCAGCGACCATCTGGGCTGTATAAGGACAGGATCGAGAGGCTACGGTGACCTCGGAATAAGAAATCTTCTTACGATGTAACAAGTACATCGTGTTTTATGGGAAGTGTTCCCGGTTCCGGTTGACATAATTAATACAGCCTATCAGTCCTTTAAAGTTTTCCAGTTCACAAACAACTGGTGGAATATGAAGTGAAGAAAAACTATTAATTTATTCAGTAATACAAGTGGAAATTTTAAAAGAAAATATTAATGTTTGATGAAATGTTTTGATTATCTACCTACATGTCATTGTGACCATTATCCAATATCAAAGAACATTAAATATGTAAATGTGTTTTTAAATTATTGAAATATTAACTTAAAATCAGGGGATACAGAACTAAAAGTAAATATTTTAGCTTTAAAAAGGGGGTTCGGTTGATGATCATATAGTCAGCAAGGTATCTATCACACTATTCCTGTCTGATAATCTTTTGGAGAATTTGACTGGTTTTATTCACAAACAACTGGTGGAATATGAAGTGAAGCTTCAGTAATAAAAGTGGAAATGTTAAAAGAAAATATTAATGTTTGATGAAATGTTTTGTTTATCTACCTACACAGACCATTATCCAATTACCTCATCGTCTCAACAGACATAAGGCTACTACTGTTATGAATAATGAATGTATGGATAAGTGATCATTTCTAAGATCTAATTTAACAACTTATTTAGTCAATGAAAATATTTCAGTAATTCACTGTTGTCTTTTTTCCACTAGCTTAATTTCTAGAAAATACATGCATTAGTAAATCACATTTATATATTTTCAAACATTTTTATAGACTTTTTTCCAACCAAAGCAGCGTACAAGCATGTACATTTACGATTTATTTATGTGGGAGGACACATACAGTAAAACAGAGACAGAAATATCTCAGAAAATGCTGTTAGCATATATGTCAGCAATCTTTCACACCTGTACCCTTTTTTTCATAAATAAGTCACCATTTGACTTTTACATTTTTTTGCTTTACAGAATGTAAATGGGAAGATTTAGAGGGCTGTGACACCTTCTGTAAGCAAGTGAGAGAAGTGAAAGAGGATTTCAGCACCTTCTGCAATTACCACTTTTTCCTGGAAGTGCTTATAGCTCTAAAGGTTGGAGAGCTCTCAGAGATGCATTAATTCTGGAGGTGAGTTTTGGTGCTTGAGTCTGGCTGTCTGTGTTAAAAGCTGCTAGAGGGTGTAAATTAAACATGAGCGCTGCTAGTCTGGCCTCAATCCAAGAACCTGCAGGACACAAGAACCCCACTTATGGACTATACAGTGTCCCTTGGCTAAATGATTGCTGAGTTCTTTTGAAAACCAAAAATCTCAGCTGGCTGATGACATTTTCTTAGATATATATTTGAAGGTTTCCTATCACAGTTGTTTCACCAACTAAGATAAGTCATATCCAGTGGCTGTTAATTGTAATGCAAATTGTGCGCAACAGACTTCTGCATTATGTAAAACTCGCATCGTTTCCAGTTCAGGAGCTTATTACTCAAGATTCCTTCAAAGGAGCTACCAAAGATCACCATCACCGATGTCCATTGCATATGCAGATTCATATCTAAAAGTTTTTTTTTTTTTTATCCTTCTCACTAACATTAGGATATTATATAAAATAAACGCATACAATAAAAATAAATGGTAAGTTAACTAATTACTAATTTCTAGATATTGCCTGGCTAGTCTATAGATATTGTGGATATAATATGACTTTCTGGTTTGTTCATGTGATATTCTGAAGAATGTGGGAAACAGAGCCGTTCTGGGCACCAGTATATATTTTTTTCCTACTATGGAAGTCAATTGTGCCCCAAAACAGCCTGCTTACAAACTTTCTTCAGATTATCTTTCTTTGTGTTCGGCAGAACAAATAAATTCATACAGGTCTGGAACTACTTGAGGTTGAGGGTAAATGATGACAGAATTTTCATTTTTGGGTGAACTATCCCTTTAATCACACATCACTTTATTTGAATATTAATTGAATTGAATTAATTTAATTGAATGATTCTGAAAGAACACTATGCTGTTGCTGTACGAAACTCGTGCGCATCTGATTGACAGATAAACTGCACGCTCTTATATCAGTGTTGTTTTTATTTTGTGAATATTTCAGCTAACAGTTTGATTTGTACATTCAGTTGAACAACATTAATTTAAAGTTAAAGACTGTCCGCAGCGACTCAGGATGCTGTTCCGAATCCTGCTGCACCACAGAGTGCCACTTAGCCTACATAGTTTAGCAAAAAATCCACTTTATATTTGTCCCAAATTATTGTTAATGTTCAAGACTTTATCCTAGGCTGAAAGATTGTGTATCTTTCCGCACAGCATTGTCTTTCTGTCAGAATTGCACGTGAGAGAGTCAGTGGTAATATCATTGTGTTCCTATTGGTCAGTGTTGAAGGAGCTCAGCTTAGCCTGACAGATAGCCTGTTCCTGACCAGGTTAGTTTCCCAGCATAAGTTGCCAGAGTGACTGAGCTTGAACTATGGTAAATTTGCTTTATGAAACCAAATCAAGTAACAATAAGTCAGATTAACTGAAATAAGCCTGGCTTATTTGGAAAACTTGTATTATGAATCAGCCCCCAGGTCTGTAACATAAAAGGGATGTCTTAGAGAGGCAGAGTCGCTCAGAAGTAAAGATAGGCAGAGGCTCTCCAATCTGTGAAAGAGTGCATAAAAAGACAGTGGAATACTTTAAAACCAATGTTCCTTAATGTCAAATTGCAAAGGCTTTGCAAATCTCATCATCTACAGTGCATAACATCATAAAAAGTTTCAGAGAAACTGGAGAAATCTCTGTGCGCAAGGGACAAGGCCGAAGACCTTTGTTGGATGCCCGTGGCCTTCAGGCCCTCAGACGACACTGCATCACTCCTCGGCATGATTCTGTCATTGACATTACTAAATGGGCCCAGGAATACTTCCAGAAACCACTGTCGGTAAACACAATCCGCCATGCCATCTGCAAATGCCAACTAAAGCTCTATCATACAAAAAGGAAGCCATATGTGAACATGGTCCAGAAGCACTGTCGTGTCCTGTGTCCCGTGTCCTGTGGGACAAGGCTCATTTAATTTGGATTGTTTCAAAGTGGAAAAGTGTTCTATGGTCAGACAAGTCCAAATTTGACATTCTTGTTGGAAATCACGGACGCCGTGTCCTCCAGGCTAAAGAGGAGGTAGACCTCCCAGCATGTCATCAGCGTTCAGTTCAAAAGGCTGGTGGAATGATCTTCCCACCCCCATCCGGAATGCTGGATTCCTGTCAATCTTCAAGCAACAACTGAAAACTCATCTCTTTCAACACTACTTGACTTCATCATCATAAAAAAAAAAAATATATATATATATATTTTTTTTTCTATATCTTCATCTTTCTCTTTACCTTTCTCTCCTTCCCTTGCTAGCTTGTATTTATTTGAACAATGCCTAAGACTTGGTGTTAGGGGCACTTCCTCTGTCTGTTTGCCTCTTCAAGATTAATCGCTTTATGTATTCCCCAATTGTAAGTCGCTTTGGATAAAAGCGTCTGCAAAATGACAATGTAAATGTAAATGTAAAAGCCAGCATCTCTGACGGTATGGGCAGCTTGCATGTTTTGGAAGGCACTATGAATGCTGAAAGGTATATAAAGGTTTTAGAGCAAACTATGCTCCCCTCCAGATGACGTGTATTTCAGCAGGATAATGCAAAACCACATACTGCAGCTATTACAACAGCATGGCTTCGTAGTAGAAGAGTCCAGGTGCTGAATTGGACTGCCTGCAGTCCAGATCTTTCACCTATAGAAAACATTTGGCGCATCATCAAACGGAAAATACGTCAAAGATGACCACGAACTCTTCAGCAGCTAGAAACCTATATCAGGCAAGAATGGGACCAAATTCCAACACCAAATCTCCAAAAACTCACAACCTTGATGCAAAGACGTTTTCAAACTGTTTTGAAAAGAAGAGGAGATGCTACACCATGGTAAACATGCCCCCGTCCCAACTATTTTGAGACCTGTAGCAGGCATCAAATTGGAAATGAGCTCATTTTGTGCATAACATTTTAAAATGTCTCAGTTTAAACATTTGTTATGTTATCTATGTTCTATTGTGAATACAATATTGGCTCATGTGATTTGAAAGTCTTTTAGTTTTCATCTTATTCAAATAAAAAATAATAAACATTTCCGGAATTCGGGTTGTAAATAATTGACCAATCATACCATACGAGAAGGTGGAATCTACAGAGAACTGTCAGAGCAATGCAAATATTCTTAAGTATGATGTATGGGGACTGTTGAGAGCACATCAACAGGAAAACAAAGCCAAAATATAGACATTTGTGGACAACCTAGACAACCAGACAACTTGAAAATCTAGGTCAGGTCATGTCAAGGGGAAAATAGGACATATAGCCTCTCTACTTTTTTGCTAATACATTTTTTGTATGCAATGGAACAACAGTTTGAGTTGAATTGTGGTACACCGAATAATGCAGTCAATTCTACACACATGGGCAGATGCTCTGTATATGTGCATAGAGACACTTATGAACTGATAGCCGCTAACATTTTATTACATTTTTTTCTTAAATAAAAAAAAAACAACTTTCTCAGAAACAATCCATGTTTACATTGTGCTTGAATTTAAGTTTCCCTGGCAAATGACTTCTAGTTGTAAGTAAATACAGGGACCTGTCATAAATGTGTTAAAGGAAGAGAGCTTGAGATAGAGCTGATGGATTGCTGGCTTGTTAAACCAGAATACAGAGGAAATGTGAGCTTGAAAGTTTGCTGTCCCAGGCCAGCAAGTCCTTGGTATTTTGGCAATTTACAGGACTTCCTATTTAGACAGCAACAACCTGACTCGCCAGCTCTACGCTGATTGGTCCTCTGACCTGTTTTCAGGAAGCAATTGAGATAAGATTTCTGAATGGTGCTCTTTTTTCCGTTTCCTCATCCCTGCACTTTGCCCCTAAGTGCAAGGAAATGAACATCCCTGTGCATGTGTTGACATTACAAATGTGAGAACATCATGTGGGAAAATTCCCTGTCCAAAACTTTCTTCTTACTAGAAGTTACAAAAGTTTCTCCTAAAACATAGCAGTTTCCAACGAATCAAGGTAACACATGCTATTAAACTTGAACTGACATTACACATTGTTTTCCCTGTCAACTGCAATCAATTGCATTTTACAATGGACATTTATGCTCGGTTGTATCAAACACAATAATGTCAAAGTCTTATAAGGACACTATGAACTTTCTATAGAATTACCACATCTTTACCAAATAGCTGCAAGGTACACACTTTTACTTTCAGAGTATTTATATGAAACGTACGGTCACTCGCAAACTATGGATAGTGCCGTTTCTCCAGACATCATAAAGGTTGCTCTTTCAATAATTCTCAGGTTTCTTCTATTCCTGTTTTTAGGGTTCAATGCAAACATATATCTTGTAATGATATCCAATGGTATCTACATGAAAGGTGTGGTGGAATAAGTCCTGCGATAAAATTAGTACAGCCTTATGAGAGCTGGGGTACTGTGTGTATTTTTTCTTTTGCTTTCACATCTGTACAAATGTCACAGCTATGGGAGGAAATATGTCTGGCCACTGCAGGTGCTTTTTAAAGAGATTCAGTATGTACAGTCTCCATTTTTTCAGCTTGAAAAGACAGAGTTTCCCGTCACAAAGACGCTGCAGCAGCAGCAGGAACTGCTTGTAAAAGACTCTCTTCTGTTCAGCCTCCTTCGTCACGATCCCTGCCTGAAAGATCTCCATGGCATATTTTGTTTAATAAAACCTACAATATGTTGGGTGTTCTGGATTTTATCTGCTTTGACAATTCTTGGTGATTATAAAATGAAATATAAAAAAATAACTAGATATTGATATAGATATGATTTTCCAGAGCAAAAAGCTTGCTAAAAACCCAGAGCTCTTCAACATCTTTATTAAATCTGTCTATCAACCAACGCACGCAAATGCAATGGAAAAAGACTTGGAAACATCGCATACGAAAATATACTGAGCAAATACTTTCTCAATGTTCACACGAGAACTTGTTATACTGTTTGCAGTTGTTTCAGCTAAAACCAGATGTGGAAATATTAGTTTGAAGATTATTTGTCATCAGCTTGGAAACATCTGTGGAGCAACTAAATCCGCTGCTTCTGTAGCTTCTTCATTTTTCAACATTAGAGGTCTATATGTCATGTTGATTTGTTATGCAGCTAACAGGACATAACAGAGGATAATTCATCTTGAAAGACCATTATTAAGAATGTCTTTTTGCATTTTCAAGAGATTAATTAGATGTGATAAACAGAATCAGTACATAAATTGACTGAACTAAATGAGAGGTTTAGAGAGATAAGATAAAGAGGCTTAGATTGCGTATTCCCGCTAGCACAACTACACTGTAAATTTGTAAATAAGAAATACCTTGCCTCACAGCAAAAAGTTTTAAGTTCATGTCCTGGGAGGCTTTTCTGTGTGGTGTTTGCATGTTCTTGTTGTGTTAGTGAGGGTTTCCTCTGGTTTCTCCAGTTTCCCCCTGCAATTCATAGACATGCATGTTAGGTGATTTTGGGCACTGTAAAATTGGCCATCCAACAGAGATGTAAGGAATTAAGGTATTTTTACAACCAGAATATGACTTTTAAAGGTTACAGTTCTGTACTTGTCATTTTGATATTTTCATGACTTGGTTGCATCCATTTGTAACCTAAATCCACACAAGTAACCTAACTGCTATCAACACTGTAAAAATGTTTTGTGCCAAAAATGGTTTTAGTGTGGGTAGAAAATACTCCATTGCACTAAAGGTTCTTTATAGTGTAAAAGGGTTCAGATTATTACAATCTTTTAAAGGGGTCATATGATGCGATTTCAAGTTTTCCTTTCTCTTTGGAGTGTTACAAGTTGTAACATAAGATAAGTTCCCTAAAGTTGCAAAGACTAAAGTCTCAAACCCAAAGAGATATTCTTTATCAAAGTTAAGACTCGACCATGCCCCCCTAAAATGGCTTGTTCAAACACGCCCCCACATGTCTACCGTCATGGTGTGGGAAGACTTGCATAACACCGCCCAAATGTATACGCAAAGAAAGAAGGTGGAGCTATTATTCTCGCTGTAGTATTGTTGCTGCTGCCGGCGCCATGTCGTGGAGATGCTGTGTTTCATTGTGAAAGAAAAACTACTTTGTTTGGGCTTCCAAAAGAGGACACAACTATAAATCAGTGGTTAAGTTGTATTTACAACACTGTTGCAGAACAGTTAAACCCAAATATTCAGATGTGTTCAGCACATACGGAGAACTGATTCCTGAATCTGATGGAGTGATAGCTCTGGCTATCAAAAAACAAAGGCTATAAAGTGGGGCAATTCCAACTTTGCAAGCATAGTCTGGCGCTTCTGACTCACAGCCTGTAAGTACGTTTGCTTATTTAAAGAATTTTCTACTGACTATTCAAACTCTTTTTTGAGTAGTTTTGAGCAGTGTAGTGTAGTGCTGGTTTGATGTTTCTCCGGTCACAAATGCAGACATGGTGTTATGTTTCCGTGGCGCGATGCAATGTGACATGAAAAAAGACAGTACTAGGTCATTATAATCAGTAATTACGTCCCCACTGGATGCAACAAATGCCTTGTTTGTAATGTGCCGGGACACGGCATCACAATACGGTAAACGGGCATAACATTTCCGTCACATGCTGGAGGTATTCGGCAAAATCACAACGCACTGGATAGCTGGCCAATCAGAGCACACCTCGCATTTCAGACCGATGAGCTTTGTAAAAATCGACGCGTTTCAGAGAGGCGGGGCATAGAGGAGAAACAATAATGTACAGTATGTGGAAAATTTATTTTTTTAACCTTAAACCGCATAAACACATTGCATTACACAACATACACAAAATAATGTTCTTTTTAGCACTGTCATATGACCCCTTTAATAACTGTTCACTCAAAGGTCCTTTAGGGAAACCCAAATTGTTTTTTTTCTATGGCAATGCTGCAATATCCCCCTTTTTGGAACCTTTATTTTCAACAGTGTACTACTAAAATTGATTGAAACAGCTTTAATATTACTGGCCATGCACAAAGGATTTTAATTGCCAGCTAGTGATCCCCAACATGCACCGAACATAGCATCCCTCACAGATTACAGTACTGCTTATTAACTGTAGGAAAGAGTGAAATGTACTAGAAAACCTGAGCCCTTGAGATGGCAGAATGGGAATTAGTGTTTTGCTCCGATGTACGCACATCTACGGCTGGCTGTGACTCACCCGGGGGGGGGGGGGGGGGGGTCTTTGTAAGGAATTTGTGTAAATATTGAACTGATACTGTGAGGTCAATGTGGTATAGACAGGTGACATGTGGAGACTACTTACGCAGTTTGTGGTCACTTTCAGATGGCTGGCAGAAGAAACGTTTTTTCCCCGTCTGGAATATCTGATCAGCTCTAAGTGGTGCAATTATATCTCGTTAATCCATACAATTAATCCCCTTATATTGCTCATTTCCATGTTTTTGGCTTAAATTATTAACTGGATGGAAGGTTGTTTATTCAGGTTTTAGTCATGCTTGGCTAGCACGTCAAGAGGAAAGTGCTTGTTAGGGAGATCAAGTGAGAAACCTGGCTGTGTTTTAGCAGACTTTAACATTTAGAACCTCAGCCAAATTTCTCAATTATCAAAAAGCTTGAAATGAACTGTAGTTAATTGCATTGTGATGTATGACGGAAAATAAACAGTCTCTAGATGGTCTTTAAATTTAATCTGTGGTAATGGTATCGTTAATAGCGTGTTTCCTATACATAACACAGAGTCGACAAACACTAACACTGAAATGTTGGTTTAAACCTCTCACCCCACTTGGGTGTCCTCACAACACACCTGATCTGAAACACGCGATGAGCCAACCAGCTGGGGGCAACCAAACATCATGCTGGTCATTTTCCAATTAGCATTCACCGTGTTCACTTTAGTTTCAGTGAAAAGTTACCAAGATATGTTTAGTTTCTCTATCAGCTGATATATGCATACATACTGTATATATATATCAGAAATCGCAAGGAGTGTCAAACCCAAGTTTTAATTGATTACACCAGCCTTGATCGTTTTAAGGGGAGCAGTGAGCTTCCAACAAACGCTTTTATCTTTGATCCTCTGGTTCTGATCGTGTTAAAGTAGGATGGCTCCCAGGCCAGAGACTCTGGCACCTGTACGCAATCAAAAGGGAATTTGAGGTTGGCATAGTGTAGCTTCAGGGCAGAAAATGGTCCCTATTTTTGTCAGTCAAGGAAAGTTTTGCATTCCTTTCTACGGAAAGGTCATTTGGACACAAAAACTCACGAGAGAGCTCTAACAATAACAGAGTTTGGTCAACTCTTAGCCAATAAAATAATAACTAATTTTATTAATTGTTTTAACTAATTGTTTTAAAATATAAGTTGTTGAATGTCCAAGAAAAAACTCTGATTTATTTTATTAAAAGTGCAAATAAATGTGTTTCCAAGCAGTCCTTGTAAAAATGCTGCAGTATGTTTAAACGTGAAGATTAAAGTGCTGTCAAATGGAAAAACTGAAATCTGAACTGACATATTTGGCCTAAAGGGATCCGTGTGCTAGTTATGGGGCAGCTAATCTTTGGAGCCAATAGGCAGACTCTCAGATATCAGGCTGGGTGTCTGACTTCTCATTTTACTACTCTCAAGATCCTTTTCGATATAAGGGGATTTGACTTTTGCGTGCAGACCATGATGAAGAGGCTGGAAAAATCTGGGCCACACATCCCTGTGGAAATAAGATGATAGGCAGATTTGCCTCTACAAATACACCTGTTATGGTTTGTCTGGAATTCTGTTTAAACCGAGCTGTCTAGCTGTACTGAGAATGGAAACATATTGGCCAGCATGGCCAGCATCCATAGACAAATACATAAGGCTTAAATGTTTTCATTTCTATACAACTTTAGCAAAATAAAAACCTAAATAGATTGTGGATAAACTTTAAGCAAGCCCTGTCATATGTTGGTGTCTGTCCAGCACGCAATGTTAGAATTAGAGCTCTTCAGAGAGGGAATGAAGATGGTTTAAATTTGTCATACACCTTGTGCAAATTAATTATTATTATTATTATTACCCTTTTTAATATTTGCATTTCTATCTATATTAGGATAAACAGTCTACTTTTTAAAGTATAAAACACAATATGTCATTCTTCTATGTAAACCACTTGATTTTCAAATTCTTAATCTGATTAGTCATTCTTTTTAATCTATAAAATGAATTAACTGGTCTAGGTCTAGAATAAAAATAAACATATCACATATCAAATATCAAATAAATCATATAAAATTCATTTCAGGTGCATGTGTTTAATTTTGGGGATTTTTTTCAACCTCAATTTTTTTAGCAACACAAGTACTGCCAAATGAGGATATTTCTCTCAACAACAAACAATGGGTCTTGTTTCCTTCCTGAGTGAATCATTGTATTTGAACAAACCTGATTCAGCGATTCACCCATAAAGACAGTGACTTTGGTAACACTTTATTTTAAGGTGTCACAATACAGAGTAATTACCTAATTAAGTACTTAGTAGTAGCCATTGTACTTACATGAAACAAAATGTAGTTACCATGTAAATAAGTTATGGAACAGCCTGTAATTACAGTTTGTAATTATGTAGATGTAATAAGCAGCTACTGTTACATATTTAACAGACCAAGTCTGTTACACAGCTGCTTGTACACTTAAGTACAATCTTGATACACTTTATTTTAAGTAGCTTATGTCTGTGTACTTACATTTATAATTACATTGTATAAAGTTTGCAACACATATGTAACAATCTTTTGGTTACATAAGTAACTGTGTAACAGAAGCTGCCTATTACATCTACATAATTACAAACTGTAAGTACAGGCTGTTCCATAACTTAGTTACATGGTAAGTACATTTTGTTTCATGTAAGTACAATGGCTATTATTAAGTACTTAACTAATAAATTACTAAATAAAGTGTTATTTTACACTTTTTTATTCTTCCTGAACAAAATCATTGTTAAATCGATTGATACATTCAAATACATCAATGACTTATTATACAGTGGAAGGAAAGGCAATGTAGTCTAGTCAAGCTCATTTGCTGTAAAAGTGAAATAGCTTCAGGTTGAAATGCGAGAAACATATGGTTTTGCTTTCATCCAGAAGATCTAGAGCAGGTCTGAAAAGGTTCGGTGCAAGTCTCATGTTTTGAGATTGCTGATAAAATCAGAGGAGAGAGTCAACACAGGGTTAAATTGTAACATAATGGATTAAAGGTATCAAAATTACCCACAGTCTTCCAAGAGATTGTTGGACCACATTTGGAAGGGCATGTCTGGCATGCAAGGGCTTTAAATACTGTGTGTGATAAAGGCCATTCTCAGACATGACCAAACCCAGGCTGTGTGAATTCGAACCACATTGCATCTGAAACCATCTTTCAATCAGCTCTTGTGAATCCAACTCAAACGTTGAAAATGACAGGCTGTCCTGACTGCAACTCACTTCTGAGCATTCCCAGTTGTCTTGAATTTGGAAACACCCAGGGATCTCACGGAATGGCACCTCCCTTTTAGAATTGATATATTTGTGGGAAAACAAGCCTTTTGATAGTTCACACAATAACATTCGTACAAAGGCTCACGCAAGCAGTGACTAATGTGTCTTTAAAAGCCAGTGAAATGCTTAGAAGATACTTTTCTCTCTGCTGTGCTTTGCACAACAGCGCTGTCTTTAGGGCACATCTGTCTGAGACGAAGATATGTGGATCTGATGAGCATAAAACAAGGAATAAATGAATCATTTAAGTAAACTAATCAAAGGAAATATCAAATAAACAATTGCATGCAAACTCAAACCTCATGATAGGACTTCTTGGCATATGAAATGGAAAATACATATGGTTGCATAATAACAGACTGTCAGACTTCAACATTACATCGTTACACCAGCTGACTGTCTTTGAGTGAATCCTTGAATCATTCATTCAACTGATATGTTTAAAACACTGGTTCATTCAGGAACATAACATGCAACTGTCTTTATACGTGAACAAATTCGTTTAAAATTCTCATTCAGGAACGCTACACACTGTGTGTTGCATGGAAACCCGTGAAGATTAATACTGCCTTTATATGTTGTCGGAGTTAATGTAAATATGAGTTTCATAGTTGGAATTTGTACATGAACGGCCTCGAAAGTCATATTTACAACTGGGAAACATAGCTGAATTACTGAAAGGTTCAGTTTTCCCACAACATCTACAACATCTTTCTCTTGTTTCTACAGTCACGTATATTTACAAACATAACCAATTGGTGCATATTTTATGGATTGAACACAGCAAAAATTGACCACCTATAATTCCGAATTGCCATCAAGCTCAATATCTAGATAGAGAGGTGAGTGGTTATATGGCTACCCATAAATGGGATGCTACACCCCCCCCCCCCCCCCCCAAAAAAAAAAACATGTTGGGTATTGACTAAGTATCTTCTTTTTTTCTTTTGGTAAATATTTCACCCATGGCTTTAATTAGATTTCCACAACAAATAGGCAAGAATGAACTAATGAATGGGTCATCCTCCTTGTTTCCTATTCTTTCCGACAACAAAGCATTTGATTGCAACAAACTCATGATTACAACTTCAGAAGTGGGAAGTCAGAGATTTCTGATAGCACTTGAAGGGAGCATAATTCTGTGATTTCGTTTGGAGCTGTTTGAATTCGGGGAGCATAAATAGAACAAGTTAGTGGCAATATTGTATCTAAAATGTAAAGTTCTCTATTTTTCATTGTTGTGTAAAAGAAATGTCACTAGCAGTTGCAAATTAAAAATTGTTTGCTACTCTGTATACTTGTTTCTAAGCTCTTTTATCCTTTTTTTATCACAGACACATTTTTAGATGACTATTCATACAGCTTTCACGTCAATTCATTACTTTTTTCTCTGAAGATGGTGCCAACTCATTTGTTGACGTTCCATGTAATAACACTGTGGTTTGCCCTTATGACTGATGTTAATTTCTCTTATCTCTTACTGGCTGCTTGTACAATCACAGACATCACATTCTAGAATAAAATGTGGTCATGCCAGTGCAGGTTTCTCACACCTTCTGTACTGATGGACCATTCTGAGCCTTCCAGCACCATCCCTGCTTTGAACATGCAGCTGAAATATCTTATTTCTTGCAGCCCAGATCAATAAACAACATACCTGTCATCACTTCAGTTCCATGTCATTTAGCAGACACTTTTTATCCAAAGCAATTTACAGTACAGTATTTTTTACTATTTACACTACATTTATTGAAGGGACAGTTCCCACCACATTAAACTGGGGTTAAATGCCTTGCTCAATAGAAAAACTTAGCAACTCAAATCAGGGTTAAAAGCTTCTTTTCAAATCTTTTGTCTATTTTGTATTATTTATTTTATTTTATGTATGGTCAGTGTAAAGACAACACTGATAAGTTGTTTTCCCATCTTTCCTGTATAGACTGAATGCTGGGTGATAGTTGTCTACCCAGAGGAGTTGAAAACATCTCTGTTTATAAATATTATGATTTGTCTGACTGGGGGGTCCCAGATCACAGAAGTACATTTTTATGCAGGCTGTGCACATTTTCTGTAGTTTTGGTGTGTTCTCTAGATTTGTTGTATCGGCGTATAAACAAAAATTGTTCTTCACATGATGTACTAAATACTGTGGCTGCTATCTCAACACCAATCATGGGTTCACTATGAAACTACAATGACCGTGTCAAAACATGTCGTGAGCAACAGCTATAGCGTGTGAAAACTACGACAAAAAATTCCAGACGGCATTATTCATCACATGATGGTCACAGATGTTTCATCCCTATTTTTATTTGTATTATAAAAAACATGTGTCAGAACACAAACAGATGATGTGTGACATTTAAATTGTGAATAAACAGCTGGTGAGAAGATTAAAAATACTGTATTAGAAAAAAGTGACAAATGGGCTCATCTGTAAAGGCAAAACTTTGTTTAAGGTTAGTCTATTTTTATACATAAGACTAATACAATAATTGGCATTTGTGTATCATAACCAATCATGGTCATGTCCATTACATGTGAAGCAACGGCCATTGAGGTGTTTAAATGACTCCCACTGCATTAAAGTGAGTAATGTTTAGTTCAGTGGTCATAAAGGAAGCTCTCTTTAATTCATTTACAATTTGAAAAGGTATATTGTTTTGAAGTTGGTCCTAAATAAATTGTTAATTAGGACTTGTAGCCTATGGCGTGTATACTATTTGAATTTATAATCTTTTTTGCAAAAGCAGCTACTGGAGCAGTACATATTCATTTATCGGACACTTTTATCCAAAGCGACTTACAGTGCATTCAGGCTATACATTTTTTTGTCAGTATGTGTGTTCCCTGGGAATTGAACCCACAACCGTTTGCGCTGCTAACGCAATGCTCTACCACTGAGCCACATGAATACTTTTCAAAAGGTACCCCTTTGTACCTTATTTACCTAAATGGTGCACTTTACATTTATGCGTTTAGCAGACGCTTTTATCCAAAGCGACTTACAGTGCATTCAGGCTATACATTTGTATTGTCAGTATGTGTGTTCCCTGGGAATCGAACCCACAACCTTTGCGCTGTTAACGCAACGCTCTACCACTGAGCCACAGGAACACTTTAGTACATTAAAGAGTACTACTGTGTAACCTTTTCAAAAGATACACCTTTGTACCTGATTTACACCTCAAGGCTGCATATTTAATACCTTACATATGCCTAAATGGTACATAATGAAAATGGTACACACCCAGTGACAGCTTTTATACCTTTTTTTCATTCAGATCAGTGTACAGATAACACATTCAAAGTATAAAGCAGAATAAATAAATACAACAATCTAGGTTTTTCAGGTAGGCCTATAAAAAGGCTGTTTTTATAGCAGTACACACACATACAGTGTTTGATCTTTATGTAGTCATTGTAACAATCCTATTTTTTCTGTACTGAAATTCCTCAGAAATAAATGTGTTTTTGAAGTGATTCTCAGAGAGAACTCTGGGAAATGTATGTAGTCTGAAATGTCATATAACCAAAGATGCGAATTAAAGTGCACAGACTTATCTGAAAAGAAATAAATCACAAACATCTAAGCAAGACCAAGCAAAAGTGAACATTTCATTTACATGGGATCGTGTGCCATTAAGGCTTGGGCCTGTGTTGTGCTTCCACTTCCCCCTGCTATAAATATTAATAATTGGGGACAAAGAAGGGTATGGATATAATTCAATTGAAACATCTTGACCACTCCCAGGCAGTTCCCGTGCACTTTTAATAAAATCCAAACCACGGCCATCGTGGGAATGTGTCAGGTAAACCTTCCAGAACTTTAATCTACAAAAAGCACAGCCTGGCAATAAAACAGGGTGGATCAGACACATTCTTAAAGCCTGAGTACTTTTGTGGATTTTCATCCCATAATGCAGTTTTAAAGTCAGATGTTATTTGCTTTAGATGTCAAAGCTTGGTCTTTTTCCCCCAGGCTTCACTCTCAAGTATTTTAGGGAAGCAAGGGAGCTCTCCTCAATGAAAATCTCAAATGATCTGAAGCAAATGGAGTTTGACATCGGAGTTGCTGTACCCACGAGATGTCTGATGGTGTGGCGTGCTGGTTGCTCTGAATTAAGATCAGGTTTTAAAAGAACATTTCAAAGCTTGAAAACAGCCCGAGCTGAGTACCGAGACATGAACTGCATGACTCTCTATGGAACGTTTGTGCATAAATCGAATTACATTGCTATGAATATAATTTCCATGTTTTCCTTTCCTCGTCTGAAGTATTTTCCATAAGAAAATAAGCTATCTGAATTTTAGTTTTACAAATGAAAACATGTCTGTCCAGCTCGCTGAAAGAGTTGTGCCATATTCTTTAATCTGTCGATCTGTGTGTGCTTGGAATGCGTAGATCGTGTTGACTGTTTCATTGAGGCCTTGCTTCTTATGTTTTGGCAAGCTGAAAGAACTGAGCCTGAATGGATGCTGATTTTAAACAGGGACTCTTAGAGCATCTGTATCGGAGGTAAGCAGCAGTCTGAGATGTCAAACAATAGCCTGTCCAACAAAAACAATGGTAACAGCCTAAATCAGTTGCTCTTTGTCTAAACTGCTTACCCAGCAACATGTCCACAAAGCTGATCATCACCTGAAGATCTAGGCATCTACACACACACACACATCAAAATCAGTTCATGTTCAACTACCATGTCTTAACACGTTGAATATGCATGATAACAAATTGATTTCATTGTATTAATGTTGTTCTGATTATGGTAATTTTGGCCACAGATGCCACACATCCACTACATTAATAGAGGACCAGAAAGAATATAAATAGTTGCAGTGTTACAAATAAATAATGTCATCAAGGGCAGGTAAACTAACTTTTATTAATAAAACAATTCCAAACAATCAGTGTGATCTCATTAGTAATCATAGTTATTCGCAAGTAAATTTGATTCTTTTACACATATATTTTTGTATGTTTGCATATTCATGTAAATGTAGCTACAGTAAATAATTTAAGTAGGCCTACTGATAGCATCTTAAATGCACTGTATGAATGAATTTAGAGACATAAAAATAGGGCCGTCACAAGTGGAGAGAAAGGTGGTGACGATTATCTGGGCTCATGGCTGTCGGGGCCTCCAGCGATTTCAAACGGCTTATCATTCATCAAGTTTATCATTCACACATGTTGTTCAGCCTTGCCAATTTAAACATTCAAGCGATTTTAAATCATTCAAGTGCAAGAAGATGAGAAAGAACTCAATTCAGTACTCAATTCAAACAACGCGTATGTCACAATTCGCTGCCGGGAAGGAACGATGGAGCCGTGGATAAACGAAACAGTCTTTATTATAATTCAAAAACACAAGGTAATCCACACTGGGGACGAGGACGTAAAGGATGATAGAGACCCGACAAAGACAGACAGCACAGACCTCGACTTAAATACATGGGGTAACAAGCTTAATTACGAGACACCTGGATGACATGAACACAATCAGACAAAGGAAGAAACTGGGTCACGGAGCACATGGGGAGGAAAAAACACAACAAACACAGTCCAGGGGCGTGACATTACTCCCCCCTCCCAGAAGGCGCGTCCCGTGCCATAACTATACCACCAGGGAGGGGGGAGCGGGCAGACAGAGACCAGGGAGGCGATGAAGGAGGGAGGAGCCAGGAGGAAGCCGGAACAGGAGGAGCCTGGCGGGACCCAGGCCACAGCCATTACGGCGGACCACGGTGGAGCCGACGGAGGGAGGAGCCATGGAGAAGGAATGGCCGCCGACTCCAGGGCGCCGACCAACGGTGGTGGAGCAGGTGAAGGAGGAGCTCGAGGTGGAGACGGAGAGATGAAGAGCAAGGGTGACGGGGAAGATCCGGGGGACCAAGGTGAAGCAGATAGTGCCGGCGACCGAGGCATAGTTTTCTTTTGCATCTTATTGCACATGAACGTACAAACACATACAAAATTGTGCCAAAATCTTGGTGAGTATCCTTGAAAACTTTCACAGACTGCTCCAATTTACTAGCTGCTGCTGTTGTCCTATATGTTAATCTAAGACAAAAGAGAGTCTTTTTTAACATTAACTTTTGTAGCTTTAACAAGGATTTATGTATATTTACATTGAAGATTGTGCAAAGCTATTTTACATTTCACTATTACATTTATGTGCCTTGAACACCGACAAACCAAATATGTATATTTGTTATATTCATGTTATTAAAATGCATGATTTGGGGCCCGCATACCCCAGCTAGGGCCTTGTTTAAATATTTGGTAATCTTTTTTGGTTATAGAATACTGAATTTATGGATATAATGCTGTAATTGTATGGAGTTTAATAAATTACATTAATGGTATGATACAATGGTTTCATGTATTCTTAAAAAAATATCTATATAAACTTTAAAAAAGCTGTTACTGGGGTGATACCCTAAGGTACAAAGGCTAAAAGGTACTAATATGTACACTTTAGGTATTGATATAGGTTGACAATGGTTACATGTTGTCACAGCTTGATTTGTATTCAAAGAGACCAGACACATTTCACATGATTAGCTGCAATGTGCCCTCCCTACAAAAATCTACTACTTGGATCTTTTTTGAGCCTGATGACTATATGCTCCTGTTTCTTGCCCATAACCTTACATGGCCAATTCTTAAAACTACAAACACGTCTCGTGAGGCCTGTATTTCTCAAAGTCTATCCAGTTACTGAAATCTGTGCTGGGAGTACCTAGAGGGAATGGAAGTCGGAAACACAGCTGAGAACCATCGTGGTTTGACACGCATCCAGATCTTTTGGACACAGGCCAAATTCAAGTAAAAATGTTTCCTTTGGTTCTGTAATAGGAGCTTCAGTTTTTATAATTTCATCCTTTGTCAAGTGGGGTCCTTGAAAAAAAAGAATGAAACAGACTGAATTAAGCGGTTAATAAAGTAAACCATCTTACAGCTGTCTGCACATTTTTACAAAACCATACCCATGTTCAAACTCTTACATTCGTGTAACATTGCTGTTTGTGCACACGTTGTGATCGTTGTGTTTTCTTAAATCCTTAAACAAATTTATATCGAGTTACTTAGATACAACATTGCAAGTTACTTTGTTTTTGCTCAGCCAACGGAAATAGATTTAAACAAACACAAAACCACAACAGAATCAACCATCTTCGAGAACACACAGTACTGGTGTTAATGAATGAATCAATGTTTTGTAACAAATTATTTGAGTAAATGATTCCATAACATACTACTAAGGCCCTGTCCCAAATGGAACACTTCGTGTGCACTTGCAGTCTTACGGACTTACAATGGCCGCCACGTGCGCGTGTCCGTAGGGTGTCCCATTCCTCGTTTTAGCGTTCAGAAGGGTGCTCGCGAGCGCCCCCTTTGCGGCCGTTATGTGCCCTCGATCCGCACTTCTGCCGAGCCCGCACTGGGGCGAGCTCCACAGCAGACTTCTACCCGACAGTCAAAGCGGCATTACGTCACAAAAGTGCGGACTCAGAGGAAGACCGCGAGGGTTTAGGGTGCCATTTGGGACAGGGCCTAAAGGCAGTCAGTTGTTTCACTCCTGAATGAATCAGTGTTGTGAACGAAACGGTTGAGTGAATGATTCAGTGACATAAAGAGAGTCACTTATTGCCATCTACTGGCTTACTTTAGTTATAACATTCAAATGTCAAATTTAATAGACTGTTTTCTACTGAAAATGTAGTCTTAATTATATTTCTTTCCTTCATTTATTCAGGATAGGCTTAATTCGCTTACTCTTTTAAGGCTGTGTATTTTTACCTGTTGTACAGGCACTTTGCTATTTGACATTATTTGTTAAACTGCTTGTAAATTACTTTATAAGAAAATGTTTTACAGGCATATAATAGCGTAATGCTATATTTAAGAGAAGAGTAAAAGAGTAAAACAAATACAAATCCCACTGATTTGTAATGCTAACCTGACACTGTTATCAGTAGTTCAAGATACTCTTCCATAGATTCAGTCATATCTTCACTGTCAATGCCGTTTTTAGTCACTGAAAGAAAGTATTGTCGCTGTTCTCTTGCATTTCTCTTTTAACTCTACTCCATCAGATCAAATCATTCTGATAAGAAAATAAAAAAAGATTGAGGCGGATTGCTGGACTGTTCAACTATTGCTATGGAAACAGGATAGCAAGCAGTATTTAAACGTTTTGCATTACATAATGCTTCATGCTTCAGACTTCTCTAACCAAACCTAATGTTATGAAATGTAGACTTTTGCTGTTGAAGTGAAAGGTTTGGATCCTCATGTATAAAGTCAGATCATTTTAGACAGACAATTTGAAGATGATTGATAGATTAACCACACAGGATTTATTTGCAAATCATTTTAACATCCGGAAAAGACGAAGACTGTGACAGACAGGTCAGTGTAAGAAGTTCCAGCTGCAGAGGCTTGTTCCTCTGCCTGAACATCAACAGCGCTGCACAGCAGAGTAGCAGGAAAGTGAAATTGATCAGAGCTGAACAAGACTAATGAAGAAGGAAGCCCTGCATCAAGGAGGAAGGAAGACTGAAATTGCTTCAAGACTTAAATGTGTACGAATTTTTAAGAGGGGGGGCTCTGGGACAAAGAATCCTAACTGATAAGGAAACTCTGACGTCTCTGTGAGGACATATTAAGGCCACAGAGGTCATAAGCAGTCTGAGAGGACTGGAAGCGCAATGGGCAGTGTTGATACTGAGGCTGTTTCAGTGAGCTGTATTGTTTGTAACAGCACAGATGCTAATCTGGCCACTGAGTAAATTTAATGAAAGCATCCCTCACAACATCCCGCCTGGATAATAATATTTATCCAACATCACATGCAACTGTGCAACAAGGGAGAGCATTCCGTTGAGTGCTGAAGTTTGTTACTCTGATAAAATGTTATGTAAATGCTCTTATAATGTGTTTCTTCCGCGTTGATTTGAGGCTCAATTCAAGACAATGACAATTACAATTTCAGGAATATGATATAAGGAGTTTATTCTTTGCCTCGGTGTCGTCTTTAATCATTTACGTATGGTTGCAGGAAAGTGCCTGTGCTTTGTCAGCGCTTGGGGAATCTGTAAAGATACTCTGTAATACCTTCTGAAACAGGGTTCACAAAGAACCTTACTGCGTTACAGCCGTCAAATGAGAGTTTTAAAATCTTTTTGTGAAAGCTATTGCTTACGGTGGCAATTAAAAAAGATAACACAAGCTCACAAATCAAATATTCAGCCAAAGGTAAAAACTAAAACTAAACTGACCACAAATCTGATTCTGGAATGAATCAGGTAAATTTGCATGTGGTTGTAATTTTAAGCATACTTTTATGTGCAATAGAGAAGGTATATTGTTTATTATTTTATTTACATTAAATGCATTATTATAGTTATTTTAATTTACGAAAATAAAGTCAGCACATTTGAAATAAATTTGTTTGAAATCAATTTATTAATTTTTTTTGAAAGCAACAGTGTAAACTATGGTAAATGCGTTTCTTTTTAACTTTTTTTTCCAGCCGTGCATTAAGACCCACATTAAAACCAAAGATTAAAAATGGCATTATGTATTTTCAGATTTTTTCATTCCTTAAACATCCTCACAACTTTATCTAAAAGGGCCTTTTAACTCAAGTGTACAAATTGGACACTTTCTTGGTCTGTATTTTTAAGCAAGTTCAATAATATAGGCATTAAAGAAAATTTGTTGCATTCATTTATTGGCACTTTTATTCAAGCTTTGTGGTATTCCACAAAAAAATTGTTAACATTTCCCGAGAGACAGCAGTGTATTTTAAGGAATTTTTTTTTTGGATGTGGCTTGGGTATTGGATATAAAAAACAATATGAGTGGGTAGTGCTAAAGATCACAAACTATTCTAACAGCTACAACTATGTCAGGTTTTACATACATACTAAAAGTGATAATATATCTCAACATGCCATATTTAAAAGCCATGTCAGGTTCGGGTTTTAAAAATAATTTGTAGGTTTCACAGTTGGGTCAAGGTATGGAAGGCTAGAACGGTCTAGTTAGCCTCTGCTGGCAAATGCTGTAACTACACATCCACCTGCAAAGAGCATCTTTCTGCTTCATACAAAAGTAGACATGCATTGTGAGAAACAGATTTGCAAGCCACATATAAATTGCTAATTTTTCATTATATCATAGCTTTACCAGTAGCTAATTTTGCTGCTCAGGTTCAACAAACAAGCAAAACCTGCACCAGCCAAACAACGGTGCCATTGTGATGAGTGTTTATGATAACGGTGGCTTTCCTCTTCTTGGACTTCACAGGCCTTTTAGACCATCTCAATACAAATCTAAAAAGCTAATTAAATCACTACAGATGGTCGTTGTTCTGATATTTAAAGGAATAGTTTACCCCAAAAAGAAAATTAGCTGAAAATGTTCTCATCTCCTGGTTACCCAAGATGTAGATGAGTTTACATAACTTGCTCACCAATGGATCCTTTGCAGTGAATGGGTGCCATAAAAAAGAGAGTTAATTGGTCAACTGGAGTCATGAGGATTACTGTGATGTTTTTAAACTCTCATTCTGATGGCACCCATTCACAGCAGATGATCTCTTGGTGTGCAAATTATTTAATGTTTAATGTAAATTAATGTGTAAAATGTCTCCAAATCTGATCTGACAAAGCAACAATCTTGAATGGCCTGATGTTGAGTACAGTTTCGGCAAATAATAATTTTTGGGTGAATTATTACTTTAAGTATCCCTCCTACAACAACATCTCTAATGGCTGAGGCACTGAATAATGGATTCCACTTGAAAACACTTGAACACCAGATAATAGGAACCCTTTGCGATTCTGAAAAATAATGAAAAATGCATTCCATTGACGTGTGCTGAAAATAGATCGGTTTTGTTTGTAAGATGACTAGGACAATGTAACAAGATGTGGAAAAGGTAAGCATGTTGCATTAGCAGTTCAATTGTATATTGAGATTTCAGCTATAGTGTGCATGAATGTTTACAAACAGGTACATTTTCTTCTCTGTTTAAGGGCATTGCTTAGTCAAGTCACTCCTCATAGTCTGTAGTCTTCTGATTAAAAAGAATTCAAGGAATTTTTTCCATGAGTTTTTCCATTGCCAGATGTGAGGTGGAAGAATGACTTTGTATCAGCTGTGTTTGAAGTGCGTTTGAACTGTACTCCAATAGACATTCAGCATCATGACTTTAAGCTGTTGGTTCATAATTTTGATGGTAATTTGAAGAGCGTCTGGCATGTTAAACATTTAGGAGGAATTTAAAGGGATAGTTCACCCCCCAAAAGAAAGAAATGCATCTTTCGGGTTTCACAGACAAAAAAGAAAGTCTAGACAAAAGAGATTTGGAGCAACATGAGAGTAAGGGAGTAACTTGTTACATGCATCAGAATTACATAATTTAATGTAACTGTAATCAATTTCAGATTTGATTTCAAAAACAGTGTCATAGCTATTAAACTATATCTTATGATTTTAAATCTGTATTTAACCTCAATGATCTCAGAGTAAAAAGGGGTGAGAAAGTCTGATTTTGTGGTGGCTGTACTGAAATGATTATAAACTTAACTCAAGCGATGAAGGATTCTGAAAGTGTGACAGTAATCAGTGTAATCAGTCCTGCTGTAAGGTTAACCCTGCCTGCTTTAAAGGTTTCAAAATGATTAACAGTTGAAAATATCCATTACAATTTTGAAAAGTAATCAAATGTAATCAGTGACATTAATAAAGCAATTGAAATAGTTACACTACTTATTAGATTTGAAATAGGGTAACTTGTCATTTGTAACCTATTACATGTCCAAAGTAACCTTCCCAGCATTAAGGGCGAGTAAATGACAGATTTTTCCTCAGCATTAAAATGTGTTCTGGAGGAGTTGTATAGAGGGACTAGTAGTGGGAAAATGTTGTGTGTGTGAGACACCTGTTGTGATGAGCAGCTAAGGAAGTGAGTTGTGTTTGCTTTGGCTACATGAACTGTGTTCACATAGTGTCTCTGCAGTCTGGGATCATTTGCGCACGCCCTCTTGGAGATCTATGAGGAATTTCAGACCACAGCTATGACCGTCTACTGGCCCACTGAATGGACACCAGCTCACAGAAAACACATCCATACTGTTGATTCTGTAGTTTAGAAGCTACATTACAAGAGCAAGATGTGCTGCTCTCAAGGTCGGCCTACCCAGAACCCAGAATCGTGCGTTGTAAGAGCCGCTAGTGATAAACACAGAGAGATGATTTAATTTCATATTTTTTTATTTTAATTGGTCAATATGTATCAATCTAAATAAGTTACAATTCTTCCGAGTGTTTACAAAGCCTTGTAAATATACTTATCAGGTCAAATTTGCTCTGACAAGGCAGATATACTGTTTACAAAAAGGAGGCTGTATATTTCACACAAGAAACAATGTTAAAATCAACACTAAGAAAAATGAAACCTCTACAAAAATATCAATAAATAACATCACATCTTATGTTGATACATTTACTTACATCAGTATACAATCGCCATCATACCAAGCCTGAATAAAACCCTATTTTATTTTTGACGCACAAACCATAGAGATGGTTTTAAACGTGACATCTCACATTTACACATCATCATCATTACTGAATCATCACAAATGTTAAAAATATACTTTATATGCTATTAAACTGATAGATTATAGATAACCACCTCCTGACAAAGACAATCTAAAGACAAAGTTCAAAAATGTACATGTGCAATATAAATTTAACATAGCTTTTCTAAATCTGTTGTTGAAAGGTAGACCGGCTTGTGTTGTGTATAAAATCATTTTGTGACGTATTTCTATAGCTATTATGTAACTTCCTGACAACCTCCTATCTTTTTAAACCAAAGAAAATTGCTTGGCTCTGAAGTTCACCTTCACGGATGCAACAAAGTGCGGGACGATGAACGACGAAGTATCAGCCATGATTTAAGAAAAATCATCTTTTCTTTAAATCTCTATCTAGCATTCAAAAAGTGTGATTTTTAACAATAAGCGGGCTGTACAAGAGAACTGACGTAAAAAGGTAATGGTGGAGCCTATAGTAAGTTTTTTTCAAACATCTTGACATTGTGTTGGGTTTAATCAATCGAATCTTGAAGCCATAACTGCGAAGGCCAGTCGGACATCATTTGGTCATGAGGCACCCAGCAGCGTGTATGAAACTGTACATGGCAGTGTAACCCAAAAGAGCTGACATTATATAGGATTATTATAATTAGTGGGACTAAAACCTATGAATGAATGAACTTGTAGAAAATCTGAATTTATAATAATAAATAAAACAGTTCAGTGTTTCAGCATGAAGCTAAATCTGATTACATCAAGGCTTGCTGATACATGTTGACAGAGAGGAACATCATTTTAAAGTTCACATCAGTTTCGTTTCATCAGTGCCTCTTGACAAAGTCTACAAAGAAGAAAGAATGGATGTTTATCAGTGTTTTCTACTGGACATTCTCTAAAGGAAGAAGAGGAAGGTAACATGAGTATGAGTTTTGCGTTTAAAGTAAGCGTAGGTTCTGAGTATCACTCTTACTGTCCTCAATAACTCATAACCGCTTCTCCCCATCAACCCATCAGCTGACCGGACTCAAGTCAGCTGACCGTTTTCTACAAAACTGACAGGCTTCTACTGAGTTTTCCTCAAGATGAGTTTGGCAGAGAAAAAAGTCTGTAGCTAAATAAAAAGACCCCTTTTCTTTACAGAGTCAAGAAGCCTTGTGAGCACTTCTCCAATAATTCAACTTTCCTGAGTTTACGAATTGAAGAGCAAGAGACATTTACAAGGAAAAAACACTACAGCATGTCTATAAATATTTCTGGGTTCCTGGGATGGTGTTTGATGAGCTCACAGACCCATTTGAGATGCACCTTCCCTGAATTTGAACACCCCAGCAGACTTACGACTACAGACTACGCTGCTGAGAAGTTGGATCTTATGGAGTCTTCACGCAACTGACGGTGCTTCCCGATGTCGCACTCTTCTCGAGGTGTTCTCCGTTCAATGGTTATCCTGTAATTTTTCCTGGGGAACAATGAAGAAAATTATCATGAACGTAGATGATATTGTATGAGCAGCAATAAGAATGTTATAATAATTCTCAACATTTAAATGCCAGATTACTTCTTATCATTATAGTTCATACAATACATTAGGCTGTTTCATGAAAAAACATGTTTTCGGTTTTTACCTAAAGAAGTAGAATGCCAAAAGGAGAGCCGTTCCCAGAATTCCGCCTACTATTATCCCAGTCACTGCCGATACACCTAGTCCACCTGCTTAGGAAAGAAAATGAAACCATTTGTAAAGAAAGCAGCACATCTGTATAACTTAGCGAGGTTCACCTACTATATGGAGTGGGGTTTTTCAAACGGGGGTCTGTAAGAAGGTGCTATTAATACTATTGTAAGTAATAATAATATTAGTATTATAATTAAAGGGATAGTTAACCCAAAAATGAAAATTCTGTCGGTAATAACTCATCGTCATGTCATTACAAACCCATTGTCATGCCCGGTTGCTTGCACCACTGTGAGGCATTAGAGGGCGGTCCTGTGTTTTGTGTTCCTGCCTGTTGTTCTGGTCATGGACTCCATTTCCCATCATGCTGTGTTTTCATTAGTGTCTACCTAGTTCAGCTATCTTCCATTTCCTGTTTGGTCCTGTGTTTGTGTATATTAAGCCCTGGTTTGCTATTGTCTGTGTGAGTTGTTGATAAGTGTTACCTCCTGTATTTCTTGTGACCCTTGCTTGGTTCTGTCATGTATTTTGGATGTATATCTCGTGGATTATCATTAAAGGACCTTAAACTGCATTTGGACCCGCTGCCTGTTGCATACCTTTTTAAGTTTTTTTTAGTAAGGACATAGTTAAAATAGTCCATGTGACATCAGTGGCTCAACCGTAATTTTACGAAGCTATGAGAATATCGTTTATGCGCAAAGAAAACAAAAATAACAACTTTATTCAACAATTCTTCTCCTCCAAATCACGTATTCCGCCATTATCAAGAGTACCTCTGCACGTAAACAATGCATGTGCATGGTGCTGCTGACATAGAACATGCATGCTTACATCTTGTCTTATTTACGTGCAGAGAAAAGCACGTGCATTCATCGTGGTACTGTCCATAGTGGCAGAATACATGATTTGGAGGAGAAGAAATGCTGAATTTGTTTTCTTTGAGCACAAAAAGTATTTTTGTAGTTTCATAAAATTACGGTTGAACCACTGATGTTACATGGACTATTTTAATAGCATTGCTGTCCATGCAGGGACAGAAAGCTCTTGGATTTCATCCAAAATTTCTTAATTTGTGTTCCGATTGTGAACGGGTTTGGAACGACATGAGGGTTGAGTAATTAATGTCAGAATTTTCATTTTTGGATGAACTTTCCCTTTACTAATAATGCTATTATACAAAATAATAAAGAAAATCATTGTGTTCTTTGACTTAATCATGCTGTTACAAAAAACAAGTGTCAGTCTTGAAGCAGCAGAGGTAATTTACATGATGGGTCACTGTGTTTTGGGTGTGGAGGCTCTGGTGCTGTTCGCAAGGAGAACCATTCCCTCTTAAAGCCCGGCATGATCTGGAAACTTCCATTGGTACCAAAGTAGCTCATGACAGTCTGAATGCATCAAAAAACATTTATCATGGTGATTACTTAGCATTTCATAATTCTGGCACAAACAAGGTTCAAATGTCTGAATTTCAGTTATTGTCCTGATCTTTTTTTGTGTGTGTGTGTGTAAAATAAAGCAGAGAAGATTATGTGCACATACCTCGTGCGTTCCTGCTTCTGGGTCTGTCATCCTAACGACAGAGAAATCCCCATTCCGGTCACCATTGGCATCTAGAGACACCTGGCCAGCAATGCCTGTTTAACGGAATGTGAGGAATGAGAAAATTAATTAGTTTGAAGAGTCAAACATTCCAAGGAAAACACCAGCAAGAGTCGACAAATTCCAGCTGGGCAATACAACAGGAAATCTCATCCGCCTCCTGCCGTTTTTGTTGGCTTTGACTGCAGAAATGGTAATTTCATCTGTACATCAGGGTTCCTGAATTCTTGAGATTTCTAAAATATTATTTCATTTAACAGGAAAACATGACCCTGTTCCTTATGATTCTGGCCGAGCAAAACATTGTTATTTCATAGTTGTCTTGCTGTGGTCAATGAGACGGGTCTGGGCCGCAGACATGTCTGAGCACTTATTTTGTAAGGGAAGTTTAATGAATTACAGAGGCAAGAATACCGGCGAGCCCTCTGTTCCTAATGGGAATCAAATGTGGGGAAGAATAATAGGAATCAAATAGGATTTGGTCAATGTTAAGATTCCAGTGTTCTCTTTGCACAAAATATGCATTATTATTAATAATAAGCTTAGAGTGTATATTATTATTTAAAGGGGTCATGAAATATATTTGTAAAAATAATTGTATTACATTTCCACTTATGCACTTTTTATTTCACCCAATGGTCATAATTTAGAAATACATTTTTATTTTCTACCCTGAATGTAGCCCTCTGATTTGAATGTTCTGTTGGAAGGGGTGTGTCTGCTATGAGACTTCAATGTAAATGTCCACTGCTGTGATTGGCTAACATCTTTGCATATTAAATGAGCATTAGATGTGGACACTCTCTTGAAAGCTTTTACTATGTTTTTACTCAAACAGCTGCCAAGATTAACTAGTTGTGAAAATAGTTGATTATAATATACTTAGAACTACTCCCATAGCATCAAAGGTTGCAGCGCTGCAATGTAGCCAAACACTGTCATGTCTACTGAGCACATGATGCAATTATCTCGATGCAATTATTTGTTTCCTTTAAACAAGAAATGTATGTACTCAAACTTTCACACATAGAACTCTCTCTGTTATGCAATGAACATTCAGTAGGGGTGTAATGGTAAACACCCCATTCCCAAGATGCACACATTCAAAATCAGCCTTTTCTCATGTAATCACCCTATTCTGACACCGTCTGGCTGGTGCATCGTCCAGACTTGCTAAATAGGAGGTTTCAGTTGATTACTGAGGAGTTTGCTGCCACTGTTTACTTTCTCAGTCTTTGAACGTTAACACACAATTGAACCTGTCAACCCAAACTCTATATATTTGCATATCAGAACTACAGCTGTTGATTAATGTAAATGTTATAAAATGTAAATGATGTACGGCACAGACCCGTGTCCATAGCGCTTCAGTGGTCTGATTTCAAAATATTAAGTAAAGGGGGAAATAAACAGATTTTTTTTGGGGGGGGGGGGGGAATTACCTTCAAATGTTCTGTTCCACATGCTGTGGGTGATTTCCAGTCCATCCTTTTTTGTCAGACCGTTACTCATCACCTCACGCAAGGCAATTGCGTACAGAATCAAAGCATCATGGAACCCCTCCATAAACATATTGACCTGCAATTAAAAAGGGGGGGGGGGGGTATAAGTTTATGTAAATGTTTAATTTATGTATTATTTAAATAATAAATCAGATTCTTTATTAAAATAATAGGTTAATTAAATTAATAATACATTATGACTTAAAACAATGAATACAAATTAGAATACATTTGCTTTATTTATGCTTTTTATTATAATTTTTTACAGTATACACTTATTTTTCACATTTCTTCATTATTTTTTTTATTTTATTGCCATATATTTGAACCTTCATAGCTTTCCTTTCTTTTTGAACAAACAAACTGAAATAGAATTAGATGATATTATTAGAAAACCAAGTAAAGGTTATTGTAAGAGAATCCAGAAGCAGCTTATCTATCAATATTATACTTCAGTTAAACTGTAAATGAATGAACAACTGCATACAGTGTATTCTAACATCAAGAGTGAATAAGATGGAGAGGATTCATAAACAGCACTGTGTTGTTCAATGAAATGTTAAGCAACTAAAAAATAATACGAGCTACCCAGCCACCATGAATACTGAAAAGCACGTACTAATAGAAGCTCATGTTATGATACGGATTAATGGTCTGTTCCTGCCGCAGAGCCGTATCCTGCATGTGTACAGCCCAAGGCAAACAATAGTAAAACCTGGGGCTTAGTCAGTCTGCAGCCTGGGGGAGATTCGATAACCGGCTGCCAAGATTACTGTATATTTACATTCACCCTCAACTGCCTAATAAGAGTGAAACAGCAGGAAAAGCTGATATAGTCATATGACTGTTTATATACATATTCATTTTTGGAAGCGTGAACAGAGGTGAAATCTCCAAGCATTCAGAGCATAACAAACCCTGCCGTGTTTTCATACAGAGCACAGCTTGCGATTCAGCAGCACAATGTATCAGACTTGAACATTCCTCGTGCAAAAAAATGTCATGCTTTCTCATTGCGAAACAAATCCTGCTGATATTTAAGTTTAGGCACAATTGGTAACAGTTTGTGTAAAACTGATGCCATCTCAGTTCAAAAATGTGATATGAAAGGGATATAGAGGAGATTTTTATTAAATTTCTATTATTTTAACTCCGAAGTTAAAGGAGAAGTTTAGAAGCCCGTCACCCACATTGAGATTAGTGGTTTCCATCACAGTTTCCAGCACCTTTAAATGATAAAGTGATTTCTTATGCACCAAAAATAAACAAATCCACTGTAAGGTTTTCTTAACTTCTTTAGTGCTGTTTAGCCTGCCCATATAATTTTTTGTTAATTAAAAAAATAACATATACTCTTACCAGACTGTTTATTTATGAAGCTTGTTATATAGAGAGAGTTTAATAAATAATGTTTGTACTGTTAAATTCCTCCATAGATGTTGCAAGGGGAAAGAAAACGGCACTAATTCCTAGTTGGCCCTACTGCAGTGATTAAACCAAAACAAGCCCTGCATCATTAGAGTGAATGTAACTCATCCTCAGGGCTCACTGGACACACTGTTTTTACCAATAAGCCTGTTTCTGTTTATTTGGGCTGATTAACTTCAGGCTCTGGCATGAAAAGGTGCAACCGCATGTCAGTTTCCTCACCCCGGTGAAAAATGACCCAGTGCTGTCTTACTGTCACTACAGCTATACTGCAATGACAGAAAGGCCAGAACAGAAAGGCCTTCCATGCTATCTATGGAGAAACAAATATGAAAAATAAATTGATAAATGACCCACTGCGGCATAATTTTTATTTCATACTTTTCTATTTATTTCCATATTTTTTTAATTCTTCACCTATTTCCTCAAAATGGAATGCAGCAAGAAAATGAAAACCAGCCAATAGTTCAATCATCTTCCATTTTATACATGGAGTGCTTCTAGTCATTTAGAATTCAATCTGCAGTAGGGCTTTTTCTCATTGATTGAAGACCACTCAAAACCATACATAATGAAGCCTTTCACATGAGTGGTAAAACCTCTTCAAACGATGAGAAACAAATCATATATTCTGCGATGACCTGGTAAGAAAACCTTAACAGAAACACAAAGATCATATTCTTTATCCTTGTACCACAAATGCACTGCTTATATACAGTGCCTATAAAAAGTATTCATTTTTTTCACATTTTGTTATGTTGCTGCCTTATGTTAAACTGCTTTAAATTACTTTTTCCCCACATTAATCTACACTCCATAAACCATAATGACAGTGCAAAAACAGAATTGTCAAACCTTTGTAAATTAAATAAAAATAAAAAACCTGAAATAAGTACATTGCATAAGTATTCATACCCTTAACTCAGTACTTAGCTGAAGCACATTTAAAGCCTCAAGTCTTTTAAAGTATGGTGCGACAAGCTTTGCTCATCAGCATTTGGCATTCTTCTCCTCGCCTCTTCACCTCTCAAACTCGGTCAGGTTGGATGGGGCAGATGCACATTTTCAGGTTTCTCCAGAAATGTTTTGATTGGGTTAAAGCCCAGGCTGTGGCTGGGCCACTCAAGGACATTCACAAAGTTGTCTATAAGCCACTCTTACTGTGTGCTTAGGGTCATTGTCCTGTTGGAAGGTGAACCTTCTGCCCGTCTGAGGTTCTGAATGCTCTGGACTGGGTTTTCATTAAGGCTATCTCAATATTTTGGTGCATTGAGCTCTTCATCCACTCTGACGAGTTCCTCAGTCCCTGCCGCTGTAAAACAGCCCACAGCATGAGGCTGCTACCAGCACACTTTACTTTTGGGATGGTACTCTGTAGGTGACGAGCAGTGCCTGGTTTCCTTCAAACATGATGATGCTGGGAAATGAGGTTCATCAGACCAGAGAATCTTGTTTCTTACAGTCTGAGGGTCCTTTAGGTGTGTTTTGCAAATTGCAAGTGTGTTTTCATGTGTCTTCACTAAGGAGAGGATTGCGTCTTGCCACATGCATCTTGCATCTTGATTATGTTTCTCAGTTTCTCTTCAGGTTAAAGCCCAGATCAATGGAGTATTGCAGTGATGTTTGTCCTTCAATTGAATTTGAGATAAGGTATGAATACTTATGCAATAGAATCATTTAATTTGTGTGTTTTTAATACATTTGCAAAGAGGTTAAAAAAATGGTTTTTGCTTTGTCATTATGATGTATGGAATGTAGATGATATGGGGGAAAAAAAGCAATTTAAAGCAGTTTAGCATAAGGCAGCAATATATAAAAAGGTGAAAAGAATGAAGGGATCTGAATACTTTTTATAGGCACTGTATATATTATATGAAGTTGAATAAAAATCTATAACAATTAAAATATAATTTTTTGCCATTGGGTCATCCATAAATATAAATATATATACACAGGTGCATCTCAATAAATTAGAATGTCGTGGAAAAGTTCGTTTGTTTCAGTAATTCAACTCAAATTGTGAAACTCGTGTATTAAATAAATTCAATGCACACAGACTGAAGTAGTTTAAGTCTTTGGTTATTTTAATTGTGATGATTTTGGCTCACATTTAACAAAAACCCACCAATTCACTATCTCAACAAATTAGAATATGGTGACATGCCAATCAGCTAATCAACTCAAAACACCTGCAAAGGTTTCCTGAGCCTTCAAAATGGTCTCTCAGTTTGGTTCACTAGGCTACACAATCATGGGGAAGACTGCTGATCTGACAGTTGTCCAGAAGACAATCATTGACACCCTTCACAAGGAGGGTAAGCCACAAACATTCATTGCCAAAGAAGCTGGCTGTTCACAGAGTGCTGTATCCAAGCATGTTAACAGAAAGTTGAGTGGAAGGAAAAGTGTGGAAGAAAAAGATGCACAACCAACCGAGAGAACCGCAGCCTTATGAGGATTGTCAAGCAAAATCGATTCAAGAATTTGGGTGAACTTCACAAGGAATGGACTGAGGCTGGGGTCAAGGCATCAAGAGCCACCACACACAGACGTGTCAAGGAATTTGGCTACAGTTGTCGTCAGAGGCGTCTTACCTGGGCTAAGGAGAAGAAGAACTGGACTGTTGCCCAGTGGTCCAAAGTCCTCTTTTCAGATGAGAGCAAGTTTTGTATTTCATTTGGAAACCAAGGTCCTAGAGTCTGGAGGAAGGGTGGAGAAGCTCATAGCCCAAGTTGCTTGAAGTCCAGTGTTAAGTTTCCACAGTCTGTGATGATTTGGGGTGCAATGTCATCTGCTGGTGTTGGTCCATTGTGTTTTTTGAAAACCAACGTCACTGCACCCGTTTACCAAGAAATTTTGGAGCACTTCATGCTTCCTCCTGCTGACCAGCTTTGTAAAGATGCGGATTTCATTTTCCAGCAGGATTTGGCACCTGCCCACACTGCCAGTGTGAAGAAACTACGTGCATGCAATGTCCTAGTTATGTCGTCAGTTAAGGCATGAAGTTATCAAAAAGGAGATTAAAGCTGCCTTAAAACTGTGCATGCATGCAATATATTTTATATGCGTCACATTTAAGAACATGTCTCTGAAATGGTTTTAAAAACTGTCCTGAGGCACCTCAGCACTGTCTCCCTCATCTAAAACACCCGATTCAACTCGTCCGCTCATTAGTAGAGACTTTGAAGTGACCCGAAGTGAGTCAGAAAAGGTAAAGACAGTTGTGAGAAAATAAGATGCATGTCAGATCTGCGTAATGTTCAGCAGGCAGTTCTTAAAGTAATAGCAGGCAAATAAGCTAATAACCAGCTGCTGTGATGTCTATTAATCCAAGAACAAAAGAAAAAAAGAGGAAATCAATAACTTTTATAGCTTTAAGGGGTTCATCTATATTTAATTTAGAATTTAGTGTTTGGTAACTTTATCCATTTTATGTATATTTCTGCTGAAGGGCACAGGTAGCTAAATATGTTATTATAATGGGTTCGTGTGAAGATTGTTTTAAGTTCACTTAAATTAGAAGTTAAATCTAATAAATGTTAAAATTGATAGCTCTCAATTATACTGTAATGCTGAATGGCTACAGTCAATGGTTCGATATTAAGGGGAAAAACTATTTTATAGAGACATATTGATATCAGTATTTGCGTTTCCATCCACCTATTTTTATACGCATTTTAGAATATCGCATAAAAAAACTCTGCATGGAAATGGTAAGATGCGCATAAATTCTAAAAATGCGCATAAAAAACGTATGCGCACATTTGAGTAGGATAAACTTTTTATCCGGTAAGAAAAAATGTGCATAAACTACGATGGAAAAACATTTACCGAATAAATTCCTCCATGCACATCAAAAAAGTCATGTGACTTTGCGCCAAGAGACGGAAGATAGACTTGACTAGCAGCGGACCGATCTCGTTCACAGCATCTATATGTTGTTATGGTCATTCTCAAAAGCCTGAGGAAAGTCTGTCATCAAAGTATTTCTGTATAATTGTCTTACACGACTGTGTTCTCAAACAGCTGGCATCCACCTCCGAACGCAGTGACAGCATTTATTGTGTTACGTCTGCTTTCTCTGAGGTGCAAATAATTTATATCATATATGAAAATTATTATATTCAGTGGCTTCTCCTATATTCTTAGTGATATTTAGTGCCAGTTTAACAGGAAGTGACGATTTTGTTCTCTCGACTCGTTGGATGGAAATGGTGCTTTATTTGCATATGTTTTATGCGATATTCCAGTTTTGCGCATAAGTAAAATTTTAATCTTTGGATGAAACATAGCTAGTGATGCTGGCCTTCAATCATAAAAAAGATGCCATTAAAGAAATATTAATACTATAATATACTGTCTTTGTGTTGTTTGTACATTTTACATTTGAAGATTGAATGTGAAATTATTGCAATATAAATGTATATTTAAAAACTTTAATGTTAGGAGTGATTAATCGCGATTAATTTTAGAAGAATTTGCGATTAATTAGTAAAACAATTTTAATCGATTGACAGCACTAATATATATATATATATATATATATATATATATGGTGTACACACCTTGCAAATCAAATTTCCTAATATTAGATATTTTTTCATGTTTTAGTCCTCCGTAGCTTCCCTTTCTTTCTGGAAAAACTTTCTATTAGCATTATTTATAACGAATTAAAAGATTTGACAGAGAAATGTGATAAAGGTTTCCACAAGAGAATTGAATAGGTTGTTACTGCAAGTTGAGTCAAATTTGTGTGTGACAGTTTCTATCTATTCTGAAAATAGTGACATCCTTTATTGTTGATCAAATGGAGATGACCGAGGCAGAACGAACTGTCTGTAATAAGTCTTTGACTTCCTTTGTTTGTCTCAGTTTAGCCATTTGGCCAGAGTGTGTTCAGATCCTGTGAGATGGTTTTAGGGGCCCTTAATGGTCAGCAAACGGTTGACTGCCTAATCTTGTTCTAGATAAGTGTTGTTGAGAAGGAAAGGAAAGAAGCAACCATGGGTGGCCTTAAATTCACATGCAGTCTAGTGTGTTGAGTTTGATCGTCTCTAATGACTGTTCCTAGATCGCCTCCTCCTCAGGTCGAGTTTTTTTTTTATAAACAATGAAGTGTTTTTGCTCAAGTACACACACACACACACACACACACACACACACACACACACACACACACACACACACACACACACACACACACACACACACACACACACACACACACACACACACACACACACACACACACACACACACACACACACACACATATCTTAGAGCCAGTTGCTAAGCATTAAAACCTCATTAGTTGAAACCCGACCCTGAATTGACTCAACTTTAGCTGTGATTAGATTATACACACCTGAGGAGATTGGTATTTTAGAAATTCTAAATCTGTGTGAATAGAATATCTGGGGATTAATTGGGCCTCAGGGGTTTTGTCATGCTGGAACTTGATAACCTGCAGTGACGCACAGGGAAGGGTGAGCCGAAGTTAGAGGAAAAAAATTAACAGATAAACCTGAGGGCCAGCACATGATAACTATTATTAAGTAAGATAAAATACATGTCAGTCTGAACCAACTCATACTTTGCTTCTTTTGAAATGATTATGTTTCTCAGCTAGATTTTTTTTTAATGATTCTGAGGAATTCTGCCAGTTTTTAGGATAATTTCATCCGAGAGTATTTTGCAAATGAAAAATATATAGAAGAAACTTTGGATAAATCCCAATCAAAACACGAAATACATTATACTGTAAAACATAAAACATGTTCCTAATGACTGGGGTAATCCAACACACCCACCTACTGGTCATCAGTGCATAAAAATGCTTAGCATTTTTCACAGACTCAATCATTTTAGAGTCACTAAGGCCATACGGTGAACAGTGCCTTTGGATATAAAACAGCACTTTTTAAATATCAGTATTTCACGATTCTTTGAAAGGTCTTACTTTGTAGCTGGGTTATACTGTAGAGTCGACCTTCTAGAATGTTAACAGTGAAAACTGTCATTTATCCAGCAAATTTACGTTCAGCATATGGGGGCTCTTTGCAAATGAGTATGGCTGCATTTCTTGGCAGCCAGTACGAATTGCTAAAATCTGTGTGGATGCTCATAAGAACACCACTCACTGTAAGCCAATTCCAAAAAATGTATCACCTTCCTTAATGAATAAAGTGAGCATTCTTCATGTGAGCTCATTAATTCAGCATGAACACCGCTGTCAGCAAAAACCGAGCAGATACAAGCGGCAGCTACAAGGAGAAGGCCAAGTTTGTGAAACATCACATTAGCCTGTGTTTCTGTCAGCTAAGGCTTCTGCATCTCTGGGAAGTGTACTCGTACAATTATATAATTGTGCTCTGCACACTGAAGTCTTGACATTCATATTTAGAACGAGAATGGGCTTTGTCTGAATACTTTTCTTTTGACACAATGGTGGTTCCCTGCAAAGGTCCAGCTCAAGTCTTGTGTGGCTCCTGTTGATACAGCAATTGAGCAAGTCAAAAGTGGCAGGGCCCCCACTGAGGTTATTAACCTTGGCACTTCGATTCGTCCACAATTGTTTGTTTCAGAAAGACAGTTCCCGCTGTCTTCCTTAGAAAAGCTTTGACGTCTTTTCAATACAAGCTGACATGATGGGACAAAGAGCCAGACCAAAATGTGGGGCCTGTATGGAACACCAAGTCACCCCATTCAAAAGCACTTAAAGTGTGAATGCACTGTATTTTGTCTTTAAACTGAGTGAATACATGAATCAAATGCTCTTTGAACATTGCAGGCCACAAAATAGAGGGAATTGCAGGAAGGGGGCTTAAGATTGATTGATTGAGTGACTGATTTCCCTGTATATGTTCACGGGGGACAATGATGAAGGTGTATTTGAAAAGTCAATAAAGTTTTCACGGTAGGATTTTTTTGCATTCCTCCTCAAAACCTCAAATATCGTAGAAAATTGCGAATTTGCAGTATAAGTAGAATTGTTTATTTTAGAGGTGTCATGCCCATTCCTCAGATTTCTGAGCCAAGTGGATTTTGAATGCAGCTTCCAAAAGACAAAAAATAGCCGAATAATATTTGTTATATTTGATCCAATCACATCTGTGCGGCACAACATCAGCTGCTAAATTCAAATTTGTGTTTGCTGACACTGAGCCAGAGACAGACGCGTTTGTACAGCGCTGCATTATAACCAATCACACACGATTCTGTTGAGCTTTTGAATGCAATGGCCAATCAGAGACGTTCAGATGAGTCATTGCTGAAACGCAGAGTTTTGTTCACTTGCTCACTGATTGAATTATCTGGCGAATTCTCTCATTAGAAACAACAAAGTGCAGATGTGCGTACGAATGTAAGCTATTCCTTTCACAGTGTAAACAGCTTCAGTGATTTTAATGGGAGTTTTTGAGAGTGCCTAAACTCTGGCTAGACTGAATGTAAATGTTCTTTGCTCTCTATAAAATGAAAGTGTTATAATTAGCAACTTACAATATTGTTATTAAATTTACATTAAATACAAAGTCAGCCGTACTAAAAATATTTTATGGCATGACACCCATATCTGGTAATACCAACAGATTTACATGAAAAAATAACCAATTCATTACCAATATATTGTGCATCCCTAAAAGATGAAGAAAATGTTTGTAGGAATTTAGATCTGCAAAGGCTTGATTTTAAATCCAATACAATTCTGAAATGTATTTGGCTTTTGGAAATGACCGTATTCACTATTATATATTTTTATCATTATATTCAGTAATTTTATTTCAAAGACTCACGTACAGCATTGCAGCCTTCACAAACAGGGATGTCCGATTGCTGTAGTGACTTTTTCATTTCCATAGAGAAGTCTTCAAACTCTGGCTTGGTGGACCTAAGCAACGTTACAGTGTTGAGAAAGCTGTAGGCAGCCTTGGCCTCTTTATCATATTTGTCTCCTCTCCTCCAGGATCCATCCCCTGTAAAATAATGTTGTATTTCATGTTCACATGAGCATATTGCAAGATTTGCCATAGAAAAGTATGTCTCCTAAAACAAGGACATTATACAAGCATGTTTTGCCTGTTTCTGCTGATAAAACCTCAATGACAATGGCCGAAATATCTACTCTGCTAAGTTCGCTGCAACAATGGGGCTTTTAGATATGCACAAGAACATCTGTGGAACATCCTGGACCTGCACACCAGACAATATCCAGGCGCTATTGTGTTGAGCCAAATGTCTCTTGAATGTAATCTCTATCAAGCAGAAGAGCTGGGCCTCTCTTGCAGTTCAGTGTAGATATAACTTCATTGTGCTACAGGGTCATAGGACAATCTCGTCTGACTATGGCTCATCTTGGGAATAGAGATAAGCTCTGTAATCAGTGCACAACAACCATGAGTACAGTAGTGGAACTTTACCATAGGAAGAGGAGTTGAAGAGCTCAATGTTGAAGAAAATATGGTTGCCACTGGTTAATTTTTGTCGATGGGCCGCCAGCATGAGGTCTCGTACTGTGTCCGCCTTGGCACACATGATCACCACTGCAAGAGACAGAACAGAATGTTATTTTTCAGTCAAAACAACAAATTTAGGCTACCACCACCAGCAGCAATGCATGTTTCATTTTTATATACCAAATAACCAAATGATTTTAATTTGGGGGGGGTTCTGTTAACGGTTCTTACATGTGCTTTCCGCCAATGAGGAAGGAACACCATTCTAAAATGCTCTGAAATGTTCCCTGTGTTACTATTTAACACAAACACAGTAAAGTCAGATTCTCAAGCAAATTGCTCTTCTGAGCCAGTTCTTTTTGCTGAATCAAAAACGTACAGTGCAATAAGTAATGCCTGATCCCTGACTGAAAGACTCTTCTTATCACAACTTTTGAATCACTTGGTGTAGTTTCTCAATTAATCCAACTCACTGAATCTAATTTCACTATTTATTTTACGACTCAATGAACATGAGTGTCAGCCTTTAGGATATCTATAAGCTAGTGTGCTCCAAAACACTGACAAAATTCTTGCAATTAAAAGACATGAGCATTAAAACCTCAGTCTCTCATTTCAACGAATCAATGATTTTGATGATATCATTCTAAACTCCAGCTTCTTCTCAGTTTTTCTGAACAATCAAATGCTCTGTAGAATCTGAAGCATCCTGACCCTTACACTATAAAAGATGCTAAAGCTGCAGCCAAAATGGTTATTTCTTTACACATTTATTATTTTATATATGGCAAATGGCACCTATTGCATTATACAGAGCAATTCATACAGTTTAAACATGCTTTCCATTGGGGCGTGCACTGCGCATACAGTGCTCTGGTCCAGAGACACGTTATCACATATACGGGACGGACCACAAAACATATCCAACCCATTTGAATTCTGCACAGAATTATGTTTTACAATGGAAGAGATCAAACATAGAAAATGTTTAGACATCCTCGCCATTATAAACAATGATTATGAAGAGCAATGAACAGCAGGTGATGAGCTGCTTGATATGTCCCGCCCTCAACACACTGAATAATGCTTTAATTTTAAGATACTTCAACAGGACTTAAATCAGCCACTGACTAGTTGTTTGTACGATAATACTGTATGAACAAGAATAGAATCGTTAATTTCCTTACGATTCCCATTTCTATTTATGGCAGACAAAATAAAGCACTGTGTTCTCATAAAAAATTTTACAGACCACAAATCCAACATGTTATTATTGTCTCAATTCTGAGAACATGCTCAGTGCTGTTAATTTAGAATTAATTATGACCTTTACACTACTGGCCAGCTTTACAAGAGCATTGGCATTGATGCAATTATGTAAGCGCAGGCTCATAAGTAGCAAAGAATAGCTTCTTTTTGACCTGGTCTAATAGAAACACAGTTTGAGGTACAAAATGTTTTCCCATGGAGCAAGGTCAAAAATAAATAAACAAGCAAGCAAACAGTTTTTTTTTAAGTCGCAAAGTGTCCCATAAATAGGAAGATTCAGAGGATTGGAACTTTCCCCACAGCCCAGTCAGTGTAATGCGCTGCTTGAAATATCCTCAGCTGAGTGGGACAAACTTCACCTCAGTATTCCTGCACTATAGCACCCTTTAATTACAGAGCGCACAGTACACTACATGCCCTGTGCTGGCTCTCCAGTGATTCCATGGGGTAAAGCTCCAGCCAGCAATATTTCAAAAAATTGGATTTTCCCACTGACACTAGTCACAAATGAGCTGAGGAATGCAAAGAGGCAACACATGGCATACTTACCGTAGGTTGCGCCACATTTAATGCACATGGGGGTCTATATAGAAGCACAGTGTGAACGTGCACATGGAAATAATATCGCTGTGCAAACTCTTGCTATATCACTACTGAGTATAAGGGTTTACTGTCTTGCCCCTCTGTCCAACTTTGGCAGCATGGCACAGAATGTAAAATAAGCAGGGCTATAATGACATATCTCTGGCTTAGTAAATTCACTCCCTGAGGACCACTCTCTAGGTTTCCAACAAGCCAGTTTGTGGTTCTGTGCTCACGTCATTCACTGTCAAAACACTGCAACACCGTATGCCATGCCTTATCTTCTGACATTTAGCCTTGGCATGGATCATAACTTGGAATTTTATGTGTTGTGTCAACAGCCAGGTATGTCATTCTTATCTGCTGGTTAAGTCTGACGTCATGCGTCACTGTTTCCAGGTCCAAACACTGTGCTGTAGTACTACTCAAACATCATGATCCTAAGCTTTTTCTGAAAATCACAGATGGCCAGATAGTGATTCATCTGCTATGAATCGATAAAATACTTGTGTTGGTGAGTCCAGAGACTGTAGTGTACACTGTACGTTTTTAAAAGCTTGGCTTAAATGTGTGATATGAGCTTTTCTGCAATAGACTGAAGCTTGATTTCAGCCAACAAAAGAAAAATGCTGCAATTTTCTGGTGTTATTTTATTATTGTAGGGGCAGTCTCCAGCTATATATTAAACTTCTCAAAATACAGTTCACTTCAGATTGGTTTTAATCACTGCATAAAAAAATAACGCAATCTTTGTCTAATTTTGATTGGGTGGACAAGACAGTCATTTGGGTGGGCTTAGCCCACCCCTGCACATGCCTAGAGCCGGCCCTGGATATGAACAATTTGTGCTCTTAAACGGCTCTTGCGACAGTATTCTCAGTTGAAACGAGTAGAGGCTTGGACATTCATCTGTTGCAAAGCCCTCAAATTGTTTCTGATTGGCTTAGCCATGATTTGGACATTTTTTTCCTTTCATAAAACAGACGCTAAAATATATTTGTAAATCAGCGCTCATGTGCAGGCTGGGCCATGTCATTAAGGTTATCTGTATTTTATGACATTCGCCTCAGCTGTGCCAATCGACACGCCACAGCCTCGTGCAACAGGTTGAAAACTGCTTAATGAAGACTGACAACAACAAAAACAAGGGCATCGCAAAGGCCAACTGAATCAAATCAGGCGTCACAGGAGCTGGAGAATGTCCCAATGACGTCCTCTACAGATGACTGCAGGCAAAGAAAAATTATTTGGCAATATCCACTGGCTTTTGCTTATGAATACTGTTATTATAAGCAGCCACATAAATCAACTTGCTTACATGCTTGTGTAATTGACCACTTCAGGGATAAACAATGAACACTGAACAATGACATCTTGATAGACATTTGTTGTAAAAAAAAGAATTTACAAACTTGTAATGTGAAAATTGATCAGTTAAATTTATACCAAGATACTTTGCTATCTGTATTGTATCAATACTCACGCCTGCAGTATGTCAACCCCTGCAGCCTTCTATGAGCCCCTGAAAACAAAACAACAAAGTGTCTACCATGCCTAGAATACTAATTCTAACGCCAGCAATCTACCTCATGGAACAGTCTGCAGCATTTAGCATTCAAAATATATGCAAATTTATACAGTGGCTATGTCTATAATTTATGGTAATAAACACCAACTTTTATGACCAGTGCAGTGCCATCTATCTGGTAATTTTTTATGTGATGTTCCCTTCTTGATGCAGACCAATTCTGATAAATTTTATTTTGGAAATATGGGTGCCTCACAAGCTCCTCAAATAACTGCTGCTATATGGCGGTGTTGCCAGCTGGTGGGCTGCAATGCAAATAATACAATGCAGCTAGCTATAGTTAAGATAGCACAATAAATAGGCTTATCAGCTTTTAAAAATGAGGTGACAAGCTTCCCTTAAACTTTTGATGTTGACGTCAAATCAAACTATACTGCATTTGGCCATAAATTTAAAAGGCAGATGCCAACATGGACAGCCAATGTTGTTGCTTAAAGGGATAGTTCACCCAAAAATTTTATTCTGTCATTAATTACCCTCAAGTCGTTCTAAACCTGAAAGACCTCCGTTCATCTTCAGAACACAAATTAAGATATTTTGAGGAATTCTGAGAGCTCTCTGACCCTCCCATAGACAGCAATGTAATTAACAAGATCAACATCCAGAAACGCAGCAAGGAGATCGGTAAAATAATCTATGTGACATCAGGAGTTTAACCGTAATTTTACGAAGCTACGAGATTACTTTTTGTACGCAAAGAAAACAAAGATAATGACTTTATTCAATTCGTCTCCGCATCACCCTAGCGCCATTTTGGAGAGTATCCTCTGAACGTAAACAGCGTACGCTGTTTTGTGTCAGCTGCGCTACACGGTTCTATCCATCGGTTGTTCACTAGAAAGAAGTCTGACGTTTCACTGGAAGACATGTGATGACATTTTGCTGGAAAATTACAAGCACAAAAAAAAAAAAATGGCATGGGTGGGCACTGCCCCCATACACTTGTCTTTCAACAATATAAAAATGGCAGCATTTCTTATAAAATACTCATACATCTGCAACAGGGGCGGATTTAGTGAATTGGGGGCCCCAGGCAAATATGGAATGGGGCCCTATACATTTGCACACATTTACCTAGATCAGAGGGTCCTCTGCATACATTTGCACCATTCAGATCCAAAATGAACCTTGAATTTGTTGTGATTTGCGCTTGCTTGTGTGTGGTCTTGCATATTGAGCAAATAATGTTTCTACATTTTTCATATACATGTAATAAAGGTGATTCTTTCATTTTCATTTAGCAGACACTTTTATTATTTCATGTTGTAGACCACGAAATAACAATTGATTTACCATTGAGATACAAGTTAACAAAAAAACTAAATAAATTATAAAATTATAAACCTCATAACTTAACCTTTAAACCATTTTTAAGAATGTTTTATTTAAGAAAAGGGATGAGCCAGACGTATACATTATTTAAAACGGTAAAGGCTGTAAACAAAGCAGTGCTCAGCTCGTAAATGATACTTTATCAGGTAAAATAAAAATTCCATCTAAACTTTTCTGAAGACAATCGGTTCCCCTCAAAGGTTAATTCATATAAAAACTTGAATTAGCGAGAATGATAAAAGTGTGAAAAAATATAGCCTATATCAGGGGTTTTCAACCTGCGGGGCGCACCCCCGCATCAATTAATTCAGATACATTTCCTTGAGGATTTATGAATACGAGTTAGCAACTCTTTAGCCATCCACTAGGGGGGCAATCTGACTCTCGCTGGCTGGAGAATCAGTCACGCTTTTTGAAAGTGTAAGATGATTTACGGTTATTCGTGTCAGAAATCCAACCATGGATTGGCAATGTCATGTTGTTATTTCAGACACAGCAATCACATTGAATCAGGTAAACTGGTTATATTTTTATGTTTCAGTATAATTACGCACGCTATACCAGCAGGGGCGGTTCTAACCCATTTTTAGGTGGGTTTCAGCCCCCCCCCCAAACTATATTAACAATCAGGCTAGTGCTGCTTCCTCAAGAAAGTTTTTCATTCTCACGTGTTTTGTCTTGTCAGTTTAAACATAAAAGTAATGTTAAGCCATTTAAGCCCAAGACATCTCAATGCGGTACTCACGCGCTGTGATAGAGCGTTTCTATGCTCGCTGCGCTCACACCTGAAGCGCCACAGATAGCCTTCTCAGACAGCAGGTGAATACCAATGACTTGAGCGCAGTGGTTCTCAACCTTTTTTTCCACCGGGCGCACTATGGTCCAAGTGCAAGTCTCAATGCAAGTCACGCATGTCATTTACATATTACGTCATCAAAACAAACCAATCAGATTTATAATATTATTTATAGCCTAAATATTATGATATCTAAACGATTACATTTATTTAAATAAATAATTATATTCACCAATAATAAAATATCTGATGCTGTCGGGAACCAATTTTGAGAAATTCTGCTTGAAATGAGTAACAGCTCAATGAAGTTGAGATTGTAAGTTGCAGTCTGTAAGACGCGCACGGAAGTGTTTCTTGACACGCGACATTGCAGAAAGTGTGCAATGTACACATGTAGCCTATGTTGATCCAAATATGGTAAGAATTTTCAATTTTAATAATCTGAGGTTCTCTTCAGAGATGTTTTGCCACATTTCTGTAATAAGGATGATTGCTGCGTAGTAGTTTAGGGGTGTTTCTTTTTTGCCTGAACATCTTCAAGGGTGGCTGGGCAAACTGAAAGTAAGTCCAGCTCTCTCTTCACCGCTGATGCTGAGACTATTCTTGTTTGAATGCATTTCTTCGCTGACATTTTCCACATTTCGTTTCCCCTCTTAACAAATTTGTCCATTCTGATGCTCAATTTTACAGAACTAATGGCTGCTGATGACTATTTTAATTTAATTCTGCCAAAGTGCGCGCTTGTAAGTGTTCGTTAAATGTGTAACATTAATTACCCTCCTTGTGAGGGTGCATAGGTCTGCTGGACATGTCTGAAAATAATATTGTGTAGCCTATGAAAAACTGAAAATTATTTTAGGCATAACAAAAACCTTTGCAGGTGTTTTGAGTTGATTAGCTTATATTTGTTTAGTAAATTGGGTTTTTTTAAAGTGAGAATGTAAAAGAAAAGACTAAAACTAATTGTAAAACTGAAAGTTAATTTTTTATTATGTTCAACACATAAGACTGTAACATTCAGCATGGTGGGCCGCATTCGGATTCGTGACGGGCCGCGGGTTGAGAACCGCTGAGAGGAGTATCTTCGTAAGCACAGTCGGTTGTTGTACGTGTACGTGAACGTAAACAGTAAAATAAATATCAAATGTGCATAAATGTAATGGATCCATGCATTTCTTATGTAAATTATGTTAATAAAAAAGAGCAAAAGAAAAGTAATTAGCTGTTTTAATAGCGCGGCAGTCAGCTTCAAATTCATAATATTTAATTTTACTACAAGCAGGATACACAAGAAGCACATTCAACTCGGACACGCAAATAGTTGTCATGGTAATAAACACCATAAACGGCAACCTGTTTGCGTCCGCACTTAATGCGCATCTTGTATATGAAAATAATTTTAAGGGGCCCTTGGCTTTTGGGGGCCCAAGGCAGTTGCCTACATTTGCCTAATGGGTAAGTCCGCCCCTGATCTGCAAAGAAATGACACTTTGGGGTGGATTCTGTGCAGTTCAATGTTATACTTCAGAAGAGGCTTGAAACAGATGTCAAATTTTGCCCTGAGTGTTTGGGTGGTGACCTGAAAAATGCATCCCGTCACTGAGATTCCACATTCAAATCTCTGCATGGCCTGTGATGGGCAGATCAAAGGAAGTATGCATGTTATCATTCAAGCAGCATTCCATACTTGTACCTTTATGGTTGCTGTGGGGGACTGCAACATGTCGAAGACCTTTAGCTGCTTTTAACTGGTAGAAAAGGATAAGAATTATAAAAAGCCTCGAGAGGTATAACCCTGGCATTGTTAGTGTCAAAACAGCCCCAAGACAGCATTAACCTCCTACCCCGTTTCATTCATTCCACACTGACATTTGCAGAATTGGTGGAACATTCCTTTATTAATGACCAGCGTTCACGCAATATGCTTTAGCTTAAGAAACCCAAGATGTTCATTTTGACGTACACAACTGTCTTAGGAAAGCGATACGGGGGACTGGGCCCTCTGCAGGGCCCCTGTATTGAGGCATATCTGTATATTTTCTAAAATCGACAACATTCTTGCTAGGAATGTAAGAAATGCACTGTTTATGAAACAGGATCGTAAGGAGGTGCACAGTCAGACTTTCTGAAACAGCACAGATTTGGGCAGATGGATGTGATGTTTAAAAGCAGGCTGAAACAGCAGACAGTTCATAGTTTTGATAGAAGGCATATCTTTTAGCTCCACAATGTGTCTAACACCAATAGTAGCAGTGCGCTCCAGGAAAGGTGTAGCCTCTCTGATTATTAAGAATCAGCCAGGCAGACAGCACATGACTTTACTCGCCATGAGAAAAGCTGTTAAAAAGTGCTCGAGGATGTCTAGAGGAGTGCTAAAGCCTACAATTGCTCCCCAAAATTCCAACAGCTCTTGCTCAGTGTTGACCGCCTGTCAAAATTCTGATAATTTTTTCCACAAGCTTTCTTGTGGACTGCAACTGACCTCTTGTCTATCTTTACAGACGGGAAGCCCAAGGAGATCAGGAGAAGATGAAAACAGCCCTAAATATCTGCATTTGTATATGTTCTATTATATTGTTCTTGTCTGATGCACCGTCCTTGGCAGTTTAACATGCTGTGGATTAGGATTGCTGTTCTCTTTAATGCATTATCATTTGGTGTATCATTTCTCCTTCCAGAAAACCATGTTTCAGTTTAAACTAAACGTGAATTAATAACATAAGGAAATGTGTTGACCAGGGGCAGTACTTTGCATATCCACCCTATTGACCTGTGAATACCCGAGTCACTGCTAGAGGAGAAAAAAGTAATAATAATCTGACTACACTGTTTTTTTAAGAAATTTTTTAAAGCTAATATTCTCTACAATGTTTTGTCAGTTACGTACCCCTACTGTCACATAATTTAGGATTAAGTACTAAAGTATCTACTGACACCAAATCTGGAATGTTTCCTTTAAATCATGTTATACAGACTTTCTTTAAAAAGGGCTACAAACAGGATTTAAATAATAATAATTAAAAATGTGCTATTCAATTACATTATTAAACATAATGCAAAAACAACTAAAAATTAAGCCACATTTGAAGTGTTTTTGCCCTTAATTGTTATTTAACCAGTATTTTCCATGGTACATTTAAAAAAAAAAATAAAAATCACATACAATAAAATGATGCAGGTCTTCTTGCCACATCTGATCCCAAGACCCATGCTCAATCCCATGTTCCTAATACATCATATTAATTTGCAATTAGAAAAAAAAATGGTTATCCTGAGTTATCTTATTACTGTGATTGTATTTAGAAAAGTGTAATCTCATCTATTTAGTATCAATGTGGATTGCTACCACTTGGTATCTAGACTGGTAAATGAAAGGTAATGGGCTCAAACCCCACAAGATGCCATCCATTCCACTTGTTTAAACTATCACCTTCTGGCAAGAAACTTCTATAGGGGATTATTCTTTTAACAAGTGTATTGCAAGACACTCTTAGCATCTATGGCAAGCTGTTTTTTTCCTAAAGGTAATTGTCAGTAAAGCCTAAGTAGACACGTTTTACTAGACAGGGAGAGAAGAAACCACAACTACTGTAGCACCTAATGAATAGTTACTAATAAGACTGAAACAGGTACCAGCAACAATTGGAATATATAGCTACTAGTCTGAACCGAAGGGTTGATAACAGAACCACAGTTTTAATGGAATTTATTAGCAAAAACGTACAGGTAAATGTAATGGTGCATGGATAGCCTACTAGCGACTAATTGAATACTATAATTAAATGTCATTAACGTCAAATTCATAAATACTAGTATGAAATGAAAAACTAAAAGCTAAACAGATACTGGTGCGTTTTAAGGATTAACTATTAAAACGGCTTGCCATAGAGCGTTTGGTAAATGAAAGACAATTAAACGAATACCTTCGCTCCCATAGACGGACGCAATGATCCCGTCGGCATCTACTCTCTCCTCGTGCGAGTTTAACACGGCGTTATCTGTGGCGATGTGGTACTCCGACAGCAACGTAAAAACCCCCTCTGTCGCAAAGTAACAGTTTCTCTCGTCTTTATCGTCGTCGTAAATCAAATATGCAGTTCTCCAGCCGAAACGTCCGAACATCGCCTGAAACGTCTCGGCCATCTTCAGGTAAGTTGGAGCGATTCTTGTGAGTTGCGAGTACTCGGTGGTTTTCAAGCTGAAGCCGGTGGCCAGAGCACCTGCTGAGATCAAGGGGATGTTCCAGTGCGATGCCACTCTGACCACCGACGCGGCGGTGTACTCGCACACCGGACCGAGGACCAGGTCGGGACGCTCGTCTTTTTGCTTGTCCACGAGCGCGTACAGAGCGTCCATCCCGCACGCGGAGTTCACGTACTGCACACTGAATTTCAATCCAGCAAACTCTGCTCTGCCGAGGGTTTTTATCGCGTACTGAATAGCCGGAGAAACTCTCTGGTAAGAGAACAGGTATGTGTTGTTGTGAGGCAACATGACCATCACGTCGATGTTGTCAGTCAGTGCACTTGTCCAGCCAGGCATCATGAGCACTATCCAAATGGACAGACATAGTGACATGAGACATGACATCTTTAACACCAATGAGCGAAGTAACTAATTATTTTTTGCTAAGATTGCAAAGCTTTTGAAAGTTGTTTTTTTCCTCCCCCAAGTAGATTAGATTTTATATAAATTAAGACGCATCCTTAATTGAACTTAGTATGGCAAGATCCCACTCTTTCTGTTTATAAGTGAGTTGTGTCGTGTGTGTCTCTCCTGTGAGCCTCTCCAGAGCCCCTCTCTCTTCCCCTGTTTGGAGTCTTCTTTGGGTCTCTGTCTAACTCTCCGCTTCCCTGTGTAATTACTCTTGTTAGGATGTGTGAAGTGTGCTGGTCACCACACACGCTGCAGTCTAGGAGGAATTTTTAAGCATCCTTTCATTATTATTCCTGCGTCATCGCTGCGCAGCCCGCCCCCTCCTTAAAGCTACAGTGTCGAAATTCAGGACGGTCCACAACTTCAGTCGAGATATAGTCAAGGTGGCGTAAATATAAAAACTATGCTTTATTATAAAGCGCATTTATAGACAACACATGTGGTTCCAAATGTCTGTACAAATTTAGCCATTCATAAAACGCAACCCAACGGTAAAATCAGAGGCCTATTCAATATTAAAAGCTACAGAAAGCTGTAAATGAGCAAAGAAAACTAGACATCACGTGGAAAGGGAGACTATTCCACCAATTGTGGGCCACAACTAAAAAGGCTCAATCTCTCTTGGACTTGTATTTACTGCAGGGGACAGTTAAAATCTCAACTGTCTGGACAGGAATAGAGAGAAAAAAGATCACAGATGTATTGGAGGCAAAACCTGCATGGCCAAGGCCTTACACATTAATTCTGAAATTACTATAACAATTCATGGACAACCAGTGAAGAGAGGTGAGAACTGGAATGATGTATTTCCTCTATTTAGGCCTAGTTGGAAATAGTCATTGCAGTTTTAGTTGATGTACAATGTGCTACAGTAATCTAGTGGAGTGACATAAATCAAAAACATCAAACTTAATAGTATCAAAAACACATATATGTAATTGTCTATATAGTACTTCCTCTCATGAAAGTTAATAAATTATTCATATTGTCTGTATTGTAGACTATTTGGCATTCACTATTATGGGAATAGTGAACGAGTCATCGATTATGGACACATCAAATGTTCCCCCAACTCTCAGTTTTTGTTTGGGGTTCACCCATAATTTTATACAGAAATTATACTTTTGTTAATTTTATTTCCTTTCACTTTACGAACCCTGAATGCAATTTTATAGTAATCGCCTCATTCAGAGAGGCAGTATGTTGGAGCTGAAGCAGTGAGCATTGTTGCACAAAAACACCTGTGCACACGAATGACAGGAAAACACAAGCAATATCCCCACTTGTCATATAAAATGTTCTTAATACCAACTTCTAACTAGTGCCATCAATCAATATCTTATGTCATGTAATAATGTCACATTTTTATTAGATGACAGTTCACTGTTCTCTGAGGACTGCATATCCGTCCTGTACAATCGTTGAGCTTTATTCAACAATTCAAGCACTGTCATAGTGGCATCTAGTGGTAGACATAAAGCAACACATCACAGATTTGCCAACTTATATCCAAGTTTTTAAAAATGGATATAAATGTAGTTTGGAATACTAATTATTTGTACAGTATAGTGCTCTGTTTAATATATTAATCTGTATGATAATATTTTAATGTAGAGTTATAATATTGGATAATTATGCAGAATATAGTTTTCATAAGGTGTTATTTTTAACAGTAAGACTTAAAGTTAAAAGCAAGCACATTTCAGAAAAAGAAGGCATTATAGCTGGACAGATTTAGCGGCAGATAAAAATGACTCAGCCAAGCTCTCCAGACAACATATTTCTTATTCACGTCACTGCTAAATGGTGCGCCGAGTCTGTGGCTTCAGTCAATGAGAGTGTTCTGAATCCCAGCTCTTTTGATTGCTCCCATAGGTATTACAAATTCAGACTGGATAAACAAAATCGATATAAAGATAACAGCAGCTAAAAGATCCATTCAGAGAACGGCAGCAAAGTAATTCCCTGTAATTATCTAATGGCCAAAGTACAATGACAGCCCTGGTAGACCTGCAGTACTCCCAGATAAATATCAGGCTCCCTATTTCCTGAGATGCAATATGCTGAGAGTGTCTTTTATTCTGTGGTGCTGGGTGCAGTTCTCTCATGGGATTGATATGCTTACTGAATCACAAAATTGTTCCAAAATGCTCCCTAGCCATTAAAACTCAGATAATTATGTTTATGTTCTATCCTTTTGCACTACAAAGTCAAGTTGTCTTTCCTAAAGTTTTAAACTGTATTGAGAGTTTTCATATTTATATTTCTTTTTTTACCCTGATGAATTGTATTAATTTTTCTGCAATTCCCGGAACAGACCTGTACTTGTTTTGGGTTTTGCTAATCTAATCGATGAGTTTATGACTCGTGCTCTCTTAAATGTATTAAAGTACTTACGTAATTGAAGCCATCTGTCAGTGCGAGTAAGAGGGCTGTGTTTTGCATTAATCCTGATTATGCTAGATTAATGTCTCCAGCTCGTGGCCGGCAAAGTCATGGTCTCCAATAGTCAAGAGATGTCATGCATGAAGTACCACCTTATCCCTTGGTTTCTAGAGGTAACTGTAACCTCAGAGTGGATGGGTTGCTGTTTACTCACACTTCCTTGTCATTTGTTTTAGAATGTTTAGCCAAGGCAAATTGCATTTGCGTCATTCATTTGCTGTGGTGTAATATTTGCCACCTTACTAATTTCCTACGAGCCAACTTTTGAATATTGAAAGACTTCAACTGCAATTTCATTTTAGACTCAAAGAATCTGAGTGAATAATTGATGCATTATTTTAAAAAAAATCAATTTATTTAATGTGTAAATTAGTTATCAGACGCTATACGAAAGGTCCATGGCTCTGTCATTAAACTAATTCAATATACACATAATTTATTTGTACTCTCACCATCTGAGTTCATTTGACAGCACAAACACTAAAGAAAAGAGTCATAACTACAAATTCATAACCAGAGTGAGAACAGTGGATCTGTCCAGAAGTGTTCAGGTTTACTTTTGTAATACAGTAATAAGGCAGATATTTTTTATATGTAAGTTTGTAGTATGTAAGGGACTTTTCATGCCTTTCTAATCACTTCTTAAGCAACAGTTTTTATATGACCGTTAGGTACCTTGCTGAACTACAGTTGTGTTTTAGAGACACCTACTGGCTGTTTCACTCAAAGGCATCTAAGAAACCAGCAATACTTCACAGATTGTTTACAGTAGTAAACAGAAAAAAACTGTCCATGTCAAAAAAAGGATTAATTAATCATTAATTTTAATTGGAATTAAAACTTCCATTTGAGCAGTAGCGGTTTTCAGATTATTCAGTGACCTTGTTTAATAGTCTCAAACAGATTAGAATCAATACATTTGACTGAAATGTAAGTGTCTTTACTTTACACCCCACACACCCTTTTGAACTCATACGATTTGTGTGTGTTGCCTGAATGTTGACATGTTGAGATCAGTCTCACATTATCCCCCTGTAATCCCTGTTAGTGGAAACTGTTTCTTGTGGAAACTATTTATCCCGGTTGACTCAGTATAAGTCATACAGTATAAAATGAGTGATCAGTGTTCTTTACAACAATGTGTGTGACCAAGGTATTTTCCAGATGGAGATTAATCCTCAAACTGAATTAATTTTGGAAACTCTTCTTCGCTCTTAATCATTCATTCAATCTCAGACTGAACTTTCAGTTTTACAATAAGCACAACTGAACAGAACCGGTTCTGAACTGAATACATTTATTTGGCCTACACAAGAGACATTGGGAAACATGCACTGTACACGCATGCACCCTAAGGGCTTGTAGTTTAATTTGTAATATTTAATTTATTTTAATATAGCCATAGTTGCATTTCCCAACATACCGGTGCAATAATGGTCTCCTCTCAATGCATCACCTCCCTGTGTTAATACTGATAAATACTTAGAGAATGGTTTTAAATAAGATGCTACAGCAGTCATGAGTCATGAGGGGGAGAATAATTAGCCAAAATGCACTCGGATAGAGAGCAGGAGATGTAATTACAGTAGCTAGCCTTCCTTTTAAACCCACAGACTTTTCAACACAATGACATCAATACTGTCTAATTACAAGTGTGTTCCAGACATTTGTAGCCCTACCCTTATACACACACACACACACACACACACACACACACACACACACACACACACACACACACATACTAGTGCATTACAGTAGGTACGTATGATAGTTGTGTTGTGTAACAGGTTATTGCATGTACAGTAGCATTATAGAGGACCACACCAGCTGAAACTGATTCAAACATCATTTCAAAAACTCACAACATAAATAAAAGAAGTTAATGTGTTCATTATCAGTTATTGAAAATATGGATTTTGGTACTTGCTTTGCATTCAATGCAAAATAATAATTTGAATGCATTGGAAAAATTAAGGTCCACAATAATTCTTACACTGAACCAAGTTTTCATGTATCAATAACCCTGATCAGTGTTGATTTAATCATCTGCTGTTCTGTTTTCAACTGTTAACTTAAATATGCAGGTCTTGGTCAACATATTGAGACGCCCTCCTATTTATGTCAGTCACATGTATTGTGATCTGTAAAAACTACTTTCTCAGAGATTCACAATTCTTTGTATCAGCTCCACTGGGTTGCTAAAGGCACTATTGTATGGTATCTACATACAACAATAATATCTATCTATAACATTAACATTTACAATAATAATTTATATTCCTGTAAAATCTGTTGGAATTCACCCACTTTGTTCACAGGAGAAAATAAAAAGGTCTTCACAATCTTTCATCATTTGAATAAACTGTTATGCATTGCATTCAGTACATAATATTAACATGTAAAATGTTTGGTAGTGTACCAGCCATATTTATTTTTCATATACTTGGAAGCTTTATACAGCAGCAGAAATTGTTTTTCACATAAGTGGAAATACCTGTTTAAACTTTGCAAACTTTTAAGATCTTTGCAAAGTTTCAAAATGTGTAAAACAAAATCAAATTCACCTAAACATTAACTGTTGAGATTAAAATTAAGTTCAAACAACTGAAATAGTTGTCTGTGATAGAGCTCGTGTTTCTAAATCATCCCTCAATGTTTTCTGTAACCTCACTGCTGAACATAATTGCTTGTTTCCATCTGCCCTCTACTCATGTCCTCTCCCACTCTTTCCAATGCATGGAACCTTTCTATACTTGTTCTCTTTTTCTTTGGTTCTTTACACTAATTTGTTCATTATTCTTTAAAAAAAAGATTTCTCTGGAAATGCACTTAGCAATAAATTAGATTTTTAATTAATTCGATTATTAATAAAACCAAGGTCAGTTAGAATCGTTGGTTCAGATAAAAATGTGACCTACATCTTTTGAACAAATTTATGAACGTGTACAATTTTTGATCAAAAACCTGAACACACAGGAAAACCATTACCGATTTGTTGTGCCTGTGGCATATTCATGGCTTAAATTATGAATGTAGATATGATTTTGATGTTATGGTTATTGTAACATAAGTGAGTCAGATACACTGATCTCATTGGTGGTGATGCTGTTTTTCTTTCAATCACACCATTGTGCTTTATTGGGTCTATTAAGCCACCCGTGTTAGTGTTATTCAGTTTACTCAGATGCCGTCTGATGCCAAGCCCAAATGCTTTTATGTTTTCATTAGCTAAGTGTTTCAGAAAATGTGAGCGCTATGAAAAATAATGACAGATTTTCAGTAAGTTATTGCTGAGCCATTTTTATTATATAGCGTGATTTTATAACTGAAACTGGATCATTTAACAAGTTGTGATAAATAATATGTATTAGGATTAGTAATGTGGAAGAATATATTTAACCTCTTTTAAAAATGTTGCATTCATTTCTTACTAAAATATAAGACACGTGGAGGTTTCACTATGGCTTTATTATTGTATAGTTTGGATGTATTTACCGATGATGAACAACAGGTGGCGATGTTTAACAACACATTACTTACACCATTTCTGCTAATGTTGTATATTTGAACCCACTGAGATGTTTGTTACCTCAAATTGTTGAAAGAGAGCCTTTGTTTACATAACCTTGGCAATCTGATAAACAAATTATTATTTTTTATTTTAATCATTGCATTACATCGCTGGCATGTGTCCTAGCATATCTTAGTTATAACTAAAAAATACTCACTGTATGCAGACATTATAGCTAAATTAATTATTGTGTAAAGCGTGTGAATTCAAACCTGCCATCAAGAAATTCCTCTGAGCACAGTTTACTGTGTCAAACATATTACATTTACATATTAAGTCATTTAGTCAGACGCTGTTATCCAATGCGACTTACAAATGAGGACAATACATAATTCAAGTCTGATCCGTGTCTGTGCAAGACCTTAGCCTTGCACTAACTTGAAAGGATTGGAATATTATCAATTTTGTTCAACGGTTTGAGGGCATAAAGCAACACAGGATTCTTGCAGGAGTTATTGGGGTCAAAAGATAATAGGTTATTTCATCATAATCAGAGCGCAAGGGGTCATGGGAGAAATTACCTGCTGTTCAGTGTTATCTGGGCTAATTCAGATATCAAATTACAGTCAAACTATCTATCTATCTATCTATCTATCTATCTATCTATCTATCTATCTATCTATCTATCTATCTATCTATCTATCTATCTATCTATCTATCTATCTATCTATCTATCTATCTATCAGTCTTGATTCTGAGGATGCTGCAAAGGCACCTTTGGCTTCTTTACCGCAAAATATTCTAAAACCCTAAGAACTGTGGTAATGACTAATATACTTTTCTGAAATTATATGGAATTCAATCATAAGTATGTTTATCGTTTCATATAATTACAAATCTTGGATAATTGCATGGTGAATGGCAATTATATGTTCTGCAGTCAGAAGGGTGTATTTACAGAAGACCAACGCTCATAGTTATAGTTATCTGTAATATTTAAGCCCGTCTACATGCTGGTGTATTGCAATGGATTGACTTGTGTTCAGTATGAGTTAAGATGACGAGTAAACATGGGCTGCATTTTATACATTTAAAGAAAATAAAAAAGTTAAAATATAGGCTACCAAAATTGCACATCTGTAGAATCAAATGCTGTAATAACTAGGCCTATATGTAAAATATATTTTAGTGTATGTAGCCTATCATGTGAAGAAATGTTTTCAACAAACGTAAAACCTTTAACCCATCTAAAGCCCTTCTGCTTTACATTTCACTTCTGATTATACCCTGTATAATTTCTTGAATAAAGAAACCTTGATCTCCAACTGTCTTTCGCTACTCTTAATCAGAAACACATAAACAGTGGGTATAATGTATGCGTGCATTTGTTTTGAGGAACAATTCGTGAGTAAGATTAGGCTATAATTACTAGCCTGCTTTATCATTTATCAAGCTAAAAACCCTCTTAAACTGTTGAACAGCTCTTTCTACATTCTCTATACCTTGAACTCTTAAAGGCGGAGCATTCCGTTTAAGTTAAAATGAATAGATTGTTCACGAGTTCGAATAGTTTCAAATCAAGTTTAAAATGCTGCTTTTGAAGAGAAGCGCGCGCAGGAAGCTGCTCAGCTGTATTTCTGTTGGCTGAGGACAGACCCTGCCCTGATTGCCTTATATCCATGTGTATTGACGTGTTGAGAACAGATGGAGGCAGAGGGACTGATCTGATCTCTAGTCCTCAGAGGTCATTCTCGCTACAGTTACAGCCACTTGTTGCCAAATCGCCGAGACCGCGAGCGCGTCGCGAAGCCGTTTTCATAAAGCGCTATTTCTCTGCTTTCACGACACACATCTAGATGTTGAGACGGGAATACAACTACTTCTGACTTTGTTTGGGGAAAAAGGTCACTTTTGAGTAAATTCTTCGCATTTGACGGGAGAAGCATGGTTGACAACACAAGCATAGCAACTAAATCTGCACTGGTAAGCACGCGCTTTTGCTCCTCGGGTAGAAGAGAGATATCGTTATGCTTAGCTTGTCACTTTATTTTATATACTTTAGTTCAATGTTTAGTGCACTAGGCAGATGTTTATTGACTGGCGCGTGTTGTGTTGCGCTACACGCGCTGCCCTTCTGCTAGCAACACAGCATGTACAATACACATGCATTGTAATGTTTCTGTCACTGGAATAATTCTAATTCGAGGCAGTTTTTTGTATCATCACATCAGAAATGTGACATTTCGAGGTTTTACAGCTTTGTTGATGCTGACCGTCAGATAGGCTAATTGATCCTGTTAGTTCATTTCCATAGGAAACCACGATTCTTGCCTAATCCAATGCAAACATATTTTATCCTATGAACTGTACTCCACAGATTTGATCGGTAATAACATTTGAACATTTTAATATATGAAAATGTTTTACTTAAAAACTTAAATAAAACTATGGCATTAAACCGAAGTCGTGCCTAAGTTACCTTCAATGATAATTTCACCTTTTCCTACTACTTTAGCTCACTGATAAGATAAAATTGAGTAAAAATAATAAATTAGCTTTGTCAAGTTCAGTGGATGGGAACTAAGTTATGACAATGATAAGATTTGTTGCAGTGTAGCCTATAAGTTATACGTTTTGCCATATTTAAAGTAGCCTAAATAGACTGGCTACCTAATTCACAACCAGTATGGGAATATACACTTACGTTTCGACATATAGACATACTCTTTTGACATAGAAACTTCTTTCGATCCGTATATTCTGCTAAACTAACTTACCATATAAAATGTAATTTTCGTGAGCTATCTGGCGGGGTATTTATTGCGCACCGCGAAGTGTAATTTGGCGCCATAGCCTATTTTGCCATAGCTAAACATCAATTGTCTAAAACAAAAGCTACAGTTTTGTGAGTATAGTTTTGATATGTAAAAACATAATGTATGTACATAACGTGTTATGCTTTATTGTCTGAATAGCGCAGTTGTTATGGTTACCTCCTCTGACGAACTTTTCTGTTTGTTACCGCCTTTTTAATTATGAAATATGTGCTCTGACTAACTGTAAATGTAAATTTTATACTTACTAAAAAAGCCAACGATTTTTATGAAGAGTAGCCTAATATTTTCTTTACACCACCCACGATACTCCCACGAGTTTTTTTGTTGTTGGGGGGGGGGGGGTAAGCCTTAATTAAGGGGGTCTGAGTCCACGAAATGCCCCACAATTCTACTTCCAGCTAAAATTTGTAGTGACATTTGCATTCTGTTGCCCACAGCAAGCCGCTTTCTCGTCGGCGAGCACTCTTCCTCTGCTGGTCGGCTCCTCCGGCGCTCACAGTCAGTCGAGCGGCGGCAGCGGGATGAAGCTGGAGGCGGTCATGGAGAACCTGCAGCGACAGCAGGCGGCTCGACTCGCCCTGGAGGAGAAACTCCGCCAAGCCGAGAAGGAAAAAGACATCAGGTCTATGGTAGAGTCGCAAATTCATCAGCAAGCTATCGCTTTCCGCCACTATCAAGCAGCGGTGAGGGGAGCGTTCGCTTCGGGAGCCCCGAACTCGAGGTCCGGCCACCCACACGAGCGCACAGCCGACTCCGACATCGACGATGAGGATGACGACCCAGACCTGGACCGTGGCATGGATGATGAAGACCGCGACTTGGATGAAGATGACAGTATGAACGAGGCTGGAGGGGATGAAGATTTGGAAGGACCCCTTGCTCATTACCCACCGCGCCTTGCTGTTTATCCCGGTGCCGGGCAGTCTCCAAAAAGTACCCCGTCCCCGATGCATCTGCCCAGAGTCCAGCCAACCTATCCAGCTCCAAGTCAGGCTGAATCACCGAGTGGTTTGGCACCACAAGCACAATCGCAACACCACGAATGGACTTATGAGGAGCAGTTCAAACAGGTATGTTTATGAGTGAGATCTGTAGATAAATTGTAGTAAATGCCCTCTCATACCCGTTGAATGTGCACTCTGGTAAACTCTATGGTGATTACTAATGTGTAAAGTTTGAAAGCATGAAGTGAGACTGCATTCAATCCTGTGTGAAACTACTTAGTTCTCATCATAATCAAAAAACTGAATTATTCAATGGAAACAACAGGCTTTTAGACAGTGCTAAAACTTTAATGCTTAATCTTAATGTAAACTATACTGTCCAGACACCTGCATCATGCATTTTACATTATATATTAAGTTAGAATATATCAGGTTTAATCGCTGCTTCAGCGTCTTGTTTCATCATTAGCACAGAGACATACAGTCTGCACTAAAAAAAATCCCATAATTGTAAGGTTAAGTTCAGTCGCTGCTGTACATTTATTTAAAATAAAATCTGCAACCTGCAGTAATCACCCTTTGTCAGCTACTTTGATGCAAAAAAATCGATGAATTGCTTAAATAACTGCTTATTATTTAAATAAGTATTTAAATTGTCACCATTTCATAATTTAGGTCTAAGACGTGCTTTTGCATAGTGCATAAAGAACAAATCTGTTTTTATTAAAGTCTTTGCTGTTGATGTGCATGAGTGCAAAATATTAGTCTGGTTAATTTGTTTTGACTGTTCTATTTAAAACTATTTTGTTATGGGTACGTTTTATTTATTCTAGGTGACTTGTACACCTTTACACTTGAAATTCAGCGTTATGTGTAAGAATGTTTCATAGTTATGCTGCAGCTGTTTGCTCCACTGTATTCTCAGGGGATAATTTAGAGTGATGCACTGAGAGTGAGGCTCTTAAGCAAACACAGATCTATACAGAATGAGCCTGGATGGACTTGTCATTCTTTATTTATGATAGATCATTCAGAGACCTGGCCAAATGAGACATGCACATTAGCGGCTGCATTAGTGTAAGCACTGGGTTAACGTAAGGGGTGCAATGCCGTTTGAATAAGGACAGCTATTTTGATTTAACGTTATGAAATAGAGAAAAACACAAAATGATCCTCAAAATTATCTTCTTTTAATAGTGTGATGAATGTTTACATAATATATATATGTTTATTATTAGATTTTCATTTTCAGAAGTTGTGTGTTATTCTTAGATTTATAAACTTTTGACAAGAAATACAAATTAGTATGTACTGTAGGGTACTTTTTTGATCATATAAGAATAATACCAACCACAATGTTTGCTTAAGAAAAACTGAGGACAGTGTTACACAACACTATTAATGTTGTTTTGCAGAAGTCAAGGACATGCATTTTGTAATCGCTGTTGAACTATTTGGACAAATCAAGTGAAATGCAGAAACAATGAAAGGATGCCGATGGCATTTGGCAGACTGACTGGAGCCACTGTACTGCCTGTTTTCAACTCTTTAAAAATATGTCTAAATGCTATAAATGCCTTCTTTAAATAAGAAAGGCTTTTTAGAGGAATGTAAAAATAGACTGACGTTAAACTTATTTGTGACCAAATTCCTGGTGTCTGTATTTGCAAAAGTAATTAAAACACTAAATACAGACTCCTGTTTACAAGGAAATAACTTTATAAGTCTGCTCAGAGTGTTTTTATTATCTTTCATTTATGTTTCTGTACACTATTGCTTAATTAAAACTAAACCCAAAAACCTAAATAACTCTCAATTATGAAAACCAAATTAAAGGTCTTATAATATCATAAATTCATTTCTCATTTAGTCAAGCCTAAGCTGGATGGGTTTAAAATGTCTATTTGCACTGATATTAAAAATGAGTCATTCATCAAAGGAAAAGAGAATAGATAGGAGAGAGCCAGACAGGGCAGGGTCGGAAGAGACAAAGTTAAACCGGTTGCCATGTGGCCGTTTATTGTCAAAGAAACAGTGAGGAGAGAGGAAAAAAGCAAGTAGTTGCGTAGAGTTTTGGCAGGAATGCAGGAAACTAGACCTGGTGGCATTCCAACCTGGCTCCCTCCCAATAACGCTGGGATATCCCTCTCAGGCTGCGTATGGGTCGGCTCAAAGCCAAGCCATTACGAAATAGGAACAAACTGCATACTTCACTACAGTCTAGCCAGACAAACATGTGTGTGTGTGTGTGTGTGTGTGTGTGTGTGTGTGTGTGTGTGTGTGTGTGTGTGTGTGTGTGTGTGTGTGTGTGTGTGTGTGTGTGTGTGTGTGTGTGTGTGTGTGTGTGTGTGTGTGTGTGTGTGTGTGTGTGTGTGTGTGTGTGTGTGTGTGTCTGCTAAGAGAATCACATTCTGGACCAATATTGTTGTACACTTAAATATTTACTGGTGCTTTCACTTTTGTTTATTTAGTGTTTGTTAGATGTGTGCATTGGAATACCAGACGTTTTTTTTTTTTCATTACATTGCATTGCATTTCACTAATGTTTTTATTACTTTGTCACAAAATTATTAAATTAGTATAATTAAGTTATGTTTAATAACATAAGTAATATATTTGACTTCATAATTGAGGTTTGGGGTTAATACGATTTTAAAATGATTTGGGTCACTCATGCTCACCAAGGTTGCATTTATATGATCAAAAATACAGTAATAACAATAATATTACAATTTAAAATAACAGTTTTCTATTTTAATGTATTTTGAAATACAGTGCGTAATGGCAAAGCTGAATTTTCATCACCCCAATTGTCATTACTTCAGTCTTCAGTGTGTCACATGATCCTTCAGAAATTATTTTAATATGCTGATTTGGTTCTGAAGAAACATTTCTTGTTATAATCAATATTGAAAACTGTTGTGCTGGTTAATATTTTTGTGAGAAAAGTGGTACATTTTGTTCTGGTTTTCTTTGATTAGATTAGTTTTTTTTCTCCTGTCTTTTATTTCCTGTCACTTTTGATCAGTTTAATGCATTCTTGATGAATATAAGCATTAATTGAAAAATTTGACTGGCCCCAAACTTTTGAATAATAGTTTATGCAATATCAATTTCAAACAGACTTCAATTTAATTAGTTAATATGCTGGATCAGCAAGCTCCATATCTCAAACTATTTAAAGCGCATATCAAATGTTCACTAACAATACAGAGTGTACTTTCTCCCCTCAGCAAATATCATCTTTAGATTGCTCAGTCTGACCTCCACTTTGGTTTCGGGGCATATGTTTGATCCCCCCCACTCTGCCATGTTTAGCAAACATAAAAACTCACAGAATGGCTTTTTCCCATAACAAGGCTTTTACAGGGCTATAGAGGGGGCTGGGCAGGGCTGAACGGGTGGAGGAAACCCGGCAGTGGTGTTTGGTTTCACTACATAAGCTTGTGGAAAAGGAGGTTTGTCTTTGCTTCTCCAGTCCACTTTAGTAAAATTAGTCTACTAATGTTTTGTCTTTTGGCTCAGAGGGTATTAGCACTATCTAAACTTTGAGTTCTGTTTGCTCTAAGCTCAGAAGAGACAGTTTGGGTATCCAATCCTTTAGAAATAACTGTTAGAAACTTGTGTACATTTATAATGATCTTTTTGGATTTTTAAAATGCACTTCTAAAGAGATTGTGTATCAAGGCAGCCAGTGATGACCTAATTCACATAAAAACACTCACAATTAAGCAAAACATATCTTGGAGAAAATAGGAAATGAGGCAATTGTGAAATCACTAAAAGGAAGACAAAGTTCCCCCCCAGACAGGAAGACAAAATAGTCTTTGCGGTTAAACAAACGTTGTCTCTGGTCAGGGGTTTAAAGATACGCACCTCTTTGTTTTGATGGACACGTTTGTGAAAAGGAACAGGAACTTGGTGGGAGTGAGAGACAGAGGCTATATGTCCTAAAGTCTTCTCAAGTAACACACTTCAATTCAAGCCCATTAATACCTTCATAAAAATGCTTGGAGCCCCTTCTTTGAAATCGACACATACACACACACAGTAACTCCAGTGTAAACACGACATTCCTTGCTTTAAAGGCCTGCTCCACCCCTACGGTATCCCCTTCTGTTTGATTGCACTGCTTTGCTCACATGTTTTGGGGTCCTGAGAGCCATTAAGTTCCCCAGCATGCAGTCTCAAGCTAAAACACATGCATGGAGCCAATCCTCCATGTGGCTCAGAGGTTGTGATTTTTACCCAGCAGCACTATCGTTAGCCCTCTGTGGTATGAGCTAACCCAGGCCTTCCGACAGCTGTGGCAGGTTCATTTTGGACGTGTGCTGTCAGTGGAAATATTTAATAGAATTCCAGTCGTCTCAGTTTTAGATCTCCTTATAAATGAGAGCCTGCTTTAGCTGTGTCTAATTGGCGGCCTCTTATAAATCCATGCTGAACATGTCATCAGCAGGTGATCTGATAATCCTGCTCCGAACATTAATCATACTAAATGTCTAAATGTACAACTTTTTTTCTATAGTTTTTAACAAGAGGCTGAAAATATGAATAAAAAAAATTATAGAAAAAGTTTACATTTTTTAATAGGTTACACTTGTATTGGAATATTAAATAACTCCAACCTAATGATATAGTATTATTATAACTACAACCTTTCTGTTGTAGCTTGCAAAAGTCAAAGGGTAATGAACAGACTCAGCAAATACTAATATGATAACCCCTCCCGAGCAGCACACCTCCAGTGCGTTTATAAGAAGTAACTCCTTTTCGAAGCAAGAGTATACTCGGTTTTGCATGGTACTGTAATACAAACCATTACCCTGCTAGTAGTCTCTATTGCTTTTCAACACTTAATCTGAAGAATGAGGTGTGATTTCAAGCAGTTGTAGACCACATGGCTTCATTTAGACACACAATTTAGAGTGTATGTGCCCTGCGTGATTTCCTGTATGCTGGAGTTAAGTGATCAGAGGGCAGCAGTGGAATAACTAGTTGAGACCGTAAAATGTAAATTTTTATAATTTCTAGACCGAGGAACATAATGATAAGCACAACTAGTTTAATTAAGAGAAACATTCAATCACTCTTGTCTAAAATACGGGAATATCATTGCTCATTTATTAGTAGTGAGTAGGTTGATTTTACAATACACTTTGTGATCATGGTTGCCAGGCATAGTCTGTGCAAACATCCAGAATATAAACAAAATGTTCTATTCATTTGAGCTAGATAGTCTATATACAGTACCTGAGCCAGTAGAAACATCAGATTGTACAGTGACTAACCTTTGACTTGCTTCGATACAGTGTTAATTTCGTCAACGAAGACGACGACGAAAAATATTCATCAACAAACCTTTTTTCTGTGACCAAGACGAGACGTTGACGAGCTAAAACTAGTATCTGATGATAAAAACTATGATGAAATTTATGCTGCGTCTTCGTTAACAAGATGAAACGGGACTAGAATGTTTTTTGAGGACTACCGGACATTCAAAATACATCCTATAGGCTAAATTAACAGTCTTGTCTTTCAGAAATGGCTACCAAAACACGAAACAGAGATCTGAAACTATGGCCTCAGCACCCGAAGGCTTAGGGGATTGGGTGATCAGACGTCCCGTTTTCCCGGGAGTCACAATTCGTTGTCGGTTAACTTTAAAGTTAGTGAAGGCGGGATAGGCAGAATCATGCTGATAGAAGAGCTCACGCACGCTCCACTTCTTCAGTTCTCATACCAGCGCGATCAGATCTCAGTGCTCAAATACACACACAGCAGTCCAAATGTATATTATGTCGACTAGAGTATTTCACGTAATGCAGTCGTTTATGGCTTAAGTGAACGTAAACAGGTGGTTGAACACTGAATATGTGTCAGTATTACAAGCATGCCTTCCGTCTTAAAGGGCCAGCATTCCTAAATTAAATACCTGTCTGTGTTATTAATGTTAACCAACAAAAGATGTTAAATAAAAAGTAAACCTACTGTATCTGAAAAAAATTAGTCTAATTTGTATCTCTATAACAATTTTTTTAAATTGTCATCATTTATTCTAGTTTTTCCAAATTCAACCCATGATTCAAATTTATCATAAGCTTAATTGATTTGGTCTAAAGAGAGAATAATTAATTACTATTTTTGTTTGAAGACTACATATAAAATAGCTACCAAAATAAATGTTGGTAACTGCAATTTGACTAAAAGTACTAAAAGTTGCCAAAAATGCAACAACTTTTCGTCGACTAAAATTATGAAAGACTCAAATGACTAAAATGTGACTAAGACTATTAAGCATTTTCGTCTCAAGACTAAGACTAAATCAAAAATGCCTGTCAAAATTAATACTGCTTCAATATTGTGCATTAATTGTGCCTTTTTCATATTTAGTGCAGCAGTGTCATACAGTCATAGCCAAAAATCTTTTATTTAAAAAAAACCTTTTGAACATTTATTTGAAAAAATCACACAAATCTAACCTTTCATTGGATAATAACAATTTAAAATGGGGGGAAATGTCATTATAAAATAAATGTCTTTCTCTAATACACATTGGCTACAATTAACGACACCCTTTTATTCAATACTTTTTGAAACCTCCATTTGCCAGTTTAACAGCTCGGATTTTCTCCTGTAACACCTGATGAGGTTAGAGAACACCTGACAAGAGATCAGAGACCATTCCTTCATCCAGAATCACTCCAGATCCTGTAGATTCACAGCTCCATGTTGGTGCTTCTTCTCTTCAGTTCACTCACTCATTTTCTACAGGGTTCAGGTCAGAGGACTGGAATGGTCATAGCAGAAGCTTGGTTTTGTGCTCAGTAGGGCTGGGTATCGTTCAAAAATGTTCGATACCAATACCTTGAGTTTAATACCGGTTCCTGAACGATACTTTTTCGATACCAATTTTATGAAATCCGTTTTAACAAGATTACATTATCTCAAAAATGTTGATTTTATTTTTTCAGCTTATTGACATTTATACAGACTCGAAAGCCTCATCTCCTGACCCACTGCACAAAGGAAAAAAATATATCCAACACAATAAATCAGTGCAAATAGTTTTAATAAAGTTAAAATAGTTTTCAGTTTACACATCTGTTAGGCTACATTTACACTAGTGCGTGTTTGTTTTAAAACGCATAGCTCAGACAGAATCATAATTTCTATTCATTTATTCTAGGTTGTTAAAGACTTCAAGAAATTAAAAAATCTTAATCCACTTTCATAAGTGGGTGTTTTATTTTCTTTTACCATATGTTTTATTATTAAATTCTGTGTTGTAGTATATCTAATTATTTGAAAGCATAAAAACAGCTTAGTTTATTCAAATTTATTCTTAAAATAGGCTTATGAAATGGGTTATTTTTCCTCAGAAATTCTGTGTTCTGTATCTGGTTTTCAAATGAAGGCATGAAACATTAATTTAATTTATCTTTAAATGATTGAAAATCAAACTTTATTTATTTATTTTGGCAAACAAAGGGGGTTTACTATTAAAATTAAAACATGGAGGACATTTTGTGTGATCATTACTTAAAATAAATAAAGTTGTAATCATTTTAATAGTAGCCTAGTAGTAGCAGTATGTACATTCTGCTGAAGAATATTGTAGATATTTTGTTTGCCAATTAGTGTGCAGAATTTAACCAAAACACTGACAGGTTCCAGATTTTCAGGTCTGTGTGTTATGATATGATATTGTTTTTTATAGGTATTGCGATAGAGACAAAAAGATTACAAGTATAACTCTCATTATTGTCTATTTGCTCTACCACAAAGGAACTTGTCTACACAATGCAGTGATGTTCCATTCCTGACACTGATCAATCCCTCTCAGCTGATAAAAAAAATCACAGATGCTTTGTTGCATAGCATCATTATCGAAGTTTGTTATTACATGCGACAGCAATGATGCCTGCAAAGTATCGAAAGTGCTGCACAGTGACCATTAACTGTACGTGATAGCTCATTTTGATTATTGAGGAAGATGGCACATTCTTTCTACACTGTCTCTGTTGGTATATGCATCGTGTGTGAGCAAAAAAATAACCCAGCAGATTCATCCTAGGCTATATTTCAAAACTCCCTGCCGTTCTAACCCATTCTTCAACAATTTGTTGATTTAAAATTCTTAATTATTTTTGTTTTCTGAATTTTAAAGCCAGTATCCTGCACATATAAACAGTAGCTTTTGTTTAAATATGAAACTTTTATTTTCTTGACGACAAAACTATACCAGTCCGATAATTCTTCAAAATTCAAAGCATGATCCAACAGTATCATGGAGTATCCTGCATTATGAGCGCACGCTAAAAGTCAGCACACTGTTTTTCAACATAAGGCAGCCTTCTTGACACAAGTGAAAGTCAAACAAAAGCGCTTTATGCTGTGGCCATTGACAAAATGAGGTTTGTTCATAAGATAAAATAAGCGTTATTCAACTTGAACAAGTCTTTGGACATCATTACATCATCAATGCACTGATGAACAAGAGTGAGCAGTCTGCATGAGTTTCAATTATATTATTGATACAAACATATTAATGAAAACAGAGAGCATTTTGCATTTTTTATTTGATTTTAAATCATTTGTCTAAACAGTGATGTTCAAAAATAATTACCAGCAGTGTTTTACAATATTTTGCACTCTTTAGATGCGTGCAAAAGTCTACAACACCTGGATGCACATGTGAATCTGTTATGAGCAAGCTTATTTGCAACGCAAGTCAATTTGATATATGAGAGCTGAGATGTGTAAAAAACACGGAACTACAAATACAACACTTACTGCGAATGTGATGTAAGTTTATGTTACGACAAACGATAGCTTATATTGCGCTGCAAAGTGCTGTCACCGAATTAAAAAAAATTCTATAAGCAGAAAATACATTATAATAGTCATTGTACATTCTGTCATGAGAGAAGAATATATTAATATAGCCGCAGTGTCCACAACTCAGTTTACCAAATATTTTGATGAATATTTACCTGTGTGTATATAATATGACGCTAGATTTGAAAACTCAAATCAAACGATTCATTCTGAAGTGACTGTCAGAGCAGTTCTGTGAGCTGTCGTGTCCTTTATCTGAAGTCACCGTGAGGATCATAGAGCTGGTAGTAAACAAATGAGTGTTATATAGAGAGCATTTAAGATTCAAACACTGATCAATCTGCACAAAAATATGGGCTTCTAATCGAACAGCGTCACACTTGAAGTGTCATCTGAAGGAAATTTGCATGGCTTCGTTATCACGGCTTCAGCTCGTTATCTGGTTATATTTTCCCCTCATTTATCGGGCCAATCAGTGTTTACCACATCTTAAGTGTCCCTCTCATTCTGAAGAAAGAATGCATTATTTAAACCGATAGGTACTGTTTGAGGCATTTATCGTCCGATACCGATATGGTGGCCGTTATATCGTGCATCCCTAGATTCAGGTGCTGTTTGACCATTTTTTTTCAAGGTTTTCTGACCCCGAGACTCAACTATTTTCTGCAATTCTCCAGTTGTGGTCCTTGAAGAGTCTTTAGCCACTCAAACTCTCCTTCTCAATGACATTAGGCATTAGGACGATATAGACACTCTTCCAGGCAGTTTCGTAACATTTTATGTTGATTTAAAATTCTTAATTATTGCCCTGATGGTGGAAATGGGAATTTTCACTGCTCCAGCTCTTTTCTTAAAATTCACTTATTTGTGAAGCTCAATTATCTTTTGCTGCACATCAGAAATATATTCTTTGGTTTTTCTCATTGTGATGGATGATTGAGGGAATTTGGGCTTTGTTTTCCTTCCTATTTATATTTCTGTGAAACATGAAGCCATGGCTGGACAATTTCATGTTCATAATCACCCTGGAGTGCTCAAAATTGTGAATATGAATGGGAATATACTTCAGATATATTTGACTCATAAGAATTTCTAGGGGTGCCAATAATTGTGTCCAACGTGTATTTGAGAAAAACACTTATTTCATAATGATATTTCCCCCAATTTTAAATTCTTATTCTCCAATGAAAGGTGAGATTTTTGTGATTCTTTTTAAATAAAAGATCAAAAGGATTAACAATGCAGATTCATTTTCACAGCCTTCTTTGATCATATTTACCAAGGGTGCCAATATTTTTGGCCATGACTGTATGATCATTAGTGGTGCATGTGATATGTTGTTTTAAGGTAATTTACTGCGCACTCTGTGCAAGGTTCATCGTCAATTTTTCTTGGTAATTGAAGTAAAGCTATTAATGGACATAAAGAGCTGTTTTGCCTTTTGTTCAAGAGTAATGGTCAGTAAAGGAATGCCTAATCTTTTACAGTGTGTTTAGGCAAAGCTGAAACTAAAGCACTTTTGATCATATTGCATCGTCTTTGCATTTTGGTTTTTGCTGCTACTTAAAGCGCTTTAATTTCTCCTGTCGTTATCAGTAAGACACATATGCAGTGAGTGTTTCATGGCAGCAGGCAGCAGCTGAGGTCTCATGTCATCAGTCTTGGCCCATATGGCCTCGCATGTCAGCGTTCATTAAGGTGAAGAGTTGTAATGAAAGATAGGGAGAAATCAAGCATTGAGTGTCTTAGGCTTACGGTCAGAATCAGATACTCTCTTTACAGGATTAACTTGTGCTACACATCCCCCTTTCTTATAGATCTCACACACACACACACACACACACACACACACACACACACACACACACACACATTATTTGTGTTGTGTTGTGTTGAGTTTATTACTGCTTGTTTGGTTTGGTCAAGTACTTAGACATGTCCATTCAGCACACAATCGTATAACACTATGTTCTAACTAGGTGTGATGAACAAGTTTCTAGTGACAAGCAATTTGTCTGACCACACTGAGCATGAAACGGCTCTGTGATGTAATACAATCACATTCAGAACATGCATTTTAAAGTTAGGGATGTGCAAAACCAACTAGTTTGCGGTTTGCTTAAAAAACGAGGTAACTAACTTCTCTTAAGGAAACACTGTATAATTCCCATACTTGTAATGAGAAGCAGTTAAAAACCGGCTGCTGTCAACAAAAGAAAAGGGTTTTCTTTTGCATTTTTATTCCAGAATAAAAGAGTGATGGTTTAGAGTTTGAAAATGAAGAAATCAAGACTAATATTGAACAAATTAACAGTAATTATTCATGTAAGAATTAAGACTACATAAATATTAGTACTCTAAAAATGCTGGGTTAAATACAACCCAGTGTTGGGTTAAATGAGGACAAACCCAGCAATTGGGTTGTTTTGACCCAGTGGTTGGGTAACTAACTACACAGAAGGGGGGTTAAACATTTAATATGGTTTGTTCATATTTAACCCAACACTGGGTAGTATTTAACCCAGCTTTTTTAGTACTTTTTTAGTAATTTTTAGTATTTTATAGTGATGTTATGCAAAAGTGTGCATTTCTTAAAAAACCTGCATTTTCATAATTTATGGTTCCCCAAACTGTGCAGCCCGCGCCTTATTTTCAATTCAATGAACTTTTTTTATTGCTGACTTTTTTTATTGTTGCTGATTGATTTGATTAGTAAAAATGTTATTAAAATAATTAAATTGCACACTTAGTAGCGATGTTAAACCAAATCTATGTATATAGCTAAGTCTGTTTGACATATCTTTGGGTTAGTTTTGTCTCTGTGTAAAAGTGTAACGCTAGTAGTAGCACCCTTTTCCTCAGCAGTTGAATCATTTATAAGATGGAGGGTAATCTCAGCCTGACCCATTCAGTCTGATTCAGAGACACACACGGGGCTAAAGATCACATGTAACATTAGTAAATTAGCTTGTTGCTTATTCCCACAGGAGATTTTTGGATAATGGAGCCCAGAGGGCAGGATTTTGGGGTTGAAAAAAATGGATGTATGACGTGAATAGAAATGGTGAAGAATGTAAAAGCAAAATGGGCGTGGAGAGAAAAAAGAAAGGCCTGTTGTCTGTGAATGCAAATATAAACTGTTTATGTATAATCCAACTCACTTGCTTGTTAGTAAAGCGTCTGCTACTAAAGCAACTAACACCAGAATATTTTGTGTTGTGACGTTTGTTTTGTTTAAAACAAAAGCCGTCTTTCTTTGAGTCAAATGTAGTTCTTTGTACCTCTCAGCCCGTGATTTCAGTTGTGCCCTTGACATGTGTTCAGTCAGGCCAAGGCAGCGAGCCAGGGAGGAAGCTGAAAGATTCGAGTGTTGCTTTCGGTGGCGGTGGCTCTTCATCTCTGATTCAGGAGGTCAGTAATCACCCCCACCCCCTATTCCTCATTTCTGCTCTCTTTCTGCTTCGTTCAAGTTACACTCACACCCCCCTTTTACTGGCTCCAGGCCTCCCTGTTGCAACCCCTTCACCCAAACAGTAGTGACAGTCTGGAGAACTTCTGCCTGTCTTGATGATAGTGTTATAGACAAAGACTGTTTTTCTGTCAGATGAAGTGATAATGTGCAATCTTTGTCCAAACTCTCGTGAGTCATTTAAAGGGGCAGTTCACTCAAATAAAAAAAGTGTTTGTTTGTTTCCATAAAGTGGAAGTCAGTGGTGTGCTGTGTGGTTCTGAACCATTTTGGCTTTCATTGTGCAGAAAAACAAAACACATTTTTCACGATATCTTAAGAAATGACGATTTGGGTGAACTATCCCTTTAAATTTCTTAAATCAGCCAAACTGCTAACTAGTGTAGCACTGTATGAAATAACAAAATGAAAAATAATATTCACTTGTCAATGTTTTGTTTAGTCCTTTGCTTAGTTTAGAGGTAGATTTAAAACACGTGCATGAACGCAAACATTTTCTTTAAATCATGTGAAAACATTTAATGTAACCTGATGCGTTTATTTGAGTGAAGAAGTAATTCAGCTGCTAAACATCAGCAAGCCACTTGTGAGACAAAGTAATGTCTGTCCTAACTCCATAGTTTGATACTATCAGGGTCCAATTGAATCCAGTGCTGAATTCATGAATAAGTGCTACTCAAGTGACCGGCCAGTGCCCTACATAGTTCACAACCCACATGCAGCATAGAAGGCCTGCTTTGTTTTTAATGGCCAGCAATGAATTCAAGGGTCAATTAGAGCCTGAATTCCACAGGCATGTGATACAACATTCCCCACCTTCATGAAAGAAACCTCAATTACAGCAGACGCTATAATGCAGAAGACAGCTCTGTTTTAAAGCCGTTGATCATTTCACTCATTTAAGAAGAGCAATTTCAGTACTATTGCCATGGATGTCATTGACTTCCAACAGACTTCCACACCTCCATGCTAAAAGATTTCCAGGTCAGTAAAAGAGACCTCTGCTACGGAAGTGGAGAAACAGGGAACAATTAATAGTTGAAACAGCATCAGACGCCTCTGGATCCCAGGGATTGTTGATTTTACAGATTTTGCCCTGCACCCAATTCCTTTCCTGCTGCTGTAAAGATGATTTATCAGGTCTGAAGGGAACTATGAAATATTTGGAATGAAAACAAGCTTGTGTTGCGTTTTGCTCTGAGGGTTGTGTTTTTTCCATCTGGTTCAGTTGTTAAAGAAGGCCGTTACCTAAAATATTTACACTCTAATATAAAAGGCAACAGCGAAAACTGTGAAATGTGGTTTGTGAAGAAACAGAGCAGCAGGGGGTATTTTTAAATTCATCTTAAATGTCTGTAGTTGTGATGTTTTTACTTTATTCCTCCAGCACATATCCTCAGAAGCAGGAAGGTTTGATTTCCTCCAGTTTGCCGGTCATAGAGAATGCATTGTTTCACATGCTGTTTAAAAAAGAAAAACATTTGTAAGGTCATTTACTATGTTTTCATAATACATATTTCATGTTTTTTGATGAGGTTTAAGACTTCCAATAAATTATATTTTCAGGTGTTTTTGAGATGTACTGGATATTTTAGTGTAATCTATTTTTAAAGAACATACACTTATCACTGAATGCAGGTTCAAAGTGATTTATTCAATAAATAAGAATATAAATATCATCATAGAAAATGTAAAAAGTTACTCCAGCAGGAAATCAAGGAACAGCAATGGATTCTAAGGAAATAATAATTTTTGCTGTATTTTATGTGAATTATGGTAACAACAGACCGTGTTGAACCAATCCAATGCCAACTGTCAGCAGAGCAAAAAGAAAATGGACTCTGACCTTCAGTGCACAATAAAGTAAAGAGCAGAGGCTGCTTTTTGTCCACACCATTAGTGAAAGATTTCAATATTGTGTAAGAGTTCTGGGATCCTCTGATAGCATCTATTGAATGTTTGTATGCCTCTGTTTACCAATCACACTTCTTTTTGTATTTCACTCCGAACTCAGTTCCATTCATTAGTGGAAAATAACTGCACTTGCACAGAGGAAGGGACAGCTTGAAATGGACTACTTCCGTAGATATGGAATTGCTATTTTTCAATGTGAACAAAAAATATTATATTTCTGCATTCAAAAATGTGTAGAATTAATACAAAAAAGATATTAGGGATGTATTTTTTTTACAGTTTTAGCTCCCTCAAATTTCTTAGCTTACACTTTTTGTTTCACAGGTGAGAATTACTTTCTTAAAATCGCTAGACACTCCAGCTAGTGTCTGGTTTATATATAGGTGAACACGATTAATAGAGCTAAAAGTCATATCCGTGTACTACTCAAGAACCCTTGTTGTCCCTTCCTCCCTCAAAGGGGAACAGGGAAGCAATCAGTAAATTCTGATTGAAGTCCTCACTAAATCAATACAAACCAGATATATCCCGTAATGCCATAGATTCACAGCTGTCCTAGAGCATTGTACATCTTCACTCCAGTTCGCCCTGCCTATCTTTAACCAAATAACACATTAAATCGGGTGACAGAGCAAGAACTGATTAAGAACACTTAAAATAGTATATCAACAGTCTGTTTATCCAATGAACAAAAAGCAGTAAAAGATAATGTAAGATGATTTTTCCGTATACAAATAAAAGTGCAGCCATGCATAATTTTTGTGTATTGATGGAGTTTTTGGGGTCGAAATATGTCCAATCATGATTGACCGCACTGTTAAAAAGCAGCCAATGTTATCAACAGAGGACATTATCCATTTCTCCTAGGATGAGGCCTAATGAAGTTAAATAGAATTTTGACAAGATAATGGATTTGTTTTCCTTCCGTGATTCCATTCTCTCCCCCTCAGCACTCATGATAAACTGTGTAGAAAAGAACTGAGAGGGAATCGGATTATTCAAGGCTGCTCGCAAGGGGGACGAAAGATCAATAATGAACCTTTTTGAGAAAAAAAGAGAAGCATCCAGTGAAGGCCTCTACAATTTTGGTTCGAGTTAGTGCTGAGGTGCAGGAACTAAATTCTCAGCGTCAGAGAAACCGTAATGCTTGGCACTGGATCTGGCCTCTCCTCAGGGGGTGATCGCTGACCAATAAAAATTTACAGCACATAGCTGAGAGGAAGTAGCTTGCACAGTGACTGAGCTACACAATTACGTGGTGAGGTACGCTACCGTTCAGTTTGGGGTTGGCAGACATTTTTTAAGCTTTTGGCAAAAAAAGTATCTTATGCTCTCCAAGGCTGATCAAATATACAGTAAAATCAATAAAATTGTTGAATATGATTACAAAATAAATTACCTTTCTGTTTTAATAAACTTTAAAATGTAATCTATTCCTGTAATCTTAAAGTTGAACTTTCAACAGCATTACTCCAGTCTTCAGTGTCACGTGATCCTTCAGATATCATAATATGCTGATTTGGTGCTCGAGATACATTTCTTATTATTATCAATTTTGAAAACTGCTTCATATTTTTGTGGAGACAGTAACAAGTTTTTCTAGGATTCTTTGGTGATTAGAAAGTTAAAAAGAACAACATTTATTTGAAATAGAGTTATTTTTTTAATATTACAAGTCACTGTCATTTTTGAGCAATTTAATGCACAATCAATTTAATTTATTTAAAAAAGGACAGCAGTGTGTATTTTGTCACACTTTTAATATATCAGTAAACTATATTGTTGTACCATGTTTCATTATTAATGTTAGGTCAGAACAGTAACACGCACTCCCAAATCAAGAAAATAATATGTTACTGTCACTTTAAGACGGCTCCCAGAGAAACATGATCCTCTCTAATCAGCATTTGCCTCTGTGAAATCTAACATGGGCTTGCTGACTCTTCATTTCTGTTTAGCATAAGCAGAATCTGATGACCTTTGACCTATTTGTAGACCTCACCCCCTCTCATCGCCATAAAACTAGGCTTGCTGCGCATAGATTCCTCACTTGGTCATTGATCATTAAGGAGATCAAAGGGTTAGTGAACCGATCAGTCGTGGCACACACTATCCCATGAAGCGATCGGTGGAACAGTCCTCTCGTTCTTAAAACCTATACGCTAGTGTGGCATTTGACAATGAAAATATATCCAGTGTATATAATCCTGAATAAGGCAACATGCATTTCTTAGGAGGGTGTGATGTCTGTCGTTGGCGTGTTGTGTGTGTAGATATGTGTGTATATATAGTGCTCACCTTTCACCTCTCATCACTCACTGCTCAACTGTGTCTCCATGTAGCTTCAGTGTGTGTTTCTGACTAGCTCATGTTTGTTCCACCTCTTTGTCGAATGCAGGAGAAATGTGCCGTATTCTTTAGAGCTGACCACGACTCATATTCCCGCTCTTCAATAATTCAGAGCTAGTGTCGTAAAGCTGTTACTTACAGGCCCCTTCCGTCAGTGTCATTTTGTTGGCTTATATGTTGTGTTCCTGCTGTGTATCATCTGCTTAGACAAATGTTTTATGATCAACAGTAAATTTGACAGGCCAATGCTGTTCAGCAGATCATTTCCAGATGGTCTTTACAAGGAGAAGTGAACGTGACAAGGATTTTAGAATGATATATTTATTCAAGATTATAACTAGTGATTGCATTGCTTACGTTTCAGCTACTGTGGAGTTCTAAAAACTACTACAGTTTATACTCTATTGTTCGAAAAGGTGAAAAGATTTTTCAAAATAATTAATGCTTTTATTCTGAGGCATTCAAGGATTGTATGTAATATAATTCTTCTTTAAAGCTGCAGTCCGTAAACGTTTTTGTGTTCAAAATTTACAAAATGAATTTTAATATGTTTTTGGCTTTTATTCTGCTATAATAAGTGTTTATATTCAGACTATTTAGTCTGGTTCGGGTAGGTACCGTTGTGGAGTAGCCCGGTACCTGTGTGATTTGTCATAGACATAAACAGAGAGAAAAAAAAAAAAAACCGCTAGAGCTCCAAAAGTTACGGACTGCAGCTTTAAATGCAGCTTTAGTGAGCATAAGATACTTTTTTCAAAAACATTAAAATTCTTACTGACCACAAACTTTCGAACTGTAGTGTATAAACAATCAAACAGAACTTTATACAATGACTTGAAATGATATTAAAAAGCAATAGTGGTGTATAACAGAACAGCAATGATGGGTGGTAGAAGCATTTTTAAATAAGAGTTACGGTTAATTACACTTCTCTTTTTGCCTAAATAAGCCTGAATAAGCTGAATATGCTAAAAAAGTTGTGATAATATTGGGTTTAACGCTAAATATTTCAGTTTAGCCTGTGGCATCTTGATTCCACTGATATCAGCATATTTACAATAAGAGAAATGGGGTGTTATGGGTGTTCAGACCTATTAGAGGAACAACACAGATAACATATAACAGTTATACTGGGAAGAAATAAACAAGAATACATTGTGCATAGTGTTTTTATTGGATATTTGACTTCTACATTATTCATAAATGATTATGTTACAGTGTGTCATTGCTCGTACATTATCTCATGACTTCGAGTAATGCATTTAGCAGACACTTGAATTAAAAGCATCTTGTGATTTTGTTTTTGATGTGATTTTGATCTTGTCAATGTAGAGCTGTGTGTATGTTTTTATATGTCTATACATCGGCTGAAAAATGATGTTGGGGGTGAGACCTCTGAATTGAATTGTCTAAATTTAAATGTTCAGGAGGTAATACTTGAGTTGTTTTTGAAGGTATAATTTGTGGTGATATCTTCACCATCTGCTTTTGCAATGCTAGTTTGACCCCCTCCTCTGGCAGGAAATGGCATCCCCCACTGATGATGTGGCACTTTGAGTCATAAATTTAATAGCCTGACCCCCTCCTTGTTTCCCCACTCCTGCTCCTCATCCCTTCATAGTTCCCTTCCTGTCTCTCTTTCTCTCTCACTGACCTTATTCCTTTAATTATTTATCCATCTTACTTGTATGGCAAGAATTTGTTACAAAAGAGCCCAGTGGATGTGTTGGTGTAAGCCCCGCCCCCTCAGCCGTACGCTGTGGCGTGACAGTGCAGTACACCCTTTGTGATCCTGACAGGTGAAGAGAATTGATGAGATGAAGCCAGCGATTTCCTGCCATTTAAAGACTGGCTCCATATGTCCGTTGATTTATGGTGTGCTTCGTGATCATCTGTTATATAAATTTGTTATAAAATCTGCTGTTGCAGCCTGGACTAGATAGATAGCTAATGAGTTCGTGCCTTTCTGATGGAATACACCCTCACCCTCATGTCGTTCCAAACCTGTATGACTTCTGCCTTCTGTGGAAAACAAAAAAAATCAGGGTTTTTTACCCATACAATGATGATCTTACTTTGTGTACCATAGAAGAAAAAAAAGTCATACAGGTTTGGGATGAGATGACAGATTGTTTATATTTGGGTGAAATAACCTTTAAACATAAAAAAATCAGAATCACTTCTATATGTCATGTTTAATGCAGATCTCATGTCAGCACAGCATATACTCAAGGATTTGCCTTGATACACAGCCCAGCATGTATGCTTTAAATTAAAACTACTGGTTAACACATTTTTGGGATTTTGCAGAATGCAAAATGAGGAGTCGTCAGTTTTAGACTAGACATGTTGTAGACAGTCATATGTCTCGTCCTCTTTTACTCTACTAGCAACGTTGCTGTTAACGTCAGCATAATTTGTTGAATTGCAGAGCTTACAATGTACACGCACACAAACTGCCACCAGTCACACATTTCGCCAACTTATAAAGTCTGCTAAACCAAACAAGACATATCCGAGGGATATACGCTGAAGCCTACGTGAAAAATGTGTCTGTCGGAGCTGACAATACAAACAATAAGCCTTGCGTGAACAGAAATTAAACTTAAAATCCTTTAAACTAAACAAACAGGTTATTAGAAGGTTAAGATAGCTTGTAGTGTAGGACAGGCTTAGATTTGTTACCTCTGTGTAGTATCTACATGTCATGCTAATGTCTAGAAACGTAAAAGGTCAGTCATGGTTTCTGGTGGATTGGTTGTTTGGTATTTGGATAATGTAATGTAGTCTGCTTTAGCATTTGGTTAATAAAGACGGCTCTGTATGGTATGGTAGCCATCTTGAGCCTGGCTGTCAAAGACCATAAAAGGTTAGCTCACACAGGAGCTGCACTGTTGATATGACAGAGCCCCTTGCCTTCAGTGCACACAAGCTGTGGGAAACACCAGCCCCTCCTGACAAACTCATACATACACAAAACACACACACTTTCTCCCAGAACTCCACACACACCAGATCTTATAGCACAGAGCAGTCAACATGATCTCATCCATCACAGATCTATTCAGGGATCCAGCTCCCTCTTTGTTCGGTAGTGTTGGCTGCAACCCAACTTTACTCTGTGTGAAAGTGAGATGAACTTACTGCTGGTGGTCTCTGGTAATAAATTCTACCGGTGCAGGGATGCTACTGCTCACTGGTGCTTGTAAACGGCCACCAGTATCACTGTCCAAGTACTGGCTATTGACATCATTCAATTTTGCCGAATACGAGGGCAAATGAATAAAGATGACGTTGTAACTGAAATCAATGATTTACATGACTAGTCCTGCCCCTCTTTTGGCTCAGAGCAGTGACACGCAGACTAAATCAGCCTCCCCATGGCTTTATCTAGCCAGATATCTTAGATTAGTGAATACTAGGGCTGTCCAAAAAAAATTTGAATATTCGTCGAATTTCAAATAAAAATCCACATTTGAATGCAAAACGCTGCATTCTAATTTTAGGTGTCTGTCCGTTAGCTTGGCACACAAAATAAGATGACGAGGTGTCGTTGCATTTTAATGCTTTTTTTTTTAGCCTGTCCAGTTGAACCCACTCGATGCGGTGCTGCACATTCAAAATATTGCAGAAAAAGAGAACATCAATGTGGAGAAGATGTTGTTTACCTCAAAACTGAAACCAAGCCGTTCACACAGAACGCATATTTATTGCATTTTCTAGAGGGACATCTATCATCGTTGCACTCGCGTCTCACACAAGAGAGCCCAAAGACATGTAAAATTAATGTACGTTTAGATTAATAAATTAGCTTGCTAGCGAATGTGCATATTAACAGCGTAAACATGAACCTTGCGATCATATTAATAAATTACGTGTATCAGCAATGATAAATCTTTGAGTTTAAAGCGGCTCTGACAGAAAGGCTGCGTGTGCCCTGACAGAGACGTGCTGTTTGAGCTATGTGCTCTTTTCCTAAATGCATAACTTACATTTCACAGGTCATATTCTCCATCTGTAAATGTTAGAAAGCCATGAAAATATTTCCATTTTGCTGTCAGAAGTGCTCAAGCTTCTGCTTTGAGATTCTCCGCTAAACTCCACAGACTTGATTCTGAACGCATGCGCACCAAACAGACAGAGCGCAATGAAATAGGAGCGCAATAACTCTGACTAAAATATACATTTTGCTGAATTGTTTGTATTGGACATTTTAAACCTACAAGCAAGTGTATTTGTATGATAGCACTAACTGTAAAGTGACTGTAATGGGGTAATCAAAATAGCCTTGTTACTCAATTAGCCTAGTCTGTGCTTTTGTATTTTTTTTTTTTTTTTTAGTAAATTTAACTTTGCTTTAAAAGCATTATTTTTGTTTTTAGATCGCAGTGTTACAATGTTAGAATGTAATGTGATTTTAACACTTTTTGCACATTATATATGCCTACATGGTTACATTCACTTTATTTATTTGTTTAATCCAAATACAAAATACAGAGATATGTACCGTATACCGCAAATCAGCCAAAAAATACAGAGATATGAATTTTTGCTCATATTGCCCAGCCCTACTTTGAAGAAACGTGCATTTGGTAATATTTTGCTCGATGCGCCCTCTTGTTGCCTCAGGAGAGAAGCCAAAAGCTTTTTTTCCCCTAACTGAATTTATGCTTTTTAAATTCGAATATAATTCGAATTTTGATAATATTTTAGTAAAAAATTTGAATTTAGTTTTTCAGCCAGTTTGACAGCCCTAGTGAGTACACTGCAGTGTGAATGATTCACTCTTTTTTTGTCATTATGATTGAGAACTTGAGCTAGGGTTACCAAAAAATACAATTCCAATAAATTGTATTCTTTTGAACATTCTACTCATTAAACAAACCTGAATATATATATATTAAGCAACACAACTGTTTTCAACATTGTTGATAATAAGAAATGTTTCTTGAGCAGCAAATATGTGACCCTCTGTAAAAACCAGGCTAAAGTCTAAAAATCGAATTCTGAGATAACGAGCATCAAAGTTTGATTACACGCATTAATTTCACTATGATTTCAATCTTTGACATGGCCTTACTCAGTCAATATTAAAGCTACCAAGAATATATTTTCACAGAATGTTCTTTACAGCTTGTAGGATGATTTTATGCAGAAAAGACTTTGGCTGTGTTTTCACAGAGAGGGTCACATATTAATATATTAGAATTATTTCCAAAGGATCATGTTACATTAAATACTTGAGTAATGGCTTTTTAAATGGCTTTTTAAATCTATTAAAATAGTAATAGATAGTAATGTTTTTACTGTGTTTTTGATCCAATAAATGCTCAAAATTACACACCTCAAACATAAATACAAAGTTTTACTGCTTGATCATGTGACTTTGTTGCATTATTTATTTGTTCAGAGAGAATAGTTTACAGCTGTCTCACATTGGTTACCTATGATTTATTCACGCAGCTTTATATTGGTTTAGAGGCAGATATGTGCATTTCCATCTGCGGGGTCTGAGTTATACTACCATTTTGATGAACTGTTCATGGACCCAGGAGTATCAGAGCCATATGCCGCTCAGGAAGAGAGAATCTAATGACTAATCCACTCTGAGTGCTGAATTGAGAAATCAGTTCCTGCTAACAACCTACAGATCTCAGAGAGATGTTGTTTCAATAATGGATTTTAAAGACCACAATTTCTTGTCAAGAATTATATTCACAGCGATAAAATATGAAGTATTCGGTAGCATTAGAATAAATGGGTTTTTTTTTACAGATTTGAGAATCTCTCAACCCATCTCACTGCATGTCCCAAAGTGAGACACTTTAACCTCAGTACCTCCTGAATAACAGATCTACCAACATGCTTGATGTTTACTAGACATGTCTATATAGTGGAGAGAATAAAGAATACATTAAAATCTGGGATTAAATATTTTAATCTAATTAAACCTGCAACAAACAGAAAGTATGAGGACTTTGAAGGAGCAGACTGTAAGCATTTTTTTTCTCGCGATCAAAATTTGTGTAATCTTTATGGGTATTTTTTTAGCAAATATTTGTGATTTATTATATTTTATTTTATTTCAGTTTTTTAATTAACAACCCTTACAATAAACAGATTTCGTTGTGGTTTAGCAGTAACGAAATGTGACATAAATAATGTCTAGTCTAATCTAGTGAACATTTATATACGTGCTCTAGTCGTACACCTTCATATCGATCTGGCTTTAAGTAGTGTCCAACAGAGTGGTGAGATAACCGTAATTCCATGCTCCTTGTTTTTTCAGGCTGTTATCTCAGTCAGTCCTCTTCAATAGTGTCATGTTTGCTCAGCTTCTCCAAAAGCAGCTGCAGCTGCCGCCGTATGAAGAAGCCATCCGTCATAATGGGGGAAATAAAGCAGGCTCATGTGCCGAGAGTCTCTGTCACCCCCCTCCCCCCCACTCTTCAATCCCCTTCTTTTTCAAGGTCTGCGTCACACAACACTTTCTCTGACCTCTTCCCATACTGTTTGTTCACACGCGTGGCCTGCTGACTTTTCTGGCAGCGTTTACTTGGCCTGGCTCCAGCTGGCTGACGGTCCTGCAGCAGCACGCAGACAATCTCTTACAGATGTCTGGAGAAAGGGAGTAAGATTCATGCTTTAGAAACGAGGAAAGCAAGAATGGAGGACGGAAACAAAGCAATGTGAGCAAGGTGCACTGCTTCGATGGAGTAGCCAATGAGCAATTTCACACTTTTGTGTGTTTTCCACTAAACTGTATTTCCAAATCCCCTGTTACATAACTCTATATATAAAGTTGGATATATATATTAGATACGTTTATCTGCAGACATACAGTACACTCAAATAAAGTGATATATACCTATTAGAAAATCTCAGCTGCCTGATTTTTTTTCATTGTTGTTAAATGCAAGTAAATAGTCGTCCAGCTCTATATATAAAGTTGTATATATAAGTATGTCCAAATTTATACACATACATACAGTATGCTTACGTAGGGCAATATATACTATATAGCAATCTGCTTGTTCGCTTGTATCATAGCAAAATGTAAAATATGCTAAATGTGACTGTAAGGCATGAAAATATAAAGATGTTAATATTAACAAAATGATTTCTGTAAAGCTGCTTTGAAAAAATGTGGATTGTGAAAATGCTCTATACAAATAAATTTGGCTTGACTTGAAATTTGACTTTGTAAACAGTTGAAAAGGTGGCCAGGTTTGCAGATTTTTTTCAGATTCTTATTCAGAACAGTAGTTTAAGCAGATTATGCTGCAAAGTTACAGAACTGTTCAGATGTCTTCTTTTATTCAGCAAGGATGTATACAATTGATTTAATTACATTTATAGTGGTTAAAGATTTTTGTTTTAGATTCTAATTATAAATGCACAAATGCATTTATGCTTTGCACAATACATTTTTTTATATATAGTATAAAAGAGTTTTAATTTTAAGATTTGACAGTATTGCTGTTTTTTACTGTATTTTGACCAAATAAATGCTGCACATCTTGCCCTCTAGCTGTTAACTGTTTTGACCGGATTAATGAGTCACTGAGTTTTTGTGAAATTCCCCTTAATTTAACATGGTAGAAGTCTATCTTGTCCTTTCATTCGGTTTCTTTTCTTCTCACCTTTTTTATTTTTCTGCCTGCTCTTGCCACCTCCTGTATCTTTTTTAAGTCTCTGTTTCTTTCTTCTGCCTTCTCTGTTCCTGTCCCTGTGTAGCTGCTTAGCACGAGAGGAAAGGGTCTGCCTGACAGATTGAAGGGCCGGACAGGGTCAGAGGGGTTAAATTGAACAAATCTGCCCATTGACGTCCTGTCTCCTCCACCCTCCACTAATATCATTATTCCCGGGTGTCAGGGGGCGAGCGGACATGTCGCTAAGGCTGACAGCACAGAGGCGAGGGCAGCCACTTACCACAGTAGACCTCCCACCATGGCAGGCTCCTTTTGTCGAAGGACCTGTCAGCAGAGGCAGAAAAAGAAAAACATTGAGTCCTCGGTGTTCATCTGAGTAAATACATGAAGAGACACACAGGGGTGGAGGGTTATGGATTGCTGGTCTTTGTCTTTGCTAGAAGCAAGTCGAAGGCGTGACTTGGGAATGTTTGTCATCATTTCAAAGTGCAGTTTTTCATGAAATTCCATGAAATGCTTGGATTTTCCCTCTACCTTTTTTGGTCTAGTATAGTATTCAGTGTAGTCAGAGCATGGCAACAAATCAAAGATCGCACATGTATCCAAATAGATGCAAACAAAGCAGCTTATTTAAAAAAAATGCTACTTATTATTACTGATATTTTCAATAATCACATTTTAGAGATTTATCAGAAATTTAATTTCATATGCTACACAACCAAGTTTCCATCACATAACTTGACGATTTTGGTCATTAACGTGAGGAAATGTGGCTAATTATGCACTAGATTGTTGGAAATAAATGAGTTTGTGGGCCAGAACTGACAATTCAAATTGTTTGTTTTTGGATTTGCTTTTGGTGTTTTGTAATTTGTTTGCACGCCTGTCAGTTTGCATTCCTGCTTCAGAGATTTGTTTGTCTGCTTTTGGATTTGGGTGAGTTTTCTGATATGTTTGCATGCTTTAAACATCTCAGGCACTATACTAGTATAAACCAGATCGCTGGTACAGGACTGTGTTGTGGAAAAGCCCTGCACATTTTCTTAATTACGACTCTGACATTTATTGGATTTACACACACATTTTAAGGCCCCAACAGCACAGGTCTTAAAGTCACTCCTGAGGCCCTTAAATGGAATGCTGTGGGTTTATAATCTAATTCTACACAGGACTAGCAGAATTTCTTTTTATGTGTTATTCCATGTTCAGTATTTTGCAACCTATTGAATCAATGTTAAGTTTTTACATTTTAATAGAGCGAATAAGCTACTCGAGATCGTGTTTTGTTTTCTAGCAAACAGCAGTTTGTGAATTGCGCTTTATCTTTGTACTTCTGAAGAAGTGGTTAGTGGTAACAGAAGTTGAAGGCTGATGACACCATCTAAACCACAGGGTAGCACAGATGAAAAGTTGACTTCTATAGCCTTTATTTGCCAGAAGTTTCACTGTCAGGCCCTCAATGGGATGCAGTTAAATGACCGTTCAATTTGTTGTTCTACCCTCTCCGTACTCCAACCTGCATTGCTCTGCCAACTTTTGTGTTACAAATGAGCCGGTAACTCACCTTTTGCCATGGTGGAGCATCAAAGACCAAGACCTAATTATCTGGTCTCCATCTCCAGGGCTTTGAGTGCTCTTTTGGGTGAGGGGAGGCCTCCCATTCCATTCCTGTCTTTTATTGTGTTCTAATAAGGAGCAGTGAGAGCGTGTTCAAACAAGCAAGCTGAAGAGCCAGACAGGGAGGAAGACCGGAGTGTTTCTGGGATTCGAGTGGAACCTTTCACTCGGGTATCATTTAAAATGCCTTCGGAAAATATTTTTACAATGTGACGAGTAACTTTCATTCACTGCGCCGCAACCTTACAATCTCCCATCAACGCACATATTGTACATAGAGTATAGTTTGACCAGATCCAGACGTAGTTTGAGTGCCTGCCATTTTGCAGTCAGTGTCGTAAGTCTTCATTAAAGAAGGGAATTACGTTGAGCTTTAACAAAAAAAACAACCGTAAACATCAAAGCCATGAAATAAAAACCTCTGGTAGCCGGCAGTCTGATAGGATTGCTTCTAGGATTCTCCATACCAACACACACAAACACAAACATCCCCCGCTTGCACCTCCAGACTAGACAACTCCATTATCACTACTAAGTTAAGTATTCACTGAGAAGCAATCAAGCATGTGGGGCATGTTTATGGTTGTAGCAGGCAGCATTTGACTCGCCTGGGTGTGGTTCCTGGAGAAGTTGGGAAAACCGACTAAATCCTAAGGTCTGGATTGTTGCTTTGGGCTTTTATAGCAGTGCAATTAGCCACAGTCTCATCCTGTAGCCTCAATTTACATCCTCCATTTGTAGCTATTCCCATTCATGTTCATCGGGCCGTTAGATTTCATTTCAGTTTAGATTTCATTATTAAAATCTCTCCAAATCTGCTAGAAGATGGACGTAAGAAAAGTCTGTTGTGCTTTCCTGACCTGGAGTGTGTTCATTTTTAATGCTCTGAGCATTTTTCTCTCGACGGACATTAAAGCAGTTTTCTCTTTAGACAGTTCATTGTCTCCCTTGTCTGGCTAACTGCCACCCTAAACTTCTATATTATGTACACACAGAGCTCAGTCTGCCTCGAGAAGGCCATGAAATTATATATATTGTGGTAACAGAATTGCTCTCATTATGACAGAGGCATGCAGGCAGTGTGTTGGTTGTGGAACATCATGCTAGTAGCTTTTTGTGAGCTAACATGGCCGACGTGGTGCTAGATGTAAATTACTGTTGCTCACATTCCAGCGCTGACAGAAGGATATTGACTGGTTTCCATCCCCTGCACAGCCACAGAAGACATTATCTAGGCTGCTGATAAGGAATTCGTATGTCCAGCTTTTCCTGTGTAGACATGAATGGTAAATAGTTTAAGAGCGCAGATCATAAACCACAAAGTTAAAACACTCTCGGCCATAGTAATGAACGCAACCTGATTTGGAATTACACTAAAGAATATCATTTTCTATTCTTTGCACAATAAATAAAAAATAAAACACCTTGAATGCACAATAAATAAATAAACAAAAAATGATTGTTTAGTAACGTTTATCAGAACAACACATTGTTTGGAATAAGGTAAACAATTGTGTTTGGGCCCTATGAAATCCCCCCCCCCCCATTCCTTTTTATTCTATAATAAGTTCTTAGTTCACAGATGACTGCATTTATATAGAAGTGCAAAAACGCAATCAATCAAGCAAAACTCAGAATCAATCAGATTGTTGCTTTTTAGTCTGCCTTAATAATTTACAGTGAACACTTTAATATTTGGCCATTTAAAATAAATTCAGTATCAGTAATTCATTTATCTTGTATTTTTATTTCATTAAAACATGATGGTATTTAACATTTTTTTGGTGAAAGTGATATTCAGTAATACATTCGGACCCGGTTTTTCCTGAAATACTAGCAGCTACTCTATTCATTCATTTGTATTGATTTGTAGTCATTGTCATTTCAGTTTGTTTTTCTTTTGAAATCTTCTCCCGTCACACGAAATTAAAATTAATATACATGTTAAGGTCATACAGAGTTCCCCTTTGATTAAATTGTTACTGAAAAAAGCCCTGTTATCAGGTAATGATGTAAGGCTTGCTAGAGAGCAAAATGGATGATGAGAAGCAATTTTGATGGGGTGAGGCATGTTTTATAATGATGTGATTCTATATACAGACATTATGAAACTCAAACATCTGTCTCAGAAATGCACAAAATGCCATGTAGCTTTACTGTTTAGAGCAGCCTTTTTCAGTATATTAGATGAACCATTCTATCAGATGAGACTTTTTTCTTGTATGAAATGTGCTCTACTTATAATAAAGTGTATTGCTGTTTCTATTATTAATCACAGCATTTTAGGGTGTGAATATCTCATTCCATCTGAAGCAAGCCAATTTCCCTGATATTTTTGTTTAGGATTGAAACATGAAAAAATGACCTTCTATTTGTTATTCAAAGGCCTGATTCACAAAGCAGGAAGACTTAATTGCTGGGTTAGGCCAGTAGTATCATATGAAAGCTATTTTCTTGCCTCTGCATACATTTACATTCATTCAGGGCATAATACGATGAAAGTCTCCTCATTTATGTTCAGCCAGGTTAATATTTGAGTATAAATGATGTGTGTTATTAGGTGAAGCAGAGGTCACTGTGTACTTCAGATAATGACATACAGTGTTTTTAAGGTTTAATGGTCTGTATGAAGCACATGAATGAATATTTTATCACAGCACATTAAACCACCCTCTTAATTTAGGAGTTAAAACATCAGACATGTTAAAGTGGAGCCTGCTAATGCAATAGTCCCACTCACACACAATGAGCTGTTGACTTTTATACCAGCCTGGAGGGAATAAATTACATGTGAAATGAAAATGTGTAAACTAAGAGGCTGAAATATCCTTTTCTGTAAATTCATTAAAAAAAATGAGTGAGTGCATTTCAACATAAACTTTGTTGTGCTTGTTTAATTTAAAATACAAGTACAATGTATTTTATTCCAACCTGAGTTGCATGAAACCTGGCAGCGCTATGCTGCATGTGAACCTAAAAAAAGGTAAGGGCCAGGCTGGATGAATGCTTTAGCTGTGCTGTCATGTTACCGGCCTTAAAAACACATGTATGTACAGCAGGCAGAAAGCTTTGAAGTCACTAATCATGCCTAGAGTCACTGGGTTTAAACAGCAGCGAATGATCTTTGATGTCCTGGGCTCTCATTAGTAAAAACTTAATTAAAACATTAGTGGAGCAGATCTCTGGGAACATGTTTTAATAGGGATTGTTCCATTATAGAGTGATTCAGTGCTTTATAAGTTACTGACTGTTATTTTTAACACAAGATAAGTGACTGTGAGTGTAGAGTGGTGGAATGCCCATTTTTGATATACACTATTTCAGTTATTATCAGCGTTTCTTATAGACATATATGGAGTTTTTTTTGGTCATTAAACATATGCAACTAGTACAGTGCGCCTGTGAGTAGGGGCCCGATGCAGGGCCTTGCAGACTATTGAACATTGTCTTCAGTGTGGCTTTTCCCCAAAAGTATTTATATTATATGAAAGGCTCTCAGCTGAAGTGTTTCAGAATTAAAACCTCATACGTCTGCTGTATTGGTTGTATCATAGGCCACGTTCACACAGCAGCAGAATACGGTTGTCAATCCTGTATTTGTGTCCTTAATACGGTTACGTTCACACACACTTTGGTTATTTACGGGCGTGACAACCGCATTCTGCAACCGAACTTTCACCTGTAAATTTTCAGGACTCACAACCGCATTCTCGGAACACACGTGCTGTGTGAACGGAACAGGACTGGACAACTAGTTGTCTGTCACGTCATACAGCAGGAGAGAGAGAGACGCTCCGTCACACAAGCGCGCGTCTACTGTGTGGTGCATGTTTTCGGTAACTTTCAGTGACTGAGAAATGAGCTGCGTGTCATCTGAAAGGTTTAGATCCCGTCAGTTTTCCACCGGGGCCGCTCCCGTCAGTTTTGTGTTTTCACAAATGCTCTTCTCTCCACCCAAATTTAAAAGCTGCTGTTAATGAAGATTTGATGGAAGAACTCGCAGCTCGATTGGACTCTTGTCATGTCAGAAAGTGATAAGACTTTCAGTTTTATGGACAGCGCCATCTTTGATTTTACTTTGGTCACTGTCGCTATGGTTACTGGTAAGAAATATGGGCTTGACTCCCGTTGCACATTCATACAGACAGTATACTAGGGCTGTCAAATTGGCTGAAAAACTAAATTTGATTTTTTTTTTTTACTAAAATATTATCAAAATTCGAATTATATTCTAATTTAAAAGTCATAAATTCAGTTAGGAAAAAAAAAAGCTTTTGGCTTCTCTCCTGAGGCAACAAGAGGGAGCATCGAACAAAATATTACCAAATGCACGTTTCTTCAAAGTAGGGCTGGGCAATATAAGCAAAAATTTAAAAGTTGAACTTACATAAATTGTACATGGCTTTGGTCTCTCTTGTGTGAGACGCGAGTGCAACGATGATAGATGTTCCTCTAGAAAATGCAATAAATATGCGTTCTGTGTGAACGGCTTGGTTTCAGTTTTGAGGTAAACAACATCTTCTCCACATTGATGTTCTCTTTTTCCGCAATATTTTGAATGTGCAGCACCGCATCGAGTGGGTTCAACTGGACAGGCTAAAAAAAGCATTAAAATGCAACGACACCTCGTCATCGCACTTTGTGTGTCAAGCTGCCTGACAGACACCTAAAATTCGAATACAGCATTTTGCATTCGAATGTGGATTTTTATTTTAAATTCGACGAATATTCGAAATTCGACATTTATTTTGGACAGCCCTACAGTATACTAAACACAACTGTAAGATGCTGTGTGAACGAGACATTTCGAGACTCACACCTGTAAAGAAAATGCGGTTGTCCATCCCAAAAACTGACAGTGTGAACGTAGCCATATAGACATACGGTATGACGTGTTACGTGTCTCTGGTGGGGGGATGGGTTGCTTTTTTTGGGCTCCTGGGGCCGGATGCACTAGCTAGACATAAAAACGCTGGGTGTAAGCCCTACGCTGGGCTTTGCAACGTCCAGCTTTACGATAAATATTTACACCTGTTGCACCAACTAAAACTACAATCAGGCGCAACTACTCCCGGCGTAGATGATGCGCGTCCACGCTGACACATTCTCCCGCAGTTATAGATATAGCGGAGACGAAGTTCACGCTGCAATGGCTACAACTACTAATATAGAACTGAATTACTCAAGACATCATAAAAAGTGAAGCCACCGCGCAATGATTTCATTGAGTAAACATTTTCCAACAAGTCAACATTTTTATAGTCTCCCTGCACGTTCCCATGACAGATTTCTTCAAACAAACATTAAAAATGAAGGTGGCAGGTTAAGTAAAATATAATGAATGCAATACAATGCTTCTCTCTAGTTATTTTTTTTCTAGCTGACTAAGGTTATTTGTACAATGAATGTCTTTCCTGAGGTAGCCAAATGTGACTTTACATGACATTGTTTGTTTTACTGACGTCTTTCTATGGCTGGAAAACACATTTATAGTTTGTATTTTGTGATCAAACTGACACAATTTGAAAGCTGATACTTTTATTTCTGATTAAAAGCAACAAAGCACAAAACTTACTGCGATTATTGAATGGCAGGCACGCTACAAAGTTAATGAAAGGACTTAAAGACGTGAAATATTTCCAAGCAAGATGTGGAATGGTAGGCTACATTTCTTTTAATAATCCCAGATGATATGTAATATTTTACTGCATAATTACAAGCTGTACATAAATATTTTTTATTAGTTAAATTACTGTCGACAGAGTGTTATAGTCAACACTGAGCTCTGCGATTGATATCGCTTATCCTGCCCGAAAAGACCATAAACATTACAGTTCACATCTGCAGTAATAATTAACTAACAGACATGAATCCTAAAAACGAATAATGTCCGAGCAAATCATGAGTTTTCACTTTACACCCACCTCTGACTAGGCGTAAGATTTAGTGTCAGATGTAGCACTACGCCGAGATGGTGCAAGGGGTATAAATTCTACGCACGGCTTAAAGCGCATTTTACGTCCAGGCTAGCCTTACGACCGGGTGTACGTCCAGCTGGTGTGCAACCAGCCCTGGTTTGTACATGGTACAAAGTTGCTCACTGTTATTTTGTTAGCCTATTTACACATTATTATTTTATCTTCCTTTTTATTCAAACTGTAGAATTGTGATCATTTGAATATTACAGAGATATGTTCAAAAAAGTCAAAATGTAAAGATAATATATAATTTTTAATAAAAGAATATAGAGACATTTTCAATTAGATTTCACAGTTGGACTGCACTGTATATTATGATGAAATACATTATTTAATATTATGACATATACATACATATTATTTAAATAGTACTGCAACCATTGTTTCTGTTTAACTTTAACATGGTGGTGTTTATATAGCTTAAGGACAGAGAAGAGCTTTTATTTTGTGTTTATGAATAAAACATGCCATGCATCATGTTATCATTCATGTGATAACAGCAATCAAAAATTGTCTATCTGTTAACACCTATTGAAAGAAAAATGCCAAATTGGTCATATCTGCTCCTCCCTTATCAACTGAAGCGTGTGATGTAGCCATGGCTGGAGTGACACTTTCTTACCCACTTCTTCATTTTGCAACCGTTATTTATAATTGCCGTTATCATGGTTTCACATGACTGTAATGCTTGTCAACATAAATGCTGTAAAACATATCACACTGGTTTCTCACTTTATCCTTTCAGTTGCTACATACTGTAAGGAGACTGAGTAATCAAACAGGATGACCACAGACTGAAGTGTTTATCTCACTCATGAAGTATCTTTTTTAATACATTTGCAACAAAACAAGTAATCTTTTTCTAAATTTAATTGGCATTTTAGCATTCTATCTGCAAAAATAAAGACTGAGCATAACTCATGTATTTTAATTTAGGCCTGTTGACAAAGGGCCTTTATAAAGCAGGAAGAGCGAGTGCATTAATGCAGGTTCTTTTGCTATGTTTTATATTTTTAGAATAGTTTAAGGAAGTTCTGTACATGCACAGAAAAGCATGCAAGTTGAAGGAACTATAATGTGAGGTCAAAAACGTGTTTTAACATCCTCAGTGTTCTTGGAAAGCCATTAACACTAACTATGCATTTTCCGCACTTGTCCAGACATCACATGCTTTTTATTTAGCGTTAACCTTTTGCTTTTGTCCCAACACATTCATTCAGGACAGGAAACATTTCAGGGGGAGACAGAATTAGCTGAGGACATTAAGCACAGCCTGCATTCTTTACAGGCAGCTAGCGTGAAGCAACATCACAATATCAAATGCTTAATTGTTGATTCTCGGACACTTATTAACATTTTAATTTGGTCAGGGTGTTCTTTGTGCCTGCTCAGGTTAGTCATTCAGAGAAACTGCCTTTAATTTACCATGTGGTTAAGGTTTCAGTTGGTCAAGTCTTATGTATACAACCCGAATTCCGGAAGTGTTGGGGACTAGGGTTGTAACGGTATGAGATTTTGACGGTATGATAATCGTCTGAGAAAAATCACGGTATCATGGTATATGGTATTAAACAATCAAAACAGTTTTTTTGGTTGACAAAGCATGTTTATTCAAATTTCATTCATCAAAAACAATCAAGTAGATTTCGTCATTGATTATATATTAGTTTAACAACTTATATTCATCATTAATAATTCATAACAATTCATAAATTCTGGTTTGACTTAATTTTTCTGGATTCCGTACTTTTATGATATAATACAAATATACTATCAAAAATGGTGGTAATGAAATTAATGCATAAAGCTTTAACAATTTAATTAATGCTTTAAAATGTAATCAAATGAAAATAACTTTTATCCTTTTATGCTTTCGTAAAGGGCTGCACAACAGAGATTTACAAAATAAAAATGAGGGGGAAATTATATTCCTTAAATGTTTCTATTTATTATTATTATTATTATTTTAGAAGTAGGCTACATTATATTTCTGTCAATTTCTTTTATTTTACAATGGGAGGACAGTAATATGCATTTAATTGCCGCAAATCACACAAGAAGGAGAGAAAGAAGACTGTCAAATAAAATGATGAAAGGATTAATTTCTTCAGATTGAGACAGCATTTTGTCAGCTAGTAGTGACACAAACTGAGGAGGACAGTAATATGCATTTGAAGCATTGTCATTGTCATGAGATTCTGATTCACCGCATCAAATCTTTAACTTAAGTTATAAATGGGACAAGCAACTAAGAATTTTGATAACAATTAGTTGCCCGATTATTCTTTCGATTAATCTGATTAAATAAGATTATTTTAGTTGGTTATGTCATAGCATAGTTGGTTATGTCTAAAATTAAAGTAAACTGCAGAGACAAACGGATGTGTGCCCGGATATTAAATGCATGCAGGTCTTAAAGGGACAGAACTAAACATGCTGCCGACTGTAATTAAAGGGATAGTTCACCCTAAAATTGTATTTCTGTCATTATTTACTCACTCACATGTTGTCCCAAACCTGTTTTAATTTCTTTCTTGTGCTGAACACAAAAGAAGATATTTTGAAGAATGTGGAAAACCAAACCGTTGCTGGTCCACATTGTCTTTGATAGAAGGAAAAAAATACTATGGAAGTCACTGAGGACCAGCAACAGTTTGGTTTTCCACCTTCTTCAAAATAGTATTTATGTTCAGCAGAAGAAAGAAACTCATTCAGGTTTAAAACTAAACTTGAGTGAGTAAATGATGGGATAAATGTAAAACACTATGACAGAATCGACAGACAGATGACAGAATATTTTTTTTTTATGCTAAAACAACAAAACAGAGAAAAGAGAAAAAACAACTCACTACTCTTGACAGAAAATAATAATAATACAGCTGCTTTAATATGAATAAATCTATATTGTGTTTTATTTTTATATTTGTTCATTCAATTTCTTGAATGCTCTGCTAAATATGCCTATTGTACCTGAAAATAAAACACTGTTTGTTTTATTTGTATATTATGTGTATTTGTAAAGTGTATCTTTGTTCTTCGCCTACTTTGGTCTAAATATCCACCATTCTTTTTTTGTAACCTTGAAATGCTTTGTCTTTATAATAGGGGAAATTTGTTTGACTACACTGCTCAGACAAAATATTAAAACTAACATGACAAAGAATCGTGATATTATATTTTTGCCACATCACCCACCCCTGTGCACAATATACTGGTGCCATATAGATTATTTTATTAGTGATCTCAAAATTAATATACATTTTTCACATTGTATACAGAATTTTAATGTTTTGATTCCTAAATTCACTTGTAGCTTTTTTGTAGCAAAAAAATCATTTTAATGCTCTGTGATTAATGATATTAAAAGTATACAAAATTAATTTATCAGGCTATGCAACTGAAATAATTATTGACTAATCTGTATCGTCCAGAATTGTAAAAATTGTGCATTTTACAAACGTTACATTCATTCCCCAACATTAATCACTGCATGTTTTAAATTCACAGTCACTAAGCGAACTGTAATTTTCAAAGTAAAACCACAATTCATGCATCAGGCTTATGTCAGTGGACAGAACCCATAACATACAATAAACGGGAGATCCAGCTCTGGGAGGCTCATATGAATCAGACCTGACCCCTGTGCATCAGCAAAACCGAAATATGGAGCAGCTTCCATCCAGCTGAAAGCCAAAAGCCTCATTGTTTGGGCCATTGAGTGTTCTTGCTGAGGTTGCATTTGCACTGTTCTGTGGATGTGGCCCCATTCTGCCATTTGTGTTGTATGCAACGATTAAACATTTGCCTACTTCGTTAGTCTAGCACAGGGATACTCATATCTGGACCATTCCTGCAGAGTTTAGCTCTAACCCTAATCAAACACACCTGAGCATGCTAATCAGAGTCTTCAAGATCATTAGAAAATCACAGGTAGGTGAGTTTGATCAGGGTTGGAGCTAAACTCTGCAGCAGATTGGACGTGTAATTGACCTGAGCTAGCAGGAACTCTCTCCTGGCACACAGTGAATCTGAATGTATAGCATCACTAACTTAATTAAAATTATGAATGTATTGGAAGATTAACAAGGAATTCGTTTTTGTGTTTTTTTTACAAACCCCACAGTAGAGTGTGAAGTTCAATAGGAATGGAATCGGGGTTTGGTCATCACGATACACACCTGTTTTTGCTGCTAGCGGGGCTCTGGGTTTTAGCTCTATTTTTAATGACAGTGCTGGACATTCCAGTTTTCATGTGGGGATAATTAGAGACATGGCCTTGGGCTTGGAGGGTAAACATCACGCAATTACAACAGGATGGAGGAGGGGCCCTAGTCACTGGACGAAAGAAATGATGAGGGACAGAAAATGCTTAATGACGGGATGGTGTGGGAAACCGCCACAAAGATTCAAGATCTGCCGAACTCCAAAATGAACCCCCCTATTTGTCCAGACACATAGAAGCTGTTGCTCAGAACATAACTGAATGTTCTTTCATGTTCCCTATTGCTGTACAATGTTCTTATCAGTTGCAGGATCAGATTCTAAATGTGCTCTGTGGCAAAATTACACACAGGCATTCCCTACATTGTTTTCTGATGGTGTCACTGGACACAGACCTGGGCGTGGCTTATTCGTGTCAGCCGATCATACTGTGCCTCTTCCATTGATTGTCATGCAGATCATCAAACATGTGGTGGAAAGCAGTGTTTGAAATCCTGTGCCAAGAGGTGGCTATGCAGCCACATTTTAGATTGTCATTTAAATTATTTATTATAGGTGGAGAGTGACACCTCCATGACATCTGAAAGCTTTAATGAAATGTTAGAATTAAAAATAATAACTTCATATAACATCTACACTTAATGCGATATACTGTGGGTGTTATTTATGTTTTTTGGATAAAGTCTAGAAAACGGCCATACTGTATGTTTGTTTATGTAATTATTTATTTGTCTATTTGCCTATAAGAAGACTGCAGTGGAAACCAACAATTCTGTAACAACACAACAAGCAATTTCTGTCGAGTCACACATCTAAATGTTTTAGGCAGACTTCATTTTGGTGATTTTATTGGGGTAAAATAAGAAAAAAGAAAATTCGGATTGATGGGATTTTTTCCTCTACGCAATATACCACATTTAAGTATTTACACATATAAAGGTGGGGTAAGTGATTTCTGGTAGCCAATGTTGACATTTGAAGTCACCAAAACAAACACGCCCCCTACTAGGGCTTTACTGACGAGATGCGCATGAGAATCTCATGCGATTAATTGCACAGCCCTAGCCCCTACCACAAAAGTGTCTCGCCCCTATTTTGATAGCTCCGCCCCACACATACATACGGCAACGATTATTTCTGTGAAACCAATGTTACTCATCTATCGAGAAGAAACAAAGCAACCTCGGCGTCCGATCGCAGGCCTTCCTGTTCCTTGAGTTCTCTCCAGCACTGGAAACTTGATCCGATATTTACACGGGTCCTACTTCTTGCATTATCGATTTATGACATATTAACACAAATTTCAAATGATTTTCAACGGTCGCTTTCTTGCATCCAGTGTAGACAGACCGAGACAGGACAACTGTTGCGTCCGGTGTAGACACGTTGTAAGCCTTCTTTTGTTCTGCAGACGTTTTCCTCTTTTGTTTTTTATCCGCCATATCTGATTTCTGTCGTCGCTCGGCTAATGTCCGTCATGTGCACTGAGCGCTCTCTCCTCTGCATCATGAGTAGACACGCCCCTTACTGCTGATTGGTTACAAGTTTGTTTTGGTACTGGGCCCGACTCAAGTTTTCTAAAGCGTTTTTGAAAAAATGCATACCCCACCTTTAAGATATTGACTATAACTTGGTTGTGTAAAACTCTATAAATAAGGCTTGACTTGACTTGTGTGTGTTATGTCTGATATAATGTTTTAGTTATCTGTTTTGTTTATTTATATTTGTTTATTTAGTGTTCTACTGCTAACTAATAGCAGTTTGGTTCTAGCTGTAGAACTTTAGACTATAAATACGACGTGTGTGTGTGTGTGTGTGTGTGTGTGTGTGTGTGTGTGTGTGTGTGTGTGTGTGTGTGTGTGTGTGTGTGTGTGTGTGTGTTTCTATTTTTCTCCCTTATTTAATTAAATTAATTAATGAATTTTTAAATACCAAGAAGGATTTTTTTAGCTTTGATCTATTTCAGCACTAATGAAAGGTTGTAACATTAATACTCTTCCATGAAAAAATATGTTTATTCTTAAATGTATTAAATTACAAATGATAATATAAATATTGAAAATAATTACTTAAAAATAGTACAATAAGAATATATACACACATTTAATAAACCTAACTAATAAAAATATATGTAAATAAAATGAGTTAAAATGACTGTATAAAATAATTCTCAGGTAGTACAGACCAATATTTGAGCTTTTTAAATTTATTTTCACTCTTGACTTCTGCCGATGCAGACAGCAGAAAGGCTCCTTGCATCCTCGTTACTGTTTATTGCATAAATCATGTCTGACCCTTGTCTTGGCTCAAACACAGGTGAAGGCCAGAGATGAAGCTTCTATTCCTCTTGTGTCACGTCTGCATTAGAGATCATGACGCTCCCCCTTCTCATGCACGCAAACACAAATCACAAGCCTTCTATTTCCCATGAAGACCTTGAAGACCAGGAGGAGAGCAGATTACATTATTATCACTACAGAGCCCTTCCTCCTCCCCTCAGCTCCAGAGTAAAACAAAGCCCTTGTCTCTTACAAGCACCTTATTGTACAAGGCTGTGCTGAGTCTATTTTTCCATAAATTAATGATTGGAGGAGGTGATCAATATATCAATGGTACAGTCTTTATGTCAGCAGCCTCTCTTTGTGTTGATGCTGTGTGGGTCATCGTACAGCGTAATGATGCAATTATTGATTAGTATTTAAAAGCTAATCCATATGATATATTTTCTCATGAGTTTGCATCTGTAGGCTCATGGCCTGTTTTCTGTCTGTTTTTTTTTCACAACTTGTGGACAAGCACTATACATTTGTTAATCAGCATGACATGTATTCAGGGCTCTACTGCCTGATGGCGAGTGTGAAAGAAGTTTTGGACAGTTGACGGATTTGTCATTGGCCCAATCAGGCCACTGTTGCGCGTCATCATGAAAGGTTATCATTTGCACGTTTATATGCCTTGCAAATTTAAATGTTCGATTGGTTTTAACACATTCAAGCGCAAAAAGATGTGCAAGAGAACTCAGTTTAGTATTCTGTTCTGTGTACAGCATGCACATAGACAGGCACGTTTCTGACAATACATGAGCCCTAATTAAGTTATCTTTTCATGACTTGACAAGCGTGTTCTTTGAGCACAGCGCGCATGCAGAGAGACAAATACATACAAAAGTATATCAAAATACCCGTCTTGGCGAGCATCCTTGAAAGAAGTCGGGTACCTCTTAAGTGAAGTTCAATAGCTTAAAAAGAAGTCAGATGTGTATCACTCTTTTGGGTCCATGCATTGTGTTTAAAGTGATTTTTATGTTAATCAAAAAGAGAGTATGAGAGAATCACTTACTTTTGTAGCTTTTTCAATGACTAATCTATATTTAATTTATACAGTGAAGAATATGACTATTCAATTTCTGTACTTGAACACGAACCCAAAAAACTAAAGCATTGCTTAATTTGTATCTTTGTTCTATTTATTTATTTATTTTTGCTGTTGCTTGTAATGTGTATGTTATTATTTCTCATTTGTTAGTATTTACCAACTATTCAACTTTATATTTAAGTTAGAAATTGGAATCAAGAATTTTACAATTTAACTGATATTTCAATTGATATTTGAATACAAGATAACAGGGTCAAAAACAATAATAACAACAACTATTTTGTTTTTTTTTGTGGCAGGGCCAGTGAAAATGTTGGCAGGGCAAAAAAATAAAAATTGAACCACTGGCCCGACCAGGGCTTCATTTCCCTAAAGCATTGTTAGCCTAAATACATCGTAGACCCTTTGCCACTAATGGAGCTACGATCAACTTATACTTACAGTGCTTTTGGAAAACCCAGCCCTGGCCAGGAGAAAAAAACTTAGCCCTATTGTAGGTTTAGTAAATGTGTTTTCTGAAAATGGTTTGTGTTGCAGCCAAATGGTACATTTGTACCACAAAAATAAACATGTTTATGATTTTAATTATTTACCCATTTACATTTATAATTATATAGTCATCTTATAAACCCTTAAGTAGTGACATGTTTTTTTAAAGCTGAATGTGGTGATGGCTTTTTCATTTTAATGTTTTTAAAGAAGTATTTAAGTTTGCTTCATTTTCATTATATATATTATAATAATGATTTAGTTTTTTGGGATATCGTCGTAATTTTCAGGCATTAGTCATCCACTTAATGTTTTTTCTTGTCAGTTCTTTTATGTCATTAATTTTTCTAGTGTAGTCCCAACCTGTGATTTCTAATTTATCATGTTATGAGCCATTTAATCTGAAAGCATGACTCCTATCAGCATTTCTGTTTCATGTAAAGAAAATGTTTGGGAGTGCACGCCATCCATCATACACACACCCAAGACTTATGTCACATGAATTGTGTTCAAAAGTTGTTCTCTAGCCCATTTATGGGGACACATTGAATAACTGAATTAACCCAGAGATGGATTAATTCCCTTAAAGCTTGCTTATCTATCATGATTAGCTGTCCCATTTGTATAGGCAATGGGAGACAGGTGGAATGTTATGTTGTAAAACATGGTTTCATAAGAGCTTCTGATACGTTAGCGTAGGTTGTAATTAATTCTGAGGGAGCGGCAAGAAATGACATATGAAAGAGTTCTGTTTTGTTGCTAATTTCAACAGGAGACATCAGGCAGGATATCTCTCATGATAAAAGATTAACAGTGATTATAAGCTGATTCAGCCAAATGATTTCATGTATGACTGAATCTGAATTCTATAGGACCAGAGGGCATGTGGCTTTGAAGAAACAAAAATGAAGGGAAAGCTTGTAATAATATGGCTGAGTCATCGTGTAACAACTGAAGGCAACACTAGAAAAAAGAAAATAGTACATGAGTAGGAGAGGTGTGTATTCTTCACTAACCTTTAACCTTTGCAGACACACGCCTTTCATACATGTGCGTGCAAATGGAAAGCTCTTTTATACACCTAAATTGAAAATTACTTAAAAAGAGAAAGAGAAAGTGTGTCTTGTATCAATAAATGTGCAATGTTTGGAGGTTTTTCTCATGTCAGTATCACTGATACCAATACTACTGATGTCTCTATCTCTATATAATTGTTTTCCCCCTAATATTTAACCTTTGATTATAGCCATTCAGCATTACAGTATAATTGAGTTATCAATTGTAACATTTATTAGACTTGAAAAAATAACTTAGAATTTAAGTGAACTTAAAACAATATTCACACAAACCTATTATAATAAATGTCATATTTTTAGATAACTGTGCCCTTCAGCAGAAATATACAGAAATTGAATAAAGTTATCAAAAACTACATTCTGAATTAAATATAGATGAACCCCTTAAAGCTAGAAAAAATATTAATTTACTCTTTTTTTTCTTTTTTTTTTTCTTTTCTCTCTGATTGACAAATATCCCAGGCAGCAGCTGGTTATTAGGTTATTTGCCTGCTGTTGCTTTAAGAGCTGCTGCTAAACGTGACGCAAATCTGACACTCATCGTATTTTCTCTCAACTCTCTTTACCTTTTCTGACTCACTTCAGGTTTTAAAGACTTCAAGTCTCTACTAATAAACTGATGAGTTTAATTGGGTGTGTTAGATGAGGGAGACAGTGCTGGTCTGCTCCGGGACAGTTTTGAAAACCATTTCAGAGACGTTCTTAAATCTGACTCATGTATAACAAATTACATGCACGCAGTTTTAAGGCAGCTTTAATTGCCTTTTTGGTAACTTCATGACTTAACTGACCATAACATTGCATGCATTTAGTTTTTTTTTGCGCTTTGATATGAAATGATACAGGCTACAGCACGCGCCGGTGTTGTGCCAAATTCTGCACCCCTGCCAGATTATGCACCCCTTCGTTGAAGTCGCTGCCTGATTGCCTAATCCCAACCCCACCCCTAATCCTAACCCCTCCCCCACACCAACTCACCAGAACACCAATGTTCTCAGTGCCACTGCGCTCAACAAGGCAGCCCAAACGACGCAACAGGCAACGTGCTGTCTGCCCCGCGATAACCTCCCCTTGCTGGGGTGCGTCGAAAGACAATGATCGTGTATCAACAATATCCTGAGATATTGTCAAAAACATTAATTATTGGCAATATTAAGAGTATTTGGCATTTCCTGTTAATGTATGCATGTTACATTCTTATTTTTATTAGGTCTGTTATTATTATGAAGTTAATTTTATTATTAAATTAAAAGTACAATTAATTTCCCCCGCAATAATTACCTCATAACTGACGCGCTGCGAGAATTAGATTAGGCTATATTTACTCCTCAATTAAAAAAAGGTATTTTAAAACAGGTCTATTAGGCTATCTACAATGAATTATAGTCCTATAATTAAAATATTAACACTGCAGTCATCAATAAAAATCAATGAAAAAAAAAGCTTTTATTTAAATCACCGACTTTCAAAAACAACCTGTTTAACACGAAATACGTTTCTTCTAATGTTGTTTTCACTATGTACGGGCCACAAGAGAAATATTAAGTGAATAAATGAAAACAGCTGTAGCCTATACCGATGTCAGCATGTTGAAGTAGATTCGTCTCTCTTTGTCTCTGAGAGAATAAGTGTTATCAGACGCCGAAAGCTCCGTCATTACTCCGTCATTCCGTTTGTACTTTCACTTTCTGCTTATAGTGAATTGACTGAGATTAAGATGTTCACCGGCATAAATATTGTGCAAAGTTTGCATGTGTGTGATATCCATTGGCTCGCCTTCATGGTTTAAAACAGAAATATTTCAAACATTATGACGTAACAAATTTCCCCGCCCCCCCCCGTATCGAAAACGTACCGAACCATAACACCACTGTGTCGTATCGAACCGAACCGTGAATTTTGTGAACCGTTACACCCCTGATAGATAGATAGATAGATAGATAGATAGATAGATAGATAGATAGATAGATAGATAGATAGATAGATAGATAGATAGAAAAGCAAAACTAAAACATTGGTGCGTAAAGTGTAAATATGATGTGTCATCAGAATTTCTGTCCTTCCTAATAGGCTAGTCATAACTTAGATTAAATGCCTCTAATCTGATCAATTTTGTCAAATCCAGCAATTAGTTCTTCTTCAGAAGCACTTATTTTATTAGTTCAGTACTTGGTTTCCAGGAGGATTGATAAAACAGATGTGTTCATAAAGCCAGTCAATCAGATTAGAGCTTGCCAGGTCATGCAAGCTTTCCAGTTTTATGTGTATAATCCATCAGACATTCATTAAACAGACTCTGCAGCTGTAACTAGTACACATTCCACTCTCAACACCATATCGAAACATACACCTCTTTATTTTACGTATTTACAACACCAGACTGAAAGATAGAGCACAAAAGGCCTGTACAACTTTGCATTTCAAAAGCATCTTTTATGGCTTTATATAGTTAATGAATAATCATCTTTTATTGCTTTATATAGTTAATGAATAATCAAAAATGCAATGTATAGTTGGGTCATATGGTACATACTAGATTCAGATTTTATTTTGCATTATAAATCTTTATCAGTTGCTCCTCGGTCATCACTATAGAGTTTATGGGCCTATCACTTTTAATAGTCTTATGAAAAATCCAACAATCAGCCCTGTCTGATACTGTATGTGCAAGCTGATAAATCCAGTATTTAGCGGCTGTAAGTTCAGGCCCTTACTTTCTCTATACATCCTCTCAAAGGTCGGGTTGGAAATAGACATAAAGCCACGGACTGTAATCCAGGACCAGTGTACTGCCACGAGAAAAGACAAAGCTTTGATGGATGGGTAGTACATGCTTTTACATTAAATTATTGATGGAAAACAAACATGCAGAAACCATCCTGGTCAGACTATGTATAATTCATAAGGCTCTGCTTGAGTGATTATGAAGATTTGCTGTGTTTTTGACTTGTGATTAAAGAGTGAAATGTGAGTGCTGAGCAGTTTTCCGCCTAATCCCTTAATTGCACTATGGGGGTTTGCCATTAAAGTGTCTTAAACTCTGTCAAACTACCCACATTCCCTTTTTTCTTTCTTTTACCTCTGCATGAATGAGGTCAAACTGTGGTTCTAGCACAGTGAATTTCATTCAAGTCAAAGGTAAAATTATCAGAAACAGATGTGATGAAGTAACAGATGCAAAGACTGAAAAAGGGTCTTATTCGGTTGCCCTTTTACATCCGATAATCTCTGTGGAACTTGAGGTCAGGCAGAGCAGCTTCAGGCGTCTTTTGCAATCTCATGGAAAAAGCGTTAGTCCTCAGATCACACAGTAAAACACAATGGTGAAGGACGGTTGATGGACCATCCCACATTCTCCCCTGTGGCACTTCACTATCCTGATGAAAGCAGAAGAAGCGGTTGATTTTTGAGCCAGGATTGCATGATATGGCGACTTACACTGACTAGTCCAAACATGTGAATGTGAATAGTTTTTTTTATTTTTATATATATATATATATATATATTAGGGTTGTCAGTTTAGCGCGTTAACTTAATTAATTAATTTTTTTTAAATTACGTGATTCAAATATTTTAACGCAGTTAACGCACTGGCCCCGCCCCCAGACCTGTACATAATCTTACATTTCATATAGTTGAGTGTTGACAAATATGATGCAGGGCAACAACTTCATGAATGCAATTATGCCATAAAATTCAATATATTGGTGCAAAAAATGCCCGTTTGAGTTTTTTCTCATATTTATATATATCACACAAGCAGCAAGAGCAATATCACACGAGTGCTGATTTTGTCCCGATCTATCACAAGCTTAAATATGATTATACAAAAGTTACACTACATTTCACTTCTGATTATACACTGTATAATTTTTTATGTGACAAATAAAGAAACCTTGAACCTTGAAGTTCAGTAAATAAGAAGTAGATATTGTGTTATATTTTAAACACAATTTTATGTGTTTTTGCTCGACCATCGGGTCTTCATCAGGCACAAATAACAAACTGAGGTACAACTCTTTTTAACTCTTTATAAGTAACAGGTGATCATCCTAATTAGGCACGTTCAGTCACTGTGTGGGTGTAACCTACTCCCACAAGACAAGAACGAGAGGAAAAAAGAATAAGCATACAAGCTTATTGTCCTGCACCTGAGCCCTATTTGGGTTTGTGCAACTTTCTTACACTTTGACGGTTATTCAAAGGCCCATCTATAAAGAGAGCTTATTCCTGAATGAATCAGCTATTTTAATGAATGAATGACTCATAAAGACATATACCGCCACCTTCTGGCAGATTTAGTTTGTTATTTAGAGTATCATTTCATAAAAAAAGATATATAATATAAAAAAACATTAAAGGTATAGTTCACCCAACATTTTTTTATCATTTCATCATTTCCTTAACCTCATGTTGTTTCAAACCTTTCTTTTGTGGAACATAAACGAAGGTATTTTGAAGACTGTTGTAACAAAGCTGTTTTGGTTACCAGTGACTTTCATTGTATGAACAAAAAATACTGAGATGTTTCTCAAATTATCTTCTTTTATGGTCCATAGTTTATGTTAGGCTGTGGTAGCCTAAATGCTATGTGGACTCAAGTAAAATATATATTTCTAAAGCTACAATCTGTAATGTCTAATTGATACTTTCTCATTTAACACAAAAATAGCTTTAAATAATCTTTTGTGGGTATTTTCACAGTCAAAATTAATTTGATTAATTAATCGGAACATCGTGTAATTAATTAGATTAAAAACTTTAATCGACTGACAGCCCTAATATATATATTTTAGTGCTGGGCAAAGATTATATAATTAATCGCGTCCGAAATTAACGTTTTTGTGTATATTTAGTATGTATATATAAATACACACACATGCATGTATATATTTAAGAAAAATATGTTATGTTTATATATGAAATATATTTATATATAATATAAATCATATGAATATAAATATATACATGTAAATATTTTCTAAATATAAACTGTATGTGTGTGTCTTTATATATACATAAATATAAATATTATACATATATATAAATATACACATTACACACACACATATATTATGTAAACAACATTTTTATTTTGGATGTGATTAATCGTTATTATGTAATAACTAATATTTTTTATTATGTACAAAATTAAATATTATATTTTCTCCTTAAACAGTTTAAAAGATGAATAGATTATAAGTTGTAATATGTGACTTTGATCCACACATACTAGAATCTTGTGAAGGTTTCTGAGAGATAACTGTTCACATACTAGAATCTCTAAATCAAGTGAAGGGTTTGAGAGCTAGTGTGAATGGTCGGCCATGTTTGAACTAAATCAAGAGCACCTTTAAAAGATAAAGGACTGACTGAAGCTAGTGTGAATGTGGCCTTACATGAAATGTGTGAAAATTCCACAGAAATCTCTATATTCTGCTGCTCAATTACTTGATTTAATAATGTAAGATAATTTATGTTTAAAAACAAAAATAATTCTAATTTATTATGTGATTTATTTAGACAAAAAAAAATGATTTATTATTTTGATATAAGTTTACAACGTCCATAATTATAACAAAATAAGAGCAGCATTTATAATAAATATTACATTTATAATAAAAGTTTTGTCATTATTTTAAATATTATAGCAATATTTGTAGAACTCAAAATACAATTCCAATACAATACAATGAATTCCCACAGCAGTTTTGTACATCATGACACTATGCCAGTCAGATTTAGTCTGGGCAAAGGTCCACGCTAAACGCAGAAGGGCCTTTCTCACACCTCCCACAGGGGCACCCTGTGCTGGCCCAGTAAAATAACACTTAGCTCTGCCAGTACATGCTCAACTCACTTCCACTTTATCCAGTCCATCAGCTCAAGTACCCGGGCAAATCCCATTAGGAGGAACTCCATCAAGGAAAGACAAAGATCAGCTCTTCATATTAGCTTACACATCTCATTATGTCAGCTGAGCTTGCTGCAGAGCTGTGTGTGTGTGTGTGTGTGTGTGTGTGTGTGTGTGTGTGTGTGTGTGTGTGTGTGTGCGTGTGTGTGTGTGTGTGTGTGTGTGTGTGTGTGCGTGTGTGTGTGTGTGTGTGTGTGTGTGTGTGTGTGTGCGTGCGTGCGTGCGTGCGTGCGCGCGTGTGTGTGTGTTTGTGTAATGGAATGGAAGCAGCACTGGCAGTCAGCCAGTTTGGTTCAGTGCCAGCGTGACCAGTCGTGTTGTTCTCTAATTAACTCCTGTTCCCTTGCGTCGGTGCTTCTCACACACTCACACTCAAACACACACAGGCACATTAAGCCCAGCAGTTTCCCAGGAGTTCTGGAACCCGATGCGCACACACACGTGTCCACACACTATCAGTGCCACACACAATGAAGAAGCTTCTTGTGATCAATTCTGTTGTCATGGGATTTTTTTCTCTGGTATTGATGCTTGTTAATTAGTGGTTTGTTAGCACAGATGGTGATTGTTATCCTTAAAATAATTTTTGTTCTTAATCTCACAGTGCTCAATAATACCAGTCATTAAAGAAAATATACAGCACTCACATTTTCTGAGCTTCAGTACTACTAGTCTTAGTTTAACCTTACATGAGAGACAATGTACGGCTGGTCATTATCATAAAATACACCCTCACTGGGCAACCAGATCACCCTGAAGGATTGTTTTTCAGTAATGACCATCTGACTGTATATTATCTGGCTTTTTACACAGCTATTTACTAAATGAATGAATAAATGGACATGAAATATTGATTTTAATTAAAATTATTTTATAATGTGAGAATAAAGAGACTGCAGAGTGCTTTTAGAGCCATGAAACTAACCCAGTGTAGAAAGACAGTTACACAGTTTAGCATACTGCTTCTCAATCAAGATAACATGATAAAATAAAAACAAAACAAACATCTTTTAATAAGATAAAACAACAAAAAATCAAGATAGCACTTATTGTAATTAAAAAATATATATTTGAAGTATATTTAAATAATTAATACAGTCTCATAACTCCTTAGGAATTTTATTCTTTGTATGAATATATTTTTTTCGAATTATTTTATCTACAATATTTTACTGCAATAATCTGCTTCTTGTGGGCAACAAAAATGTTGAGAACAACTGGTTTAACATTCCATTATACAAAAATAGTTGACAGCAGAATGCCACGATTGACCAACCACAATGAGTTATTTGAAAAAGATGTTTTGCAAAAATTATAATGAAAATATATCTACAAATATAAGTTATTTTACTGTGCCTCATTTCTAAATGATAATACCTTGCATTTTTGTCTTTCATCTGTGCTGTTAGCCAGACCTTTGAATGAGTACACCCACGAGTATTACACTGGGTGTGTGTTATTTGCAAGGTCACAGAGGTTATGAGGTGTAGAACTAAAAGAATTTCCAAACTTTTAGGTCAACAGTCAGTCGCTCTGCTGAGCCTCCAGCTTTTGATGTGACATGTAGCAGCTCGAGACTGCCTAAAGCTCCTCTTAAAGTGGGTTCAAAGTCATAGCCAAGCTCCCTCTTCATTGCTTTTGACAAAACGAGCGGTGTGTGTGTGTTTGTGTTTTCAGTCACAAAGAATGTCACCCTGTCACTGGCCCACCTACCTGGTTTGAGGATTGTGAAACAATGTCTATAGCATGTCTCTCTTGGACACTGTTTGTATAAACACAAGAAAAGTGTATGTTTTTTTTTCTACTCCCAGTCTGAAAGTCAATGTCCTTGATTTATTGGTATGGTTTTGTTTTGAAAGAGCTGATAAAAATGTCTTGATAGAAGTGAAAGGTTTCAGTCGTGTGTGATCATTTATTGTATTGTGAAGAGCTCCCTCTACTGAAATCCTGGCGAGATACTTCTTTGAGCAATACAGGGATGCATTGAGATCTAGATTAAACGCGTACAAAGGTTTTACTTGTGTTCTGAATAATAATGTATAAGTATGAATAATTTTTTCACTAAAAATTACTCAAACATATTTTTCATCGTCCACTCATACATACTTTTGCCCATACATGTTGAACCTGTAGTTGCTGAAGGTTGAGTCAGGGTGTGATCACATAGTGTCGCAGAAGCCTTGGGGGTTTTACACTATAAGCAGCTTGTGTTATCTGACACTACGAGGAATCATTGAGACGCTTCGTAATGATCACACACACACACACACACACACACACACACACACACACACACACACACACACACACACACACACACACACACACACACACACACACACACACACATGTGCTCAGCTACTGAGTAAATCAGTAAGACCAGACAGGCTTACAAGTGACATATATATGTGACTTCTTTGCATGTAGTGAGGTTTGAATTAATAAACAGTCAGTTTAATTGAGGCATTTAAAATATATATATTTTATATTTATTATTATTATTAGTTAAGAAAAAACAGCTTAAATGGAATTACTAATGAGTTATATACAGTGCAGTTTAAATTCTGAGATCAGGGAAAAGCATAAATTTAGCATTTTTCAAACTTGATTTTTATTGCACATTATATCATTAAAAATAAATGTCATTATGTAAAATTAATTATTTGGATTGTCTCCCTTTGTCCTTTAGCACTCGAGCAACATAATCTCCACATGTTTGTTTAAAACTAAAAATAGCTGGGTTAAAAACAATCCAGTGCTGGGTGAAGTATGGACAAACCCAGCGATTGGGTTGTTTTGACCCAGTGGTTTGGTGAAATGTTTAACCCCACCTTCTGGGTAGTTTTATTTAACTCAACTATTGCTTACAAATTGCTGTATTTCTTGTGTAACATGAACCCAAAATAGGTTGGAAATTAGCAATTATTAATTAATAATAAATTAACATTATACATTGAATAAATAATTAAATAATACAAAACCTGTTATTGCTTATTAATAAATGTTCACCTTTTGATTGTTGCTGATGCCTCTAGTAATTATGTGTCTGATTTTTAATGTAAAACCTATTTTGGGGTCATTTTAAGCCAGCTACATAGTGATTTTGAGTTAAACATTTAACCCAACCGCTGGGTCAAAACCACCCAGTTGCTGGGTTTGTCCTTGTTTTACCCAGCGCTGGGTTCTGGGTTGTATTTAACCCAGCGTATTTTTTAAATCAAATTCTCCAGCTGTAAGGAATGATTTGAAAACATCTGTTATTTGAGTAGTGACTAGGGTTGGGCGATGTCTACAGTGAAACATCGCGATGGATGATGGCATGGGGGTGGGGAGGGAGATGGGCGTGAATCCGTATTCAGAAAGGCACGGAAAACAAATGACGATTGCAAATGGTTGCTTGTTACATTACAGTACATAAAATTTCACTTACCACATAAACAGAGTAAGGAGAGATGACTAAGGACGAGGGCATATGATTTGCAGATCCTGAGCACAACAGACAAACATCTAATCCTGTAAAATGTGTGGTAAGTACTGCCGCTCCAGAGTATAAACAGAGTATGTGCGATCGCAAATCTCTAAAGTGAAAGTGAAACTAAAAAGCGATCGTGCATTAAAAAGCAGTTTCAATGCCGGGCATAATATGCCTGATATCCGCAATTTATAGACAGTACCCAATCAATGATATAGCTGCGAGAGAAAGTAGGCTATTCAAATATATATTTTTCTCCCATCTCGTATTTATTCATTTTAGGGGTACCGTAGTACATGTAATTTTCTTACTGAACATGGTATTGGGATGCGGCAGATTGCGGGGGGTATGGTGGGTGGGGGGGGGGGGTCACGATGCCGGCTCAACATTGTGATGTCTATCAGCCATCGACGATAGATGATGACATCGTCTATCGGCCCAACCCTAGAAGTGACCAAGAAATACTTGAGAATCTTATATTTCTTATCGTAATTCCTAACTTCTTATTTGTAATTTTTTTTTACATTTCGTTACATTTAAAAAATATATATATCTTTCAGTTTTTTTGTTTTTTTTTCAGATGACAATTCGATTTTGAATTACAGATTATCAGTGTAGTAACAGACCTTTGGACATGACTGTATGTAATTTAACAAAATAGATTATGCAAAATTATCAGTGCTTTCAAATTGTGAATTATTCCAGTCACACCAAGATTTAGATTCATGGGAGTCTTGTGAGACTACATGCATCAGTGCTCTGCATTCCTGCAGTAATAATGCTGGGAATAGAACTAATATGAGCATAATGGACCACTCAGAGGTGAAGCAGAGCTCTAATGTATTTCCCATCTGTTAATATTTAATGCAATGTTGTAGATGTCATTACTCTTTTGACTTAATTACCCCTTCACTGGTCACCCTGGCTTAGTGATGACCTCTGCAACTGAGAGTGTCACAATTACATAACCTCTTAATGAATCTTAATGATTTACAAATTTACTGTAATGACTACTGGCACTTCAACTGAAGTGGGCAGAGTGTTGGATAGATAATATAGTGGGCAGTGTATTTAAGATGAGAAAAAACGAGAAATGCTGTTTTAAATGTTTCTTTAAATTTGAAAAAAATAAATAAAAACTCTGCGGTGATATCTGCACAAACATATTAAACCCACAGATATAGACAACCACTTAGCAAGGGTAGATTCATTTAAATTAACTTTGATTCAAATGTCAGCTTTGTTGCCATACGTCATGAAAGTATGAAGCATACAGACTTTGTCAGATATCATCTATGCAGGTGACTTGACAGGCTTTACTGCATTTCAGAGCTTCATTCCCGATTAGAGATTTTCTTCGCTTGCCGTGTTTCGAACAGAACGTGTTTTATTTGTGCCGTACGCCTTGGAAATGTCACATATGGGTAAAAGCCTGTTGTGTCTTATTCACACTTTAAACCCACTGTACCTTTTTCTGAGGCATTGATTGCATTGCTCCTTTAATATTGGTGACAGCTAATACACTCCTAAATGATCGGTTATTATCTCCGGGGCCTTGCTCCATGTGCCCCGCTGTTTCCAAAGGTCATCCCTCTGTCTTCCTGTATCGACCTGCTCGCCTGTTAACGTAGCCTAAGACTTATTGAAAGTGAAGGTTGAGGAGCATATTTCCATCAGGTTGCAGTCTTCTCCTTCACGAGACGGCTTTTAAAAGGCTCTTTTGAGCATGTCCATTCAGAGAGAGGGGACAGGATGAGAAAACATAATGGATATGCCAATAAATGGAAAAGAGCCCTTAAAATGCATGTGGTTTTTCCGCTGGTGTGAGTGTATCAGCATCCAGTCTTAATATGATATATTTAACGATAGAAGAGGAGCGCTGTATATGCTTCACACTTAAAGCAAAATCCTCAAAATACTAACAAAGCATCTTCTGCTCGTTTTACAGCTGTACGAACTGGACGATGATGAGAAACGGAAGGAGTTTCTCGATGATCTCTTCAGTTTCATGCAGAAAAGAGGTGAGTGTTGATATGTGCAGCTATTCAGATTGCAAATGTCAGAAGAAGCACACTCCCTCTCACACCCACATTGCAAAACCAGATGGTGCTTTTAAATGAGAATGTTCAGATATGGGTAATTATAAAGCCGGGCTCACACTGTGTGATTTTTTATAAGTCCTATAAGATTGTACTTGTCAGACTGTACGAACATTATGATCATATCACACTATGGGATCTCAGTTGTCATTAATGTCAGATGTTAGACAGTCAAGACGCATTAAAAACGGGTGTGCGCAAGAAAACCTGTCCTGAGTTTTAAATTATCAACCCATACACGTTCAGTGACTGGGAGCTGCGTTGCATGCGGGACCGAAATGTTGGCTATCATGAAAAGTATATGAACGGTGGCAATACCGGCGTATTTAAGAATAGTGTATGCAGCTCTACACACCCACATGAAAACAGTGGCACAACCAGTGTTTATATAGAAAAGGCAACATATCAGATTGAATTCTGTGAGCGGAGGATGGGAGCGCCGAAGTTTATGGCTGATAGAATAATTATCTAGCATTAATTCTGCTCATAGCTGGTTTTGTAAAATGGACACAGTTTGACATTCATCGTAGGGGAAGTCTCACTGCAGGACTGTGCGCCAAATCTTCTGACACTGCCAGAATTTAGTTGGAGGTGAAATTTGATAGCAACAGCCATTAATCGGCTGTCGGTGAACATGTCAAACCAGCGATCAAAGACTACAGATTTTAGCCTAGGATTATAGGAATTTTTTAGGATTTTCAAAATTTGTCTCAGACGACCAAATCGTGGCCAAAATCGCACAGTGTGAGTCGGGCTTAAGGCTTGCTGGTGATATTTTGGATATATTCCACGCAAAATTGTATTTACTCTTCTTGATAGAAAACTAAATAATTTTCTTAACGAGAAAAGACAAGGTTTTCTGTATTTTGTTAAGAATATAACAAGGGACTTCTTTTATATGAACAATTTTAATAAGTAGGTTTGATTATACTTGCGTGCCACCTGTGTTTGAAGACAAAGCATCATAAATGTCTAACCACCCATCTGCAGTCTTGCCAACAATAGAAATACAGGGTTTATTGTTTTAGTAAAGGCTGAGAATGTGTAGATACTATTGTGATAGGCTTTTTCAGGTTTCCTGCTTGAACCGTCTGTTTCTCTGAAGTGTTGCTGCCACTGTGGCGTGTTTCTGCCCCTGATGCTATCTGAAACAACGGCTTCTGCTGTTTGTTTTATAATTACTCTCAGATTATGTGAAAACATTATGTGATCCTGGTAAAGCCTGCCATGGCATCCTTTATTGAGGAGGTCCTCATCATCTGAGGAGTTTTTCCCACCGAGGTGTTTTGCCTTTAACATAATATGAGGAAGTTTGCAGCCTTTGATGAAGACAGGACAGCTATTTTAATGCACCTGTTGTTTATTATGTTTATTTTCACTTAGCCTGTTTTTCCATGGCATAAATTTTATGAATTTCATATGCTGTTTTTATTTTTGTATTTTTGGAGTTTATGGTTTATTGTTCATTGTTTATCCTCTTAGTAAACTATTTTATTTGAAATATACTTTGAGCATTATTGACTGAAAAGTTGTATTATGAACTTATGTGCATTTTGTCTGCAGGACAAACAGAAAGCGCATCAGATTTTTTCTGAGAAAGAAGAATTGGAAAAAACACTCTTGATCCATGAATGGTGACAGATAAGCCTTTCTAACAGTTGAGACTGTGGCTTCCTTACACATTACACTAAAAGTACTTGGCAGTATCTCGACAAAATCTACGTAAATGTATTGTGTGCTGCTGATCTTGCAGCCTGTCAGCAGTACAGTATATATTATTACTAAATAGCTCACAACATTTTGACAGCTGACTATTCAAAACTCATTTCATGCTTTTGACAGTTCATACTATATATCAGGGCTATGATGTAGTTACATCCAGGTGTTGAAGGAGAGATTCAGCTGTACAGTATTAGATTACTTTCATTTCATAAAATTATATTAGTGAATTTAAAATTGTATAACTAATTATATAATTTTATACATTATGTTTCTGTTACAAAAAAGTGCCACATTAAAATTAATGTAGTTAAGATCATTTAAAAAATTACAATAAAGTCATAAAATAAAATGCATAAAATAATAAGCCAAGAATGTGGTCATGAAGTTAAGAATGAAGAATTTATAAAATCTTTAATCTATTCTTACAACATAATAAATGTAGTATTTTGAAAATAGGTTCAAAATGTCTAGTAATATTAAGAAAATAAAGTCTTAGCATTATTAGTTATAATCTTCACATAATGTAACTAATGCAATTAAAAAAATTGTGCTAAATTTTACACAGTATGTTATGTATGGCATGGAAAGTGTCTTTTCTGAAGCTTTCCATACTAGTGACACGTTTTTTGTAATACATTTGTTAATACGTCATGTGTGGCCAAGTCAAACCATATTTGCAAGAGATTTTCGTGTTTTAAGCAGAACCCCATCTTGGTGCTTTGGTTTAGTGTTTGAGGCAGTTACAGGTCACATCTGATTTATTTTTCCTGAGAAGCAACAGATGACAGAGAGGGCTGAGTTGTCATTTAGCTCTTTCTCGTCTGTTTGAATTTGTGATGACAGGAATGCAGGGCAGGTTTTATCGCGGTTCATGCTGTTGTTATTGCGTCATAGGCTAATCCATCTGAGACAGCCAGCGAGGAGTCACCCAGTCTGGTGATGCCATGACATAAAAATGCCTGAATGCAGCAAAGTGAAGCTCTTCCCGTCAGCTCAGGCATGAGATCAAATATAATTAAATCCCTGCTGCCTCTGTTCTTATGCTTGATGTCTAAATCCGTATTGACTTCATCGCTCAGGAAATCAGAACACCCAGTGCACTCATCAAGAGTTCACTTGCATTTATACAGATTGGATAAAATGCGCAAATGTTAGCTATCAGTAATCATTAAACAAAAAGCCAGAGGTTTTAGGATGAAGTCTTTTTCATTACATCTGTTATTGATTTTCATCTCATAAATGTCTTTCAGCACATGATCCAGGTTACCTGGCATACTTGTTTTACTGCTGTGTTGTCAATCATGTCTCCATGGTGTTAAATGGCCAAGAGGCTATTATAGCTGTTATCATACCGTGTAACTGATTGCATGAATAGAATGGGAACTCCCATTTAACTTCCAACATATTAAATTTTGTCACTCAATACGGTGGTTCGTCAGTGACAGTTGAAACTGTTAATCACCAGGGACGAGACTATTGTGACAGAGGATTGACAGTAGCTACTATCCAGCAATACATGCTCAGTTTGGACACTTAAAGGGATAGTTCACCCACAAATAAAAATTACCTAATGATTTACTCACCCTCAAGCCGTCCTAGTTGTATATGACTTTCCTCTTTCAGAGGAATAAATCAGAGTTATATTTAAAAATGTCCTGGCTCTTCCAAGCTTTATAATGGCAGTGAAAAGTGCATCCACCCAATAAAGGACTTCTGAAGTGAATAGCTTCCGCTACCTGTCGTACGCAACAAATGGTTTCGCCACCAAATCCCTTTAACCAATGAAGGCCAAGACATTTTTATTTAGAAATTGCAAGTACATTTTACAAATGTGGAAATCCAGGCTAAAGTCTCAAAATCTAATTATGAGAAAACAAGCATCAACAAGTTTGATTTCTTCCATTAATTTCAATATTTGACATGACCTTACTGAGTCAATATTAAAGATATAAAGGTTACATTTTCACAGAATGTTCTGTACCATATGAAGGATGATTTTTTTTGTAGAAAACAGCAAATCACAAAAAAATGCATTTAGCTGGGATTTCACAGAGAGGGTCACAAATAGTTACAAAGAAGAAGCAAGTAACATGTTGCATTAAACCTAAACATTTTAAGTAGACAGACTGAATTGTAACACATACTCCAGTAAACTTTATTTACAGCTTCGAAAAATCCTTTTGTACGGTGTAGATGCTAATAGACGGGGCAGATCTGGGGTTTGTCTGAAGTATAGAGAAAATTTGTGCTACTGAAAGTCTACTAACATAGATTTTGCTTGTGTTTGTTGTGTATTTTATTGGCAGTCAGGGAGTCAAAGTCACAGTAGTACTAGGAGATATTTTGTCAGTGACTGCTGTTATATTGGTTATGTTAGATTCCACGCTCGTGTAACACATGGTTGCTGCAGGTCCATTTTCCTTCACTTAGCAATATCAGACATCTGTGTGAGCTTCAGCAGTGACAGGTGATAATTTGATGATCCTGAGTCTCTTAGTCTCCTGAGTTTTTTCATTCTAGAGTGAAACCACTTGCTCCTGTGAGAAACGTGTTGCCCCCTCTGAAATAAGGGTGTTCATTGCAGCACACCGTTAGTGGTTTTTCTTGTTTGAAAGGATCATATTACAAATGACATGCTGCATATTATAAATGAGATTTCAAGACATATTTGGAATGAATAAGATTGATGCCATATTGCAATTTGAGACGGAAGTACAAACAGCTGATATCACGTTACAGCTCTTATTAAAAGCTGCACTTGCTGAGAGTGTTTTCCTGAACTTTGTTTTTGCAGCTCTTTGACAAAACATATATTCCCTGGCAAATATTGTCTGTACCACTGCAATGCTTTATGTTGTGTTTATGGAGTAAATGTGTATTATTTTAGAGTGTTTTACTTTAGAATGCGTTTCAGCTGGGGTCGATTATGGTATTGGAGAGGTTTGGTTACATGCTGATATGAATGTCTTCATAAAAATGATAATTCAAAATGAGCACATTATAATCAAACAAACAAGCAATTAATTGGTTTTCCAGATGTTCTGAAATACACTATTGATAGACTAAAACTACAAATATCTGGGGGTGACAGCTTTATGGCTTCATGACTATAAAAATGTTTTGTCAAATGATGTAGGGTAAAATTTAATTGTACTGTTTTTATTATTTGTTGTAATAATTGTAAGTGTGTACTTTTTCATTTTATTTTCATCGCTAAGTGTTTTCTTAACTTGTGGCTTTGTGGTCCTACATTTACATATTAACTGAACGTCTGATGTTGGGTGATCAATAGCCTTATTTTGATATGTTTGACATGAGTGACAGGATGCAAACGATCCACCTGCCGTTATTTTGGTAGGTAAATTTAAGCAGTACACTATAATAGAGAAAAGGTCAATGATCAGTGATACCAAGTTCATATTTAGATCTTTGACAAGTATCGGTTTCACTGCAATCTGAGCTTCAACCTTGTAAAGATTTCAGAATGCAATTAGGACACACTGTCTTACATGTATTTTCAACTGCAGTGTGTATTCCATGGGCCTGAAAATAAATGTTGTATTTGGTGAGTGGCACAGAATTTTGTGTGCGCTTATCTATAATGCAAGATTTTTGAGTTTTAATAATTGGCTTTGTGCAATTAAAAACCTTTTTGGTTGTTTGTTTTTGGTACTGAATGGAGTAGTATTTGTGTTAGATGGGTATAAAAAGCAGTAGTTCACCCCTGAAGAGTGTAAAGAAAATTAAAAATCTATCATCATTTACCCTCATGGTGTTTTTTCTATTGTGAAAAAAGAGAGAATTTTTACTCCATGCAAATATATAAAACAAAAACATAAAGGAAAATGTGTCAAATGACTCTTAAAAGTAGTTCATATGAGTCGGTTTAATTGTATGCAATAGTTTTGTGTAAGGAACAGCCCGAAGTTTAAATGAACAAAGCAATCATTCTCAAAATCAATCTGAAATTAATACTTTTTTTCACCAAGGGTGAATTAATCAAAAGTGACAGTAAAGATATTAAAGTAGCACAACTGTTTTACCAGTGATAATAATGATTATTTCTAAACAATCATGTGACTTTGAAGACTGGAGTAATTGCTGCTGAAAAATTCAGCTTTGCTATGACAGATGTAAATTGCTTTTTACAATATATTAAAATAGAAAACACTTATTTTAAATTGTAATAATATTTTACTGCTTTACAGATATTATTGTTTGAGCAAATAAATGCAGTAATTTTTGTGTTTATTTTTTGTGATTGCTTGAAGAAAAAATGGACAACACAATCTTCAAAATGTCTTCTTTTGTGATTGACTAAATTAAGTGATACATAGTTCATTTTTGTATAGACGAAATGCAATGACGTTCCACATCAGTTCAGTCACAGGGTCAAATATCAGTTTGACGATAGTAAGAAAATGAAAACTTCTCAGCTTCACTATGTGTCCGGAACCGATTAAAAACCAATACACGAAAGGTTCTCCCCCGCTGTGAGTGAATTCGTGCCAGGACTGTTGTCCCCTGTAGGCCTGGCCTGAGACCAGAGGTCACTGGCCTTCCCAGTGTCCCCCGAACCTTGCCATCATCAATCATAACCTGTCAAATACGAATCGTTTGTCGCAAGCCCCTCTGTGTACCGAGATGGCCGTATCTTTTTTCACATCAAAATAGCTGCCTGTATTTCACAGCTCAACACAAACAGTCCTGTGTTTAACTCCACTCATGGAAGAATGTAGATGATATTCCCTGCTTCCCCAGAGAGCTTTATATAGAAAGAAGTATTTATGACCAGCTGTTTGAGACCTGTAAATGAAACATGTACTGCAAATTATACCTCTGTCAAAATGGAGATATCATGTGATTGCAGGAAAGTTTTCAGAAACACGGACTGTTGTTTTATGGTGATTTTATCAGTGAAAACTTTCTTTGTTTGGCGATACTATGGTGGTCTCATTATATGAAGAGAAATGAGATTTAAACAACTGATGTAAATCACTTAATTGTATCCTTTTCTTTTAAGTTGCCTTGATGGCTTCTGACTTGGAGTGATGGGCTCATTTACGACCCCTAATCTTTAAGCAATAGGAACAATGCAAGTGTTATTGCCCATTGTAAACTGATAAATTCCCACTTTGATTCATGATTCCCACTGGGAAGCAACAATAAATTGATCACATCTTAGGGTAGCATCAGCACTTTCTTTTGAATAAATCAATATTCGATGCTTTTATAATTACCTGAAATACTAATGAAGAGAACGAAAGGCCATGAGCCACCTCGAAAGAATGGGTCTTTTAGTTTCTGCAATATTTTCAGTTCTAATTTCACTGTTTTCCATAAGATGGAAGTCGCATTCCCAAAGCACACCCCTGAAATGTGTGGAAATCTCTTCTAAGATTTTTTTTCAAAATCAAGAATGAAAGTATGGATTTTGATGCTGCTTATTTACTACAATTAGCTGCTCCACAAAGTGCTTCTTTTCAGTTGTCTTTCTTTTTAAACATGCACTAAATATGTCTTTGACTATTGCCCTGCATCTCGCTGCTTTTTCAGCACTGGTTATTTAAAAAAAAAGAAACATGTAATCATATTAATCAAAAACATGTATGTATAGAAATAGATGGCTATGCATCTACTTTGTTGCAATTAAAAAAACGTAATGTAGATTTATTTTTAAAAGAATCATTAGTTCGCTAGAGAAATTAAGTCTAGAGAAGAGCATTTTGTGAAATATTATACTATATACTCATTATATTTAACTTTTCCTGTTAGTGATGTCTTAATTATGTAATATATGTTTAAATAAATCTGTTATGAAACAAGACAGCCCGCAACAACTAGACATTTTATAATTTAGAAGTTAATTTAAAAACTGCATTATGTGCAATTTACATGTTTGCATACATACATTTAATAAGTTGAGTGTTGATTAATATATAAACAAATAAATAGTGATTAAATCGTGATGTTAAAACCGGGGTACATGCCGAACCATTATGTTTGTCTACGATTAAACCCGTTACACACTTAATATTAGGGGTGGCAAGGTTTGCGGAAAAAAAACAGAAATTATCACAGCATTGAAAAGTAGCGGTTCTCGACACACACAATAGGTTCAGCACGCATTCTGGCTAGGACCGCAGTATTTCAACATTTAATCTAAAAAATGCACACATATTTTAAGCTTATCATTGAACAATATAAGAAAATGAATTTATACATGTTTATTATTAAATGACACAGTGTAAACAGAATCAGGGACTATTCGGTTTTTACTAATGTGTAACAGAAACGATGTTAACACTTCTGTTGCATATGATGCGCATTCTGGCTTCCCAGTACATTACAACAACAGTGATGAAAGGAAAAAAAGTGGACAAACCATTCACTCTTGTTCAATGCGAGTGCTGTATGCTGGAATATGAGCATTTATTCCATCATCACCCGGGTGCTGATAGCGCACGAGCACAGGTGAGACCTGAACAGCACACGTTGATATCTGTGTTTAAACTAAACTCATGTAAGTGTTTGCCAGTTTAAACATTTAAGAGCCAGAGGACGCAAGCTCGCGCTCATCACTCATCAGAAGCGCGCAAACCCGCGTCTCAGAACGCATGCAAATATTAAGCTCTCTCTGAAGTATTGTGTTTGAATGGAAAAATTCACACAGAAATTGTCAAAATGCCCGTCTTGGATAAGTATCCTATAGCAGACATAGCCGGCTGAACGCACAGTATCAGTGCACTGGATCAGTGCATTCTCTTAAAGTGACAGCGCTTTCTTAATATTCATCAAACAGCAACAACAAAGAAATCACTCACTGCTCTTGATTGAATCGCTTTTGTAACTTTAATAAAGATTATTTAATTTATACAGTCAAATATGCAATGCTGTTTTACATTTGATTACTTTATTCAATTTCTGTACCTAAAAACGAATGCTAGACCTACCTAAAAACCTTTACTTTAAAAAGTATCTTTACTCTATTGTATTTATTTGTGCTGTTGCTTGTAGTTAGACAGATTATTCTTATTTTCTTTATTTTTATTTGACAGTATAGTTTTTCCACAAACATACCGAACTGTACCGAAACCATGACTATAAAACCGTGATACAAACCGAACCGTAAAAACGTTGAACCGTGCCACCCCTACTTAATATATATATATACACACACATTTTTGCAACTAAAGTTGTTTGCCTGGCCTGTCTTTTTCAGCTCAATGTTTATACGTATACTACATTTTCAACCCAGGGTGAGATTACAATTTTTGTAGTGAAATGGAAAGCATGTAGACAAACTTGTTACTAGCTCCTTAGGAAGAATTGCCTGTGTAGCATTTCTTAAACATCATTTTGGATAAAAGCATCTGCCAAATGTATAAATGTACCTATAAAGCTACCTAGTGTTCCTGACAAACACATCATAGAGGAATTACTCAGGCTTGTTGGTCAGTGCAATTTGCCTGTTTTATACACATGGATAAAGTTTTTTACTAGCATTGTGTTTACAAATTAGCCCTTCATTTCATGCTTCGGAAGGCCAAGCAATTGCAGGCACATTGTCCTTCCATTATCTGGCTGAAGTGAATGATTAAAACACAGACTGCTGATGAAGCCAGCCACATAGATGATTGGCCCCAACACCAGCTTATTCCCTTCAGCACATTTTCAATTAAACCTTTTTAGCCAGTGAGCAATTAACAGCAGGCAGCTATTTGAGCTCGGCGAAACGTGTTTCTCTGCACTCCACAATCACCCATTGTCATAATGATGCATGACCCGATCAAATTGTTTGGGATGACAAAAGCTTGTACTGGCCTTTATTCACTGCATCTTATTCAGTGAACTAGAGGAGATGAATACATCAGCTCAGAAATCGAGCGCTCGTAAATCTTGTTTTAAAGACGCTTATCCAGGTTCAGTTTCAGTCCAAAGGTGGCTTTTGTGGAGTCAAGTTTTATTTATTGCTCCAGCCTCATTACGCTCAGCCTTTTGTGCATGGGAATAAATAATTATTTGTGCATTAATGTGTTTTAACTTTTTACATTTGAAGGTTTGTTAAGCAAGGAGTGAGTTAGGAGGGAAGGTTTTGCATTTAGAAAAACAATTAATATATATACCTATACTCTCACACATACACACAGGGGCCAGAAGTGATGTCCGGAGGGGATATTTGCACAAAAGTTGCTTTTAATGGTCACAAAAATTGTTCGATTAAACCAGTAATATGTTATATTGGGAAAAATAAAACACTAAAATTTAAGGTTTAAGGTATTTACTTTTATTGGGGGAAAAGGTAAGAAACAGTTTATGGAATTATGTATTTATTTTACTATGCAAAAAAAAAAAAAGCTCACAGGAAATAAGGAATATATTGATTACAGAACAATCAGATATTACTACAGATATTTCATTAGTTATCCCTTTTTTCTGATTTGCAAAGCCTCCCAAAAACTTTGAAAAAAGTTGAAGAATTGTTTTATTTTGAAGAAGTCACACATTGAGGTGATTTTCTACCTCCTGTCAAAACGCTCACTCGTCTTGTTTGGCCCATTCTGCATGGTGCCTGTTTCACGGTGTTTTGCAATAAATTGGCAGACATTGCTACCATTCAAAATCAGCATATGAGCAATATCTATAGTCAATTAACCAGATTTAGCCTTTATGATAATATCCTCCTTGGTTGCAGAGGACAGATCCTTCGCCTTGAGCATGTACATTAGTTTTACACTCCAGGCACAGCTATGCAATTTGCTTACAAAATTATTAGTACATTTTAATAATATGTGACCTTGGACCACAAAACCAAGTGTCAATTTTCGAAATTGCATATTATAAAAGCTGAACATCTTTCCATTATGTATGGTTTGTTAGGACAATATTTCACTGAGATTTGAAAATTTATTCTGAGGGTTGTCAAAATACTGAGAAAATCGCCTTTAAAGTTGTCCAAATGAAGCATATTACTAAACACAAATAAGTTTTTATATATTTACGGTTATGTACAAAATATTTTCATGGAACATGATTTTTTTAATGATTTTTGGCATAAAATAAAAATCGATAATTTGCACATTTTATACCCCAGCGACTTAAGACTTGGTTTTGTCCAGGATTGAATCTGGCCTCTGATTTTACAGTGTTTCTATACCAAGATCAATCTTATCTAAATTATTTTTATTTAATACGTTTCAGAGTGTTGTTTTTGTACAATAAATATATTTGCACTGTGTTGGATCATTATTTTACTTGATTTCAGGTGTAAAGTATGTGCTTCAAATCAAATCCAGTTAAAAGCCACCACTCTAAAACATTTTAGGTTTTTCAAATCAAGACCCTTGATACTTACTTTTACTTTAGTGACTCGTGTGGTCAGTTTGAGGAGAAGTTAGAAACATCAATCGATTGTTTTAGACGTTTGTGCTACTTTAGATCTAATGCCAGCATTGTCTCAGAGAAAAGGCAGATAAATCTTTAGTTTTAATAGTGTCTCTTAGTTCACATGCCAGAGAGGCTAAATGAAGCCGTAATTACAAGTCTTAATTGATGTGTTTTTACCTTGATAGACCATAGCTCTGCTCTCCTTGCTCTTTTCAGACTGTGGCTCTGCTTGCTGTTGTTTGCTCTATATTTCTCTACGTATTGATTGCTATTATGGCAAATCCAATGGGCACAATAGAACTCTATCAGCAAAATACAGGTTAATTATCTTGAGGTCAGGCGGTCTCAGATGCACACAAAGGGCTTATCCTCTTCGCACATTACAACCTAACATTAAATCGTGAGCACAAATTATCACCAAGGTTTTTTTCCATTCAGCAAATGAACTGGCAGAGGGAAGGAGAGCAGTGTTTAAGCATCGACATTCGAGAGTTTAGATGTTTGGCAACTTTTGTTCTCTTTTAAATAAGCCATTTGCGCTTTATAGTCAAAATTATTATCTCCACTGCTGTTCAGGCTTTATGGTGCATATTAGATCATGATAAATGATTTTCACTTTGAGTGTACATTGTGGAGAATTTTTAATGATTGAGATTTTACTTGTACGTAAATAAGAAGCCACAGGTCTTTCTTTTCACTAAAGCCGAAACAGATAGTGCAGACCTTTGACTGATGGCAAAAAGTGCTATTTTTGCTAAGTGGAGTGGGAAGCTGTCGGACGTTTTACTTATGCTTGACTGATTGGCCTTATAAGCGGCCGAGAGGCTTGTCAATGAGCTTGAGTTAATGGCATTGATTGTGGATATTGTGCTTTTTTCCCCGGCTCCTGCAGGGACTCCAGTGAATCGGATTCCTATCATGGCCAAGCAGGTGTTGGATCTCTACACTCTCTACAAGCTTGTCACCGAAAAAGGCGGCTTAGTGGAAGTCATCAATAAGAAAATATGGCGCGAGATTACCAAAGGCCTGAACCTCCCTACCTCCATCACCAGTGCGGCTTTCACCCTCCGAACACAGTGAGTGAGATAACTTCAGACGGGTACAACCTGTTGATAACGGCCAGTTGATTCTTGTCTATCTTGTCCAATTCAATTATCTGCTTTTGAAATAAAGAGAGTGTATTTGACAGTGTTTGGTAGAAGTAAGAAAGACATAGATTTGGACTGCTTAATTGAGATCCATCAAGCAAACAATAATGCTGTTTAAGCATTGTACATTATTAAATCAGCACAATGTGAATTTAAAAAGACTAGGGCTCGCTATTTAACTTAATAGTACAATTATTACAATTGTCAAAAAATGGCTTTTAGTGTGAAAGAACCTAAAGACTGTAAGACTTAATGTAATGGCTAATTTAGCATATGTATAAAGGCTCAGAACAAAAGAACGCGTTGTGTGTGAACAACCCCTAAGACACGCTGACACACTTGATTGTGAAATGGATTTCTATGGACATTATATTGATTTCTAAAGCTGCTTTTTGAAGTGTAATGTTTCTGACCTTTTTTCTCAAAAATGTGAATGACGTAGTTTGTCTATGCATTGAACATGAATTCAATAAATGATAGGATAACTATGAAATAGATTTACAGTTCAAAATGAAGGCAAAGGGTTTTTGGTGTCAGCTGTCAGGAACATATAGTTAATGTTATGAACTACACCAACCAATGGTTACTCTGTTAAGACAGCTGTGTGAACCGACTTCATACATAACAATCGCTTTGAGATCTTCAGGTCAAAAGTCATTGAAAAGGTGGCTCAGAAATGTGAAGTATGTTCTGAGTAAGGATCCTGAGCATTTATTTCAAGATGCCACTATTTAGGTTTGATGTTTGGGTAACGCTTTAGTATAGTGACCAATTATCACTATTAACTAGTTGCTTTAGCCTTATTAACATATTGGCTGTTTATTAGTACTTAAAAAGCACATATTCAACATCCCTAATCCTACCAATTCCTAAACTTAATAACTACCTTACTAACTATTAATAAGCAGCAAATTAGGAGTTTATTGAGGCAAAAGTCATAGTTAATTGTGTGTTAATGGCGAGAACTATACCTTAAAATAAAGTGTGACCGATATGTACCATTTCAGTGTAACTTAAGTATCTAAACGCTTTTTAGGGCAACTGTAAATTAGCTATAGTGTCATTGTGATTAGGTTATATGTCACAGAACGAGCTTCACATTCTGTCTTTTCTTGTCTACAGGTATATGAAGTACCTCTATCCTTATGAATGTGAAAAGCGGGGACTGAGCTCTCCCGGGGAGCTTCAGGCAGCTATCGACAGCAACCGTCGCGAAGGCCGGAGACAGAGTTATGGCTCCACCCTCTTTAACTACTCCCCCGTTGGTACCCCCACCCTGCTGGCTTCCCCAAAACTCCAGATGCCCCACATCAGCATGCCCACTCCCAACGGCGGGCACATGACTCATACCCCTGGTATTAAGAGAGGTTAGTGTTTGTATTTCCCTTTCTCACAATATGTTTTTTTTCAATGTCAAAATGCTTTAATATTAAGGTGAATTTTTGTGTTTCAAGTATTTTTTTCCCTATATAGTTGAACATCATTTTACCTCCTTTGCACAATAATTCTTTGCTGCATCAATAAAATATTATAGACAACAAAGAACAATAGATCAAATAATAGCATCATAAAATTAAATTAAATGAAAATTAAATTATACAAAAAAACAATAGCATTCTGTTGATTGTTGATTTTTGAAAAGAAAGAGAAAGAAAATGTTATTCCTTATCTGGAAATTGAATGTTGTTATTTTAATTACAACCTCGATCCTCCAAAGGAGAAGTCATCTCTCTTTCACAATAACACTGCCACATCTTACTCACGCTCATTCCACGCTGTGGCCTGAATGATCATCAGAGCGGACAGGAAACAGCTTGCAGGACTTCCTCTTGCCCACTCTGCCAGTTTCCGCATCACACCAGCAGGAGCAATGAAACACAAAGAGACATGGGCTGATTCATGATTCAGTAATGTGTCCATATGGAAAAAGACAAGTCACGCAACTTTTAGGATCAAAGAACCGTACGAATCTGACAGTATTTATAGTGTTTACAGAGCTTTAAATAGATCTCATGACTTGTGTTTCATACTCATACTTCCCTGTGAGGATGGTATTGCAGCATATTTATAAACCTAAATTTGTAGAATATAATGCTGTAATCAGATTATGGAATAACTTCCTTTTAATTTGCAAAAACGTTTTACAATGTACAATTTAAAGTATCATTGAAGTGAAGCAGGTCTACAGTATCAAAATTAATGTCAGATAAATAAAATATTAAAAGAATAACATACACTAACCATTCCAAATGTTAAAAAATTGGGGTCAGCGAGATTTGTTTTTGAAAGAACGAAATGCTTTTATTCAGGAAGGATGGATTAAATTAATCAAAAGTGTGATAGTAAGGACATTTCAAATAGTACAAAAGATTTCTATTTCAAATAAACGTTGTTCTTTTGAACTTTCTATTCATCAAAGAATATTACTCATTATGTATAATAATAAGAAATGTTTTGAGCTGCAAATCAGTATATGAGAATGATTGCTGAAGGATCATGTGACACTGAAGACTGAAGTAATGATGCTGAAAATTCAGTTTTGCCAAAGAAATAAATTACATGTTAAAATTAGGGCCAGCGTTAATAACGCGTTAAAGCAAATTCATTTTAACGTCACTAATTTTATTAACGCAGCGCGTATTTTCTGTTTGACCCGTGGCCCAACCCGTAGTTGGAGAAATGGAGATGCACAGTGTTGCCAACTTAGCAACATTGCTGACCCCTTTAGCAACATTTTTCCCTTAAAAAAAGCGTCCAAACCTTATTTAGTCTGAGAATCGCCGGTACTGCAGCGCGAGGTCTTGCTTTCACAGCGCGCGCACACACACATCTCTCTCTCGCTCGCTCAGTTTCTGTTCAGCGTGCGGCAGCTGGCAGAGAAGAGCAGGGCTTTAATTCCGTTAAACACAGATATTATTTTGCTTGCTTCTCTAATTTTACATGATGCAAGCATAGCCAAAATCACAGAACAGCTATTTTCATTATGTTATGTGTATTTGATTTCATAAAATGATGGCTGGATTATCAGGATTTTTGTGCAGATTAAGATATTGGAAGGGATAGCTGGTTATTTAGTCAATGGATTGCGTTTCAATCACTATTTCATATTCATTCCGTCTTCTGACAACAAAACAGTAAAATATATAAATGAAAACAGTTTTATTGAGAATTTATCTGCATCAAAATACAGTATGTGGGCACAGAGAGGCAAACAAATGCAATAATAAACAATATAGGCTATGTACATTTTGCATGTTCAGAAGTGAGCTGCCCTGTCCTGCAAAAATGTAAACAGGTTTGTGTAAGTAAATTGCTCAGTGCAAAGAAAGAGAAGTAATAGGAACCCGGTATTTCTTTTTTCATGTGTCGAATAGACATGAACAAGTTCTTTGAAAAACATCTATGACCTTTGAAAAATGTCTAGTCTTCATGCTCTATGTTAACTATGGTTTCAATAATAATAAACACACGTTTGCATAAAGCATCCATATTTGTCCATGCCCATGTTGATTAGAGTATTAAAAACTAAAGTATTAATTTAAGGTATGCATTTAGAACAAATAAAAATGTGCGATTAATTGTGATTAATCGCGAGTTAACTCATGACAATAATGCGGTTAATCGCGATTAAATATTTTAATCGATTGACAGCCCTAGTTAAAATATATTAAAATCGAACAGTTATTTATTATATTGTAAAAATAGTAGTTCTGATTAGCTCTCAGTAGTTCTGATTTTACTCAGAAATATGAAGGGAAAAAAGACAGTCTCCAAACAATTTAACAGAAGTGTAAATATAATCACAAAAATAAAATTACAAAAACATTAAATGAATCAACTCCTAACATTGTATTACATACATTTGTGATAAAGGGCTTCTTTTTTCTCAACTGTTATGCTTCACTATTCAGTGTGGCTAAATTAAGCATCGTAAGAATGAGGATATTTCTATGTATAGGGTATAAGTTACTTGTCCACTAATTAAATTAGTAGAACATTTCCAAGATTTAGGACTTAGATTTAGTTGGATGGTCCATTATATTTGTTTTGTTGTTAAAGTGTACTGCCACCTAAAAAAAAGTTTGAAAACTCCTTCATGATGCTTTCTTGCTCCACAGAGGACTCGATGCTGTCCAGCTTCCTGAATAACAGGGTGGGCATCCCTGTGTCTTTGGCCAGCCACCACGGTGCAGCTCAGGCGGCGGCAGCTCAGGCTGCAGCTGCAGCAGCTGTGCAGGCGGCCGCATTGGAGCAGCTGCGGGAGAAGCTGGAGTCTGGAGAGCCACCGGAGAAGAAAGTGATGCTCATGGCAGAGGAGCAGCAGAGGATAATGCAACATGCATTACAGCAGAATCTCTTCGCCATGGCAACCCAGCTACCCATGAACATCAAACTGAACAATAGAGGTGGGTGCAAAGATATGTTCAGTGCTTTCACAAAAATCTCTTTATTGTAATTTACTTCTTTTTTATATACTTTGTAAGGCTCAAATAACGGTAGTCACCCCAAAAATGAAAATGAATTTACTCACCCTCAAGTTGTTCCAAATTAGTTTCTTTCTTCTTTTAAACATAAAATATATTTTTAAGAATTTGGCCAACCCATTGACTTCCATAGTATATTTGTTTCTTAATAGCAATTTGAAAGATGAGTGAAAAGGCAGCAGTTTGTAGACTTGTCTCTAAATATAATATAAATGACAATAAAGTGAATTGTGTCTCCAGAATGACCTATAAAGTAAGTAGTGAGATGAGAGAGCACATTGTGGGTCAAAGAATACAGATTAGGGCAGAGAAGTTTATCACAAATTATCACAAAGCTTCCAGAGTAAAAAGCAATATATTTAAAATGCATTTATTTCATACTAAGTATAGTTCAAATCTGTTGACATTATGAGGATTATATGATCTTTGAATAGCAAGATATTTAAAGGGTTTCTGAAGTGAACTTCCAATAGTTCCACTTCAGCACAAATCATTACACAATGATCAGCGTCACCTGTGAGAGAATAATAAGGGTTTATCAGACATTCTCAAAACAATACGGAAAGTAAATAAAATGTTAATGAATGACAAATAGTATTTTATAGCACTATGACAAGTTGTCTCGTGTCACAGAGAATGATAAGAGTTTATGAAAAAAATAAAACATCTAATTAAGTGGAGATGAATGGTATAACTGATGAAGAAAAGTGATTTCTATCAAGCCGTTTGCCTAATGTTAATGATTTCAGTGCACCTTCATTCACGTAATGACAGAGTGTGTGCCATGATTGCAGGCTGGTCATGAGTAATGTGTTTTTTTGTCTTTTGCATGACTGTTACACTTATACCACCCATAAAACAAGAGCCTCTTTATATGGTGGGAAAATATAGCATAATTCTATAACGCTGGGCAAGACTTTCACACAGAAACACTCTGCAATTGAAAGATTATATTAAATGTTATTTTGTGTTTACCTGCACATCCACAGTAATGACAGAGTGAAAACTAAAAGTCCTGTCAGCCGCTGACTTCTTGGAAATACGAATCCTCATGTGTGCTTTATCCCTTTTTTGGTTCAAAAAATGAATCTAATGGTCTCCTACTTAATGTATTTCTGAGGAATAACTTGTGTGTAATATTAACAGTTTGATTGCAGTGAAGAAATGTTCTATTTATGATACAGACGCCCCATGCTGTTCTCTATCTAGAGAAGTGAAAGCCCCATCTTTTTGAGAGTAGTCACCTCCCTCCCCCCTGCAACTCTTTTAATAAACCCCTCCTTATTCTGTCACTCATGAGTTATCGCCGATAGTTGGTGGCATGCTTCTCTTGCTTCTTGTGTTCCTTTTATAAATGCTCATATTGAGTTTTTCTCTTCCTCGCTCTCTGGCTCCTCTCTTGACAGATGATAGACAAGAGACTGCATTGAACCTGTCTACCAACGGCATTAGCAGCATCAACATGTCAATAGAAATAAATGGGGTTGTCTACACAGGTAAATAGAGCGCCGTTTGCTGATGTAATTGCAGGCAGGAAATTCAATAAGTTATAGCAGCACCCCCGCGCTTAGTCCTCCACACAATTTGATGTCTTTGCTATAAAATCCATCGTAATGAAGTGGCAAGTCCAATAGAGTTAAAAAAGTTAAATATCTTAAAATTGGGCCTGGGCGCCAGGAGGTCGATGGAGCTTATTGTCTTTCGTGCCCGAGAGAAAGGCCCTCCGCCTTAGCTAGATACAGTGCTTGTGCCTGATGTGCGAGAGACAGTAATTACTAGAAGATGGCTCATAAGCTTGCAGGGAACATTTCAGGAGATCAAGTTGAAGTGGCATCTATTTTACCGTTTTTACTGAAGGTTTGTTCCCTGTACAGCTTTGAGGGTTTTCTTTTTTGTTAAGGGTAATGATTTAATACTTTAGTTTAGCACAATTATTTATATTAGAAATAAAAATTGCTTTGTTCATGTTAAAAACCTCAAATAAAATATATTTGAAAAATAATGAGTTTAATCATGTCCTTGCCAAATTGCACTGAGCAGTAGCACAAGAATAAGAAAGGGTCTGTGTGCACAGGATGCATTCTTGTGTGTAAAAAGAGCTAGACAGGGCAGAAATGAATAGAAGCAAATGCATTTAAACATTTAAATGTAACCAATTTCTGGTGCATAATACTGAAAAAAAAATTGAATGGGTACGAAATTAATTAACTAGACCAGAAATTAAAGATCTGTGTGAACAGCAAAGAAGTCTACTTTAGACCGATTGATAAAATGGACTGCCAGTGATAGGCTTATGTTCAAAGGCATGAAAATAAAACAATCTATCATTTGCTTTAATTATGATTTAGTTACCTTCCAATCCTATCATGCCTGAAATTATTCTAAATTCAGGAGAATTCTGTGTGTGTGTGTGTGTGTGTGTGTGTGTGTGTGTGTGTGTGTGTGTGTGTGTGTGTGTGTGTGTGTGTGTGTGTGTGTGTGTGTGTGTGTGTGTGTGTGTTGTGTGTGTGTGTGTGCGTGTGTGTGTGTGTGTGTGTGTGTGTGTGTGTGTGTGTGTGTGTGTGTGGTGTGTGTGTGTGTGTGTGTGTGTGTGATTAATTAATTTGATTCATGAGGATTTAATGGAATTGATTAAAAAATATATTTTCTCTGTCTGTATTGTGCACATTAAAAAAGTCACCAAAATATAGGAACGGCTTGCGCAAGGGGGTGTTGATCACATACCAAAAATTTTTTGTTGAACCTCTGTTTTTGACTTAGTATTATTGCATGATAATTTTTTGTAATCACGTTTATTGCATAAGAATATTTTTGATTGCACTTTAATGTTTTTAATAAATATAAACAAACTGATTTAGTAACTAAACTGCTGATGTTGTGTTATGTAGAGGTGGTTCGGGTGTTCATATGCTTTGAAAGTAACTTTAAATATGTGTCTGCTGACTGCAGGGGTCCTATTTGCCCGTAAGCCAGCCATAGGTTTCATGCCAGGCAGCCAGCGAGTCCATCACCAACACAGCTCTCAGGGAAAGAGCAGCAGCCCAGGGCTCAGCACCCAGATGCAGCCGTCCTCCTCTTCCTCCTCCACCGCCTCCTCACACGGACCAGCCACCTCCCCTTGAGCCCACAACACCTCGCTCAACTCTCCCCCGACGTCAGATAAGGCAGGGTCTTTAGGTCATTCTGCTGGACCAGTTTTTTTTCTGTCTCCTTCAATGTACACTTTTTACCGTTTTTCTAACCCTCGCCCTGCAATCAGGACAGAAGCATCCATCACCGAAAAAACTTCAGTTAAAACAAAATACTGAGAACCGACAGCTGATAGCCGCACATTTGAGGTGTGATACATTTACATATGCAGCAAGTTGCAGCTTGTAATTTTGTTTGTTTTCTGAGGATGCGTTATTCAGCGTGGAGCGACTACAACATACCGCGTGACAATGCCATGAACAAAAGGAGCGGTGTGACGCTCGAGAGGACGGGATGTTCCTCAGACAGTGAATGTTGCATCAAAGCAAGATTCTTCTCTTTCTTTCCTTCACTGTATCTTCATCTGTACCTGTTGCATTCTTGAATCAAACAGCAAGAGCTACTATCAGCTATTACCAAAGAGAATAAGTGTAGCATATTAGTGGTTTATTTGATAACGTTACAATGATTATTGCAGAGTTTTATCACCACCATCACATATCTGATGCCATTGCAAATAATCAGAACGTTACCAAAATTAGTTATCACACTGATATTTTAATATCTTGATTTTAAGCAAAGCACATCCCATTTAACTTGGGCATCAAATAGTCAGGGAGAAAAGGTTATATACTGTATTACTGCTTAAATATATGTTTGTAAAGAAAAGATATCATTATATCATCAGAGCAGTCATCTACACAATCTTTAAAAGACCAGGAGAATCATAAATGCAAGATCGGTCATGTATAGCTTGATATGGAGGAAAGCAGACTTATGTCTCTCGTGACTGGTTTTGGCCTGCGGCTGTCACAAAATATATTCCATTGATTAGTGAGTTAGTTGGGGAACACTTGTCGACAGTGTTTAATGATTTTCCACCACCTCAGCCCATGTTTTATAGTAAAGTGTTCATTAAATGGTTTTGTAGACGGAAAAACAGGTCACTGGTTAATACAGGTTTCAGAAGTCGAGGGTCAATGATATTGCGACGTGTGACTGTGAGCTGGACGTTGATCATAAAAAAATGGTTGAGGTCTTCAACCAAAAAAAGAGAAGCTCTTTAGAAGAAGATAATGTGCTGTGATCGCGCGAGCTCAATGTGGCTCGTCTTAGGCATCAGTTCATGTTGTGAATAGAATCCAGCTTTCATTACGTTTTCAACAATGCACTTGCATTTGAGAGTTCACCTCTCGTCCTTTATTCCATGCTCCTTTTCTTTCTTTCTTTTGCTCACACTCGTGTTTATTTCTTCTTCTTCTCTTTTCTGTTGGTAAGGAAATGGGAGGATATTATTGTCATTTTCTAGAGTTCAGTAGACGATTTCAGGTTGTATTTATTATTACTTCTATTCTCTTCCTTTCATGTTGAAACTTGGGCTGTTTCAGTGCTTTCAGAAACATCGCTTTTATTTAAAGAAAGAAAAAGTCACATTGCAGCCCAATACCTCACAAATCCTGCAAGCCTGTACACAGATAATAGATTATGAAAACAAGATATACCTCATTTATTTCATTTCGATTCTTTTTATTGTGAAGCCACTTGAAAATGTTTTTTCAACAAATCACTGGATTTCTTTTTTTTCTATTTTGTATTGTTTTACCAAAGAAGGGAATATATAATGAACACACATCTACCTCATTTGTTATAGACTGTGCCAACAACATAATCACAGCAGCCAGTTTTTAATCACAGCCTTTCTGGTCTGAATTCACTTTTGCCTGCGTGATTTGTGCTGCAGAACCAGAGGCTGGACCACACGGGGCTCGACACGGCGTCAGTTGCTTTGCTTGTTCGGTTTTTTCTTTCTCGAGATTCTATCTCGAGCTTATTCTTTACAGTATCAGTAGATCTAAAACACATCTTATAGCTCAAGTTAAGCTGCAAGCTTGGGCGTTTAGTTAATTAAAGTGTTTTAGCTTTACGGTTTGCAGCAGTTCCATTGATGCCAGTGTTTGAGTCGTCATTTCTGTTCACAACATAATGTGACTTTCAGAAAATATATAACCTAGTCTAAGTTAAAAGTAACTAAAAAAAACGTTGTCTTTTTTTTATACAGTCAATGCGGAGACGTGATCAGAACAGGACTTATTTTTACAAATACCAAAGATCTGACAATATTCTTGGGTTGACGATTTCCGACCCAATGCTGTCATTCTTAACTTTTAATCTCAAGCAGGAGAAAATATTTGTATTTGATACTGCTGTGGCAAAACTTGATTTTAAGCACTTGGATCAAAATGTTTTCAAAGGAATGAAAAGGCCAAGCTGTATATTCAGTAAGTCTCGGTGCACGGATGGCAATCTAAGAATGTAATAACAGTTTCCAGAGTTTTAGCACAATTAACAGTTAATGAAACGCGTAAACCTGACCATCATTTTGTTGTTGTATGTGCAAGGATTAATGGAAATATATAGTCTATATTTATGTGGAATTACAGAGGGGCACAATCAATGCACAATTGTCTGATTCCTGTTATTCGATGTAATTTACCTCTTGATCAGCGTATGAAGAGACTTATATTTTTCACAGGTGTGGCACAGTCTATTCCTTCACATCGCTGTCTGTTGTCTCTTCAGCTCATGTCACTAGACTGCAGAGATGTTTAGAGCAAATCCTGGACGAACTCTGGAGAAGCAAAAAAACACGAATCAGAGTGAATCCATAACCAAAGCTTTTACAAAACCACGTTCACAGGCTTACTGATGACAAGGTTGGAACATTTGTTCATAAAAAAGACTCATTTTAATAACGATTAAGAAGAAAAAGAATCACTCATGTGCTTAAAGAATATCATGTTGTTTACCTTGTTTAGCTTTGTCAACGATGCTATGCTGGTAGATTTTAGATCCTATTATACGCTGTGTATGAAGCTTATTTTTCTTTTATTCACTTTGGATAAATCCAGTGCATTATGGGAAAGCTGGATTGTGGTGCTCAGGGGTAAAAAAAAAAAGAAGAAAAAACTGGTGAAATTTTTCTTTTTTGTTTTGTTTGTTTGTTTTGCCATTGACTTGTAGCATAACTAGAAATAAAGTACTGCTTTCCACTTTAATGGCCAGTTGAGTTTTTCCTTTGGGTTTAAATATTCATAACTGCTGTAATAAATAAAAGTATTGTTGGGGGGGGTAGTATTGATTTAATATTGGTTAGGAAAAGTTTTGGATAGAAACAAATGGCTGAATATTATAAAATAAAGGTGGAAGCACTTGATGCAGCATAAAAATCATTTGTGACCCTGGACCACAAAACCAGTCATAAGGGTCTTTTTTTGTGTGTGGGGGGGGGGAGATTTTTCTGAATAAATAAGCTTTCCATTGATGTATGGTTTGTTATGATAGGACAATATTTGGCCGAGATACAACTATTTGAATATCAGGAATCAGAGGGTGCAAAAAAATCTAAATATTGAGAAAATCGCCTTTAAATTTTCCAAATGAAGTTCTTAGCAATGCATATTACTAATCAAATATGATATGATTAGTTTGATATATTTGTTAGTTGAGATATGAAATTTGATATATTTACGGTAAGAAATTTACAAAATATCTTCATGGAACATGATCTTTCCTTAATATCCTAATGATTTTTGGCATAAAAGAAAAATCTATAATTTTGACCCATACAATGTATTTTGGCTATTGCTACAAATATACCCCAGTGACTTAAGACTGGTTTTGTGCTCCAGGGTCACATTTATTCTTGTGATAGCAAAGCTAAATTTTCAGCAGCCATTACTCCAGTCTTCAGTGTCACATGATCCTTCAGAAATCATTCTGATATACTGCTTTGGTGCTCAAGAAATATGTATTATTTTTATCAATGCTGAAAGCAGTAGTGTTGCTTAATATTTTAGTGGAAACTGTGATATTGTTCTTTGATGAATAGAAAAAAACAGCATTTGTTTGAAACAGAAAACTCAAACTGAATGCATCTTGTGCTGAATAAAAGTATTAATTTAATTAATGACCCCAAACTTTTGAACAGTGGTATATATTTAGCCAGTATGTGTACTCCCTGGGGATCAAACCCATGACTTTATTGTTGCTAGTTCTACACACTACATGTTGAGCTACAGGAACACGAGTTTATAGACAGATAATGACAATAAATTCTCTATAAATCTGTATACACTTGATTTGAACAAAAGCACACTTTAATCCAGAGTTGAGCCATTAAAAAATGAAAGAAGATTGGAATGCCAATAACAGGTCACTTAATTGTTGATCAGCCGGTGTTTACTGGCAAAGGATTGTGTTAAAAAGCTGTCCACTCAAAAGGCAAATTAAGCGACAAGTGTTCAATAAACGACAAGATGTACACAACAACAAGACAGCCGTCAGTCTCATTATATTCATATTAAAACATAATGAGATTGTTAGGAAAGAGCAGATGGTCCAGAATTTAAACAAGGCTTAGTATTACCGACAGAGCCGACATCAGCAGTTCGATTCCACAGTATAACCAAAGTCAAAACAGAACACAGACAGAGAGAACAAGTTGACTCGGCTGGACAAAGGTCAAAATCCCGCACTGCGAACGCAGGCAATTAAACTAATGATGCCAGGGGTGTGTGCAGCATTGAGCAGCTAAAATGGAGTAAAGATCGCTTCATTAAGGCCCAAGAAGCTGATGTAATTAGGAGTAGGGCCAAGATTAGTGTCTGTCAATGGTTTTGCCTGGGATTTGCGGGTAATAGAGTTATCATTGAGGCTCAGGAGTGTTACATTACACTTCGGAATAAACAAAAACAAATTAGCAGCGTCGTCCAATAATGGGTTATCTTGTCAGAGCCTGACAGAAATCCATGCCCTATAACACAGTGTTAATTTTATGCATCACTGACAAGCACCTTCACAATCAATGGAGGTACTATAAAGTCAGGGAGACCATCAATTCAAGTTCAGGACAGGTAGACAAGGAGCTTTATGAGGCCAGAGTGTATTGGAACCAAAAGTATTGTATTGTTGAAATCATGTTTTCAACTTTATAAACTTTCCTGACCAATTAAATGGCTCGATCCATATAATTACAGCATCAGTATGAAATGAATAACATGGGATTATCTGAATACACTTATGAAGTAATGCTTTGTCTTGTTATACTTTCAGATTCCACAACAAAGATGAATCAAACTAATAGATTTATCATTTCATTTAGGCCACCTCCTTTATGAAACGAAAATATATGGGAATATACTGGAAAATATAATGCATATCACAACATATATTTTTCTCATAATATTCCCATAAGTTACATATTTTACATATGTATCAATATATGGAAAGTGGCAATTCCTCATGTATAATAACCAGTGTTGGGAGTAACAACAGAATTATGTAATTTACAAAATAAATGTAGCTGATATCTGTTACGGTTGCTAAGATTTTTTTTAATTAAATTACAGTTACTTATGAAAATGTAAAGGGAGTATGTGATATGATTGATTTGTTTCCCAAATTGCATTGACAGCTTTAAAACATGAGACACCAAAGTTTCAGGAGTTTAAGACACAGACAAGGACGTCCTAACTTTTATTTCTTATTTAGGTTTGTGTATAAGCTTTTATTTTTTTAGATAATTTTTTTCCCCAGGCATTGCTAGATATCATTGTTTCCTGTCATCGCTATGCAAAGGTTTGATTTAAAAAACAGTATCTATTTACTAGGATTTCCATCCATCCATCCATCCATCTTCTTCCGCTTATCCGGGGCCGGGTCGCGGGGGCAGCAGTCTAAGTAGAGATGCCCAGACTTCCCTCTCCCTAGACACTTCCTCCAGCTCTTCCGGGGGGACACCGAGGCGTTCCCAGGCCAGCCGGGAGACATAGTCTCTCCAGCGTGTCCTAGGTCTTCCCCGGGGCCTCCTCCCGGTGGGACGCGCCCGGAACACCTTCCCGGGAAGGCGTCCAGGAGGCATCCGGAACAGATGCCCGAGCCACCTCAGCTGACCCCTCTCGATGTGGAGGAGCAGCGGCTCTACTCTGAGCTCCTCCCGAGTGACCGAGCTTCTCACCCTATCTCTAAGGGAGCGCCCAGCCACCCTACGGAGAAAGCTCATTTCGGCCGCCTGTATCCGGGATCTTGTCCTTTCGGTCATGACCCAAAGTTCATGACCATAGGTGAGAGTAGGAACGTAGATTGACCGGTAAATTGAGAGCTTCGCCTTGCGGCTCAGCTCTTTCTTCACCACGACAGACCGGTACATCGACCGCATTACTGCAGAAGCTGCACCGATCCGTCTGTCAATCTCCCGTTCCATCCTTCCCTCACTCGTGAACAAGACCCCCAGATACTTGAACTCCTCCACTTGAGGTAGCAACACTCCACCAACCTGTAGTGGGCAAGCCACCCTTTTCCGACTGAGGACCATGGCCTCGGATTTGGAGGTGCTGATTCTCATCCCAACCGCTTCACACTCGGCTGCAAACCGTCCCAGTGCATGCTGAAGGTCCTGGTCTGAGGTGGCCAACGCGACAACATCATCCGCAAAGAGCAGAGACGAAATCGCGTGGCCCCCAAACCCAACACCCTCCGGCCCCTGGCTGCGCCTAAGAATTCTGTCCATAAAAATTATGAACAGAACCGGCGACAAAGGGCAGCCCTGCCGGAGTCCCACATGCACCGGGACAAGTCTGACTTACTGGCGGAATGCGAAACAAGCTTCTGCTCCTGTCGTACAGGGACGGACAGCCCTTAGCAAAGGACCCGGACCCATACTCCCGGAGTACCCTCCACAGGATGCCCGAGGGACACAGTCGAATGCCTTCTCCAAATCCACAAAACACATGTGGATTGGTTGGGAAAACTCCCATGAACCCTCCAGCACCCTAGAGAGGGTATAGAGCTGGTCCAGTGTTCCACGGCCGGGACGAAAACCACACTGTTCCTCCTGAATCGCGAGGTTCTACTATCGGCCGTATTTCCTTTCCAGTATCCTGGCATAGACCTTCCCGGGGAGGCTGAGAAGTGTGATCCCCCTGTAGTTGGAACACACCCTCCGGTCCCCCTTCTTGAAGAGAGGGACCACCACCCCGATCTGCCATCCCAGAGGTACTGTCCCCGACCGCCACGCGATGTTGCAGAGACGTGTCAGCCAGACAGCAGCCCCACAACATCCAGAGGCTTGAAGGTACTCAGGGCGGATCTCATCCACTCCCGGTGCCTTGCCACCGAGGAGTTTCTTGACTACCTCGGTGACTTCAGCCCGGGTGATGGACGAGGCCACCTCCGAGCCCCCAGCCTCTGCTTCCTCAAAGGAAGACGTGACGGCGGGATTGAGGAGATCCTCGAAGTATTCCTTCCACCGTCCGACGACATCCCCAGTTGAGGTCAACAGCCGCCCACCTCCACTGTAAACAGCGTTGGTGGGGCACTGCTTCCCCCTCCTGAGGCGCCGGACGGTTTGCCAGAATCTCTTCGAGGCCAGCCGGTAGTCCTTCTCCATGGCCTCACCGAACTCTTCCCAGGCCCGAGTTTTTGCCTCCACAACCACCCGGGCTGCACTTCGCTTAGCCTGCCGGTACCCGTCAGCTGCCTCAGGAGTCCCACAAGCCAACCAGGCCCGATAGGACTCCTTCTTCAGCTTGACGGCATCCCTTACTTCCGGTGTCCACCACCGGGTTCGGGGATTGCCGCCTCGACAGGCACCGGAGACCTTACGGCCACAGCTCCGAGAGGCCGCGTCGACAATGGAGGAGGAGAACATGGTCCACTCCGACTCAATATCTCCAACCTCCCTCGGGATCCGGTCGAAGCTCCGCCGGAGGTGGGAGTTGAAGATCTCTCTGACAGGGGATTCGGCCAAACGTTCCCAGCAGACCCTTACAGTACGCTTGGGTCTGCCGAGTCTGTCCGGCTTCCTCCCCCGCCATCGGATCCAACTCACCACCAGGTGGTGATCAGTTGACAGCTCCGCCCCTCTCTTCACCCGAGTGTCCAAGACATACGGCCGAAGGTCAGATGAGATGACCACAAAGTCGATCATCGACCTACGACCTAGGGTGTCCTGATGCCACGTGCACTGGTGGACACCCTTATGCTCAAACATGGTGTTCGTTATGGACAAACTGTAACTAGCACAAAAGTCCAATAACTGAACACCACTCAGGTTCAGATCAGGGGGGCCGTTCTTCCCAATCACGCCCCTCCAGGTGTCACTGTCGCTGCCCACGTGGGCGTTGAAGTCCCCCAGTAGAACGAGGGAGTCCCCAGTTGGAGCACTTTCCAGCACCCCTCCCAGAGACACCAAGAAGGCCGGGTACTCAACACTGCCGTTTGGGCCGTAGGCACACACGACAGTGAGAGACCTATCCCCGACCCGTAGGCGCAGGGAAACGACCCTCTCGTTCACCGGGGTAAACTCCAACACATGGCGGCTGAGCTGGGGGGCTATGAGCAAACCCACACCAGCCCGCCGCCTCTCACCATGGGCAACTCCAGAGTGGTGAAGAGTCCATCCTCTCTCAAGGAGGGTGGTTCCAGAACCCCAGCCGTGCGTGGAGGTGATCCCGACTATCTCTAGTCGGAATCTCTCAACCTCACGCACAATCTCAGGCTCCTTCCCCGCCAGCGAGGTGACGTTCCATGTCCCTAGAGCTAGTTTCCGTGTCCAGGGATCGGGTTGTCGAGGCCCCCGCCTTCGACTGCCGCCCGATCCTCTAAGCACCGGCCCCTTACGGTCCCTCCTGCAGGTGGTGAGCCCACGGGAAGGCGGCCCCACGTCGCTCCTTCGGGCTGAGCCCGACCGGACCCCATGGGGAGAGGCCCGGCCACCAGGCGCTCGCATACGAGCCCCAACCCCGGGCCTGGCTCCAGGGTGGGGCCCCGGCTGCGCCATGCCGGGCGACGTCACGGTCCTTGAATTTATGTTCATCATAAGGGGTTTTTGAACCGCTCTTAGTCTGACCAGTCGCCTAGGACCTGTTTGCCTTGGGAGACCCTACCAGGGGCACATAGCCCCGGACAACATAGCTCCTAGGGTCATTCGGGTACTCAAACCCCTCCACCACGTTAAGGTGGCAGTTCAAGGAGGGGATACTAGGATTTCGATTTTTTATTTTTAAACTATGATTATGATTTTAAATCTGTACTGAACTTCAGAGATCTCAAAGTAAAAAGAGGTGCTAATGTCTAATTTTGTGGTGGCTGTGCTTTAAAATGTAATTTTTATAATCTTAATTCGAGTGAAAAGGTATTTTGAAAGTCTGACAGTAATCGGTGTTAATTACTGCTGTAAACTTAAAGGGATAGTTCACCCAAAAATGAAAATTGTATCATCATTTACTCACCCTCAAGTAGTTCCAAACCTGTATGAATGTCTTTGTTCTGCCCGAACACAAAGGAAGATATTTTGAAGAAAGTTTGTAACCAGGCTGTTTTGGGGCACCATTGATTTCAATAGAAGAAAAAAATACTATGGAAGTCAACGGTGCCCCAGAACGGCTCTGTTTCCCACATTCTTCAGAATATCTTCCTTTGTGTTCAGCAGAACAAAGACATTCATAAAGGTCTGGAACTACTTGAGGGTGAGTAAATGATGACAGAATTTACATTTTTGGGTGAACTATCCCTTTAACCCTACCTGCTTTAAATGTTTCAAAACGATTAACAGTTCAAAACATTTGTTAGAAATTTTTAAATGTAATCAAATGAATTGGTTATATTATTTTAATAAAGTAACTGAAATAGTTACACTACTTATTATATTTTAAATAAGATAACATGTAATCTGTAACCTATTATATTTCCAAAGTAACCTCCCCAACACTAATAAAAACACCTATATATTTTCTGTATATTTTAAATATGCATTAAATAATTAAATATATTGATTTGCAATACAGTATAAAGAAATATAATTTATTTGTGTTTTTCAGTATTGCAGACAGGCATAATAATGGTCATGTGTCAGATCAGGGTCAGATTACCCAGCCGTTCATGTGAGAACATCTAATCCGACTGCATATTACCTAGTGTCTAATTTAATTTCAGTGCCTGAACTTCTGCTCCAGCAAGAGAACAACCTCAATTAATAATATATGGCAATTAATCATTCATGGACAGCACAGTCAAATCAAGCTGTTTATTAATAGGTGTACTTGATCATGATCTAATAAGGTCTTCCTTATTATTAAAAGGGAAAACTCAGCCGCCTGAATCAAATGAAGCCACATCATTACATCTTGGGTTGTTTTCTCTAGTTTTACACTATTATTCGCTGACTGATATTGATAAGAGAAACAACAATAAAGATGCTGTTTTGATCCTCTGCTGTCGTGGTGACCATTGATTGAGCGCTGAACTTTGACCTCAGGAGCAGTATTCCACACTTGAATCCCTTCATGGCTGTCAGAGATGATTAGCTCAGCTGATCTAAGAGCACGGGCTTTGTGTTGTCAATACCAATTAGCAGTGATGGTATCGTGTTCTGAATACTGGTTAATTAGCTTACAAATTTGTGATTTCATCGAAGAAAAACTTTTTTTATTCTTTGAGCAAAGTCATTTTATGTTAGTGCAGAACAATAAAATAATATCTATTTGTCTTTATTGTAATCTGAGCCTGTACTGTAACTCATTTACTGCCATTATTATTATTTTTAGAGGCATATTTGACTTTTTTTTACTCTTTTTTATCTCCATGAATGAACTGGTAATGATAAATACAAATAACTTCTATATAGTCCAATTTATATCATGTAAAACATCCACAGATGATTTCAAAACATTAGAAAGATGTGTTACTGAATATAACATACAGTACATATGGGTCCTGTTTTGGACTTTATGTTAATGTCTTGGTTCCTTAGTTTCATTACCTCTCTTAGTTGTAGCCTTTTTCTTTGTTGTTTTATGCATTGAGCTTACCCTTGTTTTAGCTTGTTTGTTTTTAGCTGGTGTTTTTGGTTCTGCTCTATGCTTTTTTCTGGGTTTGTTCAGTTTTCTTGTGCGTTTTTGTATTTTTCTTTATTAAAAGTAGTTTATTTAGCATTTTTCACCTTCGTCACACTGAAGTCCTCCTCCATTCATATAAGATGGCCTGACAACTGTAAGTGGATCCTGAAGGATCATGGATGTAGTGACTGCTCTCTCCCATCCAACTGTAGGTCTATATGCTTATGTAAGGAGATATGTTGTTAATATGGCCTCAGTAAATGAACAACTCCCTGCAAATTATAGTTCCTATAAAAGTGATAGTCATCCTTGTGCACCAGACCAGTTTTATCAAGGATCTCTGAGAATGTATTCATTTTTTACATACCAATGGCATTGTGCCTTAAAGACAAAAACCTTCGGGCAAAGGGATATTTGGTATCAGCTTTTTGCTGATCCTGGATCAAATGGCTTTTATCTTTTGCCAGGTTTGCCTAAGGTTGTGGTAAGATGAAGTCAGCAATACAATTTATTGGGCTACTCAAAGGGAGTGTCACTTCAAAAGCAACCTGAGAAGAACGATCCATTATGTGCAATATACTAAACGCTTCCACCTCTGAGGTAATAATACACAATACAGTAGGTATAAAACACATTTCCACATCTGTTTATGATATAAAACATTTCCAGTACCATTTTCCAGTATTGTCAAGCTTAACCATTCAACACGCTCCCATAAAATTAGGATGGAAAATTATTATTTTTCAACATTTTATTTTAATCCCTAAGTATATCAGTCATGGCCAAAGATGTCGGCACCCTTGGTAAATATAATCAAAGAAGGCTGTGAAAATGAATCTGCATTTTTAATCCTTTTGATCTTTTAATTTACAAAATTCACAAAAATATATAATTTCGATCATTCATCAGAAATTGCACGACATTTGCAGCAGAAAGACATTGTTGGCCATGCAGATATGTTGATCCAAAAATAAGGGAACAATATGAGAGAGAAACAAAACCAAAGATTAAAAATTAAAGGCAATGTATTCCTTCAAATGTGTTACATACTTCAACCTCGTCACACCTTTTCTCATATATATTTTTATGGAAAAATATAGGGAAGAAAATTAAGAATAAAAACATTTCTTGTTGATTACTATCTGACACCCCATTTTATACATTATGGGGTTGAGGACAAAAGGTGATGAAATAAAAAAAAAACACCTGAAAATAATAAAAGGTTGTTAAAGCCTGAGGTGGGAATATATATATATATATTTTTTTTTTGTCCTAATGTTGTGGGGTATTTAGAGAATTAATAAGTTGAAATGTTACAGAATCCCAGGAATGAGCCTTTTTATATACACACTTGGTCAGAATTGTTGGTAACCTTGGTAAATATGATCAAAGATGGTGAAAATGAATCTGCATTGTTAATCCTTTTGATCTTTTTTTGATCACAAAAATCTCATTGGATAATAAGAATTTAAAATGGGGGTAAATATCATTATGGAATAAATGTTTTTCTCTAATACACATTGGCTACAATTAACGGCACCCTTTTATTCAATACTTTTTGAAACCTCCATTTGGCAGTTTAACAGCTCTAAATTGTCTCCTATAATGCCTGGTGAGGTTAGATAACACCTGACAAAAGATCAGAGACCATTCCTTCATCCAGAATCACTGATGTACCCCATGTGTACCTGTAGATTCCCCAGCATGTTGGTCCAACCGTACAATGCTCTCCAACCTCCAGCAGATATATAGGCCCACAACAACAAAAATACAGCAGTAGGCCATATTTCATTGTGCACATGGAGTAGTTTTTATCCCTGTGTTCACCAAACCCATCTTGAGTGTTCATAATCACCCTGGAGTGCTCAAAATTGTAAATATGAATGGAAATATACTTCAGATATATTTTACTTATAAGAATTTCTAGGGGTAACAATAATTGTGTCCAACGTGTATTAGAGAAAAACATTTATTTCATTGTGAGATTTTCCCCCATTTTCAATTGTTTTAGTTCAATGAAAGGTTAGATTTTTGTGATTTCTTTAAATAAAAGATCAAACGGATTAATAATGCAGGTTTATTTTCAGAGCCTTCTCTGATCATATTTAGCAAGGGTACCAATTCTGACCACGTGTGTATATTTCCATTACATTTGCTCTTTCTATTAGTGTGAAATGCTCTGATGTTTTCTTCATCTGATAAACCTGATAGAAGAACACTGATGGGATGTCCGTATTTGTTGGTTGACATGGTGAGAATGAAAGTTGATGGGGGAAGGGTCGTGCATTCCTCTTATTAAGCAGGGGTTCATCGAGCACTAATGCATTGTGATGGGATTATTTTCCTCAGGCAGTTATCTAGGTCATGGTCCATGACCAGCCTTATAAAATGGACCATGTGATGGTCAGGGAGGTACTTTAAAAGCCATCAGAAATATTCTGTGTGGAAGGAAATGGAAGTTTTGCCACAAAACCACTGGTTGCCATAGGGATTAAAGCTATGGAAACTGGATATGTGATCAATACACAATCATGTATTAATTACTATAGTTCCACTGATAATGGTCTATGGTGGATTTTACTGATCAAACATCACTCAACCAAATGTTTTCTGATGCCTGACTGTTTCGTCCTTATTGTATAATAAGATATATGACAATTTTATAGTTCTGCATTTCTTGGTTTATTAATTCTGTGCATATTTACTAAATTTAACAAATAATAATGTATTTACATTTATTTTGTATTAAACACATACATAAAGAAATTGGGTAACACTTTATTTTAAGGTGTCCTTGTTACATGTTACATGTACTTACTGTTATAATAACAATTAATTATGCATAATTACATCCAATTAATCCTAAACCAAACCCTATCCCTAACCATATAGGCTAGTAAGTACATGTAGTTAATTAATATTACTCAGTACTTTAATGTATGATTACACTGTAACAAGGACACCTTAAAATAAAGTGTAACCGGAAATTGTGTATTATGGCAGCGTTGATATTAGTTTTTGTTGGCATGTCGATTTCTCAGAGCACTACCACAGCTCAACAATATAAAACAACGACTTTTCATGGCTTATTGAGAAAGGCAATGGCTGTTTAGACCAAACATTATTCTGAAACAAAGAGAAAAACCTGTTTATATTGTCAATGTGGATATGCATGGTTCTGCTTTCCATTTTACGTCATCGGGATTGTCACGCATCACATCAGGAGCCAATGACTATCACGCTATTTCTGAGTGCCAAGTCAACAGAGGTAAATCTCTGAATAGGCTAACAGGCAACGTCTTTTTTGTCTGTCTGCTTGCTGTGAGACTAGGTGTTCGAACTACGCCAGCGCTGCACCTGCCTTTGTGAAGATAATATGAAACATTTAGAATGCAAATTCACCAAAACACACAAAGCAGAGCCAAAGCTATGCAGCACAATGATGAATGTACTGCCGCTAACATGCTGACATCCCAACAAACACAGCTGGCCCACGCTAGTCTTTGCTTATTTTTCTGTTTTGCCTTACAAATTGAGTTGTGTGCAACATTACTGTCCCATTACTACATTACAAAAAAGCCATTTTAATGGTGGTTTTATTTTCAGTCCGTTTGAGTTTCCAGCAGCTGACGTCAATGCATAATATCACTTTATTAAAACAGTTTATATTCACCATTATAAAACGGATAGCTCTGGTCTCTGGTCATGGATCAGCTCCAATAGCGGATCGTTATTTTTGCTGAATAGTAGCCTAACAATTCGTCAAGGACTAAGATTATATATTTTCGCTCAATAAGTATTATCCTGAATAAAATTGAACAAAAAGGGTAATTGGGTCGTAAAGTTTATAAAAAAGGTATGAATAAAAAGATAACAAGTAGCACTCGCAATTCATTATTTTGTCCCAAAAGTTTGCAACAACAACTGCACATTATCTCATTATTTCACGGCTGTTGAGGACATTGGGGACATTTTTCCCATACCCAAAAACTGAAAGGGTTGCCAAGTCTGCGTAACAAAACCAGCCCAATCGACCATTCGCAAAGTACTTGATTGACAGGCGATCTGACTAATTATAACGCAGAATCCGACCAATCATAACGCTTGCCCGACAAACAAATCAGACTGGAGAGTAGATTAACTTCAGTGGACTTAATGGGATAGTTCACCCAAAAAAGAGAATGATATCATTAATTACTCATCATGTCGTTCCAAACCCGTAAGACCTTCGTTGATCTTCGGGAACATATATTAAGATATTTTTGATGAAATCCGAAGAGTTCTCTGACCCTCCATAAACAGCAATGGTACTACCACAATCAAGGCACAGAAATGTAGTAAAGACATCGTTAAAATGGTCCATGTGACATCAGTGGTTCAACTGTAATTTTATGAAGCTATGAGAATAATTTTTTGTGCACAAAGAAAATTAAAATAACTGTGTAAAAATGACAAAACTTGAAAGGTAAGACCTTGTTATACCAGAAGTAACCTGCTCTGTCTTGTCTGTCAGTAATTAAACTTGAATTGAATTGAATTGTTGTCAACTTACTCTTTGCTCCGCGATGTATTTTTTACTGCGTGAGAACATAATGTGCATGCAGTGTGAGAGCGGCATGCCTTGTCGGCAATAGTAAATAAGGAGGGTGGGTTTTTGCAAAGGGTTCAATTGGTGCTCAAAACTAGCCAAATCACGACCAAAACCAGTCCAATCACGTTCCGAGGGAAATGGCTATTCACATCAAAATCGCATCAAATTCGCAGGGGGTCAAAACTCCCAGCTTGGTCGAAATCACGTTTACGGAAGGTGGGGGGGGGGGTTCACTTCAACCCCCGGACTCCTGACAACTAGTACACAAGATGGTGGCATTTGCATTTGTAAACCAATAGTCCAAGATACAGCGTTGCCATGGATGACATTGAATATTAGGAAATATAAGTCTGTGTTCACGCCATATCGTAATTACCCTAATTATGAAATACCAACTTATAAAAATTGTTCATGTCCTCATAGTACTTGTAATTACAACTTGTGAACTGTGTTGTAAATCATGGCTTAAGGCATTGCACTATGCTATTGTCACAATGCAGCACATTCCCACTCATATCATATTATCAAATTAAGCACACCTCAAACCTTAGAGTTTGGATGTGTGAAATAACCTACCACTGTTTTGGAAGATTATAATCTGTGTAGTTTACACTTGAGCTATGTTTATTTTGTTTAAAGTTTGTTTTGGTTTTGTTTAAGCTTAACTGTTAAAATAAACGAATGTCTAAAAATCCTTAATGCATCTCTTGTTGAACATTGGACTCTTATCAATCGTATTCAAGTATTAATTCCTAAAGCAAAATTTAGCAAATTCATAAAATATGTCTCATCTTGTCTTTATCATGAAGATATGTTCTTTCGGGCCATGCAGTGTCTGTTTCCTCCCTGTCTACCTTTCTTTAAGTATTAATAAATGTGCTTTTTAAATTTGGAAACATCAGATTAATGCATCCATTCATTTTTAAGAGAAGGTTAGGATTACATTAACATTTACATTATGTCATTTAGCAGACGCTTTTATCCAAAGCGACTTACAAATGAGGACAATGGAAGCAATAAAAAATCAACAAAAGAGCAATGATATGCAAGTGCTATAACAAGTCTCAAATAGCTTAATGCAGCATTCGTAGCAAGGTTTTTTTAAATTATATAATAAAAAGAGAAAAGAAAAGAAAAACAGACAGAATAGAAAAACAATAGAGCAAGCTAGTGTTAGAGGCCTTTATTGCATTTGTTAATTGTATAATAAATAAAAAGAAAACAAATAGATAATTGACCAAAAATGTAGAAAAGCTAGTGTTAGTGTTTTTTTATTATTAGTTATTTTGATTAGTGGATAAGTTATTATAAACAAATTAAAAGGCATGCAGAGCTTAATAAGATTTGTAGTAATACAGACATGTATTTTTTTTTCTCAACAGATTAATTGAATAGTTTTCTGTGTGTCTCTATGATCAGTGAACAACTGGATAAAGTCAATTTAGGTTTTTATAATTAATTAGCATGTGATGATGTAACACTGTCCAAGACCATGAGGCAAACTTACAAATGGTGTTATGTCTGAACTTGACTCTAAATTACAATTTACCGTTAACCATTGCCCACAGCATGGTGTGTACTTGACAGAATGACCAGAGCAACATTGGGCTGTTCGATTTTCCGTTTGAATAACAATGCTCCGAGAGACAGGTATTTGAAACGGAGCGTCCCAATGGACGAGCACTAAGCGGACTAACAAGCCACTCCAGCACTCTGAACCTCCACACGCTTCCACCGCAGCTTTAGCGGTAGCAACTTTGATTTCAACAGTAATTGGGGTCTTGTCTCTGTCTAGTACTGCCAATAACACGAGCTAAGGTTAATAAAGGCTAAGGTGTTTGTGTGCCTGTATGTGTGTTTTCTATGGCAGGTCTTTATGTGTCTGTATGTGTGAGGTTTTCTTATGGCAGGTTGCTCAAGTGGGAAAGGCTGGTTAATTAGATGCCATGGGCGCTTTACCTAGGTCATGCACTTCAACACACTTCAACCTCTTCAGTCACAAATATATAGGCTAACCTTGTATTCGTCAAACAGCACAAAGCAGTCAAAAGGATCCTTAAATCATGAGTTAAGATTTACTTTAAAAAAAATGGTTGTTCATGCCAATGTGTCATGAAATGAACAAATGTGATGCTGGGGATTATTTGCCTCCACAAGCAATTCACTGAGGTTGAAAATTCACATTAGCGTTAACTGTTGTCATCTAATAGTGTACATTTGTGATATCTGGTGTTATTTGTAACATTTATGTTACATTCAAGTTTTCATCGACAGTATGTATGTCATTACAGGGAAATTTTTTTTGAGTACATCTTTGTTATCAATTATGTCTATTTATGGGTCAAACTGTACTAAGCAAGACGTTTTCGGTACCTAAATATATGCACTTCTACAAACTGTTCTTGAAACCTGGCCAGACGTATTTTTCACTGATGTGGCAGTTGAATTAACCATGTGGAAAAGACATGTAAATGTATAAGATTCATCTTTTGAGCAATGATACTGAGGTTAGCCCACAGGTATGCAATTAGTAAACATTTGAAAGTTGAAACTGTGAGGCCACCATACTAATATATACAAGACTGTAAAATTATTAGCAAATGGTATGACCTTTTTTATTTTTATGAGTTAACCCATTTCAGCCATGGCAATTTAATATAAAAGCCTATTTACATTTAGTCATATAACAGATATATATATCCCTGTGTGTGTGTGTGTGTGCGTGCGTGCGTGCGTGCGTGTGTGTGTGTGTATGAAGAGTTCATTTGCAAGTACAGATAACTACGTTTTAAACAATTCTCCGAAATCAAGTTTTTTTCCTTGTGCATTCCAATTAATCTCAATCAAACTGCAGTTGGGTTATTTTGACTGGGTTAAAAAATAAAAAAAACAAAAAAACCCAGCTAACTAACACAATAAAACACAATAAAAACATGATAACAAAATAAAAAACATGATTTATAAACATGAGTTATCGGTTTTTGCAAATCTTCATATATACATTTTTATTATACATTATATATATATTATATATATATATATATATATATATAGTCATGGCCAAAAATATCGGCACCCTTGGTAAATATGATCAAAGATGGCTGTGAAAATTAATCTGCATTGTTACTCCTTTTGATTTTTGATTAAAAAAATTGCCATGTGTCAAGATGTGTCTAAACAAGATGTCCAGGACATCCAGCAGAAATATAGGCCCACAACAACAAAAATACAGCAGTATATTTCATTGTACACATGGGGTACTTTTTATCCCTGTGTTCACCAAACCCATCTTGAGTGTTTGCTGCTAAAAAGCTCTTTTTTTAGTTTCATCTGACCATAGAAGCCAGTCCCATTTGAAGTTCCAGTCGTGTCTGATAACTGAATATGCTGGAGTTTGTTTTTGGTTGAGCTAGGATAATTTTTCTTCAAACCCTCCCAAACAACATGTGGGGATGTTTGACCATTTTTATTAAGGTTTTCTGACCCCGAGACTCAACTATTTTCTTCAATTCTCCAGCGGTGGTCCTCGGAGAGTCTTTAGTCACTCAAACTCTCCTTCTGACCGCGCATTAGGACGATATAGACACACGTCCTCTTCCAGGCAGATTCATAACATTTTATGTTGATTGGAAATTCTTAATTATTGCCCTGATGGTGGAAATGGGAATTTTCACTGCTCCAGCTCTTTTCTTAAAGCCACTTCACTAATTTGTGAAGCTCAATTATCTTTTGCTGCACATCAGAAATATATTCTTTGGTTTTTCTCATTGTGATGGATGATTGAGGGAATTTGGGCTTTGTTTTCCCTCCTATTTATATTTCTGTGAAACATGAAGCCATGGCTGGATAATTTCATGTTCATAATCCCCCTGGAGTGCTCAAAATAGTAAATATGAATGGGAATATACTTCAGAGATATTTTATTCATAAGAATTTCTAAGGGTGTCAATAATTGTGTCCAACGTGTATTTAAGAAAAACGTTTATTTCATAATGATATTTCCCCCATTTTAAATTCTTATCATCCAACAAAAGGTTTGATGTTTGTGAATTTTTCAAGTAAAAGATCAAAAGGATTAACAATGCAGATTCGTTTTCACAGCTTTCTTTGATCATATTTACCAAGGGTGCCGATATTTTTGGCCATGACTGTATGTATATATATATATATTTATATAAAATCTCAGAAATATTAGAAAAATATTGTTTTTCTAATATCTTTCAGTCAGCAAATTGTGCTATTTTTTTGAGAAAATACATTCAGATATTCAGAAGGGTTCTTGTTCATCTAAATATATACATGGAATATGAAACATGGCCCAAATGAAATGTACAGTGATTTAGACACAAACAATGGAATACAACAATTCTGAAACAAATGCAAACATAACATTTAAAGATTTAAATGCAAACATGGCAGTAATCTCTTTCATCTCATAAATATCACTACCATCTTTTTGTAGACTTTACTCACCAGTTTATAGCTTACTCAGGGAATAAGGTACTTTCTTATGCTGACCCAGGACCAGATCTACTACCAGAATGCAAAGTTTAGCGTTAGAGGAAAACAGAGGACTGATGAGGAACAAAGAACAAGAAAACCTCTACGATAGTCAGAACCTGGTTACCATGTATTTGCCCTGAGCTCCACCTGCTGGACAAAAGGCTGCAACTGTCATTCAGAAAATTAGCATTTCATGTTCAATAGTTCTTTCAGGATCTGAAATTACTGTATATAATAATTATGATAACATCAGATTGGAATCTTACAATAATTATTATAATCAATTGCTTTCTTTGTTTTTTAATCCTAATCTAATCTGATATGTAAAGATGTCCAGTACTTGTAACACTGGCATCCACAAGTAAATAAACCAAACTTTATCTAGAAAAATGTGCAGAACATTTGGGTTAGCATTTCTTTTCAGATACTCTTCTTTGTATCAAGACTGTGATGAAGAATAGCAATGAAGATGGTTAGAAAACACTTCTAATCTGGCCTGTGAGACAGACCTGTCTGTAAAACCAAATTTCTTTCCTCGTCATTCTTTGTGAATGATATTACACATAAACAGAATTTTTTTATGTTCTGACCCTGACGTCCATCGTCCTTTTGATGCGGTGCAGTTGTCCTGTCCCTTTAGCAGAAAAACACCCCCAAAGCATAATGTTTCCACCTCCATGTTTGATGGTGGGGATGGTGTTCTTGGGGTCATATGCAGCATTCCTCCTCCTCCAAACACGGCGAGTTGAGTTGATGCCAAAGAGATGGATTTTGGTTTCATCTGACCACAACACTTTCACCCAGTTCTCTTGATTGGCAAACTTCAGATGGGCCTGTACATGTGCTTTCTTGAGCAGGGGGACCTTGCTGCAGGATTTCAGTCCTTCATGGCGTAGTGTGTTAGCAATTGTTTTCTTGGTGACTATGGTCCCAGCTGCCTTGAGATCATTGACCAGATCCTGCCGTGTAATTCTGGGCTGATTCCTCACTGTTCTCATGATCATTGAAACTCCACGAGGTAAGATCTTGTATGGTGCCCCAGACCGAGGGAGATTGACAGTTATTTTGTGTTTTTTCCATTTGCGAATAATCGCACCAACTGTTGTCACCTTCTCACCAAACTGCTTGGTGATGGTCTTGTAGCCCATTCCAGCCTTGTGTAGGTCTACAATCTTGTCCCTGACATCCTTAGACAGCTCTTTGGTCTTGGCCATGTTGGAGAGTTTGGGATCATTGGCAAACTTAATTTCTGACTTGAATCAACTTGAATCTGATTGATTGCTTCTGTGGACAGGTGTCTTATATACAGGTAACACACTGAGATTAGGAGCAGTCCCTTTAAGAGAGTGTATATTTCTGTATATGTGTATATATAAGAGAGTGTATATATAAGGGACACTTTTATATATTTTTATTATTTATTTTATTATTATTGTTTTAAATCATTTTAAGTCATCTTAAGGCCCCCTTAGAAATTTTCAGAGGCCTCAAGTGAGCCCCAACTCCCTGGTTAAGAACCACTGGCATAAACAGCTAATGTGCAGCCCTTGCACTTAATTTAGTTTACCTTGGTGCACAAAAATACTTTGTTGAGAAGTGAACATCACACTGAAATCACTGGAATTCTAGTATTATGAATCTCTACAGTAAAACTTCTTAAAGGCACAGTAGACCACAGAAATGTTTAATTCCATCGGTTTATGAAAGCGTGGGGAAATGGTGGTAGAAAACTAAATATGACTATTTTGGTGAAGAAAAAACCTTACTAACATTATAAGTGGACATCGGGGCCAGAAATTTAAAACAAAAAAGTATAATATGACCCCTTTAACCCAGGCTGTGTCACATGACCCAACATCTCCAGACTGACCAGGATGAGAGCAGCCAGAAAATGGCGGATATTGAGGAGTTACGGGTAGGCGAAAGTGCAATGATAGCTGGCTACTTCTTTGCGTCTTTCACATTTAAATAAACATTTTGCAGTTACCGTTTGTTATTCCATTTTACCTGTTGGTTTGCTACCCATGGGTTAGTTTTTTATAGTTAATACTGCAACGTCCCATCACTCCGTTAGACGGATTGTGTTTAGCCTGTTAGCCACCAACCAGCTACTCTTTTAGCTCACGAGCTGCTACACAAACATTGAAGATCAGCCTCAAAATGTCACTGCTTTTATTACCATCTTTTACTGCATGAAAACGCTTTATTATAACGCCTAACTGAGCTGACGACTGTTCGCTGCAGGTAAAAGGTTGTTTACGTTTCAATTTCTTCACTGCTCGAATTGTTTTGGCTGGTCTTTTGTTAGCTAGCGTCCGACAATGTCTACATGTACCCTCGGATGTAGTTTGATTTATGACTTGTGTTTGCAAGGGTAAACTATATATAGACCAGTGTGTCCAAACGTGAGTGTAAATATGTCAACATTTAATACTTAAATGGCAAGTAAACATTAAAGGGGGACACCTTACTAATGTTGTTTACGAGCCAGCAAGTGGGTCGCCAGCAAACACGACGAACTTGTTCCCTGTCACTGTGAGCTTTTTCTTCCTCACATTTCTCTCAAGATAACAGCTTCGACTAACTTAGTCCATAGATCATCTTTCTAAAGTTGAATTGAATGTATTGCAGTTCAGCATCAGCAGCAATACAATCAATAACAAATAGTCTGTGTGTTAGACACAGGAAAGTTAGACACCTGCTTTTGTGAGCTATTACTCTTGCCGTCGTATGACTGATTCATGTTGTCTTGTAAACTGTTCAGAAACATCCTGCTTAACTGTAAACTATGCTTTTTTTCCCAGCAGTTTAGTTAATTTCTCTCTGGATCAAAGTGAACATCTGTGTTTTGTCATTCTCTTGATGTTCATCTAATTGGTCTTGGAATTATTCTCAACATTTTAGATGCAATTCGGTCAGTTGTTAAGGATTTTTAAAGAAAAAGGATTAACACGTAAGAACAATCAAGCATGGACCATGTAATGAAGGGTCAGTTGAGATTTTCTTATTTCTCTGGGGTTTCTGGAATGGGTTTATTTGGGTCGGTTGTCACCTCACTTCACGCATAATTCTTTATTAATTAAGCTGCTTTCAATTGACACCTTTTAGTTATTTAAAAATCTATTGTAACCATATTCCACCAGCTTATGCCATGTTGATTATTAATGCACAGATTTTGATGTTTTTGGGAATTCTTATAATATATGTAAGGGCCATTCCACCGAATGGGTGACATTTGTGTCCCCAGGGCATTATAGGTACAAATATGCTTAAAAATTAACTATAAAATACATTTTAATATTAAACCAAGTGTCCTGCACATTAATCTAAATGCAAATTTAAAATATATAATTAAAAACTTCCTAAAACACTGAAAATATAGCATTTTTACATGTCCCCAGTGTCTAACGCTACATTTTAACTTGAAATATAAAGTTTAAAATCCTTTGGGAAAAAAAAATTATGCATTTTTGTGTACCTCCATATCCCATCTGTGCTATAAATACCTTTATTTCAAAATAAATGTATAATATTTTGGATAAAATACACATTTTAGTCGTGTCCCCAGGATTTCACTCAGTTCTGTTACCCTAAGACATTCCCCCTCTAAAAAACTGGGACATTTCCACAAGACACATTTTAAACATAACATTGCAACATCTGGATGTTTTGAAGGCAATGAAATGATCGGAAGCATGTGGTCTTATTTTCCTTTCTGTATATTTGATGATATTGTAACGGTGGCTGGGTGTGTTATTATAAATGTACTGTCCTGTTACCTAAATAATTTCTTAGATGTTACTTGTTTATTTTAAAAATACAAATCTTCGGTGAATCACTATAATTCGCTGAGTATTCTCATAATATTAGCATGTACTCCATGTGGCTAGATTATATGTATTTGCGGGTTTTATCCTAAAATCTCAATCCTGTTACTTTCAGTCCTGTTACTCATATACTCATAAACATCCTATTCTTGTATATAGTCACTAAGTAAAAGTAACAGGAGTGATTAGTGGCATCAGATTTATTAATGTAAATATTAGGCTACATCCATATTAATCTAGATACATTTGAAAATGCATCTTTTTCTCAAGTTTTGGCCTTCTATCCACACTGAGACAATGCTTTTGCCCAGAGAAAACCTATGGTTGTTCCTGCATTTTATATTACATTCCTGCAAGCATGACAGAAAATGTACTTGAAATTTATGTCCTGTGGCAATTATGTATTAGACCCATATATGGAATGGCGTTTGAGTGTGAGCTGCACTATAAGAAATCAAAATATATTATTTGTTAAGTTTATTATTGTTAATATAAGTTTTACTTTAATATTTATTATTTTATATTAAATGAATATTCTGCAGACCACTAGATTTAAATAGAAACATGATTTGGTCTTTTTAAAGCAGTGAGGTCAGCTCACTTGTCAATGTTCAACACTTTCACTATATCAGTGCGGGCATTAATATCTCATATGTGTAGTCAAACCTGTATACTAATATAATGGATACTCCTTCCCATTACCCATTTCATTCCTGTTACTAAATAGTTTTTTCTTTAAAAAATAAAGTTAAACCACTATTTTTTTTATTTAGTTTGGTCCATAATTTATCCCATTGTTTAATAAATTGAATCATAGAAAAGTGATAAGCTTGAGGTTTGTGTCGCCTTTAAAATGAAAAAATTGGTATACTTACAAACTTACAAAAATACACCTTGTTTAGATAATTAGTGCTTTTTTATGATAAAAATAATATTTTTTGACCATGAAACCAACAATTTCTTAAAAATAAACATCTGCCTGAGGGGGAAATGAAGGAATTTGTTGATATATTTTTAAACATGCTTTTTAAAAGGCATTAGAGTTTTGGTAACAGGACTGAGAAAAATGCATCCATCTTCCACTTAAAAATTGTGTAAAAAATTTAATAAAGTTACCTGAAATGTACCAGTACAGATTTTGAATAGTTAAATATGTGTATTACTAGATTCAGTCTTTGAAAAAAAAGATAGAAAATTATTTTTTTTTTGAAGAGTTTTGGAAGCAAATGGCACCCATTCGGTGGAATGGCCCGTAAAACTTGTCAGCATGGCATAGAGGGTGGTTTCTCTTACTAACTTGTGTTGCAAAAATGTTCATTTGCTTTTCATGTTTGGTATCTCAAAGTGTTTATTGCTTGTGTGGATTTGTTTTTTTATATTTCAGAATATGATATCAAGTTTCCGTGTCTCAGAGCTCCAGGTACTGTTAGGTTTTGCTGGAAGGAATAAGAGCGGTCGAAAGCATGAACTTTTGCTGAGGGCTTTGCATTTACTCAGGAGTGGTTGTAGTCCTGCTGTGCAGATCAAAATAAAGGAACTGTATCGTCGGAGATACCCACGGACATTCAATGGTCTTCAAGATTTGGTTGCTCTGAAGTCAAGCATTAAATCCTACTTTCAATTAGACAGCGGTGCCACGGTTGTGAGCTCAGATCTTCCTCTGCAAACCGGCCATTCAGACCTCCTGCAGCAGCACCTGGTGGGCTGCGATTCACCTGTGTTTCATGAATCCAAGCCCATGATGAATATGCAGCAGGCCACGTCACTTATGGCCCCCGTCCACCCGGACGTGCAGATGAAGTCCCTACCATTTTACGATGTGCTGGATATCTTGATCAAACCGTCAAGCTTAGGTAATTTTAGAAGATACATTTGGATTGCTCCATGCTTGGTAAAATAGACAAAAGATCTGAGTTTTAAAGCTTTTATTTTATTAACTTTTTTTGTCTTTTTAAAGAAATTCATATTTTTATTCAGCAAAGCTGCATTATGTTCAAAAGTCTGAGTAAAATGTTATGAAAGTTTACGATTTCAAATAAATGCTGTTCTTCTGAACTTTAGATTCTTCAAAAAGATTCCTGAAAAAATGCTTCATGTTTTTTTACACAAAAATATTAAGCAGCACAGCTCTTTTCAACATTGAGAATAATAAGAAATCTTTCTTGAGCACCAAATCAGCATATCAGAATAATTTCCAAAGGATCACGTGACATTGAAGACTAGAGTAATAGCTGCTGAAAATTTGGCTTTGCCACTTTTAAAAAATATATTAAAATAGAAAACAGAACAAAAAAGTTATTTTAAAGTTGTAATATTTCACAATATTACTATTTTTATTGTATTTTTGATCAGTGCAGCCTTGGTGAGCTTGAGAGACTTCTTTCAAAAAAAATTTTTTAAAGATCAATCCCAAACTTTTGAACGATAGTGTATGTGAACCAATCGCTAGCCCAACAAATGAGTTGTACAGGATTTCCTGTTTGCACCTTTGACTGATTTGTGTTTTAAAGGGACCCATGCTGGTCAGAGGTTTCATCATGAAAAGTACTTCATATTTGCTTTGACTCCACAACAAGTGAGAGAAGTGTGCATTTCACGGTAAGAGCTAAATGACTTAAATGTGACTTAGATAATGTAACGTGTCTCATTCTCCTTGTCTGATTTGGTTCTTTGTTTTTTTTTTTACACTTTTGCATAGGGACTTTCTTCCAGGTGGAAGAAGGGACTACATGGTTCAAATTCAACTGCGGTAAGAGCCAACTCCGTGTGTTGCTTTTACAATATACAGTCATTTGTGTATCCGGCTCAGCTGCGTGTACAGAGATGTTGTCACCATATTCCCAATTTTAGACTCTTAAGGTTATGTTTTATGTTTTGATTCTAGGTTTTGTCTAGCAGAGACCAGCTGTTCACAAGAGGACAATTATCCAAACAGCCTCTGCATCAAAGTCAATGGGAAGCTCTTTCCCCTCCCTGTACGTAGTCCTGTTGTAATTAACCTTCATTAAGCCCACATTTTATGTTTTTTCCCAACCCAAATATTTCTTATAAATAAATTATCCAAACAGCCTCTGCATCAAAGTCAATGGGAAGCTCTTTCCCCTCCCTGTACGTAGTCCTGTTGTAATTAACCTTCATTAAGCCCACATTTAGTTTTTTCCCAACCCAAATATTTCTTATAAATAATATATGTAACTTGTTAGAACAACACAGTCCTATGTAATTGCAAAAGCGCAGCGCTGGCTTATTTCACACACACCAGACGCGTCACATTCAATTCAAGCAGCGGGCCATAGTTTGCTCAAGAATGATCAGAGTGAAGTTCAGTGTTTAAAAAAACAGAGAAAACGAGAGAAAGCACAAATGTATAGAGCCACAGAAAGACAAACGTTTTCTGAAAAATGCACAATACATAATTTATGCCTAGGGTGAAGTCATTATTCTTCTGTGGGACAAATCTATAATGTTATTTAATGGAAAACATGTGATGGCGCTCTGTTCCGCGGCAGGATTTTCTGTAGCTGATTTGAGTTCCCGCTCTGTCTTGGCAAAACAGACAAAATTTAATTTCCGCCTCTAAGGCCGCTCTGTTGGACTGTTTCTAACTCCAGCAACAGATGCAACACGGAAAAATCGGCATGGATTTTTGATCGATAGTTCGCAAATCAAATCGGTGCCAACGGTAAAACGATGAATGGACCTCTAATGTTTACACAGTCAATATTTACAAATTTGTTCAATTTAAATTGATTAAATCAGACTAAATCCTTTAATAAGGTGATTGCATAAATCATTGGTTACATTTTTCTCAGTCCTTTCCCCAAAACATAGAGATTACTGATCTAATGCATAATTTAGTAGTTGAACAGGAACATTGCTTATTGCAGAGGACTCTTGTAACAACGTAAAAGTCATTTACTATCACTTTTGATCAGTTTAATGTTAAATAAATATTCATTTCTTTAAAAAAACAAAAACTGTCCCCAAACCTTCATACAAATGTTGTATGTATGTATATAATTGCTGTTCTGATATGGGATATCACACAGGGCTATGCACCGCCTCCTAAGAATGGTGTGGAGCAAAAAAGACCCGGCAGACCGCTGAACATCACGTCGCTGGTCAGGCTGTCATCCGCTGTACCCAATCAGATAGTAGTCACGTGGGCACCTGAAATAGGAAAGGTATGTGAAGTCCCGTTATACATGTTACTTCACCCATTCAGATTTCAACACCGCTTCAGCCTTTTCTATATGCTAAGCATTTGTATGTACTTCTTCTTGTTTTCTTCAGACATACTCCATGTCAGTTTACTTGGTGCGGCAGCTGACCTCTCCGCTGTTGCTACAGAGATTAAGAATGAAGGGGATCAGAAACCCTGACCATTCCAGAGCTTTAAGTAAGGCAACACTTCCCTCTTTGATGATAAAGGAGGAAAAAAAGATACCCATGAAATCTTAATAGTAAATATAAATATGATTAATCAATCTCGACAGTTCTCTGGTCTTGTTTTATTTGTTGTCATTTATTAAATCCATCCTCTCTTTACTATTGTAACAGTTAAAGAAAAACTCACGGCAGACCCTGACAGTGAAATCGCCACAACTAGTTTACGAGTCTCACTCATGTGCCCAGTAAGTTACAGCTGACTCATGAATGTCTGTTTAAATAAGTTTTTAGTTTTTGTTTTGTGTGCTGAATGATGTAATATGGTAGAAAAAAAAAAACATTGTCTGACCCCAAACAAAATCCTCTTCATATAGCTTGGCAAAATGCGTCTTACGGTACCCTGCCGAGCTGTCACCTGTTCTCACCTGCAGTGCTTTGATGCTGCTCTATACCTGCAAATGAATGAGAAGAAGCCCACCTGGATCTGTCCCGTCTGTGACAAAAAAGCCACTTATGAGAGTCTGATTATTGATGGGTGAGATTACTTTCACTATAGCGGAAGTGGTGAGAAACACTAACCACATTAACCACAGTCAATTGTTTTGCATTTATTGAGAGAGTCATTTGCATTGAGTAAACTATGCACTCTTTACTTGTCAGGCTCTTCATGGAAATACTCAACGACTGCACAGATGTTGATGAAATCAAGTTTCAAGAGGATGGGACATGGTGTCCTATGAGACCAAAGAAGGAGATGTTGAAAGTGTCATCTCCATGTATCCAAAAAATAGATTGTAAGGTTCATTGCCCTTTAAAAGTGTGTGAACTCTAGGTTCTAACTGATTGTGTATAGGATTTGATGCAGTTTTAAAGTGATTCATGACCTCTCAGGCGCTGTCCCAGTGCGGCAAAGTGCAGTGGTGCCACCCCCAGAAACCAGCAGCATGAAAAAAGGAGACATAATCGACCTCACGCTAGAGAGCTCATCTGAGGATGAAGAGGACAGCGATCCTCCTCTGAAAAAGCGCTGTCTCTACATGTCAAAGGCTGAGGAGATGCACAACACAGGGTTTGTTTATTAATTCTATAGAAATATTACCAGACATTTCTTTGTAACTCTTCTTTAAGCCTTGCTCTTTTCTTGACCATATTTTGAATGAACCCTAAACTACAATAATCAAATTATCCATGGTGATGGGAAACCCTGAAACATTAGGAAATACTAAAAATGTGATATCCAGACTTGGAAAAAGTCAGTCAAATTCATAAAAGCTTTTAAGAGAATTAATAAAACACTGTAGCAAAAAGTTTTATTTGCTTGAAAAGATGTTGGCATCCTGTAAGCGTTAGTGTTGCTATTATAGATACATTGGATAAAATGATCCAGAATGATTTAAAAAAAAATCTTCAAAACATTGACTGCAGTGGAACCTCCATTTCTCAATATTGGTTTGTTTATTGGTTTTCCTATTTCCTCTTTTAGAGTCCTGACCTATCAGCCATCAACGGTTCGGGTGCCAAATGTCCAAGCGCTAGACACCTCATACCTGACCTCCTCGATAGCGGACTACTCCGTTCCATTCCACCATTCTACCTTATCCACTATTCCCACAGATATGCAAAGTATGTACTTGTCTAGTCTGCCATCCAATCGAGTATGTTTTCCTTCATGATCAAGATTTATCATAAAGACTAATGTTTGTGTCTTTCTCAAAGGTCTTGATTTATTTTCTCTGATTCAAGGAGATCCACAGGTATATTCTTTCAAATATCAGAGATTATATTATTTCAAATATTGAGATTGCATGTATGTTACATATTTTAATATCCTGCACAGCAGTTTACCAGTGGTTTTCTGTTTCTCCAGCAGCATTACAGAGGCCCTATATTTTTAGACAACCTCTCCAGCAGCCTTCAGAGTGCCACCACCAGCAGCGGCCTGGTTTCCTCATCAGCTCCGTACGAGACGGCAACTCATAGCAGCAGCTCGAGTCACGAGACGGGTGTCATTACAGGAGGGTCTTCAGGCCTGTCAGACATTATTTCACTAGACTGAATCTTGGCACACCTTTATTGGCCAGTCACCAAATCAGCTACACTCAAGTCGAAAAATATTTTCTACGTTTAACTATGGACCTCAAGAATCATGTTTCGACAAGGACCCAGAAGGACTATGATGAAGATCTCTAAATGTTGTGGCTGGGTCAGCAACAGTGCTGTTTTAAGAGAAGGTAAACCCGAATCAAGCTGTTCTCCCTTTGAATTGGGGAAACTGCCAGATACACCATGACTCTCATCTGTTAGCTATTTGAGTGGAGGAGCAGAACGAAACAAATGGCATAAATGAGTGGACTAGAAAGCTCAGACGAGTCTAATATTGTGTACATTGTGTGTTTTGCATCGGCGGTTCTGCAGTCGAAACGGCAGCAGGTTTTCAGCGGCAGCTCAGTTTATGTTGTCTCTTCGATATCAGCAGTGCAATTATTTTTTGTTATAAGACTTCAGTTGCAGCAATAAAAAACTGTATGTTGGATATTGTAAAATGTTTACTTGTCTGATATCAAGGCAGAACGCATAAGCAATTTTTATTTTTTTTTTGGTCGGTGGTTATTTGCTCAAGAGCCATCAGATTCCCTTTTGCTGACATGGTAAACTTATGTTCAATCTTTAATTCTACATGAAAGGTGTTTTTATCTCAACACACCTTAACAAACTTCAATAATGTGAATATGACCATTGTTAAAACAAGGAGTAATTTGTATAATTTCATCGTTCTTGGTCATTTAACATCCTGCAGGTGTAATGAAAATCAAGCCATTCATTTTGTTTTTTGGATTATGCAAATTTTTATTTAGGATAGGGATCTTTTTTCTTTTAGAAATCTGCTTTTATTGCTAATGGTTATTTACTTGAGGTTTGAATTAATCTCATTTATCTTACTGGATTATGAGCCATACAACATACTCTCATTTTGATTTAGTCTGAAGGCATGTAAGGGGCTGTTTATTTATTTTAGAAGTTCCCCCTTGTTACGTGTACTATTTTGAGTTGGATGTAAAAAAACAAAGATGTGCTGTAAATGATGATACAGTGCTTTTATTGTCCCTCCTAGTCAGGGTTGATGTTTTGAATTGACATAGCTCTCCATTGATGATGGCACAGGTAATGTTGTTGAGAATCTTGAATTATTTGCCAAAAGGAGGGCACAGCTCATGATGATACATATACATCCTAAGACATGTAAACCAATACACATTACACCGTGATTAGAGCAATATTGCATATCCATCTGGAAAAATATATTTTTTAAACTTGAGTTATGTCCAGATTGCTGTGGTGTATTGGCTTTAGTTTATGTATGGACACATCCATAACAGGTTGAACGTGCTCAGATTTTATTTGCTGCCAGATTGTGTGCAGCTTTGAATATTTAAATTAAGCTCTGATGATTTTCTGTGTACTTCTGAGTCATCACGTTAACATTGTAAGATTAATAGCTTCAATCACCATGTACAATCCAGATCAATTTATAGCTTGTCCAGGAAGTTGTCCAGTGCTGGGATGCCCTCCTTCAGACCTTTGCGTTTACGGTTCTCAGCCACAATTTGGCTAGGTTTGCTGTTTACGTCAAATGGATCACCTGGCAAAATCTGCCAGTGGTCAAACACACACTGAGGGAAGGCCTGTCCACCAGTGTTAGACCTCAGGTCTGCTGTGAAACCTGTCCAGAAACAAACGCAAGCAAATTATAGCCAACAAAGACTTTCTAAATGAACATTCACACTATAATAATATAGAAATGTATAACATTTGGGGTCACAGTTTGTTTAACTACAATAACAAATGTATTTATTTTTCCATATAAAAATTATATAAATGTCATATTGTTGTCGTTTAAGCTGCCGTCAAATCTGGAATATTAACTCACCAAATGATTCGTTTACAGGTAGGTATGCCTTCACAACAAATATAGGTGTCCCAGCCACTTGGGACTCCTCAAACACATGGCCTCTTTTTCTGTTCAGCACACCATAGATGCCACCAACCACCTGCTCCGGGCACTGAAGGAGAGAAGGAAATATATTAACATAATCAAGATTACACTCTCATTTTCTGTTCCAGCAATCCACCACGTGTACCTGAATCTCGACCAGGTAAATGGGCTCCATTAGTCTTGGCTGTGCAGTGAGCACAGAAGCGTACAGAACTCTGCGGGCTGTGGGAATGATCTGACCTCCACCTCTATGAATGGCATCAGCGTGAAGAGTGACATCATGAATGTCAAATCGGACTGCCCGCATGTTCTCTTCACAGAGTGCACCCTGGTAAAGTAACACAAAATAATATCTCATTACTGTGTAGGAAAGACAAAGCATAAATCCTTTAACCTATCTTTACTCACTTCTTTGGTTGCCCATTGAAAACCAGCCACTACGCTGTCCTTGATCTCATTCAGATACTGAACTCCCTTTGTGATATCCACAAGCATGTTGGGCCCTGTGCCATCTGGTCCAAAGCACCAAATCTTACGGACCTCAGTGACCTCCCACTCATATTTCTCAGCCAGGTAGCGAGCTCTCTGTTTGAGCTCCTGCCGAGCGCTCACGTCACCCTTATCGATGTCCTCGGCCAGGCCATCTGGGAAGGGCCGAGATTTCATGTACAGACGATTGTGCTTGTTAGGAGACTTGGACAAGCAAACCTGGTCTGATTCATCACTGACGGTTTCACGATATGACACAACTGGGTCTGATTTCTGCAAAAATTGGCCTCAAGCTGTTAGTGGAAAATAATAACTTTATAAATATCTCATCAGTATATTCATCCAAGCGCTACCTTCAAAGGGATGCATGCATGATCTTCCTCAAGGTCTTTTAGGCAAATCTCCAGATGAAGCTCTCCAGCACCTGCCACAATGTGCTCACCAGACTCTTCAATGATACACTAGGAGAAGAAACTTGTGTTTGGTTTTGGAAAGACTGAATTTTGTTTATGCCATCTTATTACCTTGCTAAGACATTCACCTGAACCATGGGATCCGACTTGGCCAGACGTTTAAGGCCCTCCACCAGCTTTGGCAGATCAGCTGGGTTCTTGGCCTCCACAGCAACTCTCACCACAGGACTAACACTGAACTTCATAACACGCATGTTGTGAGCATTTTCAAAAGTGGTAATGGTGCCAGTCTTCACCAGGAACTGATCGACCCCAACCAAACCAGCAATGTTCCCACATGGCACTTCTTCAATGGGTTCTACGTAGCGACCCATCATCAAGATAGTTCTGAGGAGGAAAAAGCATGATCAACATTTTAATAAGGGTAATGATCATCAAATCAGTTGAGGATGTATATGTAATTAACAGCAGCAAACCTTTGGATTGGCTTTATGTACAAGTCCTCCTTTTTTCCTGGTGTGTAGTTTGGGCCCATGATGCGCACCTTCTGCCCTGTAGAAACGACACCAGAGAAGACACGACCAAAGGCATAGAATCTACCCTTGTCGGTGGTTGGCACCATCTTGGAGATGTACATCATGAGAGGAGCTTTAGGATCACAGTTCTTTACACCTGGAAAGTCAAAGGTGGAACATGAAAAAGCTGGCAAAAAGGGATCTCCCTGAAATGTCAAACACTTCGCAATGTTGTGACTCACCCATGGCGACCTCATCATCTCCAGGACCCTCGTAAAGCAGATCACAGCGGTACTTTTGGGCAGTGACAGGAGAAGGAAGATGGATGGTGATCATCTGGAGCAAAGCGTCACCTGCAGGCAACCAGCGGCGCATCACAGCCTGGAAGCATTGAAACAACCATGTGTCAACAAGGACAATGGTAGAATTAGGGTGCAGATTCTCAAAAGTTTAGTTCTTTAGTTATACCTTAAGTAGAGGTTTTCCTTCTTTTTCTTTGTCGTCTGCATCCAGCTTTACTTCAAGTTTCTCAATCAGTTTCTGGGTCTCTTCTTTTTTGAAATTCATAATGGCATCAAAAACCTGTGGAAAGAGTTCAAATGAGAGAGGGTTTGTAAATGAGTATTTGTAGTGAGAAATTACTTTAGTGTGTTTAAAACCGATTTAAACTCAAACCTTAAAGATTGGATCCAAGACAAGCTGGCAGAAGGTACGAGGAAGTTTCTTTCCATCTGCATTGGTTGCTGATTTGCTGAATTTTCCACAGGAGGGATCAAAGTACCTGAAAAAGATTGCTTTGAGTTAAATAATATTTTATATATATACACACAATTTATACTGGAAATCACTCCAGTGATCCAGTGTCTCCTTTATAACAAGTAAGACACTTACTTATCTCCCCAAAGCTTTTTCATCATATCCTCCACTTTCTTAGCCCGTTCTGCTGGAGGAAGGTCTGCTTTTGTCTTATCTCCCTTGGCAGCAAACTTGGCCACGTACATCTCAGCAAACTGCTTTAGAGTAAAAGCCCAGCCATGGAGGCCTGATCCAAATCCCACAGTCCCAACCACAGGATCCACCTAAGATAACCCCCATATCAGTAAGCAACATATAGATGAAAACAAAAATTGTACTCATAAAGTCGACTTATTAGTCTCAACTGCTACTTACCATAATGTTTCCCATTGGGCCATTCTCTCCTTCTCCGTAGGTTGAAATGATGACATTAACATTCTCCACAATCCTCTGGAAGGTTTGGAAAAGCGCATCAGGTTCCAGCTGCAACTCAAGGAGGGCACGATCCATCTTGTTCATCATCACGACAGGCTTGATGCGCTCTGCAATGGCTTGTCTCAAGACAGTCTCAGTCTGCACACATACACCTGAAGAACAATTCAAATTTTGCCTTTTTAAACTTGCTTTTTGGTCAGGCATTGAAAGTACTTATAAGGTGATGAAACCAATTTTTGTGGTGGATGCTTTAATGTTGTTGAATGTTATCATTGCATTTCAGAAGACTGCCTTAATTAGAGAAACAGAAGTGTGAACTTGATATCCTAAAATGAAATAGCCTTACCTGATACACAGTCTACCACTACAAGGGCACCATCTGTAACTCTCAGAGCTGCTGTCACCTCAGAGGAGAAGTCAACATGTCCCGGTGAGTCGATCAGGTTGATCAGGAAGCCAGAACCATCCTTGCACTGCTTAATGAAGGCTGAGTCGTTCTCACTGAGCTCATAATATAGAGAGATGGCCCTGTGAGGGATACATATAGAGGGTTTCAATGTTAGTCAAAAATGTCATTTTGGTATTTCTCGGGTAAATGAACACTGGAGCTAGTTGTTAAAAGGTCCATATCTCAATAACTATAAAACTTCATCAACAGTTCACAAATGTGTGTTGACTCTACTAATGGTTTTGTATGTTCGTTTTAAATCATATCTGGGCTAAAAAGCCTATAATATACTGTTTAATGCTGTGACGACTTACCCCATACACTTTTCTACAAAACAATATTTATTTTTCTGTTCTCTTTTTTGAAAAGAAATGAATACTTTGTGAGGACATATTACATAGATAAAAAATAACTAAATTAATTATAAAAAACTCTATACCTTTAAACTTTCTATTCATCAAAGAATCCTGAAAAAAAGGCAACAAAAACATTACGCAGAACAATATTGATTATAAATGTTCCTTCCGCACAAAATCAGCATATTAGAATAGTTTTTCAAGGATCATGTGATGCTGAACACTAGAGGAATAGCTACATTTATACTTTTTAAACATGAATACCTACGTTGACTTAATGGTGATACACCTCTCCTGTTCGTCTTTTCTGGTGTCAGTAAATCTGGTCTCTCCTGCACGTGCAGAAGCAATAATACCGGCTTTGCACACCAAGGAATCAGTGAGAGTAGATTTGCCATGGTCCACATGGGCAATCACAGACATGTTCCTGATGTTGGACTTTTTGTCCATGATCTCCCGAATCTGGTCTACCGTGAAGTTCACCTGAGGGACAAAGAAAAGTTTATCAAGTGTTGATTGTGGAGTAAATATGATTGAGTGTTTGTGTGTAGGGGACAATATGTGATGTCAAAACAAATGAATGCCTCGGGCAAATGTGGGCAAATTTAAAGGCAAATGTGACAGTCTAAGCTCATGCCTTTGATTCTTCAACCGAAGCTAAATATTGTTTTGGGTGCTTTTTTATTATTAAATTTGAAATTAACAGTAAAAAAAATACAACGGGCAGCTTAACTTTAATGTTTAGACTTAAAAAAATAGTTTTGATAACTATTTGTACACTGGAACTGTATATGTCATTAAATAATTTAATGTTAATATACCAATCTATTTGAGGTATTAAAGTATATTTTTTCTGTAAAATATGCTAATAAAACCACAGGTTTTGCTATGTAAGCCCACTGCCCACATGATAACCTAACTATGGCCAATAATAACAAAGAGCATAGAAACACAGGCCCTATTTACACATGACACTAAAATAATACAGTAATCATTTATAACATATTACAACATGAAACAGTAAACTAAATAATTCAAAATATTTAAATAATAACTAAAATATTAAAATAACATTACCGGTACAAATTAGCCTAAATAAAATTCAAACAAACGTGATAGTTCAATATTATGGAATTCTGAAATGTTTCTTTCCCCATAAATTAAAAGACATCACAGTTCATTCTTTTTACATTTTTTCCATGTAATTTATTTTAAAATACAGGCTAATATATTTAAAAATTCCTGTTTTTAATTGTATATGGTCAAGTAACTTCACCTTCTTACGCTTTAAAACATTTTACTAGCATTTTACACAGTACTAAGCTTACAAACGGTAAACATTGTTTTCATTAACGCTTTCTAAATCTACGATAATAATTCCGAGAGTGTGCTGAAGTACAGCCTGTACCATGAGTGCGCAGTTTCTGGGGCTCCGCTGTGTGTGTGTGTGTGTGTGTGTGTGTGTGTGTGTGTGTGTGTGTGTGTGTGTGTGTGTGTGTGTGTGTGTGTGTGCGTGCGTGTGTGTGTGTGCGTGCGTGCGCTGCAGTCTCAGTCAGGCGCTGCCCAGTCACACACGCAGCCAATCACAAGCTTGTGTAGGCTGATAACAGAGTTGGGCTCGTTCGCCCCTCAAAAACAATAACACAGCGGCCCCGTCGTTATAATAACCCTATTTGCGTCCCGAACCCCTCCATAATCACGGCTCGCTCGCTCTCCACACATGAAACTTTAATACGCGCATAGAGAAGAACAGTGGGCGTAAACGCGCTATTTATAACGGGGTAACGTTATTCCAGCGCGCGCGTGAACTTTGCTGGGCCATATACCTAAAATAACGCCACTTACTTTCACTTAAAAACAAAGATCGAAGCGCATGCGCTTGTGCTTTACATTTATATAAATGTTACTTGACTTATCCATTTCGATCTCGTGTCGAATAAAAAGACGTAACGTTATATTTGACTGCGTCATTCTCTTTTCTGAACATTTTATAATAAAGACAGACATCAATTTGCTAAATGTTTCGCGTATAATTCAAGTTCAATGTTAACACAAATGCGAGAATCTTCTAAGCAGGTTGTCATTACGTCATTGACATCAGAATAACTTCAAATTAGGCTAACGTTATATAAATGACTGAAGAAATGCGTATTAATGTTCGAATATGTTTTAATATAGCACTTTAGCCTTTTTTACTGCAGCCTGGTGAACTGACAAGGTGAAATATCGTACCATTTTGGCGACTGGCTCAAGTCTCGGACGGCCTCGCGCTGCGCTGCGGTCGCTGCTCCTCTCCGCTGAGGACTCGGGAAAGAGAGAGACTGTGACGTACAGTCTTAGTTTCTGCTGCGACAGAAAGCTCTGCGGAGTCATGTGGAACCAGTCACACGGACCTAGATGACCCTATTACTAAATAGACCAGTTAGGACATTTAGAGTCAACATAGTTTGCACTACCCAATAATGTGCATTCTGCACTGTAACCGCAGAGATAACGGACTGCAGAAAGAAGCAAGCATTCACATAAGCACACATGGCACGTCTCGTTCTTCGTCTTGTTCTCAATAATAATAATAAAGAAATTATGGCATTTGAAAGTAAAGATGATCACTAGAATGTTCTAGGCTCTGGTGAGATTTTTTACAAAAATATTATTAGGTGATTGTGCTCATATTTTGTCACACCCATGATACATGTGTACACGAAGAAATCGTTTGGCATTTTTACATAGTTGTCCAAATTTTAAGTAGGTCATGTTAGTAGCTAGCAACACTGAAAAAAAATGATCTGACTTCTGCATGTAACATGTGTGATGTGCAAAATCTTTTTTCAGTGCTGAAAAGTGTTCTTTCTGATGTAGCCCTTATTATATGGAGAAAATCGTTTTAAAAGCATTCTGTAGCCTTCATTTTAAGTGAATTCTAGATTTGTTACTATTTATAAAAATTGTTCTTGCATGCTGATGTTGACCCATCTGGGTGATAAGCATAGAAAAACTTTTTTTTTTAAAGAAAATGCAGAAGATTGCATGCAACAGGTTGGACTGAACATATAGAGATATTTAAATATTATATTTTTAATAAATTAACTTATACACCCTGCTTTGTCCGATATTTTCATGTTCAATTTCCTATCTTTTTGATGTCTCCGTGGACATTTTTCATGTTTGACTAATACATCCCAAACAGCAGATGGCGCTGTATCGCCAATCATTTGTTTAGATTTGGAGGAGGGAAAGTTCGAATCAGACGAGGAAGGTACTGTACTACTGACAGAGAGCCGCCTTGATACAGATTCAGAAATACAGTAGATATGAAAGATTAGGTACCATTTGACTTCTTCTGTTTCCAGACTTTGTCATGTCTGCCGTTCCCTGTTTAGTTGGTAGATGGGGTGAGGAGAATAACAGCATCATTTTGACTTGGAAGGTAACGTTAACGTTACGTTGCGAAATTAATATTTTATCGTTTACAGTAATATTAGACTTGACGCAGAAATACTCATGTGCCGTTACCGTTTCAGCAAAATGAACGAGGCCTCGAACCAAGATCAGAATGTTCTGAAGCGATGCAGTTCGGAAAGCCGCAAACTGCTGCAGAAAATCCAAGGTATTTGCATGTGTTACTTTTGATGGCTGTAAGTACGGTGATATTAGAAGCTCATATTCAGTGTATATTAGAAGCTCATAACCACATTGTGTTTACACAGGAATACCAGCAGCTACTGAACGACTCGCGCTTGAAATGACAGTTGCATATAATACTTTTTTATTCTCGTTGAGATTCTCCACCGCAAGTGAAATAGAGGAAAGTCTCAAACATAGTTTATTGAGAGGTAAATAACATCAAGTCTTATTTATTATTAATGTTTACAGTATTGTATATGTGTTTTATGTTTCCCCCGCCTTTCTGTTTTTCCGTAGCTTTAGAGGCTGTTGGATCTCAGGTATCCGGTTCTGATCCAGTTCAGTTGTGGGAGGCTGTTCTGCAGACTTTTGGCTCCTCAGTCTATGTGCCATATGTCCACAAGCTTCTGCTGATCCAGTGGATGCTGTGGCTCACACAGTGCCAGTTAGAGAGAGTTCTCACTCTTCTGATGCAAACTGATCACAAGGTATTCATTTTTTACAATTCTTATAAAAGTTATTTTGAGAATCATTAGGTCCCCCTTGGGGCTTTTGCTGAAGCCCCCTAGTGGTCCACAGCCCACTTGAACGTGAACGCGCAAAACAGAGGGGTGTCTCGATTCTCTTTTGGCTGGAGGGGAGGGCTAGAAATGGGATTGGGCCTAAATAACTAATCTCATGATGGTCCTGACTTCTTTTAATTAAAAAAATGGTCTGGTCGCTAAAGCACATTTCAGTGTGGGTAGGGGGAAGGGGAAGGGCCAGATAGTTCTTCAAACAAAGATTTTTTGGGACCACACTTCAAATGAAGGGGTATGAAACCGGTTACAGCGGCAACATGGCTGCCCGAGCAAACAGAAAGACACATAAATGTAAGCATTATTGGCATTAATAAAGATTTTAATGAAAAATAATAATTTGTTTTGTTATATTCAATCGTGTGTTCATATTTATTCAAAGAAATTTAAAAAAAAACGCATTTATGCCACAACATATTTTCATCATTAGCCAATAACCACCATAGACATTTTCATTTCAGGCCAATCCAAAGCGACTTACAGTGCATTCAGGTTATACATAGTATTGTATTTCAGTATGTGAAATAAGTTCCCTGGGAATCAAACCCACAACCTTTGCGCTGTATATAAAAATAACGCAATAGGAAAATGCTCTAACCACTGAGCCACAGGAACACAGGAATATTTACGGTCATATTCAAATCAACGTTTGTAAAAATTGCTACAGAGGATGAGTGGTTGAAATTAGCTAATGTCCTGGAGAAATCATTACAGACCGCAGAATGGTGAAGGTAGTGGTTTGTCTGGAGGAAATGTGGGGAACAACTACATATCACTTTCATGTATTTTGAGCTGCCCAACCATTCAGCCATACTGGCAGGAGGTAACCACCATAGACATATTTTTGATGGCAATCGATTATTCTTGTCCACAATAATACTTGGGTAATTACCAGCTAATTAGAGAGAGAGTATTTATTAAAGAGCAACCAGAGAAAGCTTAACACGAAAGTGTGCGTCTCTCTTTACAATGAGTGAGTACTTTCGCTTGGAAAACAGCATGTCTTTGTTTTATGACCTCTCGTATTTTGCTGTTAACAAACCTATTTATTTATGTGACCAGCGATTCAGTGTTTACCAAGTTCTGTTGTTTTATTCTTATTCTTTAAAAAATAAAATATATAAAAAAAAAAGTCATGGGGCAGCATCAACAAGTTTCTTTGCTCCTGGATGTGTGAGCTGCGCGATGTGTGTGTGTGTGTGTGTGTGTGTGTCAGTAAGCAGCGTGTTAATAAAGAACTGAAAGGCTCTAATGTACACCAGCACACTGGTATTAGTGTGTGTATTGTAGGAGCTAGACGACGAATGATGACATGTGACGGTATAGTAGTGGTGTCCCAATTCTAAGGGGAATATTTTCACCCCTACCCCTTGACACTCTGTTTCAAGGGACAAGGGGAAGGGGTATGAAATAGAATAGGGATTGGGCCTTAGGTTTCCGTAAACGTCTGTATAAACAAATGTGCTTTTGGCCATTAAACTGGTGGTTTTGAAATAACATAACATAACAAAAAGGTGATCTCTCAAAAAATTGTGTACATTTTGAAATGGCAAATCAACCTCTATTGGACCACTTGAGATGGATTGACCCCGAACAAACAATAATGTAACAGTATTTTATAGTTAAACACATGAGATGTAAACATGAAATTACCTAGTAATGTGACCTAAGAATGATTTGTTAATGTAAATACTGTTGTTTTTAAGAAGTGTGTTTTTGACTGCTATACTGCTGTCATTCTCTCCTCACAGAGAGAGCGTTCAGCACCTGTGAATCTACAGACGGAAACCCGAAACCTTGCTTTCAGCATGGAAGAAGACTCCTCACTAATGGTTGCCATGGCACCAAAGGACCTCAAGGATCTTTTGCACATCTGCACTGTAATATGTCAAGGTACAAAATGTCTGAACTAAGATATAGACAATGTGATCAAATTTTTGTTTATGTAAATATTTTTATATTATGTAGGTCTATATCATAAATCCAGTTTCTTTGCCATTTAAAACATAATAAATAGTAGAACTGACATTAATCTTAAAATGTATTTGCTCTTTTAGGGGTGGAACAGATGAAGATGGAAAAATATTCCGAGGCCCTTGACATTTTTCAGGAGGCTAAAGGCCTCCCAAGTCCCAGAAGTCTCTTGGCACAGATCCACACCCTTACAGGCCAGAGTTTTGCTAAGCTGGTAAGAAGCTCTGTTCTACAATCCCCATCCAATGAACCCTGAACTAAATAGACTTAAACAGACAAAATCTTAAATCAACAGTTCCTGAACCAATTCTTGTTTGTATTTGATTAAGTTTGAATTAAGTTTGTTTGTTGGATTAGATTAACTGATTCAGAATTTGAGCAAACAGTTTATATCTTGAGTCCAGGCGCTCTCAGTGGCTCTGTTACTTATGTCCCTGCAGGGCCAGCCCCATTGTGCTCTCCACTTTTATAGGAAGGCTGTGGAGGTGGATTGTGCTTGCCATTGTGCACTTTATCAAAGTGCTCTGGCGTTCAGACAGCTTGGCAATCCAAAGGCAGAAATAGAGGCCTTGCATCTTCTTTACTCAGTAAGTCATTCTGCACACAATTTATTGATTATTTTCAATAATGATTAATACATTTTCTGCAGTGTACCTTGTGCTTTACAGCATGTTTGAAAGTGCATTTGCATATATTCATTTTTTTTGAAAATGTTCTCAGTCTCAGGTCATCCAAGTTTCAGATGAGTTTCTTCATCGGAGCAGAATTAAATAAATTCAGCATTACATCATTTACACCCCTGCAGTGATAGGGTGCCATCAGAATGACTTCAAACAGTAATTCACAGTAAAACAGTACTGATAAAAACAGTAATTCACATAGCTTCAGTCCATCAATTAACATCTTGTGAAGCGAAAGACTGCATGTTTGTAATAAATCAATTTATCATTAAGACATGTTTAACTTCAAAGTATTGCTTCCACCTAAAATACGAGTATCCATACTAATTTATCCATAATATTGCTTTCTCCAGTGAAATCAGGATAGAAATATGCACAAAATCAAGTTCAATTTATTAGAGAAAACAGTCCAAAGCAGTTCTAAACAAATATGTCAGGGGATTTTGATGTGAAAGGACAAGAGGGGATGAACTTTTTACTGGATGGAGGAAGTGTTATTATGGATTATAGACTGGTATTTTGGCCCAAAGCAACAGTTTAAAGTTAAACCGCCTTGATGATGGATTTGTTTCTTACAAACACACAGCTTTTCTCTTCAGAAGTCGTGTGAATTTCGGGATGCTTTTATGAGACTCGCATTCCCAACTTACTGCAAATGATCCATTGGTGAGCAAGTGATGTAATGCTGAATTTCTCAAAATCTGTTCAGATAAAGAAACACACTCATTTTGGATGGTCTGAGGGTAAGTACATTTTCAGCTATTTTTCATTTTTGTGAACTTTTTTATTAACAATGAATATTATTAATTGTTCTTACTTCACAAAACACATAACTCATTACTATAATAAACAAATAATTTGGAAGTGCCCAAGGTCCATATCTCATGCCTAGTGTCAACAAAGTAGATGTAAACAAGTAGCAACAAGGCACAGCTGACACTGAAGGATAATTTCAAACAGTAAAGGATGTTTCACATTATTCCTGAATGTATGTCCTTCATGTTCTATAGTGTTATTTTGTGAAACAATACTTTTCTCTTGCTTTGTTTACAGGCAGTCCAACTGCAGTCTGATAAAAGTTCACCTAGTGCTTCACTGGTCTCTCCAGCTACGCTGCTTGGTGGTGAACAGATGACCTTCATTAGCAGAATCCCTTCCCCTTCTCTGATTCTGCACAATTTGGCTCACACGTGTGTGTTCAATGGCAGGCAAGTGATTCCACAACAAGGACAAATGCTTGAATCATATATCAAATTTGAATACAGAATCAATCAGAAATTTAATCAGATCTAGAAAACGTATTTTTTTTACAGAATACTAAACAAAAAATATAAATTGTGTCAATCAGTATTTCAGATGGTGTTGAGTACTATCTTGATCTGTTGGCGTCACTGCAATCAGATGGCAAAGATCTTGTAAGGACTGCAATTTTTCAGGCATCACATTCAGAAATGGTGCTTATGAAGCAATATAACTGATTCAGAATGTCTGTGATTCAGATACACACAGGGGATGGTGCTTCTTTTCCCAGAATCCCTGTGGTCTACCTTGAAGCAGGGTTTGCTTTATTAAAAGCGAAACGTTATAGTGATGCTCTTGTGGTCTGTGAGGAGGTCATCACCAGCACTTTGGACTTCATCCCTGAGAGACTGCTGCTTGATGCTGATGAACAACAAAATGTAGCTGATTCTGATGTTGTTCTTGAAAATGTGGACTTAGTTTTATGGGCTGGTGCAGCCCATCTCCTTCAAGCACAAGCCCACTGGAAACTGAAGGACAGCAAAGAGGCGATTACAAATTTCACAAGGTGCGGTCATTTTGTACCTAGCTGTGTTGGCAAACCATGTTTTGTGAAATGTGTCAAATAGTTTTTATGTTCTCGTTCTTTCCTTTCAGAGCGATTAATAATTTGGTGAAAGTGTTCATTAAACAGAAAGGTAATAATCTCTCACTTTCCAATCTTACTGTTGCTCTAACAAGATTGTGTGCTCATACTAATCATATCCGTTTTTGTTTGTGAAGTATTGCCCGGTACTAAGATCTTTGGAAAAGCAGACTTACAGATATATTTAACTATGAAATATGTTTATGCTGGGGTCTTCAAGGGGTATCTTTTAATAACAGATCTACTTTCAAGAGATGAAGTAAGCTTTTCCTCTCTTTAGCTTACTGAGGCCATGTTTGATAGGTGTACTTGCTTCACGTACACTATATTGCCAAAATTATTGGGTCACCCCCTTCTAATGAAAGGTTTGACTACTTTAGTAATTTCCATGAGTACACATCTTAATGTTTAAGCATATAATGATATTCTAGGGAATTGTGTGCTTCTAATTTTATAGCAACAGTTTGGACAGGACCCTTTTCTATTCTAACATGACAGTGTCTCTGTGTATAAGACAAGGATCAAAGAGAAATGATGATTCAGTCAGTGTGGAAGAACTTGACTGGTCTGCAGAAAGCCGAGTCCTAATCCCAGCTGAACACCTCTGGTGTGACTTTAAATGCAGACCTTGAGCCAAAAACTCATCACCAAACACCAATGACTTGTACATTCATTATATGGACAAAAGTACTGGCACCCTTCTTTAGAAGAGAAAAATGCACTTACAAACTGTGACAACAAAGATGGAAACATAATTCATGTACTTAAAAATTTATTTTCACCTCTGTTGTAACAGTTTTGAAATGTATGAAATTACTGTACCCATTTGTCATTGGTGTTTGGTGATGCATTTTTGTAAATCATTGCCTTATACACAGAGACACTGTCATGTTAGAAGAATAGAAAAGGGTCCTGTCCAAACTGTTGCTATAAAATTAGAAGCAGACAATTCCCTAGAATATCATTATATGCTTAAACATTAAGATTTGTACTCATGGAAATTACTAAAGTAGTCAAACCTTTCATTAGAAGGGGGTGACCCAATAATTTTGGCAATATAGTGTACCATTACTTGCGTGGTTTCATCAAACTTTTAGACTGGAAACAAAAACATCTTGGAAACACTGAAGCAATGGTTGGAAGAATTGTGATTTTGGAAGCAGCAAAAGGACAAGCACTAGCTGGTAGAGGGCTCTGCTTTCTGGAAAAAGGATCAATTGAAGGAAGCCCTGAGAGATCTTAATCTCAGTCTCCAGATGACACCAGGTATTATTAACCTGATATGCTGTTATTATAGTGAATTTGTGAGACTTGTTTGTTTGTGATTAGTCTGATACATTGTGCTGTCCATCTCAAATTTACATGTGGCGTTGAATTTCTCTAGGTTGTAAGAATATTAAGATGTTGCTGTCTGAGGTCTTGTGGAGGCTTGATCGTAGAGAGGAAGCATCAGCACACTGGAGAGAAGCCCATAGTACTTCAGATGCACCTAAGTCAGTGTAAGCTATCAGAAAACTCAATATTGTTAACTTGTGTGATAATATACTCTTATTATAATATGACTTTTACACATGAAAGTCAAACATTGTTGGAATCTAAGAGATTGTAACTGATGTGATAAATGTTCAGTAATTGTTTGACTTGCGTTTCAGAAATCTGCCGCTGTATTTGCAGCTATGGCCAGATGACACAGCTTTTGACTTCAGTGAGTTGAAGAAGAATATTGTGGAATATATTCAAGCCAAAAAGACATGAGAGATGTCAGAAAGGATGCTCTCTACTAAATTCTGCCAAATTGCACCACTTCACTTTTGTTGTGTCCAAACCAGAACTGCATATAGAAAAGACAGTTTGTGTTGTCTAATTTCCTTTTCAGATGTATCCATGTAGCATTCCACTTGTCAGAAGCAATGATTTGTGAGCTCAAGAATGCATCCAGACTGGTATCAGATTGTTTGTATATCTTATGCTTGCCAATATTTCTGATTAGCATCTTGGTTTTTATCTATGATCTTTTCAAATAAATATTTTGAAACGAACAAGCTCTGAAAAAAATATTTTATTTTATTTAACTTCAAACTATATATAACTTGGTTCTTATTCCAACTTATAGAGTCACATGTAAGTACATTTATATGACAATAATAGTATATATGGATTCACTACATTGTTCTGCATTACATCTCATTTTAAATATTACACAACATATTCTCGAATACATATGTTTGGCGTTTTGTGTGCTTTTGAGATTACCGAACTTTTTGGGAAACGTGGCCTATTTGGCAATAGACTTGTTTGTGGTATTTTGACACTTCGGCTCAGTTGAGTAACAGTTTAATCAGACCGTCCTGAGCCAATCCAGAAGAGACAATTGACAACGCAGCAGAAAATAAACCAATCACAATCAACCATGAAAGCCACTCGGACCAATGGTGCTTGCGCCTTACCACGTTCGGACCGCGATTGGCCAATCAGTCAGCGCAAGAAATCGCAACGTGTGCTCTGATTGGCTCGTCATTAAATGGGCGAGGGAACTTTTTCCCCACAGAGTTGATGTTAGCAGGCTAATCCAGTACAGAGGTGAAAAGCTAGTGAGAAGGTTGGAATCGGTCACTCAAGAAAGCTACTCATTTCCATCAACTATTTATATATTTTTTCGGGAGAAGCAATATGGCTTCGGGTGGAGAGTAAGTAGAATTTTTTTGATGTGATATTTAATGCGATCTTTTTTTTTTGTTGAGCACCAGTTAGCCATAAAGCTAAACGACGAACGCATCATGAACGGTGATCAATGCAAAGTGCGAGTTTACACATTACAGTTCCCTCATCCGAGCGCACATGTAAATTAATATAATTTTGTTCTCTTCAGATAACGTACTTACGTTCTCATCACTCATTAAAAATGTTGCGGGAGTTTTAATGCGACTTGAGTCTAAGATCGTCTGTGTTTAGCATGGAAGCTAACCGGACTGAGTCATCTCCGCATATGATGGAGGCTTTCGGCCCACCGGCATCACCGGCGACTGCTCGGATAAACGGGCACAACACACTTAAACGACCCGTATACCGTTTCATAAATATAAACACCTTGAACTCTCTATGATAGTGAAACTGTGAATAAGCAAAAAAGCGAGCTAAAGCGTCAACCCGGCTTTGTGTAAATGCGAATAGCAGCAGATGATAATTATAAATCCCTTGATCTGGATATTTCAGCCATCAAACCGAAAACAACATGACAAGATGTGACGATACAAACGTTAGTTACTAATTATACCTGACTCTAGAGCTTTTATAAACACGCAAATACTTGTATTTTAGCTGTTTAAGCTTCTCATGTCACACAGCTGCATTTGCTGTGTCATCGGCCACTAGAGCTGGCTAACTGCTGCTAGCTCACAGCGCACACTCTGAGAGGAATATAAGTCATACATCCATCTACCTAAATAAATATATGCTTAGATTGCGTACACGACAAAAACTAACACTTATGTGAAGGAGTTAATTGTACAGTTTAGTAGTAAGTAAAGACCTAACAAGTTTGTTAGCTGTGACGGTGCTAGCTTATTTACACACGCGCTGTTGGCCGCTGAATTTTGACGTCTGCCTGATAGCTCTCGTAGTTTAGTTTCTTTTGTCCATTCTTTTCAGGAAAAAAAACTATAAACCCATATCTTAAATTGTTGTATTCTGCGGGATAAGCCACACCAAGGCATTGTTCACGACCGAATCCCGGCCTAAATCTAGCGGATCATTACGGCTTTCAGTCCAGTGTTTTGTGGAAAGCTCTAGAGTAACTTGAGCAGAAATGCATTTATCCATCGACCCCATCGTGTAGTACTCTCGGAACAGATGATATGTAATGTGTCTTTTTTCTATCTGAAAGTACTATTTGATATGTAACGTATCTTTCACTTTCGCATTAAGTGATACTGAAACAAATTAAAATAGCAACCGTTTCTGTTAACCACATGGGAAATGTAAAACATAGTTGTAGGGACAGTTCACCTGACAATGAGAATCGTCATTTTATCGCATTCATTTTGTTTCAAAACTCTGTAAATTTGTTGTGGAACACAAAAGCATTTTTTTCAAGAACAGCCAGTCTTTCTTACCATTCATATTTACTGTATTCACTTTTATTATTTGCCCTTTCTGGGCCAATAAAAGTCAATAGTGTCTGAGACTTTCATCAGTTATTCTGCTGAACATCACTGAGGGCCTCAGGTTACTTAAAATAATTTAATTGAAACAAATCGTTTAAATACCGAAAACACAAATGATCAGGTTTCCTCTTGATAACTATTGTTTTTATTGAAGAACATGCAGAATACTCTGGAATCGTGTTTTTTATATATATCATCTCCCCCTTTTTTTTCTTAAAGCATTTGTGAACCAGCAGCACTGTCATAATTACAGCTGGAATAGCAGAGGAAATCTTTTAGCCAGTATGGAGAGCATCTCAATATTGTATCGGACAATATTGGTCCTTTTGAGTACAAAACAGTTGAGAGCCACTGCTTAAAAATGTTATCTTTTTATACAGATCCAAAAATGATGATCTTTCCACTGCCATTCTGAAGCAGAAGAATAGGCCAAATAGGTTGATTGTTGATGAATCCATCAATGAAGACAACAGCGTTGTCTCTCTCTCTCAGGTAATATATTGAAAATTAGATCCTCCTTCCTTTTTCACTTTTATGAGATCTTTGTGCCCATCATATCTTCTCTGCTTTTTCAGGCAAAGATGGATGAGCTCCAGCTCTTTAGGGGGGATACAGTGCTGATGAAGGGCAAGAAGAGGAGAGAGACTGTTTGCATCGTCCTGTCTGATGACACCTGCTCTGACGAAAAGGTTCGCATGAACAGGGTGGTCCGCAACAACCTCAGGGTGCGCCTTGGTGATGTCATCAGGTAAGACTGTTTTCTGTCTAAACTTTCATTACATATCATGACTGGTAGATCCTGGGAATGTTGTTTCAGCAATTTTAGAGTTATTCTAATTGACATGACTATAAATCTAGCCATTTCAAAATGTGCCTCTGAATATGTGGATCATTCATTTGTTCATCTTTCTGGTTTTCAGTATTCAGCCATGTCCGGATGTGAAGTATGGAAAGCGCATTCACGTTCTGCCCATCGATGACACAGTGGAGGGCATCACTGGCAACCTGTTTGAGGTCTATCTTAAGCCTTACTTCTTGGAGGCTTACAGACCAATCCGTAAAGGTAAATATACATCTAAAAATTATTATAAAGTAATAAGATAATAGGTTATTTTTATTCTGTCAACTGTGAGATGGTACTTTTTATGTTTTCAATGCATGTACACTACCATGTAAAAGTTTGCGATTAGTGGTTTTATTTTATACAAAATGTATTATGATTTTGGAAGACCTTTATTCAGCTAGGATTCATTAAATTGATCAAGTGACAGACTTTTATATTGTTACAAAGATATCTATTTTATTATTGGCTGCTGAAAATTCAGCTTTATCACAGGAATAAACTACATTTTAAAATGTTTTTAAATTGAAATGTTATTTTAAATTTTAGCATTTCAAAATATTTATTTATTTTATTAAATTTATCCTTTGTGAGCAAAATAGACTTCTTTCACAAACATTAAAGAAACCCAAACATTTGAACAGTCTACATAATTTGGATTTATATGCATTGCTGTCTTTTTTCCGTGTATGTTTTGGCGCTTCTGTGGATTCAACTTAAATTGGTGTATCGTGATGCTTGGCATGAAGTCTGATTTGTCGCCTGATGGATTTGATTTGAAATGTGTCAGCTGTGTTTTAAAGACCTAGAACATTTTGTGGTTTGTCTAAGACCGCATGAACTGCAGTTGGTGTATAAAACAAATTTGAGGTGTTTTTATATATTAACAAATTTGGTTTTGCTCTTTTTCCGTAGGTGATATTTTCCTGGTCAGAGGAGGCATGCGCGCTGTGGAGTTCAAAGTGGTGGAGACCGACCCCAACCCATACTGTATTGTGGCCCCAGACACAGTGATCCACTGTGAGGGGGAACCCATCAAGAGAGAGGTCAGTAGATTGACAAGTGTTTCTGAATTTGTCATGGTTTTAAATGGGGTAAGGGCACATGAAGTGTGTTTGATTGTATCCGCATGCCTGTTTGCAGGATGAGGAAGAGTCTCTGAATGAGGTGGGTTATGATGACATTGGAGGGGTAAGGAAACAGCTCGCCCAAATCAAAGAAATGGTGGAGCTACCTCTGAGACACCCAGCTCTCTTCAAGGCTATTGGCGTGAAGGTAATTATCTGCACTCTGAGATTTACACACATTAAAGTGATAAGAGTTTGCAGTCTGAGGTTCCAATCATTTGTTTGTCTAGCCTCCCCGTGGCATTCTGCTGTATGGACCCCCTGGAACTGGAAAGACTCTTATCGCTCGTGCTGTGGCAAATGAAACTGGAGCATTCTTCTTCCTCATCAATGGTGCGGATGACAGCACAGAATATTAATATGCCTAAATTAGTGCTCTTTAATGGCTACTGGTTTTATTTTTTAAACACTAAGCACATTTTGAAGTCTTGATCAAATGTTCCCAGGACCTGAGATCATGAGTAAACTGGCAGGTGAATCTGAGAGCAATTTGCGCAAGGCGTTTGAGGAAGCAGAGAAGAACGCACCAGCCATCATCTTTATTGATGAACTTGATGCCATTGCACCAAAAAGAGAGAAGGTAAGATTTCTGAGTGGTGGTTTTTGTGCAAATCATCACTTTGATTCTTTCTGCTCTTTTTATCCGTTAGTGTTTTATTTTTTTTTTTGTGACAATGTTATAACCTCTGGGAAAAGCTGTTTCAGCCAAAACATTGTTACAAATTCTTGATTCCCCTTCGCCCCTTTTTTTCCTGTTCTCACAGTTTGAAAGACAACAATAAATCACTGAAAAGAGCACAGTGTCTATTAACTTAAAACTATTGAAGTCAGTTTTGTTAGTTAAAATATAAATATAGGATAAAACTTTTAGAATGTTACACAAATTTGAAATATTGCCTTGGCTAGTAAATGAAATGAGGATGCAGTACTAAAAAAACTGAGAAGTGCATGTACTAAAAAAATGCAGAACTAAATGAAATAAATATAAATATAGAAATAAAGGCTAATTCAGAATAATACTTGCTCTTGTGATCACCATACCTGATTTAATCCTGAATATTATATTGTGCTTTAACTAGAATTCAGTGGAATAACCTGAATGCACATTATTAGCAGCATGTACTAGGAGAATGGTTTTTAACGACAAATGTGCCATGTCCTTTATTTTAAAACATTCAAAATGTTTGTTCAATTTTAAATGTTATTAAGCTATCAGCTCCATTGCATATCACCACTTTAAAGCAAACTCCTATCTGAGATATGTGTGTGAATGTCTAATTGGGGGTTATTGCAGTAAATATTGCAGTTATTGCCAGCAGCCATATCTCGCTGTAGCCCTTGACCAGTTGCCCTCTGAAGCCAAGCAGGGTTGAGCCTGGTCAGTACCTGGATGGGAGACTTCCTGAGAAGGTTCGGGCAGAATAACGCTGTGCAAATATTATAATGTGCGGTCTTTAATTCAGTGTCACTACCTATGCGAGTGATTTAATATAAATAACAATGAAATGAGTGAATTCATTGATTGCACTCTGGAGTACTTGCTCACCCTTTTTATAGTGACACTGTACTGTAAAAAGCACATCACGTTAAACCTCCTGACTCTCTCATTAAAAATCACAGGACTTAGAAAAAGAGTTGTGGAATGATGGTATTGGGTGTAATCACAAAACCAATCGACCTGAACACCGGAATCAGAGCACTGTAAGTTTTGACCAGCAGCAAAATAAATACTCAGCAAATACTGTGGTGGTTTGTTGTGTGCCCCACGTATATTCACTGAGACTGTGGTTTAGCACACTTGTCCTGTGACATTAAATCACCCATGTCCTGACTCTCTCCTGTCATTAAAAATCAGGATGTCCCGAAAAAGATTTGTTCGAGGAGCCAAGATCATTCCCCATTAATCCCAATCATCACACCATCTTCATCACTCACTCCTCTTCTAACCTGGCGTCTGTGTGTGACGTATGGGGGCCGTCTCCGCTCAATGGCTGCCGTCGCATCATCCAGGTTGATGCTGCACATTGGTGGTGGATGAGGAGATTCCCCCCTTCTATGTAAAGCACTTTGAGTGCCTAGAAAAGCGCTATATAAATGTAACAAATTATTATAAATGGTTCTCATCTGTTTTCTCAGACTCATGGTGAGGTGGAGAGGCGCATTGTGTCTCAGCTGCTCACTCTGATGGACGGACTGAAGCAAAGGACTCATGTCATTGTCATGGCAGCCACTAACAGACCCAACAGCATTGACCCAGCCCTCCGGCGATTCGGTGAGATCACTTTGCTCAAGTGTTACTCTGTAAAGAAGAAAAATCTTTTGCCAAGACATTTTCAGTTGATGTTCGGGCAGTGCACCTTAGAAGGGAACGTCTTGTGCTGATGTTCTGACTCTTGATTTCAGGGCGCTTTGACCGAGAGGTGGACATCGGCATTCCAGACGCTACTGGAAGACTTGAGATACTTCAAATCCACACCAAGAACATGAAGCTAGCTGATGATGTTGATCTGGAGCAGGTGTGTTTCAGAGGATGTCAGAACATTCAGTGCTCAGTGATGATTTACTCTCATATAAACAGGGTCTCCTTAATCAGGGACTGGCATGAGCGTCATGCCCATATAATTCTGCCCACTAAGAGTTGTGAGCCAAGTTGATTTAAAAAAAATGAAATGCATCTCCCCAAAATGTATTTTCATGTCCCAATTTTGCAGAGTATTTGCTTTTTAGTTAATTTGTTTTCATTCTTCCTTACCTTTCCTCTGTGGAATAGAGATATTACTGATCTGTAGTTCAGTTTAATTTGCAGGTCTTTTTTATTTGCTTTTATATACTACTTTTGGATTTTAACAGACTAGGTTAGGTTTGAGTCCCATTGCATGCTAAATTATTTAGGGCACCAAATGTTAGGACTTGTGCCTCATCAAATATGGGCGGATATTCAGTGCTCAGATGCTACTGTAATTTATTTTGAATTAGCTTTTATTGTATTTTTTCATCCATTTTATTTTATAATCTTAATTCCAGTTATCAGATCTTTTAATAGCTTTAGTTAATGATAATTACCTTGGTTTATTTATTTTATTCTTATAAACCGTCCATCATTTACCTTTAGGTTGCAAATGAGACCCATGGCCATGTGGGAGCTGATCTGGCTGCCCTTTGCTCAGAGGCTGCCCTGCAAGCCATTCGAAAGAAAATGGACCTCATTGATCTGGAGGATGAGACCATCGACGCAGAGGTTTTGAACTCCCTGGCTGTAACAATGGATGACTTCAGGGTGAGGATCTTAGTAACTCTTACAACCATCTGACCAATCAAATGTGAGGAAATTGCATTCAGAAACTATAGACGTTATTGATTTGTCACCGTCTTCTACCTAACAGTGGGCTCTTAGCCAGAGCAACCCATCTGCCCTGAGAGAGACAGTTGTGGAGGTGCCCAACATCAACTGGGAGGATATTGGTGGCCTTGATGATGTCAAGAGAGAGCTGCAGGAGCTGGTGCAGGTACTGAGCGCACAAGTCTTGTTCGTATTTTAGTCAACAAAATGTTCTCACAGCTACATTTTAAAACTCTTTGAAGCATCCTTACCAATATTTTCTGTCCTTATTTTAGTACCCAGTGGAACATCCAGACAAATTCCTTAAGTTTGGCATGACCCCATCCAAGGGTGTGCTGTTCTATGGACCACCAGGTTGTGGTAAAACCCTGTTGGCCAAGGCCATTGCCAATGAGTGCCAGGCCAATTTCATCTCAATCAAGGGCCCAGAACTGCTCACCATGTGGTTTGGAGAATCTGAGGCTAATGTCCGTGAGATCTTTGACAAGGTATGTCATTTTGTATTTTCTATCAGGTAGTTTCTGACTGATTTTCAATGTGTAGTAAGACACATTTTGCTTCAAGGCTACGGGTCTACTGATCTTGTTTGTTCTTGCATCAAATATGAGGTGTAAATTAAGGATCCATTTTAAAATTGTCCTGCTGTCTTTGTCGTGCTCCAGGCTCGTCAAGCTGCTCCTTGTGTGCTCTTCTTTGATGAACTGGACTCCATTGCTAAGGCTCGTGGTGGAAACGTTGGTGACGGTGGCGGTGCTGCTGACAGAGTCATTAACCAGATTCTCACAGAAATGGATGGCATGTCCAGCAAGAAGAACGTCTTTATCATTGGGGCCACCAACAGACCAGACATCATTGACCCTGCCATCCTCAGGCCTGGCCGACTGGACCAGCTTATCTACATCCCACTGCCTGACGAGAAGTCTCGCATTTCCATTCTCAAAGCTAACCTCAGGAAGTCTCCAATCGCAAAGGTGAAAGGGGATGTTTTTTTGTTCTTTTTTTAAATAGGGTTTTTATCTTATTATTGGGTATTAATGTATTCCTTTTTGTGTAGGACGTGGACGTGGACTTCTTGGCCAAGATGACCAATGGCTTTTCCGGTGCTGACTTGACCGAGATCTGTCAGAGAGCCTGTAAACTGGCCATCCGTGAGTCCATTGAGAATGAAATCAGACGGGAACGTGAGAGGCAGACTAACCCTTCTGCAATGGTGAGATTTCATTGTTTGCCTAATGGAGTGCTGTTCTAACCTACTTGTTCTAAGTACTTAGTTTTCATAGTTGAGCAAACTGAAGCATATTTAAGTGGATTCCTAAATACTATGGTGTGATGGGTTTAAAACTAGTATGGTTGTTTGGATTTTCTAACATGCTGGTTTATTTTTCTTGGATATTCAGGAGGTGGAGGAAGACGACCCTGTGCCTGAGATTAGAAAGGACCATTTTGAGGAAGCCATGCGCTTTGCCCGCCGCTCCGTCAGCGATAACGACATCCGCAAATATGAGATGTTCGCACAGACCCTGCAACAAAGCAGAGGCTTTGGCAGTTTCAGGTGGGATCTTAAGTCATATTTAGTGGCAGCTTTGTTTTGAATGATGGAATTATGAAGAATTTTACACTAAGTGTAAATAGGCCGCCTTGATGGCAGAGGCTACTTGCACTAACTCTGCCCTGTTGTCAGCTCTAGTGGTACAGATGTAAAGCGTGTGTCGTACTCATTTTGACGCGATCGACCCGGGTTCGAATCAGCCTTTTGGCGAACTTTTATTTTTTCTTCCTTTTCGAATCTCATACCGCATCGGAAAGGCATTTATTTTAAAAAAAATTATCAAAAAGATAACGTATTGGGTAGGTGTAGGGAGGGCTTTATTGTCCCAATAAAGTGGCATCAATTTAATTAAAAATAAAAATGTACCCTCTAAGTTATTGCATACTTTTTTATAATGCACTACAATACTGAGGTGCAGATAATCGCCACTATTTGCAATAAGTTGTTAAAATACCAGGATTTTCTGTTATTTATACTGTGTAAATAGAATATATAGCTATTTGCACTTGGTGTAAATAGCATATCACCAAAAAATATGCTATTTGCACTTGGTGTAAATAGCATCTATCGCTATTTACACTTTGTGCAAATAGCCGCTGCCTTTTTTTTTTTTGCTCGTAGAATGACAATATGAGCTCTGGGGATTAAGTGCATTAATGGGATAATATTGTCAGAATGTCATTTGGTTTCCATGCATTCAGAAAGCCCTATTTATTTTGATTACTTTTGTTCTATAAGATTCCCATCCAGTAACCAAGGAGGAAGTGGACCAAGTCAGGGCTCTTCTGCTGGCGGTGGAGGCACGGTCTTCAATGAGGACAACGATGATGATCTTTATGGATAAATCAGACCACGTGGCTGACCCTCAAAGGCCAATCTTCATACAGGCCACCATGTACAAAAGACAAAAAATAAAAAAATTCCACATTTTTAGGACTGTGCTTTTTGGTTTATTATTTTCCGCTTCTCCTCTTGTGTCCATTCCCCCTGTTTTTTATTCGCCTCGTTCTCCTTCTGTCCGCCTTCCCCTCTGTTGATAGAGAACAGCATGTAGCTGCTTGTGTTTTGCTCTGGTTTGTGAAAGGATGATTTCTGAGAACTTTAATCTTAACATTCTGTGGGTGGGGGGTACATTTCAGTGAAAACCATACACGATAGTGATTTCATTAACTTTTCACAAGCTATATGAGCAGCTTTAGTGGTGGGGTTTAATGCTAGGCTGTTGGAAGGATTAAAAATGAAAAAAATAATTGCTAATGACTTCCTTTTTTTATGAATGTAGCATATAATGTATTACAAGTTTGAAAAATGTTAAATAAAATGTCACGAAATGGACCTGATGTTGTGGTGTTTCATTTGTAGAGGTTTGGGATTTGTGAACATGTACAGATAATGATTGCATAAAATGGTTATCTCCTAAATTAATGCTTTTAAAATTGTGAAAAAAATAAATTTGTTTAGATAAGAGTATAGCTTGTTTATTTTTTTTTTTACTAAATCCTAAGAATTTTTTTTTTTTAAATGCACCTCATTTATGCTTGTTTAAAAATTACCCAATTATTTCCCCTCGCAAATAACTTTGCTTTATAGTTTGCTCTGGCGTAAATCTTAGTTGTTTGATACGGTCATGGGTTTGCCATAAAATCACAAGAAACTGATTTAAATGCAGTTTATTTAACTTAGGATTGAAGTTGCCAGGTTTTCAATATCAAAGAAGTTTACACACTTTGTTGAATTTTATCAAAAAGAATCATTGAATGGGAAATGAGGGTGCTTTGCATCTCTCCAGACTTTTTGTCCATCTTTCTGTGGAGTGAAATTTTGTTTTAAGTCACAGCAGATATTTCAAAACAGTGACATACTGCATACTTAACATATACTTAATACTCACCATTATAGCTGGAACGATAAACCTCTCATTCCTGTTGAAGGATTCAATCACCTTCATATCTTCATCACGTAATTTAAAATCAAACACCTGTGTGCAAATGTGAGCAATGATTATATTTACATAATTATCACTATAACTCTTCATTCTCATTCAGCAGATATGTTCAAAAGTGCCACACCAGATTTGATGTCGTGTAATTGGTTCTCACGTCTCTTAAACTATCACAAAACACACACTCAGATCACACATATGATATTTGATAGTTACAGAAAAGATATTCACTAAATCTGTTTGGGAAAACAGTTCATTTCTGGGTGAACTATCCTAATAACTGTCTTTACAGCTCTTGTCCTCCAGGTGTCTCTGTATGTCCTCTCTTCTGATGATATTCTGAATAAGCACTCATGATGTTTGACCTTGCTTACACTCCTCCTGGGGCCTGTACCATGAAGCCGGTTTAGCTGGCTAGCCAGGTAAGTTTTCAGTATAGTTTGCACCAATCCTGGGTTTTAGGTATCATGAAAGTAGCTTGGCTTTTAGCTGCGTTCATTGCTATAGAAACTTACACTGCACAGCTAATCTGCTCTGGTTATGTTCTGGGTTAGAGATCTCAAACTAAAATTGGACCAATCAGATGTGAGCAAAGTGACACGCCTGACACAAAAAAAAGTCAGTCCTCCAATCGCTCTTCCTACAAATTAAAGCTCACTAAGTACCTTAAATATATATATATATATGTGTACAACAAAATTGTCTGGCTTTAATGATAGTTACAATTTACATATGATTTATATAATTATTACTCCATTACACACAAACAATTTTAGTTTAACAATTATTATAAAGCATTTATTATAAATATAATATAATATATATAGGTTCCTGTGGCTCAGTGGTTAGAGCATTGCGTTAGCAGCGCAAAGGTTGATATCACAATCAAATGTAATATAAAAATCTGCTAATGCGTAATGTAAATGCATATCAATAGATAACACTAAAAATGGCTACATGTGACCTTACATGTTTGAGTCTCTATCACTATATATATATCGTTAACTATATAAATTAACTTCACAAGTTTCTCTTGTGACTGCACTGATAGAGCAAGATCATTTCCTTTATTTGTCATCTTTCACGGACAAGTACTTCAGTGGAAATGCATTTAAATTCTTCATATTCTTTAATCTCAACCTTTAACAAACGGCTCTCTCGCGAGAAGTGAATCACACTTGCTCTGTGTTGTGATTGGCTGTTCGCCGCTGATGTCACACATTCATGTGCACGCGCTCCATTAACTCAGGATCAAGCCTGAGTTGACAGAGAAAGTTGATGATCAGCTTCATGGTACCAACACAGCCAGATTGGAGTGGTTTGGTTTTGTCAATTCAAAACGTATCCTCTAACTCTGAGTTTGTTCATCTACCATCATGGTACAGGCCCCAGGTTTATTTAAATCATGATTCGGTTACATGGAGGCTCAGTGGTTAAATAACCTGCCAAGGCATTGAAGTTGAGATGCAAGAGCTCAGGTGCATGTGCTGAAATGAGTCCGGAGGATGAATAATGTTTTAAAGGTTGCGTGGAATGTCTGTCACAACACAAGCATGTCCAAATGGATTTAGAAAAATAATTGTTTTTAAGTTAGGTTTTCTGGACAAACATTTAGTGCCGCCCCACAATCACCATTGGTTGACTCATTGTTGAGGCTGTGATTGGCTAGTCTGGTTTTGCTGGCAAAGAGCCAAACAACTTTCTAGGAACATCAACCTCTTATAGTTGTCTCTGGATTGTAAATTGGAGCAGGAGAAAGTATTTTAACCTTGAAAAAATTAAGTTTTAAGACTTTTTCCAACCTACCTCAATGTTCTGCTTGATCCTGGATGGAGTGACGCTTTTGGGGATGCAAACGACACCTCTCTGTATGTGCCATCTATGAAGTGTGTAATGGACATGTTCTCAAACTCACACTAATTAAGTAAATGTACTGAGAGGAAAGGAGGAATCCCTACTCATCAGACAGTGTGGGCCTATTCTTGGATCTGCTGACCATCCTCACCTGATAACGACCTGAGCAGGGGTCTTGTTATAGCGCTTGGCCAAACCGACCACCCTTGGATCATCCAGCAGATGGGCTTCTCCAGGTGTAACCCATGGGCGATCAGGAGAACCCAGAGGACTGTAGGCTGTTACTGCCAGCCCTCGACTCCAACAGTGAGATACCAGCTGAGTCTGAACCAGGTATGGATGGCACTCCATCTGAAAATATTTTGGAATGAAAAGAAACAAAAACTTTTTATAATAGTTATTATAATATATATTTACATTTATTCAAATGAACAATACAACAGAATAGTTCAAATGGGACCTAATGACTAAGTATGAAAAAGGACCACACAGTTAAAGCTGCAGTAATACCTTTATTGCCATTAGTTGTCAATGGCAAATTAACACAAGGACAGTCCAGTGTTTCGTTCTTTGCAATTATCACTGTTACATACCTGGTTGACCACTGGCTTGTGTTTGGCAACGCTGAGAATGTCATCAATCTGTCTGGCATTGAAGTTTGACAAGCCAATGGCTTTTACCAGGCCTTGGTCAACCAGCTTCTCCATGGCTGCCCATGTGTCTCTATAGTGAGTGTCATCATACCGAATAGTGCCATCAGGTCGCCGGGGCATCAACTCATCTCCTCTCCTGGAAGTATTGAAAACACATTAGCTGTAATATTTTGTAGTACACTTTTGCACTTTCAAACCATTTATTCAGCTGAAATTATGCCCACATTTGTTGCACAGCAACATAATTTATCCCACTGAACCTATTCTGTTCAAATACACTACTGTTCAGAAGTTTGGGTCAGTAAGATTTTTTTCTTATTGAAAGACAATTGCTTCGTGGTAGCACATCAACACATAACGCCATTGCGCTTTGAGTGTTCCAAGTTCGAGTCGCGGCTTGCAGACCTTTGCGATCCTGTTTATCTGATCCTTTTTATTTAAAATAAATGCAGCCTTGATTAGCATAAGAGACTTCTTTCAAAAAACTTTGAACGGTTGTGTATGTTGGTGAAAGTCAGAAATATTGCTCAACTATCCGAGAGCTAGATATGGAAACATAAAGACTTACTCAAAGGCCACTGGCCAGTGCATGAGATACAGGTCCAGATAACTGAGCCTCAGATCTGACAAAGACTTTTTGCAGGCCTCCTCCACATCATCTGGATGGTGCTTGGTGTTCCACAGCTTGGAGGTCACAAAAATGTCTTCTCGTCTCTGAGGCTATATGGTAGATATATATTTCATGTGTGTGATGTATTGACGATTTTCAGGTAATTGTCTTTGATGGATTTCATGTATAGTTTTATACAGGTACCTTTCCTTCTCCAAGTTGTTCACTCAGTGCTTCTCCGACCTCTCGCTCATTGCTGTAAGCCGCTGCGCAGTCAATGTTCCTGTAGCCACAGTCTAAAGCTGCGAGTACAGCCTGCTTCACCTACAGTACAGTGACACAATCCAATCCTTCCACAATTCATAAATCAGCTAATAAACATACTGAATGTTGGTTTTGACAGACCTGTCCCGGGGCACTTTTCCATGTTCCTAAGCCCACCGCTGGCATCTGCTGACCCGTGGAGAGAGCGATTGTTGCTGTCATGGTTTAATCAGAGCACTTTTTCCTATCAATAAATAAACAAACACACAAATTGTAGACCTATTGCAGACCTGAATAAGTGTGCATTTTTATTTTAATTATTATCCATTATAAAATCTAGACTACCTTTAAAAATTATAGTGATTCTGATAAATGCATTGTGTTAATGGTTCTATATTTTCATTTAATTTGTGTTTTGTTGTGTAATTCTAGTTAAACATTACTCAAAATGACAAATTTCACATCAGTCAACATAAATATAGTATTACAAAACAATGTATGATCATGTAACAGTGCAGTGATATTTGTGACCCTAGATCACAAAACCAGTCTTAAGACGCACGGTTGTAGCAATAGCCAAAAATACATAGTCAAGTTTATCGTTTTTTCCTTTATGCCAAAAATAATTAGAATATTGAGATCCTGTTCCATTAAGATATTTTGTAAATATCCTACCATAAATATATCAAAACATAATTTTTGATATGCATTGCTAAGAACTTCATTTGGACGACTTTAAAGGTGATTTTCTCAGTATTTAGATTTTTTTTGCACCCTCAGATTACAGGTTTTCAAATAGTTCTATCTCAGCCAATATTGTCCTATCCTAACAAACCATACATCAATGGAAAGCTTATTTATTCAGCTTTCAGATGTTGTATAAATCTTAATTATAAAAAAATGTGACCCTTATGACTGGTTTTGTGGTCTTGGGTCATATTGAGTCTTCCTGCTGTCAGAGGTTTCCTAACACTGGAGATTTTCACTCTGTTTGCCTTGAATTAGAGTGATTATCTCAGGTTTAGTTTAAAATAGAACCTCTGTATATTAAACTTCATAAGATGAAAAAATAAAGACAATATTTAGCTGAATTTAGCAAATCCACAGATTGAATGATTTAGTTCATATCTCACCTCTGATAATGCTCCAGTACACGCATACTGACACAGTTACTGAGCTTTTATACACTAAGGTCAAAGTCTTTGTTTACCCATTCCCTAAAATGTTGAACAATACCCAAAAGCCATCCACACAGCTACAGCTATCTGGGGAACATCATATGACAAGAACATTCAGACATATTTTGACTCTTTTTCATTTAATCGTACTAAACAGTATTGATGTCCTCACTTGTCAGTGTGGCTTTGGGGGGAATGGAGTTAATGAAATGGCTTGGGTCAGGAAATGGCATCTGTTTATTCTAGGTATGTTCACAATGGAGCCGTGAATCAAAACAGTTTAGAGTCAGTTACATTCTCACATGCTCAGGTTTAGTGCTCTCAGCTGTTAAGACCCTCCTGCTGGACAAATATAGAGCCAGAGAATTATTACTGTCCGTCTCACGACTGCTCCAAGTGTTGTGACTTGGCAGCGCGTTCGACTCAAGGTCCGATCCACTTCCCTTATGTGGTCAGACTAAAAGACCTAGTCATCTCAATGCGGGGGAAAACCCTGCGACCCCTGAATAACATTCTTGATTGTGGAGTCACTGGCAGTCTATTAGCACCAATGGCTCATTTTAAAGCGAGGGTACTCTTAGAACGCTTGGAATAAATAGCATGTGACTATGTTTGTTTATTGTTGAACCTCTTTGTGCTTTTGGCAATATGAGGTACATTTTAATTAGAGAGAAAATATCATAAACTACTATTGTTTCTGATATTTTTGTCAGTAATATGCAAATCTGCAGTAGTTTGGCATGGAACAGATGTATATTTAAATGATCTGATTTCTGCCAATGTTGTAGTGGATTCACTTGAAACTACTGACTCTGCATACAGTGTTTATGATTATAAGATGTCCTAGTTTTTACACCCACTGACAAAATACCAGCTGACTGCCTCAGAACTCTTAATTTAATTTACTTTCTTGAATATGTATTCTGGTATTAAACAGCGAGGGCCATAAATCTCTTGGGTGACATCAGGCTAGAGTATTAGTGAGGCGGCAACACTTCTGGGAGCACAAACAAAAATAAATGCATTATTTAGGTAAGGAAATGCCTGATGGGTGTTTCAAAAAGATGAAAATAAGAAAAAAAAATGTTTTTTTTTCGTATGCACTTCAAGAGGCATCACAGACCCAGATTTTCTAAATATTAGTGACACTAATCTGAATATTGGAGGCCTTGTTTCCTCCTAAATGTCTATGGTGGTTAGACCTGCTCTCCATCTCAACTCTGAAAACTGAGTATTTTCAACAATGTCAAACAATTCGGATTAAACTTGTAAAGATGAAAATAGGGGACTCATACTTATGTTCTTGTGCCAGTGGAAGACTTTGCCCGTCAGACTTTAAAGGGGTCATGAACTGGGGAATCTAAATTCCTTTGATCTTTTGATAGATAAGAGGTCGCTGTGCTATAAAAACATTCTTTAAGTTTCAAAACTCTAAACTTTCTTCACTGTAAAAAAAAAAAAGAAAAAGTTGAGCCAACTTAAAAGTTTAAGGCAACCAGCTTCAGCAGATTTTTGAGTATTCTCAACTTATTTTTTAGGATATTTCTCAACTTTTTGTTGTATAAACTGAAAACAAGAAGTTGAGAAAACTAAAAAATCTGCTGAATCTGGTTGCCTTAAAATGACAAGTTTTCCCAATTTTTTTTACAGTGTTGTTAGTCTAAAAGCAGCTTATATTGAAGCCAATCTGTCAAAACGACAGCTAGTGGAATGTGCCACTTTATGACGTAATAGTGTGGCTAAGCACCGCCTCCGCAGAAGATGATCAACGCCTGCTTCTACACCCCTGCCTGTTTAGCCCCGCCCACCGATTCACACGTGTAGTGTAAATAACCAGAGAGGTCTACGCAGAAACCAAACGATAAACTTTACTAGATTAACTTTATTTTTGATAAAGTCAGTAAGTACTTGGTTCCTACATTTCATTTTACTGTCGATTCATTTACAAACAAGGCACAATTCGATACAGGATTTTCAGAAAGACTGAAACTAATATACAATGGTGTGCCGGATATATTGGATCCGCACCACACAAGTGTGAGTAACTGTTTTTATTACGTGATCACTATTGCTTTGTCTGTTATTACAGAATGTTTGTTATGTACTGATTATTATGTGTTTTAACCTAAATCACAGCAGCATCCATCTGTGAAGTACATAGGCTGTCAAACATACACAACTGTTATCAATCATAGCAGTGGGCGTTTACTTCTGAATCTACAATCTGCCACGGTTATTCAAACAGAGGGGGTGTTGTGCCGAAATCTGCACCCCTGCCAGATTATGCATCCCCTCGTTGAAATCGCTACCTGATTGCCTAATCCCAACCCCACCCCTAATCCTAACCCCTCCCCCACAACTACGCCTAAACCTACCAACACTAGGGGATGCATAATCTGGCAGGGTGCAGAATTCGGCACGACAGGGGATCTAAACAGGACAGAAAATAGCTTATTCATTCTAAATGATTGTGTTTTGGTGTAAAAATCTTGATAACACAAGTGGACCACAGAGAACAGTATAATTCAAAACAAAGGCAGTTCATGATACATTTTATTATTTCAATGTATTTAAATACTCATGCGTAATATTTACAGTGCTTTTTGATTTTAGTTACTATTCTTGTTAAAGCTGTTGAGTTTTGTAACTTTGTCTTTTTGTCTGATTTTCAAATGCTATAGTGTGTGAGGTTGATGTATCCTATACATGCCTATATGATCCAAAATGTCCTAGAGTCAATCCATGGTCAGCTCATTTACGTGCACAATTTATGAGCTCCAGAGAACCGAGAGGAGCGTCAGTGCTAATTTCTCAGATCATACAGCCAGTGGCAGATCCATTAGAGGAATGCAGTGTGTTTATGACAGATAATCAGACCCATCAAGGCATGCCGTGAACCTTGACTTTTATTTTTATTGATTTTATACTTTGAATACAACTATGATCTCTAAATAAAATTGAATTAACATTTAATGAAAGTATTCTCCATTCATGTCACGTAGACTTTACATAATGTAGCCTACTTTAAATAGATAAAAGCAGATGTTTCACCCCAAAGATTATACATTTACCTGAAATATAATTTAAAACTCCAGTATGGATCTTTGGAGTCAATATTCTGATTTTAATGTTGGTTACCTTGTGTGCCCAGCGTTGTCGTCTCATTTGGAAAGCCGCCAGTCTGCTGTCTACTCTATATCTCATTCAGTCTGAAACAAAATGATCCTTATTATTTTATTTTCAGTCAAGACTATTGGTTTATTTCATGCTCTCATAAATTATTCATAAAGCACCAAAAATGTATACTGTAAAGTGACAGAGTTCAATAGTACTTCACACACACTCTTCAAGGCCCGATTCTCTCTGAATGTCAGGAAACGAACACAGCGCTTGCATTTTGCATTGATTTATCCTCCCATTGGGTGCAGGGAGCTGTATTTAATACTGTCTCATACATGAGGACAGAAGTAATAAACATGAGACATTCAAATTCAAAACACAAGTGGCTGGATGTCCGAAAGTCTGTTGAGTACAATGTACAACAATCCAAACATAGACCAGCACATAATAAAACAACATGACACTAGTCATTACAAAGGTTATGTTCGTCCGTACTTTCATTTTATCACCTAATACAGCAATTATTAAATGACAGTTACGACTGTATACAAGATATCCTGGAAGGATCCTTGGAAATATGAAAACTGTTGTTTATATAGAAAATATGGTTTCTCAAATGCTGCTGTTACTGTAGAAAGATGGTACATCACAAATCAATGGAAAGGGAGGCTTTGCACTTTATATAAATCTAAACTAAAATACAGAGAACTATTGCTAATTATTTCACATTGCACACATTTAAAAGTGTGAAATACAGTATTCTGAAACTGTTGTAGTAAAAAGCTGTTCAAAAAACAATTCCCTCATAACTTCATTAAAAAAGCTATAGCTGTGCTTACTGAACAATGAAGACCTGCACTTCAAAAAAAAAAACTTTTAACATCACAGATCTCACGTTCCTCTTTTCATATTGGATTAAAAATGGGGTTTTCAACTTTCTGAAACTGAGACTGTCATGCTGCATTTCAGAGGATGTTAGGGCTTTTAATAATGTGTGGGGTTGTGTGTATAGTGAATGAATGAATGAGCATTTTCCAATAGCTATCCCTCCTCAATCATTAAAAAAAAATGATGTTGCCCACATGTTGCTCAAATGATATTTTTGCACGTAACACAAAATGTGTCATTTAGGCTGTTCATTTTCATACAATGAAAGTGTTTTGTGATTACAGCTGACAAACTTTGACAGAACAACCTGACACTGTCTGGAACAGACCAGAATTTATTATTCAAAGAATTTGTTATTCACTGAAATGTTCCTTCTCTCGGTTAATAAATAATGAAGAACTGTCAGCAAGGACGATTTGCCAGACCAAGTCATAAAATGTTGTGTACATATTTACTAGACAGTCTAGGTCAAAGATTTTTGTTTTGTATGATCCATGTTATGTGTCAGATATTTCACCTATAATATAACTTAGCTATATAAGATATTGCCTTATGTGGTGATGTTTTATTGTTTTTTTTCCTTTGCACCTTGTTAAATTAAAAGTGAGAGAGAGAGAGAGAGAGAGAGAGAGAGAGAGAGAGAGAGAGAGAGAGAGAGAGAGAGAGAGAGAGGACTTTCTTCCACTTTAGAATATTTAAGCTTTTTTAGCTTCAAGGTCAAAGTCATCTACTTTTCGTCTTCTGGAAAAACAGCCTAGACTTTCTGCTAGCTAACTCATTTGTACCACAGAAACAATATAACATTATATGTTAAGAGCACCATGAAGATGACTACATTCTTCCTTCCAATGTATCCTTTTTGGGTAAACTATCCCTGTAATGATGGTTACTGCCATACATTGTTTTTGTGTACATAAATGACAAATTAATCTGTTTAGAGTATTTTTCAACAATAGCCTAAGCTCTTTGCTAATGAAACTAAAATAGCTGGTTTGAGCCACATTAAGGCACTCAACATTTCTGTGATCTCAAAAATCCTGTAATCACATCACCATAAATGCCAGTACCTGATACTTCAAGAACTACCAGAAAGCACCTGTAGACTGTTGAGATGCGTGAGCGAGTGGAAATATATCAAATAGATACCAAATGGCTCTGCTGGTGCTCAAAAATCCTCAAAATCTCAGTGTCTCCAACACTGTAGTGGTCTTACATCGACCACTCCATTTAAAATGAGATTATCGATTATTACAAGGGAAGGAATTTTAATCTGCTACAAAATAACACAGATTCAAATCCAGAATAAATAGTCAGCTGTTGTTGGATTATCCTCGTATCCATCATTGTTTGCACCAAAAATATTCACCTTCCATCCAACAAATCAGTCCTTCTGTCTTTCTTGTAAGTGTTTGCCTTCAACACGTTGATAGAAGAGAATAAAAACCATTGAGGGATAATAATAATAAAAAATATCATGGTTGAAAGTCATGAGCCTCGGCATAAACACAAACTCCTTCAAAATCCTCAAAAATGTTCAGAGAAAGTGATAATAAATTAGGTAAAACTGTAACAAAATATCAAATGAGCCTCTGTTCCTTACGACATATTTGTCCCTCTTCGAAATCAGCGTCTGTATTTTTGGAGAAAATGGTGTGTTTGAAAAATGTAACCATCCAGTGAATCCACTGAACTTCCTCTAAGACTGTGGTAGGTGCTGTTTGATGATCTCTCTGGACTGGGGTGGTATTCTGTCTGGGAAGCGCACCTGGAACTCCACTATCAAATCCCCCCGTTGAGACTGATTTTTTGGGAAAGGTAGGCCTTCTCCACGCAGTCTCTTGATTGTGCCTGGTTTGATGATATCGTTGCAGGGCAATGTGATCGCTCGGTTGTCAATGGTGGGAATGTTCACTGTACAGCCACACAATGCCTATAAAAAAACAACAAAGTGAAGTCAGTGCGAGAGCCGTTGATGGTATTTCAACACTTAAGCACAAACTCTGCATGGTGACATAGAGACCTAGTGTAAGATGCCTCTATGATGTTACAGGCACAGGGAGACCATGTACAGTATATATTCCTAGAAATAGTAAGTATATATGTGTGTATATACAGTACACTGTCTAAAACAAATAGGTGAAATTTATGGTAAAAACTGGCAGTTGTGGGTGCCAGAACTTTATTGTAGAAAATATATAGCAATATTTTAAGTTTTAAAGATTGAACTTGAATTGAAACAAAAAACTTAATGTATTTAATATGCCACATTTCCAAAATATATATATATTTTTTTTTACTTTATAACATACCGCCCGCAAAACCAGGTTTAAAACACTGTAAAGAGAAAGCCACATGATACATCAACATTCATCAGAAGTAGCTTTTCCACAAGCTGAGGTAAATACTACTATATAGAAGGTGCACAGTGTCATACACATGAATACAAAACACCATCATGGTAATAAACATAACATTAAAGTGATGCAATAAACATTAATATAAAGTCGTCGAATACAGTACAACTCTAATGTTCATAACTGATAAGAAAAACTAAGATGACACATTGTATAAAGAATCATATATAAAAAAAATTAGTATGTACAGGTATGTTAGGTGCAAATTTGAAATGTAATAAGTATGTGTGTTAAATAAATAAATGTATGATCAAATAATAATAATAATAAATAAAATAATAATAAAGGATTATTATTTGATAATTTGATGTAAAATACAGTAAAACACTACATTTTAAAATAACTAATTATAATATGTTGATTTGGTGGTTATTATTATTATTAGCATGATTGAAAACAGCTGAAGCATCCAGTTCAGCAGTTGAAAACTGCTTCAGATTTTTGTGGATATATGCAAAGAAATACCACCTCAGCAGTGCCGATCACCTCCATGCCACGCCGAATTGAGCATTTAAGGATTCTTTGTAATAAATACAAAGTTCAAGTGAAGAAGATTCTATCATTATAAATGTCTTTACTATCATTTTTTATCCATATAATGCATCCTTGCTTAATAATTTCTTTTCTTTATTTACTTCAAACTGTTGAATGGTAGTGTACATGATTTCCACAAAAAAAAATTAAGCAGCACTGTTTCTACTGTATTTTTGATTAAAATAGAGTATGGTGAGCATAAGAAACTTTTCAAAAACATAAAAAAAATCGTAATTATTCCAAATATTTTACCTCCAGTCAACATAAAGTTAAAATAGATTTATGATTATTCATGTAGAGAGCAAAAATAGAACAAATATATATAAACAATTATATTAATTATGTTTCAATTCATATTTGATTAAAAACTTCAAGCAAGAGCTGTGAAGTTTGGACTTGGATTGTGCAAATGTGGGCAAGCATGTGGGGATGTCCAAGTGTGTGTGTGTGTGTGTTATGCCACAGAAGGGGTAGCTGAGTGCATAGAAGGCTCATTTTGGCCACTGCTCTCATTTCACAGGGCTAATGAAGCAACTGAAAAATCAGCTGAGGAAATCGAGAAGTTGCCATGGAACTAAAATGATTATATTACTTCAACAGATGGAATATTTTCAAATTGTCAAAATAAGCAAACCAAAATAACACCATAGTAATGTCCTCATTTGCAGGTCGCTTTGGATAAAACATCTGCTAAATGAATAAACGTAAATCACATGGAAGCTGAAGCAACTCTAGATAAAGAAATTGTGATACTAGCTTTAGACACTAGTGAGAGGCATACTCTGAGTTTCTGAAAGTTAATGCCAAAAAATAGAATATATGGCTTCACTGGTTCACATAACCCTACAGTACGATAAGGTTAACAGATTTGTTGCACTTTCCATCATAGAAAGGCTTAAGCTCTAAGATCCCCTGGACTATCTGATAACTAAATAATAATATAGCTGCAAGCAGCGATTACCGGGGTTCAAGCGCTTAAGGCATATAAGGAACGAGACATATTGATATTACATATTATTTAGCAAAGGCTGCACCAATGTAAATCACTGATTTAAAAAAAGCATTTTTTTTTGCAAATCCAGATAATTTACCATAGAAATATTATGTTTTTTTTACGTTTATGACTGTTATAGCACCAACTGTGGTCCGATCCCCTTAAAACTTCACATGCTTGTTTAGAATCACCTGTTGCATGTGCTCAGCTGGTTTCGTGAAGTTTTGAGTTTTCCTTTAGGCTTTACAGGATTATGGGTAAATTTGCACAGGCCCCTTTTCTAAACGACCCCGTTATAGATTACCAAAGGGCAAATTTTTTGATAATTATTGGCCTAGAGAGTCCAGAGAATTGTACTGCAGTGTTTTTTTCAGATTGAGCAAAAAACCTAGGACTAATTCGCAAAAGTAGGTTTTGTATATCTTCTCAATCAGTTAACAAATGATTAAATTGACAACAGTTGTTGTAGAGGCAAAGTTGTCCTGAATGAGGAGTTCTATCGTAAGATACGAATATTGTGCGTATGTGCAAAAAAACGTGCAACATATAATCGTTTATGCCCTTGAAAAATGTTATATTGCCCTCCCAGTGTCCAATTTATTTCAAATTTCTCTCAGACCTTTGGGGCCGTGAGTTGAACAGGCCCACCGAGTTTCGTTCCAATCGGCCACTGTTGACCTTGTCAAACAGGTGCTCAAACTTTGTCAGCCAATGGCGGCCATGATTTTTGAGATATGCCAATGTCCTTGTAGGCAGTTGTGGCACTTTGGACCAAGACCAATTTTCATGTTGATAAGACAAACGGCTGCACAGTTAATAGCCATTTATATGTTCTTTTCCCCTTTATAGCGCCAACCAAGTGGCCAAAACCCAATATATTTTCCCTGTGATCTCAGATTGAGCTCTTATATAAGTGTTCGGAGTTTGGCAAAGATATGTCATTCCATTTAGGAGTTATAGGCCTTTTACTAAAAGTGGCCCTGCCCATTTTGAACGTTTTGGCGCTCCTTTGCGACGGTGAGTCAAAAGTTAAACTTTTTTTGATAATTATTGATATTCACTCTCCAGAGAATCTTCCTGTGCTGGTTTGGTTCCAAAAAACCTAGTTTGCAAAAGTAGGTTTAAAAAAAAAAAAATGTAATACCCAAAAATGTTGCCAACTCACGAGCAAATTTGGTTGGGGCAAGCCTTGGTCACGGTGTAGGCGGTGTAAGTATTACCATCCCTCCAAATTTCAAGTCTCCACGACTTACGGTTTGGTCTGCACGATCAGTTTTACTTGGAGATCGCTGATCCTTGACCATTCTAAAAATTACAATAGGACAGGGATACTCAAATCTGTCTCACGAGATCCCCTTGTTTAGCTCTAACCCTAATCAAACACACCAGAGCATGCTAATCAATATCTTCAGGATCATTAGAAAATCACAGGTAGGCGAGTTTGATCAGGGTTGGAGCTAAACTCTGCAGGAAAGTGGATCTCGCGAGCCAGATTTGAGGATCACTGCAATAGGGTGAGGGTCTCAGCGCTATGTAAATAATACAAAATAAAAAAAGGTGCCAAGAAATACAAGTTGTGATGCCGGAAGGATTGTCACTCGAGTGAGGAAAGCAGACACTTACAAATCCCTGAAATGTAACTGACAGGATTAGATGAACAAGATCCTGCTATATTGACTTCTGGAACATCATATAACATTTGTTCATTTTTATCTTCCAATAGCGCTTCATTTATTCCCCCTTCAGTTGTTACAGACTGGTATGAATTTCTTTTTTCAGCTGAACCTAAAAGAAGATATTTTTTTAATAATGTGGGTAACCAAACAGTTTCTGGTCCCCATTGACTACCATAGTATTTTTTCTTCAATGGAAGTCAGTGACCATGTAGACATCTGAACCATCAGAACATGCGGACCAGTTTGGTTACTCACATTCTTTAAAATATCTTAATTTATGTTCAACAGAAAAAAGATAATCCTACAGGGTTGTAACAACTTCAGAGGGAGTAAATTATGACAATTTTCATTTTGGGGTAAACTATTCCTTTAAGTATATTAAACATGAAATTGCTAAATTCAAGACTTAAAGATTAAAGCTTAGATGTGTGCAATGAAGAGCCTGCCGTTATTGCATGTGAGCTTATGCTGGAAAAGCTTTTCATGAACTTTCTGTGAATACCAAGCACAAATATTGCCAGACAGCTCTGCCTAGCAGCTGCCTCAAGGGATGAGAAAATGTGTTCGCAATGACATCAGCTCCTTCCTACAGACAGCAGCAGTGTGGGCTGGGGGGGATTCATGGAAAGAAGGGAGTAGCTGATACTCTCACAAAACAGTTGACCATGACAAGTTGCCAGGCATCTCCTCAACTCTGGCTAATGATGATGTTTCCCAAACAGCAACTAGAATTAAACAACCAAAATTAAAGTCAGAACTGCTGCAGACTTGTTAAAGGAGATTGAAAATAAAATAAGTTCTGGTTCCACTAAGCAAGCAGATCATGCATTAAGTGTGTCAATGGTGACAGACAAGTAGATTAGTCGACTGCAACTATACTCAAAACTTGTTGCAATTTTTTTGTCCCTCTTTCATAATCAAAACATGTAAGAACAGAGCTGTACTTAGGATTTCATAGGACTGACAACTGTTTTTTGACAACTTCCGCTCAGCAGTGTTCACACATATTAAAGGTTCATTCAGTAGTTTGGTGCTAAAACTGTGATTAAAGGGATAGTTCACCCAAAAATGAAAATTCTGTCATCATTTACTCACCCTCAAGTAGTTCCAAACCTGTATGAATGTCTTTGTTCTGTTGAACACAAAGGAAGATATTTTGAAGAAAGTTTGTAAGCAGGCTGTTTTGGGGCACCATTGACTTCCATAGTGGGAAAAAAAATACTATAGAAGTCAACGGTGCCCCAGAACGGCTCTGTTTCCCACATTCTTCAGAATATCTTCCTTTGTGTTCATCAGAACAAAGACATTCATACAGGTTTGGAACTACTTGAGGGTGAGTAAATGATGACAGAATTTTCATTTTTGGGTGAACTATCCCTTTAAAATGCTGTATACAGTAAATCTGTTTGACATTTTTATGAAGAGTCATTTGAATAATGAACACTCACATGACATGAAAACTGTGCTCATTAGTTTTCTATAAAAGTTTTGAAATTAGCCTAATGGTGCAAGTCACTTGTCAATGTATTTCACCATGTTGAAATGACAATACATTGAGTGTAGTTTAGTGATGGGAAAATACATTTATTGTGTTTTACCTGCTTATTATTTACATGTTATTATCATGTTTTACAGCAGAGACAACGGGGGAATCAGTACCTGTATGACCAAAGAAAACGAAACGCTCATAAACAAGGTAGAAAGATTTGATTACATAGAAATTCTGAGTAGTGATGCCAAAATTGCATCTATTTTTGTTGGACAGGTAGTGAAATTAATTATTATGTAGATTGCTCTCGAGAATTAGTGTATTTTACATAAAACTTAGAGATGATCATACTGATCCACACTGATAGATGGCAGTGCAGCATCTACCACTATTGTGGTATTGGTACTTACGCGTAACAGCGATGCTGACGTTAACTAAAGAACTACTGAATGCACCTTTAAGACACTGTGCTCACATTAACAAATTAACTTTACTGATCCAAGATCACATTCAGTGCTGACTTGAATAATCCAGCATCATCATAAAGATAGCATCATGTGGCCCCATTTTTCCTCAGCACCACTGCTAGGGCTCTTTAGTACTGGTGATGAGTAATTACTAGGTGAATGGGTATGGAAATTACCAGCAGACAAGGACCTTTTAGCGGTCTCGCTCTTGTACAAACCCATGGTCATTACCAGCAGGCAATTAAAAAACTCTGAGCTCTAATTAAAGCAATGCCTTGGGGTTCCACTGAGAGCATCTCTAAATGAAAAGTGATATTGAAATGAGGACAATGTGCCCCTGAGAACAGTCTAGATCATGCTAAATCTTTCCTCTGAATGTGTCTACAATAAACAGGCAGATGGACATTTGTGAGGCAAGTTGCCATCAGTATGCAGGAGATGGTACCAGATGGCAAAACAGTTTGTGATGTTCACTGATACTTATCAGGTTTCATTCAGGACATTTAATGAGCGAGACCTTTAAAAGTAAATCACTGACCTAAAAACATCTCAGAAACTATTAGCAGACAGTTAAAATAGACAGGCACCGAAGATGTTTTCAGATATTTAAATCCATGTTTGACATATTAAAAAGGACAAAACGCTGTTTTTGCTGTAGAGCTGGAAATCTTACGGACACATTGTTTAAAACAGCTGACAGCTGCCTGCTCTGGTTGAGCTGCCAAGGTAAAAGCTGTCAAAAGTAAAGTTAACAGAAAGACAAGAATATGTTTTCACTGTTAATCACAGTGGTGCTCTGAAACACATCATGGTCACTCAATACTGACATTAAGGCTATTTCTGCTGATCTCTGTCACTATAAATATTAACCGACAGTGGTTTTCTAGGTCACTAGACAAACAGAAATATATGCAGTTACTGTAGACTGTAGTTATTATCCTCAGTGGGTCAGCCCATGAAAATCCCATTACATCTAGGCGACATCAATTATATATTGAAATTATTGGTTTGATTTAAAAATGCATCATGTTTCCGTGTTTGATGACTTCATGCAGGATTTTCGATGCTTTACTGAATCACTTCAGGCCAGCACTGCAGCAGTGACACTAAGAGCTGTCATAAACACCTAAACTTTCATAATGAAAAATACTATGCCATGATACAACATAAATTCAATTCACAAATGTATTGAAATCTAACTTTTCGATTACAATTATGCTTTTCAGCTGCTTGTGTACAAACAAGCAAATTATATTATCAGTAAAAGTTTTCTAATTTCAGGCAATTGAACATTACATGTGCAACCTGAAAAAAACACACTTGGTTCAGTCACATGACAATTTTATCTGTGTTGTTCAACTCTACCATGCGAGTTCAACTAGCTTTTTCAAAGCGAGGACTCTGCTTTGGCGTATGACACCGCACCATGACATTCCTGTGCTCTCACACTGAAGTGGGAGAGAGAGTAAATCAGCAATGACGTTGAGCCATGGAGGGACTCTACAGTCAACAGGCAAGATGTGTCCTATCGAGTCCTATAGCTATGGTAGATTAACACTGGGCATGTTCAAGTATACTTACCCATATATACACATTATAATGTTATTCAATAATATGTTTCATAATGAAATTGTAAGGTAAATAAAACAGGACAATAAAACCAACAATGGTTTGCATGGGGAGAATCATGCAGCCAAATTTAGCAGCTGTGCAGGTTAACAAGGTCAGCATTTATTTTGGACTTGGTGAGGTTGATGAAGCCCATTCATTTAATCTGTAAGTCCATGTAAATGAGGGCACAAAGGCCAAAGGGTGGTCTGGTGTTGAGATTGCAGTAAACCTGTCTAATCTAAGTCTAGGACTGTCTATTTTTGGGCTACAGAAGCCAACTGATAAAACAACCCAGTCTGCTTTGATGGCCAGTCAGGGAATGTCAAGAAAGACTGGGCAAAAGCACACAGGTGCAAAAATCTGACTATTAGTCTATTTCTGGCCAGTGACCAATTGTGGGTGAAAAAAACAGGGTGGAAACATGACTGGTGTAGTCTTAACATCCTGGAGCTGAACACACTCAGAACAGTGGAGATGGTAGTGGACTTCAGGAGAAACCCCTGCTCCCCCCCCCCCCACCCACCATCATGGACAGCACTGCAACGGCAGTGGAGTCATTCAGATTCCTGGGAACCACCATCTCTCAGGACCTGAAGTGGGACACTCACATCGACCCAGCAGAGGCTGCACTTCCTTCGCCAACTGAGGATGTTCAACCTGCCACAGGAGCTGCTGAAACAATTCTACTCTGCCATCATTGAATCCGTCCTCTGCACTTCAATAACTGTCTGGTTCAGCTACCAAATCTGATCTCAGAAGACTATGTCGGACTGCTGAGCGAATCACTGGTACAACCCTCCCCACCCCAACTTTGAACTGTTGCCATCTGGTTAACGCTACAGAGCACTGAGCACCAGAACAGCCAGGCACAGGAACAGTTTCTTCCCTCAGGCAATTCAACTTATGAACACTTGGCAATAAATGTAGAACACACAACACTATTATACATTTATTTATTTAACATACGTTTATTTATATTTGCACCTAACATACCTGTACATACTAAAGTCTATTTTGTATATAGTGTTTTTGCTATTTTGTACATTGTCTATTTTGTATATTATTATTTGTATTATCTGTGTCTCGTCTTGCCACTATCGTTCTGATGCACTGTGGAGCTTCTGTTACAAACACAAATTCCTTGTATGTGTAAACATACCAGAAAATAAAGCTCATTTTTATTGTGATTCTGATACCTACAACAACTGAATGATGAAGAACACATACCTCCTTAAGACCAATCTTGGCTGTGTAAATGATGTTGGATCCATCTCTTTTGAAGAGTGGGTGCCCTTTGTCTTTGAGCACAAATGCAATATCAGCAGGAATTTTCTCAGGTGTCTCATCACCCTCTTTGGGGAAGGTGATCTTTGTCCCTTCCTTCCAGCCTCTCTTGATAACAATGTTAAGGATCTTGTCCTCTGTCCTCATTGTCCTTCCATCTGGGTTCAGTCTTCGGCGAGTGATTCGCATCCGCTTGGTACATCCATGGAAGATCTCCTCTAGAGACACTTTAAGCTCATGTACCACTGGAGGGTCCTGTACTTTCCTCCGGCCACCATGAAGGGGCCCGTTACGATGTCTTCGACCTCCACCGTGATGAAAACCGTTGACACCATTGAAGCCAAAGTGGCTAAAGGAATTGAAAGGATCATCATCTCCATCCATTTCAATGTCCATGTCATGATCGCCACCATGGTCATTAGTGCCATTGGTGGTTCCCCGTTGGCGTCCAGAGCCAAAGAATATATCGAAGGGGTTGGAGCCTCCAAAGAAAGAAGCAAAGGTGGCATGAGGATCCCCATGGAAGGTGTAGTGATATGTAGTCCCTTGTCCACTAGATGAGCCCGTGCCACCGGTTTTCAAACCTAGACGGAAATACACAGGAGAAACAATTGCATCAGGGTTTTCTGTATTTACAAAGTTATTTTAAGTTCTGCTTAATTCCACACGTGAGCATCTTCTGTGACAGTTTCAGGCTAGCAAACACTCTAGCTTCCAGTAATGATGCGCAAGTCTTTAAAAAAGTTTAACTTTATGTCATCTCATAAGTACACCAAGGATTGATGGAGCCATATTAAGGTAATCACCAACTTAGTGAGTCTGCCACAGCTGTGCGAGAAAAGTGGATTTAGGACTGCGGTTGCCTTGAAAAGTCAATTCTGTTTGACACTGATAAAACCTAAGCCACTTTCTATGAAAATATTAACTAAAATAGGATGACTTCTAACTATTATGGCCTACTGCATACAGTATTTTAGGTATTCAAGACTGTTTAAGTGTAGATTCCTCAATATATAATGACATTTTTTCCAAAAAGGAGCGTGTACATTTACACAGCCTAGTTGGACCTGTTAACCTATACCATTGGATACCAACTCCACGAATAATCTTTGACTCATACTCTCTACAGTACTAAGAGGACAGTCTACTTCATTGTATTACAACTACTTGAAACAGCCAAAACGTTTAACACCTCTATGATAGTTTTTCTATTTGTTTAGTGAAAACAGAAAAACACTCAAATGGTTTGACTGCAACGTTTGAATTATTATAACAGCCCTACAAATTGGCAACTGAGAATTCTAAACTCCTGCAGGATAATTATCAAATGCTAGCCTACAGCATGACGTAGCATGGGACAGCATTTGATTTAGTCTGCAACTGCTCACACATCACCATTTTGAGGTGTAAAGCTCAACAGAAGACCTGCCAAGTGTTTTTCTGTTTCTTTTCTCCACCCCCGCTCAGTTTGGTTACAAATTCAGATTGCTGGACAAAGAACAGAAATATGATTTTAAACAAGCAGGCTACTTCATTTCTATTATTGTCCCTTAGCTGGCTTCTCTTGGTGGCCTGGTATTGAAAGAAAAATGTTTTGGCAGGAACATGCACAAATTCTGGGCAAGTGATGATACTGAGTGGAAGACCACAGCATGGTGTAAGTGCTCTTTAAGCTCTGGTGTCTGAACTGTGTTTTGAGGTTCACTGGAAAACTATCGTATTAACAAAAAGAGAAGTACAGAAAGAGCAGGTCAATTAGGATCATCAAACAATAATTTATTTTTTGTGCTTTTCAGTTCTGTTTAAAAAGCATTAACACCCATGCATTGTGGTGGGTGATTGATGGCTTGTAACAAATGCACTCCTTCTAACGATCAGGACACAAGATGACTCATCTTCCAACTTCACATCTTTCACTCTTCAGTCTGCCTACTTAATGCAGACAGACACCTTATAAAACATGTTTCCACCTCATTCTCTGCAACTTCAATGAACTCCTCAGGCCAAAACAACTAATGGTGGGATGGTTATTAAAGTGGGTCATTTGGGAATAACAGATTCATAGCCCTACATCTTATAATACAAAATTAAAAACGTAATACATCAGCGTGAATCTGTGTAGATAATAGAGCCAAATTAGCTTGCTGCTGCTTGCAACATGCTTTTGACTGTGCCCAATGGCTCTTTTTTCAAGCAAAATCAAACAACAGTGCACAGAAAGAACTGATTCCTTGCTAAATTCATGAGTAACATGAGTAAAGGAGGAATTGGCAGGTGTACTCAGTGTAAAGATTCTTAGTTTGGCATCTAGCCTGGAGTTGGCATAAGTGGGGACATTTGAAATCCTTCTTTGTTTCAACCGACTTTTTTCTTATTTTGGAAAAGTGCCATGTTTATAGTCCTTGCATTTGTCAGAGAACTTTTCTGCATCATCCTGCAGTGAGAGGGAGTTATTTTGATTGTCAGGAAAAAGCAGAGGTGGTAAAGCTGCTTTAACAGTGTATAAAGAACAGTGGTCTAGCCACGTGAGACATGACAAAGATCCTTTTAAGGGCTGTCCTATTTGGTATAAACAGAACTGTGCCTGGGTGGGTCCATTAAGTCTTGTTGTTATTAGCATGTATTGGTTTCTTAGAAAATATATATTGGGGTATTATGCACTATTTTAGACTGCAACTATGAATACAACTCCAATTGCATTACACTACTGAATAGACACTTAATAGGGCACAATTGTAAAAATTAAGCCTGAGTAATTTTAAACCCTGGGAAAACTGACTCCCAGGTTATCGTGTTTCATATTTCACACTACTTACTGTATTCATAATCTGACATTTTACACTATATATTCTTAAAACCGGGGCTACTATATATTGCTAAAACCGCTTCTAATTACACATGTGAAATGTTCATCTACCCAGGTTTAAAAAAACAAAAAGAGTTTACAACAAAAATAATCCAGGATTAAATTAAGCACAGTATGAAAAGCTTTAAAGTTTAGTGTGTCCAAATCCATAAATGAACAGAGAACTGGCTAGCACATACTGATTATCAAATTATCGTTTCCTAGAAAACTAATTATAGCCCAAGAATAAGTCATACAATCTGATAAGGCTCTGAGATGTTTGGTAGAGGTTCTTCTATACATGGACCCAACCATACTTACCATCCTCGCCGTATTGGTCATAGATGACTCTCTTCTTTGGGTCACTCAGAACCTCATACGCCTCTGCTATCTCTTTAAACTTCTCTTCAGCATTGGGATCCTTGTTTTTGTCTGGATGGAACTTTAGGGCCATCCTTCTGTAGGCCTTTTTGATTTCATCCTCATTAGAGCCTGAAGTTATGCCAAGGATCTTATAGTAATCCTTCCCCATGGCTTTGATTTACAGATAGAGTCCTTCCGGAACCACCAAACTTTCTACAAAACAACAATGAAAACAAGCAAGGTAAACAATAAAGAAATAAAAATGCATTCAGGTTATATTTAATTTTGTATTTAATGTCAACATAAAAAAAATGATTTTTATTCCAGCAGAACGAGTCCGGAAGCAGTTGTGTGTGTGTGTGTGTGTGTGTGTGTGTGTGTGTGTGTGTGTGTGTGTGTGTGTGTGTGTGTGTGTGTGTGTGTGTGTGTGTTTCTCCTGCTCCTTGAACGCTCAGAGTGGGTTTCTCACTCGAAAGTGTGAAATGTAAAACCAGAAGTGGATATACAGCCGAATGATTACAACACGCTCTGAACTCAATGGAACTCTGTCGCTCCAATCCACTTATGTGCTTTACTCCACTCCGGATTTCTCTCTCTGCGTTGACGCCGTGAAGCTTGACGTTTCACATGTCTCTTCTTTTGGAACTATTTTAATTGACAGCCGGGGCAGAAATATGCTAATTAATTAGCCAATTTATGTTTTAAATTAATTAATTCCTAATTATTAATTCCTTATTTATTTATCTGTTAAGTAATATCAAACTCACAACCTCTACCCATGGCATTTCAGCCGTGCTGTTATAAAAAACAGCAGCACTTCTGCTCTTGTAATATCACTTGTGCCTAGAGCTTCTGCTGCAATCAGTAAGTGCTCATGATATTCTTACGAGAGAGGCAGTAGACAAAAAATAAAACACCGCAATATTCTACAATTATCTCATAGTGGCCAAGACCGATTTCAGTGCAGCACAGCATCGATAACGACATGTATTTGAACTGAAATTGTATGTATTGCCCTGAGAACAGATCCTGATAATCTGAGCGGGTCGTTTGGGCGGCACTGCAGACCGCGCGAGAAACACCAACAAAGACTTGATGTTCAGCATATTATACAGAGCAGTTTCCATTTACACACAAACAAACATGAATTTAAAATAATGTCATCTTGCATTTAGGCTTTCAAAAGCGGCTCTGTTTAAAATACACACAACACCATACACTGTAACGTTATTCGACAAGAACACGACGAGGCTCTAAAGCTCACCAGTTACGATATCTGCAGAACAATGATGCCGGTTTGCCGCATCCGACAGGAAATCCTCATCACTAAATCAAAACCTCGAAGGTCTCCCGGTATTCCTTTCCGGTGTTTAATGATGTCATGGTGACCACCAATGAAAAAATAACGGACGACCGGTGACCGAGTGATATCTGACTGACGTCAGTTAGACAAGCATGACCTCTTTATGTATTCTTCGCATAAAACAGATTTGTGGATTATTCGCGTCTGCACCAGCATACAGCTGTAATAGGCTCTCTGCAGAATATGCAGACCAGGGTGCGATTAAACAACATCCTTAAATTAGACGCAAGCAGAGATGAAATCAATACCGGCTGTGTCTCAAAACCTTGAGCTGTCTAAACAGCAGGCTGCGAGGTTCTGACTGAGACACGCACTTTTATAAAAGTAGAGATTACCATAAAATTCAAAAGCCTGATGCTGATTACAGTCCACGATCTGCTATTAGGATATATTAAGTTATCGTATCAATATCAAACATTACTATTAATTGTAAATCGACTTTTATAATATTTCTCGGTGAGCTACTCAAGTTGTCAAATTCCGATGAGACCGCTTTTAAAAACAGACTAGCCTTTAAAATCTCAGCGAAATCTTACGGGAAAGCATAAAGACTGTCAATCGCATGCACATGTGTGTTCCAGCTGTTTTTTCTAAGGTATACAAAATAGTAAACTGAGCTTACCGTATCAAAGTATCCTTTAGCTGTTCTGCCGGTTAGAGCTGCGTGACATTCTACTCCATTCCGTTAACCACGCCCCTAATTTACATATGACCCGCCCCGTATAAATCACTCCAGTCCAAAAAGCCGGTCCACCTCCAAAGTCATAACTGACTTGGGGGTGCATTTTAGATATCTGACCAAGTGCATGTGTTGACAATAAAATAAAATGTACAGAAAGTAGCCTATTTTTGTGTGTATACGCACATATATTAGACAAATATATTTTCATTATTGTGTGTTCGTGAGTGTGCTTTTAACTTGGAGAAACATTGTGTAGTATGTGACAAATGAAAACTTAGATTTTGAGAAAGGTAGAGAGTGGATGGTATAGACATAATGCAAGTATCTGTGATTTCTATTGCTTATGCCCCTCTTCATTTCCCAGGATGTGCTCTTCACTCATACAGAACCCAGGCAGTCATGTCTGTAGGACTAAGTAGGATCGATACAGCTGTCTGACCCTGGATCAGGCTTTACATGAACACGGCAGGGGACAAACTCTCCTCTGATGTCTGGAATCTTACTCCTCTAAGGTCACTCCACAGTCTTGGGAATTTTTACATTCAGCCTGCTTTGTGTACACTATATTGAGGAAGGCTATTATACAAGTCAACATCTAAGACACCATTGGATTTTACTCTACCCTTTGAACTGTTTCAATCTATTAGCTGCTTATTTGACCGTTTCTGTATGTTTCTAAAACTAGATATTTACACTGAAGTCAACCCATGTTATGCAATACTCCATGAATTAGGCATAGATTTGTACATGTTTATATTACATTATTTAAAAAAATAGCAGGAGGGTAAATGATGACAGAATTTTATTGGATGAACTATAATTGGAATATTTTCACCATTAGACATTTTTCTAAGGAGGGAGGTTTAAATCATAATTTGTGGTTTTTCGGTAGAGCACATTGTCTATAAAAATAATAAATGTTAAATATAATAAGTCAGTCTTTTTAATATCTGAACAGCAAAAACAATATATATATGTAAAACATAATGTATGTAAAATATGTTTGAATTAATCTATTATGTAAACAGACATATAAAGTGATATGTGGTTATATTTACTAAGTAACTATATAACAGTATAAGCTACTTTCCCCCCAACAATATTTTTTTGGGATAACAAACCTGGTCTATTAACATGCAGATGAGTCATACTAAATCCAGCATCATGCTGTATCCCATTTATTAGTTTATTCAAGGGAAATGTCATTACAAAATCCCCATGTCTTACTTTATTTGTATAAAGTTCTCTCACATCTTTAAATAGACAGAAATGAAGAGCAGGCTGAAAGAGGTGGACTGATGGGAATAAGTGCACCTGAATCATCACAGCACTTGAGTGTGGAGGAGAAATGTAAATGATTGAGTGACTCAGAACCTCCCACAGGTGACAACTTTAAGAGCAGTGACTTACCAGTCATTTAACCCCTTATGTGCAGTACGAGTTAAATACTTGTTTTTTATTATTATAATTATTATTTCATTGCAAGTTGTAATGGCAGTAAAGGATATAACACAGGTGCAGTTCGCTTGTCACGAGCAAATTATCTGTCATGGAAGACCCGGCCAGTCCAGGACTCCCCTAAAGGTGCCGCATCATCCCGAAATACCCACAACCCACAACTAGATAAGCATCTTCAATGTAACCGGCCCTGTGTGTACCTCCACTGCCCATCCACCTCTTCAGCTCTCCACGAGACTAAATGACTTAATAAACAAATAAAATCCCACACACGTCTAACTGAATAGTTTCTTGCGCTGCAGGGGTGGCATATATAAGCGGAGGCTTGCAAAAACTAGTTCTTTCTGGACACAATCGCACCTGTAGCACACAATGTACGTCATTCTGTGTTCACGCATAGTGGGAACACCGTCTGTACAAATGGGGACCAGAGAAAGAGAGCGAGACACAGCACACTGTGTTTGAACAGAACAAATTTCACACACAAAATGTACTTTAACACCAGACAGCATAATGGTAGCCATGACAACTGGACCCAGAGCTAGACAGTGCGTCTATATCTCTACGTCTCTGTCAGTGTCTTCTGATCCCACTGACAACTGTCAATACAGAACAATACGAAACTAAAGTCTGTTTCATTAGAAAGATTAGAGATGACAGTTTAGTGAAATTGATGATGTTCTCTGCTGTAGGCTAAATACTTTTCATCAACTCTTAAAGGGGCAGTCGAGCTAAAAATGAAACATCTGTCTGCTTTTCTCATTCTCATGTTGTTCCAAATTCATATGGCTTGCTTTGTACTGTGGAACACAAAAGGGGTTATTTAGTAGAATGTTCAAGCTGCCTTTTTCCATAAAGTAAAGGTGAATAGTGTCCACTAGGGGTGTAACGGTTCAAATTGCTCACGGGTCGGTTTGTGTCAAGGTTTTAGAGTCACAGTTTCAGTACGGTCCAGTATGTGCTTTGTTTAAGGAAGAAACTATACTGTCCAATAAAAATGAAGATGATATTAACAAGCAATAACAAGTAATCTAACAACAAGCAACAGCACAAATACAATAGAGTAAAAATACTAATAAAATAAACAGTGATTTTAGTTTTTTAAGTAGGTTTAACATTAGTTTTTAGGTACAGAAATTGAATAAAGTAATCAAATGTAATAACATTGCATATTTGACTGTATGAATTAAAGATGAATCCTCAGTCTGTTTTACGTGTTGTTATTTTTAGATGTACTGTCAGATTTAAGTTGAACCGTGGAGAATGGTATGGTTTGATATTTTACAGATAACCGTTACACCCCTATAAAACCCCTACAGCCCACAGCTGTCCTTGGACCAAACAAATCCTTATATTTAATCAGTCAATCAATATAGAATAAACAATGTTATTAGGAATAACAATCTTAAAAAAACATTGATAATAAAAAAATCCTATGTAAATATTATAATACCTCATTTAAACTAACCAGTCAATATACTATTAAAAAAATCCTATTTAATTAACATAAATATCTAATATTTCCTGAGAAGAGATGTAACACTTACACAGAAAAAAAAACACTTCTTGACATTTTGTGAAGTATAGCTAGTCATCACTCAGACAGTTCTGTGGGCTGCAGACCTAAAGGTTAGCATGACATCTATTAGCATGAATCGGCTGAAAATGTGGTGCCGCAGGGACTTTGAGACTCTTGTCCCTGTCATTATCAAGCCAATGAGAAATAAACACACAATACAAACTCCTGCTTGTTTTCTAGCCGGCAGATGAAATCTGTACACCTCAGAATTGAACAGAACGAGCCGATGACACAACTGGTGCTATCTTTGATGCTGGCAGCTGTAAATATAAGTGGGCAACAGAAAGTCTGTTTCAAAATACATTGTGTAGTAGAACATTCTGTTTCTATGAGGTGAGCGTCTGCTCATATAACTAATTGTGATGGAGACCCCCTTATTTGACGGCTCATAGGGGTTTATGAAATGAAACACTCATAGCATGTTTATGTTATTATTAAGAAGTGTCACTTTATGCCATACAGTAGGCCTACTCATCAGGTCATTTGACTGTATACTTAACACCAGGTTATAATAAAACACACGCACGTACACACAGTATATGAGTGTATATATATCTATATACATAGAGTGGATGTCCCATAATCGCTAAGGAATTTCTGAGCCATGTTCTCGCTCTCATGGCGTTTTCCCTCTGGTAAAACAGCACTATGACTCAGACTCTCTGCTACTGGACTGCACTGCTTTTCCAACACTGTAAAACTTTCATTCAATATACTCATAAGATGATCAGTGAGAAACAAGTCTACAAAGAGGGGTTTGAATACCCATAGAAGGAATATTTTTCTTAAATCTTCTCAGAATTAGTAATGAAATATGGTAACTAATGTTGGCTGATATATTAAAAGAGATCCATCACTAACAGCTGATAGTTAATCCTCACAAGTCATGTGTTTCATTAGTGCTGTATTGCAGATAGGATCTCCCGTGTAAGTGCAATGCACCGCCAGCACTCGCCCAGTTTTCAGAGCAGGATTTATTGTTTCTATAATATACTGGGCTATTTACCAGTCAAAAGTCTTTATATCTCTCTACAACATATGATTCCGTGTATATGTCAGAAGAACCCCAATAATGGCCTTTATAAGTGTTCAAACATAATAACAAATATTCATATCACAAATTACTCCCTAAACCAACAAAAGCCCAAATTCAGTTGTTAGAGGCTAATGAATGTTAATACAGAGGCCAAACTCTGTATCCGCTGTGTCAGACATCTTTCTATGCCACAGGCTTGGTCTTAAATATGACAGAAGCAGGGTGAAATAAGGTTTCTAGAGACTATGGCAAGAGTATCTTTGGGTTAGGATGAGGTCAGATTATTCAAGTACCTCAGATAGCCGCACAGACTCACAGCCCTTTAGCGTGCTGCTTCACCATTAACAGAGAAGGGAAAAGGACCAATGAGCATCTTACACTGTAGCCCTGGTGTATTACACACACTGAAGAGTAGCCAGACAGCCAGAGGAAGAAAGAAAACTAACTGCATCATAAGATCAAATTTGAGCATTTTGCTTTATGAATGATATTTTGATGGAAATTTTGAATTTAGACCATCTGAGATCATCTCTTAGATCATCTGAGAGCTTTAAAATGTAGTGATACTTATTACTAAGTTTAATGATTTACAATTTCATTGTGGTTGTGTTTCTTGAGCAGAAAATCAGCATTTATGACCCTGGACCACAAAACCATTCATAAGCAGCACGGGTATATTTGTAGGAATAACCAACAATACATTGTTTGCGTCAAAATTATCGATTTTTCTTTTATGTCAAAAATCATTATTAAGTCATGGCATGCATCATGTTCCATGCAGATATTTTGTAAATTTCCTACTGTAAATATATGCATTTTGATTAGTAATATGCATTGCTAAGAACTAAATTTGGACAATTGTAATTGAGATTTTCTCAATATTTAGATTTTTTGCACCCTCAGATTCCATATTTTCAAATACTTGCATCTCGGCCAATTATTGTCCTATCCTAACAAACCATACATCAATGGAAAGCTTATTTTTTTCAGATCATGTATAAATCTGAATTTAAAAAAATACCCTTATGACTGATTTTGTTGTCCAGGGTCACATATTATGATTTCTGAAGGATCATGTGACACATGACTGCCGAAAATAAAACTTTGCCTCACAGGAATAAAGTACATTGGTCACACTTTATTTTAAGGTGCAATTCTCAGTATTAACACACCATTTGGTTTAGGTATTGGGTAGGATTAGGGATGTAGAATATGTTTATGCAGAATATGTGCTTTATAAGTACTAATAAACAGCTAATATAGGCATGTTAATAGTAAGAATTTGTCCCTATACTAAAGGTCATCAGTATATTTTACAGTTTAATCAAATAAATGCAGCCTTGGTTATGAAAAAACAAACAAAATTTGACTGAACCCAAACATTTTAATGGTTGTGTAAAATGTACATATTTATTAAATTAAATTTTTGCACGTTTTTGTAATTAGTAATTTGTTGCGCTGTTGGTTGGTGCTGCCCTTACTAAACCTAGAATAAGTTGTCATTTTCCATTCACAAAAAAAGAGTTATTTTGATATAAGTCTGCAGAGTACAGCTACTGTACTGAGAAAAATAAATAAATAAAAATGAAGTGAGATATGTAATTAAATGTGGTAGACTGTGGGTGACGCGTCAGATTTCCAGCTGGCACTGCGTCAGATATAAGCTTCACAAGTGGATGGCACACAGTCAGGGCAACATAAGCTGCTACCCATTTGTGTCAACATGCTTTCGAGGATGAAAACATCTTTGGGTTATAGAAAACTTCCAATCTTACATGTTAACACTAGTGCCAACCCATAGGGAGTTGATGCAGAACTCACAGCACATGCATTTTTTATTCTCTTCTGTTTACTTCTTTAAAATGTGCATGCATGCTGCTGCACAGCTACTCTTCAGATACTCCAGCGTGTCGTTCTGGCTCAGATGTGACAATGTATAAACAGCTAAACATGAGAAAAGCCACATCTCAGTCTCCCATCTGCTGTCTGGGTACCCTGATAACACTCCCTCAGTCCCATCTAAAGTGGATGAGATCGCCATGGCAACGGCCATATCCTGGGATGTGAATTCTGTCTTACACGTGTCACAGCCTGAGAAGCGGAAGACTGACTGATACTATTTTGTCACATTAACATGACCTTTACTTATAGTCCTGCCTTTGGGGGCAACACTTATGTTTTTAGTCCTGCTTCTAGACATGAGAAATCACATACACACTTTTTTTGATTTGGGGATTATCAACACTGTACACAACATATCATTTGCAGATAAATGTTTTTAGGTCAATACTATGATTATTTAATAATACTAATTAAAAAGTCTTGTTTTAAAAGCAAGTAACTTTTCACATGAGGAAATCACATACACACTTTTCCTTTGATGACCAATAATTCAAGTCAATAAAACTACAACCAAATACAGTATAAGTATTTTCAATGTTTCCCACTTACAAAGAATTTGATTATCATCTTACATTAGATAAAATTCCAGAAAATCACATGTATTGCATGAAATAAGTATTTGATACAATAGAAAAATAGAACTTAATATTTGGTCAGAAACCTTTGTTTACCATTACAGAGGTCAGACGTTTCCTGTGTGACCATTTGCACACACTGGGGCCCACTCCTCCATACATTCGATCTTTCATTGGGCAACAGGGATACCTCTTATTTTCTATGTCAGGTTACTGGCTAGCCACTCCACTTGAAATCTACGGAGCCACTCCTTTTGCCTGTGTGTTTGGGTCATTGAGGATCATGTTTTCCAATGCTTCACGGTTCTTAGAATTACCTCCTCACAAATTCAATGCACAACGTTTATGCTGAAATATTATGGAAACCAGAGAACCGTTGCTGCTCTCTTCGGTCATTGACCAAGTCCTCCCGTGAGTTCTAGGCTGATCCCTCACCTTTCTCAGGACATTGATACTCCAAGGCGAGATCTCATGCCCCAGTCCGAGGGAGATTGACAGTATTATCACCAATTTGTCCTGTAGCCCATCCCTGCCTTGTGCAGTCTACAATTTTGTGCAGTCCTTGAAGCTCTTTGGTCTTCCATAGTAGAGCGGTTGGAGTCAGAAGTGGGCTGTCTTTAATACAGGTAACAAGTTCAAACAGGTCAATTAATCAGGTAATGAGTGGAGGATAAGCTTCTTAAAGACAAACTAAAGGTCTGTGAGAGCCAAATTATTGCTGGTTGGTAGGTATCAACTTATTTCATGCAATAAAATAGTTAATTATTTAATAATCATACATACGGTCTCTCACAGTTGAGGTGTACCTATGATGAAAATTACATCTCTCCATTCTTTGTAAGTGGGAAAACTTGAAAAATCAGTAGTATATCAAATACTTATTTGCCCCACTGTATAGACATAACATGCTGGCAATAGAAATAGAAATACACAGAGATAGATTTTCTCTAATTCAAATTAATATTAGTTCTGAAATTAGCTCTATGCATCTAAGCAAATACAGCAGCAAGCACATTCATAACAATGTAATATGCCTATATAATATAATACCATCAATTTGGCTGTGGAACAACAGAAAGTTTTAAAAAGAGGAAAGGAATGTGTGATGTCAATTGTGAACATCCTTTAAGGGAGCACTTCTGTTAATAATAATAAAAAAAAACTAAGTGCACTTATCAGGCAGATCACGTGCTGGAGCTGTTCATCTTGTTTGGACATTGCTGGCCTCCATACAAATAATAAATGCAGTAAGAAAGATATTAGTCTCTAAAAAATTCACTTCTTCACATTCAAATGTAGATGTCCAGCCTTTATCAGTTTATTTGCATTAAAAAAACACCTATTGTTAAGAAAACTAAAATGAAATCAAAAATATTATTTTGTAAATTCACCAGAATATTTGTTGTGCAAATCAATCAACATCATGCTATGAGGTATATTTACACTCTGATTGAGCAGGTGTCAAAGACCTGGGCTTCCATACCACCTCATACCAAAACCCCCAACATACCAAGTATTGGAGTAAATGAACATCTTTAAGGCCAACAATCCTCATACATTGGTGGGTTTTTGTTAAATGTGAGCCAAAATCATCAATAAAAGAACCAAAACTTCTACTTCAGTCTGTGTGCATTGAATTTATTTAATACACAAGTTTCACAATTTGAGTTGAATTACTGAAATAAATGAACTTTTCCACGACATTCTAATTTATTGAGATGCACCTGTAATATTGTAATGAGACCATGAACTGTGTGGACAGGTTTGTTTGTGTGTTATTTCTGGTCTGAAACACAGAAGATTTGGATACTTTAAAGGATACATTTTAAGAAAAAAGCAGGCAAAGTGTGATATTACTGTGAGAAAACAGAAAATTAGTGTAAGCGGACGTGTTTTATAACCTTATGCACAGTTTAAAAAATGACCACTGCTTCAGTGTCTAAACCCATGATTTAATGCATTCCTCCCAATTCTGTCCTTTCCCAGAAAACTCCTTCATCTCACCTGGAGTTAGATCCGTTCTCCAGGAGTTTTTGGTGGGCTTCACAGAGCTTGACAGCAGGAGTCGACTCTTGTTTTGAGGATATAGCTAACGGATGATGTCTAGGTAATTGAGGTCAGTGTAGAGTGCATTGACTAGCAGGGTCAAAAGACGGTTGCTGTCACGCAGGCCATGACCTGGGTACTTGATGAATTGAATGGCCTGGCTCATAGACACATGCAGCTCTGAATACTGCTTATTACTCTGCATTTGCTCCAGTACAGATAAAGCCTGAAAAAAGAGAGCATTCATTCAAAGTACAGCACAAATTACCAGAAATGTGTTTGTCCAATAACAAATTATCATAAAATATCTAAAACATATCCACATCTAACCATCTATTTTTTTTTTTTTAATTAACATTTTCAAATTCAATGTAGAAAAATTCCTAAATTCACCTAAAAACTGAAATTGTACCTGTTGGGCTTTAGCTGAGAGCTGGAGCTCTGTGCCTGGATGAAGACGCAGCTGATTCTCTGAGGGCACCTGGACCAGCAAAAATGCTGACATGCTGCGCACCACAACCCGAAACCTGAATCACAGGAAGAACACAAACTGTGAGGCATGCAATTCACACAATTGACCTTTAATGTCCCGTTCACTTCTGATCTGGACATCAAAACAAAACTGTTTTAGCAGTTTCTCAATCTTCTTCACCTGCTAGAAAGTGGGGATTTCCTCCCAAGGCCTATGACTCCCAAGATGCCGGAGTTCAGTCTTTCCTCACTGAGCTGGGATAGACGGTTCTGGAATGCCATTAAGGTGAGAATCAGAGTATCAAGTGCACAGGTGTCCTCTTGATCCACCTGGATCTGCAGAAGCTCCAAGAATTTATGCCACCATAAAAACAGCTTTGCCTCATCAGCTGGACCACTGCAGGAAGAGACGACACACTCCCTTAGGCCACAAATACTCAGACAATAAGCACTAAAATAAAAGGAATGTTATTTACAAACTCTGCAATCCTACACTACGTCAGGTCCAGGTTTCTGTGTGCGTACTTCAGCATTTATATATGTGATAAAGTGTAAGTTACCTAGGGAAGACCTGATTGATCCATGTGCTGAGCAGCACTAAGGTCTTCTTCTCATTCAGGAGGGTTTGCTCCAGGTTCAGCCTCTGGAGGATGTAGACGTACAGGGTGAGATAACTGCCCAGGTTCAGGCTTTCCTGAATGAAGTCCTCAACAGTCAGTTCAGGAACCTGAAGAGAGACAAGGATGGGCCCCCAACCCGAGTACTGATCAGCACACCCACCTGAAAGAAACACACAACATATTACTAAAAGTTGTGGACAGATTTATAAGATACTAAAACTCACTGTCCTCTATAATGGTTCCATGCAAATGTTTTGATTCAGCCCAGATGTTTGCTTTTATGGTCCTTACAATGTGATTAGGGAGAGGAATAATTCCTAAAGGCTTACGCAGACAGACCGTTTAAAATCTGTGACTAAGCCCAGAACAAGTACGAGCTATTATTACCATCAGTGAAGTAGGAGAGAATACAGGCCTCAGTGGTTCGTGTCATATGACGCACTGAGGCCAGGCATCTGCACGCAGCGGTTAGCAGGGGGAGAACCAAAGGACCCCGAGCTCGCTTTTCCACCCACGAATGGAGTTTAGTCCCGAGTCCCTCTGCTGTAGATATGCCAGCTTCATTGAGCAGAGTCAGCATCTCAGCAAACAGACTGCAGGTGGCCATGTGCCGCTGCTGGAGGTCTGTCTCTGAACGTGAGAATGAGATACATTAAGAGAGGTTCATTCAACATAAAGGGATTGGTCACACAAAAATGAAAACTTCTGTCATTAATTACTCACCCTCATGTCGTTCCAAACCCATCATTTGGAACACAAATTGATATATTTGATGAAATCTAAGAGCTTTATGACCCTGCATAGACAGCAACGCAACTGATATGTTCAAGACCCAGAAACTTAGTAAGGACATCATTAAAATAGTCCATGTGACATCAGTGGTTCAACCATTAGTGGTACTCTTGTACACGTTGAAGACTGACATGGAAAAGAAGAAACTGTTGAATAAAATATTTTTTTTATTTTCATTGCACAAAATATTCTGGTACCTTCATACAATTAAGGTTGAACCCCTGATGTCACATGGACTATTTTAACAATGTTCTTACTACCTTTCCGGGTCTCCACCGTGGTAGTTGCGGTCTATGGAGAGTCAGAAAGCTCTTGGATTTCTTCAAAAATATCTTTTTTATTTGTGTACTGAAGATGAATTAAGGATTTACAGGTTTGGAACGACATGAGGGCGAGTAATTAATGACAGAATTTTATTTTTTATGTGAACTATCTAACCCTACTAAGTGATTTACTACTTTACTTTTACATTATTCTATTAAGGTATAACTCTTTCAAAAAACATTACTATTAAGGACCTCTTTCAAAGACATAAAAAAAGTTGAATGAACAAATGAATGAATAAATGAACAAATTAATACTATTACAAATTACATTTGTATTATGTTTGAAAAGCGATTAAAATCAGATTCGGGTGGAGAATGGATAGTAAATAGACACGTTTCTCATCTGCTCCTGCATTTAATTCAGAAATTACTGCACAATCTGCTCTATGCACATATATATGCTGTAAAAATAAATATTTAGTGTTCCCTAACATATCAAGGCAAGTTCATCGGAATAGTCAAGGATGCAAATCAGTGGTATTTCAAATGCTTTTGGGAATATATGCATATGTACAATCATACATTAATGTGCCATAGTGTCTCTGTATCTTAACTAATTTATTTTTCTTTCCCCACTCTTGGCATTGTGCTGATGCATTTGTCACTACTACTGCAACCAATATACTGGGTACTAACTGAACAAGCTGATATGAATTAGTCACATCCTAAATGACAATACAAAGAGTCAATCTGAAAGATTGAATCTAAAAAACAAACCGGAACTGTGTGCAGTGTGAACATAGCCTAAGTGCTACTGAAGCAAACAACTGCTTTCATTCTTATAAAACCGAGAGGTAAGCAGGACTAAAATAATCTTGAAGGGCCCGCTGAGGGACGTGACAGGAAAATGAATATGAAAGATAAAATGAAACATTCTACTCACCAGGAGGGTTGAAAATGACAATGTACTCCAGTAATTTCTCCATTTCTGTCTCCAGTGATGCCAGACCGATGTTCCCATTTTGATCCAGAGAAGTCAGGAACTGCACCATTAAGTGAAGGAAGGCTTGGCACTTTAAAGTCATGTCCTAACAGTCACAAATCAAACAAGAGATACAAATCACAACGCTGCAAAAATTTAGTTTACAGTCATTTACAGTATTTAACAACAGTGTGTCATCTAACCTTGTGATGTAACATTTGTGTGGTCGTCCCAAATCCAGCAGCCATTCTAAGCAATTTGATGACGTGTTGTGAAGAAGTATCATGACTGAGAACAAGGGATGCTGGGTAATGTGTGCTGACATAGCGTGTAACATTGTGATAAGAAGGAAAATCTACTAGGTGCCAAGGAAGAGAAGCTGATTGGTCCAGGAGACTGAGAACAGAAGACTCCTGTAGAAGTAAATCATGGTAAATTAACCTCTAATAGGCCTTTGAAGATGGTAAGGGTAAACAAGTGACAACTCACAGGTTTGCTGAGATCCTCTTTGGCCAAAAACACCATCAGATAGAGGACAGAGACCACCATGGTCTGAGCTGAAGGGTTAAGCTGGGGGCTGAGAGAGTCACTCAGTACACTGACCCAGTTCACCTCACACAGCAGCTCTCCCATAAACAGAAAACAACTCTTTGGACTTCCCCTCTCCACCTGAACAGCACAAAATGCCATCAATTTACTGACAACCATCTATTAAACTATCGGTATTTTCTTATAGTTACTACAAGACAGAAGGATTAAAACCTGTCATCTTCAAATTATTTTTTAGACTACCTTGGAAGTGATTAAATGTAAGTATGCATTGCAACCGCTCAAAAGTTCGGTGTCTAAGATGTATTTTTTTAATGAAGGATGCATTACATTCAACAAAAGTGACAGCAAAACTTGTTACAAAATGTCTATTTCAAATAAATGCTGTTCTTTTGAGCTTTCTATTCATCAAAGTATCCTAAATAAAATCTCACGGTTTCCACAAAAAAATATCAGTTTTCAACATTAATAATAATAAAGGTATGTGTGTTTTTTTGAGAACCAGGTCAGCATATTGAAATGATTCCTTAAAAGATCATGTGACAACTGAAGCTTGAAGTAATGGCTGCAGAGTATTCAGTTTTGCCATCACAGGAATAAGTTGCATTTTAAACTGTAATAAAATAGAAAACAGTTATTTTACTGTCCCCAAATGTCTGGATGGTGGTGTATATAGGTCTAGATGGACATTCTAGAGATCCTCAACCAAATACAGGTAATATATGTGATTTAGGATTTCTGTAAATCGCTCACATTGAAAAACTGGTTCATTAGAGTCTGATCTGGATGCAGGTCCTTCCATGGCAAACGGCTATACTCAGTGTGGTAGGTGTACAGCAGGTACTCTGGCATCTTGGGAGAGGTGCAGGTCTCACAGTAATGCATGAGATGAAACCACAGAGCTCCTCTTTGCCCTGGCAACAAGCGATCTGCACCAAAATGTATGGATTCAAAATTACATACTGATCAAATGGATTTTCAACTGAATATGTATTTCAACAGTTGAAAAACATGGTTGAATGAATCATGACATTTGTGTGTTGTCCTGTTCTCCAAGGATGTTTACCTTTGAATTTCTCATGCATAGTCTCCATCAAGCGTGCATATAAGCTCACTAAGCTCGCTGCAGCTGCGGCATCTGATTCAAGCCATGGAGAACAGCGTGGATGACTGTGACGTACACAAGAGAGTCGTTACTCATCACTTCTGTAATCAGTGTTATAACAACCAAACTGCTGAGCCACATCAAAGCATACCTAGTGTTGTCAGTGTCAAGGACCAGAATCCACGGTTCAAACAGTTTGGCCATTTTTCCATGTAGGCTCTCAAGAGCTACATTAAGGAGAATTTAACATGAATTAATTTAATTACACAAATAGTTGCTATGCAGATATATACACTACTGTTCAAAAGTTTGGAGTCTAAGATTTTTTCCCCCATTTTTTTCAAATAAGTCTCTTATGCTCACCAAGACTGCATTTATTTGATCAAAAATACATAAAACAGTAATATTGTTTTCAAATTATTTCTATTTGAATAACATTTAAAATGTAATTTATTGCTGTGATAGTAAAGTGATTGTGGAAACTGTGATACATTTTTACTGAACATCTTACTGACCCCAAACTTTTGTCTGGACTATAAGTATTTGGTTGCTACGCATAACAGATAAACACAATTTTGTACCTTTGACCAGTCTTGGACTTCCTACTGTTTCTTTGCTGCAATTGTTTAGTTCCAGATCAATGACGTAGGTAATTAAATCTTCCCAAAACATCCTGACTTCCTCAATGTACGGGCCCCATTTTGAGAGGAGACCAAAGCTCCTGAAGTCCCTGTTAGACAGACGGAGCTTCAGGAAGTACTTTGAGAGCCATTCAATTGTTTCATCCACCTAGAAAAACAAAGTATAATTTTAATTCTCTGGCTCCGTTTGAAGAATTTAACATTGTCAAATAAATAAGGAGTGTTTTGCCTTACTTGTTGAGGGGAGAGCAGGATGGAGCGGGTTTTGTTTGTCTTTATCTTGGGATGAGGAGAACAGCTCAGCACTCTTACTGATGTTCTCCAACAGTCTGGACTGAGAAGCTGCTTAGAAGAGCCTGCAGGAAAGTCAACATAGTCCATTTTTCTGAGCACAAATAGCTTTTTGAAAATAATTTACAAGTACATTTCCACTTATAGCAAACTATTCATATATAGTTTTTGGAATCTAACATTTCATTTTTATCAATTATGATTACTAACGTCATGCTAAACTACTAGATCAGGGCAAAAGAAGAATGTTTAAAAATTACTATTATGACAAAATCCTATAGATAATCAAATCTACAAAACTGACACTAATTTAGACACTACACTTTCATAAATAAAATGTACCAGACATTGGTCATATCTAATATCTAGATATAATATATTTTTGAAAAAACACAGATTGTGACCTAAAATCTGAGCTTTGCAAGTAAATTAAAATAAATTAACCATTATTCTGACGTGATTACATTAGGGTTTCAGTGTGACAATTTGATATGAACCAATCAAATCTGAAAGAAAAACAAAACAATGGATGGGTCTAGGTCAGAGAGAAGGAAAGACATACTCTGCATGAGCAGACGAAGGAAGTCACTGTAGTGGTCTGGAAATTGGTAAAGCAGCAGTTCTGTCCAATGCTTGCAGAAGATGTTGAAGGGCATGAGGACTTCTGGCTCAGGTTCCAGGCCACAGGTGCACAGAGCCTGATGGATTATTTCCATCAATCGGCTACGCTCAGAGAACTGAGGCTGCGTCACCGACAGCCACTGCGTCAAGTCAAACTAGAAACAGAGCAGATTGTTCAATATCATTTTTTTTTTTTAAAAGTTGCAAACATGAGCTACACGTTCAAAAGCAAAAAGTGGAGCAATCATAGTCTCAGAGGGCCATGTGAAGGATCCAGTGTGAGGTGGTTGGAGAGTGCAGATTGTCTTTTACATTTAAATTAGACTGTTTTTGTTCCCGCTATTTCTGCTCAAAAATAATTTCATAAGCTTCTCTGAGGGTTTTGATATAGCAATATGCTAATAAGATATAACAGCACTGCTTCACATAATTATGAACAAGTCTTTTCCTTACAGAATAAAAAACATTTAGTTTTAACCCATAATGCTTTCAATTGCAACCTATAAGATAAACATTTATAGCATTATTCAATGAAGGCGAATTACTTTTGTGAGGAGCATGAATATGACATCACCACTGTCTATGTGGAGGGTGTTGACCACTTCTTCATACAGAGAGACCAGCTCTGCAGGAGAGGCGTTTGGGGTGAAGTAGGGTGAGAGAAGGTTACAGAGGTGTCTGTTGAGCAGGATGGTCTTCAGCATTTGTTTACATTCTGATCGGACATCCCGGATGAAGACCTACAGTCAAAGATACACTTTATATCATTTTAACAGTTAAGACTTGACAGTTGTAAATATAAAACCACAGACCTTTTAAACAATGTACTTCATGATAAAAAAAAAGTAAATTTAAATGACAAAAATTTTGAGAAAGCATCATTACATTTTGAAATAAATATAGTTCACTGGATTGAAAACAATACCTGACCAAGGATCTCTATACAGGATGTGAAAAATTGCCGGGTGGGTGGATGTCTCTGTGTATCCTCACACACAAACGACACTATCTTATAGAAAGCAGTGATGCCCACCTTCAGTATGCCAGGGGATGGATTTAGTTTGTAAGCATTAACCAAGGCCCTAAACAAGAAAACACGATGTTCAAATTTAGTGACACAAATATAGAAAGTGTAGAAATTGATTTGAGTGGGTACTGACGTGATGAAGTTCTCTGTGTGCACGGCCGCCTCAGCCAGACTTTGAGGAGGAGCTTTGATTCCATCAGCCTGTAGCTGTTTAACATCACTCTTCAGACATTGGATCTGATTCTGCACTGGATCCAGTTTGTGCATTCTTGAGTACTGCATCACACAACGAGGGAGAAAGAGAGAGAGCTCATGAAAATGTAGGATTTTCTGAGGGGTTGCCAAATTTGTATATATTATTAAAGGGGTCATGAACTGAGAAGTCAAAATTCCCTTGATCTTTTGATGTATAAGAGGTCACTGTGCCATATAAAAATGTTGTAAGTTTCAGAACTCAAAAATGTATTGTTAGTCTAAAAGCAGCTTATATTGAAGCCAGTCTGCAAAAACGACAGCTTGTGGAATGTGCCCCTTTATGATGTAATAGTGTGGCTAAACACCACCTCCGCAGAAGATGATCAACGCCTGCTTCTACATCACTGCCTGTTTAGCCCCGCCCACAAAATTCACGCACATAGTAGGTAAATGACAACAGCAGCAATCACAGGTCTACACAGAAACCAAATGATAAACTTTATTAGATTAACTTAATTTTTATTGAAGTGCCAGATTGCGTCAGTAAGAAATTTGTCCTTTGTTCACTACATTTTACTGTGGATTCGTTTGCAAACAAGGCACAATTCGACGCAGGATTTTCAGAAAGATTGAAACTAAAAGACAATGCTGTGCTGACTATATTGGATCCGACAGTATTGTCGCACCACACAAGTGTAACTGTTTTCATTGCACGATCACTATTACTTTGTCTGTTATTACATATAGCTTGATAAGTACTGAGTATTTATGCGTTTTTAACCTAAAACACAGCAGTGCCCATCTGTGAAGGATGTTGGCTGTCAAACATACACAACTGTTATCCAATCATAGCAGTTAATTTCAATTAAATAATGATACGGCATTTTGTACACCGACACCTAGTAATCCACACTACTAATATTATACAGAAAATATGCAAATATTTCAGTCACCAATACCATTGTATAAATGTGCTAATTGCAGTTAATCATGATTAATGTATTGCGCAAGTTTCTAATAAAAGGGTGGTTACCATGATGAAGTAAGTCGTATTCAGCATGTCATGTGATCACAACATTGCGACCCATGCACAATAAAACAACTTTTATTAGGCTCCTGAATATGAGTCTCATCTCATGCAAGTGTACATCTAGCACAGAGCAGAAGGATAGGAACGGCAGCTATTCACCTTTACAGTGACATGTGCGGGACCCTGGCAGGGCTGTCCACCTTTGCCACGGCACTCTAACTGCATTGAGAGTTGGTCTTCTCGGTTTATATAGAGCTGCGGTAACACCTCCAACAGTTCATTATCTAGAGCGACCTGCTGTGTTTCCCGGACCGTTGCCAACCTGAGAAGAGGACACAGTCGTGATTTACAACATCATTTAGCACATACGGAGATGCAAATACAACACTACAGCTTATCACAGAGTAATTTGAGAGGCACCGGTTATTAATCACGGCACTGAAGACTTCCTTAACATGCACTTAAGTGAGTTCTGACATCAGTTTATCAATCAATACATGCTTACTACAATTCTTACTTGGCTTGATGCTGGAGCTTAGCAAGGTCTTCCTGAATTAAGGCAGTGGAGATTTTCACATCAGACAGACTCTCAGTGGGAATATCAGGCACTGGAGCCTTCATAGGCACAAGTAACAGCGCCCCCTGGGGGGCATCATGCTTTCTCAGATGAGTGAGAACACGCTCCCTTGCTGTAAATAAATAGATGAGGAATATTATTTAGTGTAAAAAGTCAAATCTGCAGTACAGCAAACTGTGACAGTCACTAAGTTCTAAATAGCTAACATCCAAAAAGACATCTAAGTGTCTTTTTTTTAAATTAAGTTATAAAATTACTTGTACATGCTCAAAAGGGCTTTTTTTCCAATAGGGTCTGGCTGCAGACTTGCACTTGCACTCTCAGACACTTGCGTTTCCGCGAGCGACGTCACTTACACTTTTTATTTTGTTCTATTTATTCATTATTTTTTGTTTGAATCTCTCAACATTTTACAACAGTAGCCAGGTGGTGAAGACAAGAAAAAATTACTAAAATACAATGTCACTTGCAATCGCTGCTTGCACTTTCTGCTACCTGCGACGTCACTTGCATTTGACACGAATCGTGTGCATAATGGAGACAAGACGCTACAGAACAGCAGAATATGAACGCAGTGCGCAGTTTATCATTAAGCGTTTTCCTCCCATTGAAAAAGATAAACACTTAATATGGCTTAATGTGTTAAGATACATTAAGAGCAATTTAAAGATAAAATTTGATGTATACTTATTAAATGTACTACAAGGAAAGCAGACAGCCATGAACACAATACGCAAACTTTCACTTGTCCTCCCATACAGCAAAACGCTTAATGTGGCATAATGGACTAAATTAATAATATAATAATAACAATAATAATAAGGGACTTAAGTGTATTCTATAGTCTTTGACTAAGATGATAAAGAATGTAAGATGATACAAATTCATTAGCTTATAAGTCTTGTTGTTGACACAAAGATACAGACGAGCAGATATGAACGTGCATTATGAAATACATTAAGTGATATCATTGTATTTTAGTTTCTTTTTTCTTGTCTTCACCACCTGGCTACTGTTGTAAAATGTTGTTGAGAGATTCAAACAAAAAATAATCAATAAATAGAACAAAATAAAAAAGACTGCAAGTGACGTCACTCGCGGAAGCACAAGTGTCTGAGAGTGCAAGTACAAGTCTGCAGCCAGACCCTTCTCTTTTCTTAACATAAATGAGTCTCTGATTTAGAAAACCATGCAAGCTTTCAATAAATGTGCCTGAAGAAAACAACTGTAACTTTCCTAAAGAACAATCCTGTTTTCAAATTTTGACTGTTATAAATAAGAGAATCCAGACATCAGAGTATGATTATCAGTGGAAAGTGGGCTCAGTACCAGCCAGAGGATTGATGAAGTCAGTGAAGATGGAGGAGCTGGTGTTCTGGGAGAGCGCAGGTTCACTCTTGACCTTTGACCACAGACTGAGCACTTCCTGCAGTTCATGCTGGACTCGCTCAATGTCCACATGCTCCATCCACACCTCCTAAAGATGAAGTGACACACAGACATGGCATCAGTTCTTATCTGATAATGTTTTGTGTCAAAGACGTCATCAATATCATCTGAAAAAAAAAATTAATAATGGCCATTATTTTAAACAAAGGCTCATCTATATGCATGACTTTTATCAGAAAATGTTTTCATACATTTTCCCATAGATTGCTAAGGGTTTAATGCAAATGACAAATGTAACTCTTCTAGCTCTTATATCTGATTACATACAGTATGTTCAATTTGAACAACTTTCTCCACCATATCTGTTGAAGTTATGAAAAATCTGGAAGAATATTTTCCAAATGTCCGGAGAAAGCATGTGTGAAATATATTTTTAAACAATAATACTACTGTTTAAAAGTTCAAATGTTTGAGGTCAGTATTTTTTTAAAGAAAGTAATTCTTATATTTAGAATGAAGGCATTAAATAAAGACATCTTCATTGTTACAAACGATCTGTTTCAAAATTATTTTTAACTTTCTATTCTGGAAAAAAATGTACCATGTTTCCACAAAAACATTAAGCAACTGTTTGCAACACTGATGATTAATAATAAGAAATGTTTGTTGAGCACCAAATCTTTAATCAGTATAGTATTTTACCATAGATTTATATTTAAATGAAGTATACTTGAATGAAGCATCATGTGACACTGAACACTCAAGCAGTGGTTGCGAAATATTTAGCTTTGCCATTACCGGAATAAACTACATTCAGATTATTACAGTTTTTAAATTATAATAATACTTTACAATATTACTGCTTTTACTATATTTTTTATCAAATGCAGCCTTGGTGAGAATATGAAACTACTTTTAAACATTTAAAAAAAATCTTACCAACCCCAAACTTTTTAAAGTATAGATCTGTTTATCATTCAAAACAATCTACTAAATCCTTTGATGACTCAGACCTCTTAAAGATAAAAAAGATAAGAAAGAATGCACTCTGCTGGAGTCAAACAAACCCTCACCTGCTGGCGCTGCATGATTTTGGCTAGGCGATGGGTGTCATACTGCTTTGGCAAAGAAGGCAAGTACATTTCTTGCTTCTGAAGGTTTTCATCATCCAACCACAAAGTAAACACAGTGAAGAGCCTGAACAACATGAGTTAGACATTTAAAAAAAATATTTTCAGTACGAACAATATGGCTGAATGATAAGGCGTCTATTTACTAATTAAATTTTGTGGCACTTCATTTTGTGTTGAACTTGAGTATAATACAAATTAAGAACACACAAGTACCATGAAAGTTTCTTTCAAATGCTTAATACTTAATTGTACGCAATTGTAAATAGAATAATGGATGTTGAGACAACGAACTCTGAACATTACCGCACGAGCTCAGTGTGCAGCTCAGGAGAGGTCATGTACTGGGGGATGGGCGTCCCTGGGGTGAGCAGACCATCACTGGATTCAACGCTTGAGCAGGGCACTTTCAGAGCCTTACTAGCAGCGTGGTGGAAGTCAGACACTTCAACAAGCCGCTGTCTGAGGCTTTTTAACAAGGATAGATGGGCCGCACTATGGAAGTAACGCCTTCCAATACAACCTTTCACCTCCAGCCTGATGGTGTAAAAAAAATAAAAAAGGGTTCAGAAACACACATAATCAAACAAACCACAGTACCACACATGCAGTTCACAAAATCACAAATATAATATACAAGGCAAAATAAACATTACTGCATGGTCATTACAGCAAAAATAACCTTGAGTGGGTCATCAGAACCCTGAAACACAGCATTATCCTAAAAAAAAATAAATAAACAACTTAACAGACACAAAATACTGAGCTGTGCTGGAATTATTTCATTTTTTTAAAGGAAAGGGATTGTGGAGTTAAAGTATTTCAGTCATGTAATAAAAACTGATATTGTGCAGATACAAAAATAGTAATATACTGACAAACACAGGACATTTTACATTTACATTTATGCATTTAGCAGATGCTTTTATCCAAAGTGACTTAGAGTGCATTCAGGCTGTACATAGTTTTTTTCAGTAAAAGACATGAAATGCATCTGACATTATGTTCAACACATATCAGAGAACAGAACATAGAAGTTGTGTAAGTCAAAGAGCTGGAACATCAGTCTTGTTAGTCATCAGTACTGCTACATAAAGCTTAGAGTAAAATCTGGTGAAACATGAAATCATCAATAAGAAAGGAGTACAAAATGAGGGGGAGGGAGAAAAAAAAAGAAGGAAAGAGGAACAGGGTGAACATTTTCTCTTGAATATAGAACATACACCATGTACTTTGAATCCAACATGCATTATGTAACAACTGCATGTTAGTGAACTGAAATAGCATGATAATATATCTAAAACGTTTGTAAATCTTCATTTTAAGAAGCCAGATACTAAACAAAACAATAACAAGCCAAATAAAGACAGAATGCTTTTGTTTAACGCACCCAAACTCTGGTCCAGGTTGACGGAGATAAAGTTGGAAAAATTTCTGCCACACCAAAGGCAGGAGTGGATGATCTGCAGGGGTAGCTAAAGCTTGCTGAGCCCAGCGATAAATCATCAGTCTCTGTAGGGACGGGACGACCTGAAGCTTAAGGCGCACCTGGGCTTTCTGAAAAACCGGAAACAAAAAAAAAAACAGGCTAATGAATGACTAATTACACTGACCAAAATTATAAACGCAACACTTTTGTTTTTGCCCCCATTTTTCATGAGCTGACCTCAAAGATCTAAGACTTTTTATATGTACACAAAAGTCCTATTTCTCTCAAATATTGTTCACAAATCTGTCTAAATCTGTGTTAGTGAGCTCTTCTCCTTTGATAATCCATCCACCTCACAGGTGTGGCATATAAACCAGTCAGTATCTGGTGTGACCACCATTTGCCTCACGCAGTGCAACACATCTCCTTTGCATAGAGTTGATCAGGTTGTTGATTGTGGCCTGTAGAATGTTGGTCCACTCCTCTTCAATGGCTGTGCGAAGTTGCTGGATATTGGCTGGAAATGGAACACGCTGTCGTATACGCCGATCCAGAGCATCCCAAACATACTCAATGGGTGACATGTCCGGTGAGTATGCTGGCCATGCAAGAACTGGGATGTTTTCAGCTTCCAGGAATTGTGTACAGATCCTTGCAACATGGGGCCGTGCATTAGCATGCTGCAACATGAGGTGATGGTCGTGGATGAATGGCACAACAATGGGCCTCAGGATCTCATCACGTTATCTCTGTGCATTCAAAATGCCATCAATGCACCTGTGTTCGTGGTCCATAACATATGCCTGCCCATACCATAACCCCACCGCCACCATGGGCCACTCGATCCACAATGTTGACATCAGCAAACTGCTCACCCACACGACGCCATACACGCTGTCTGCCATCTGCTTTGTACAGAGAAAACCGGGATTCATCCGTGAAGAGAACACCTCTCCAAAGTGCCAGATGCCATAGAATTTGAGCATTTGCCCACTCAAGTCGGTTACGACGACAAACTATAGTCAGGTCGAGACCCCGATGAGGACGACGAGCATGCAGATGAGCTTCCCTGAGACGGTTTCTGACAGTTTGTGCAGAAATTATTTGGTTATGCAAACCGATTGTTGCAGCAGCTGGTCTCAGATGATCTTGGAGGTGAAGATGCTGGATGTGGAGGTCCTGGGCTGGTGTGGTTACACATGGTCTGCGGTTGTGAGGCCGGTTGAATGTACTGCCAAATTCTCTGAAATGCCTTTGGAGACGGCTTATGTTAGAGAAATGAACATTCAGTTCACGGGTAACAGCTCTGGTGGACATTCCTGCAGTCAGCATGCCAATTGCACGCTCCCTCAAAATTTGTGACATCTGTGGCATTGTGCTGTGTGATAAAACTGCACATTTTAGAGTGGCCTTTTACTGTGGCCAGCCTAAGGCCCACCTGTGCAATAATCAAATCAAATCAAATCACTTTTATTGTCACATCACCACAGCATCATGCTGTCTAATCAGCATCTTGATATGCCACACCTGTGAGGTGGATGGATTATCTCGGCAAAGGAGGAGTGCTCACTAACACAGATTTAGACAGATTTGTGAACAATATTTGAGAGAAATAGGCCTTTTGTGTACATAGAAAAAGTCTTCGATCTTTGAGTTCAGCTCATGAAAAATGGGGGCAAAAACAAAAGTGTTGAATTTATAATTTTGTTCAGTGTATTTTTTATTATCTTTCCATGATGTATACTTTTCATGAATAAATTATAGTTTTATTTTATCTTTGAAATTACTTAATTAAAAATATCACCAATAAGACAAAATACATAGCCTCTAAGGGAACATGGGACATAAGTTGGGAGGAAAAAGTTAGTTTATTTGCTTGCAGAAAGTTTTGCATCACCCCAAGAAACTTTGCATTCACAAAAAAATAAAACAATTCTTCACATCCCATGTTTATTTCATCACTATGTCTCCTTAGGGGCTTCGTAACAAAAATACTGATGTATCAGGTAGACGTGTTTTACTCTAAAGAACCACCCACAAAGTGAAACATCTAGAAAAATCTCTTCCCTGATGATTTCAGGTGTGCTCAAAATGTTCTCATCGATGTGGCTGCACATGATAATTGTACTGGAGTATGAGAAGAATGAAAGTTTACCTTCAGAGCCTGATCTGGTGTGTGAGCAGGGTTCGAGAGGAGCTCATGCTCCACACAGCGTCGCAGCTGAGAGTCTTCCTCGAACATTGTCTCCATGTTGAGAACCAACCAAGCAAACCACACCTTAAGACAAAATAAAAACACGGAGAGGGAAATGGTGACTAAAAGTAATCAGATCTAGATTTTAAACTTTTTAAGTAATAACCTGCACATACCTCTCCTGTGAGAGAATTCCCCTCAATAAAGGATGGAGAGATATTTCCTGCCACTATCCAGCCCATAATAGATGACAGCAAACCTTTGTCTCCATGGTAAACTAAAGAACTCTAAAAGGCAAATCCAAAAACACATAAAAAAAGTAGTTCTAAGTTTTCTAATTAGTTTGCTTTAAGCCATTTGTTAAAAGAAGTAACAAATCCAAGAGTAGAAAACCTTATGTTGTAGGTAGAGAAGTTTCTGGAGACATTCCTCTGTTGGTGAAGAAATGCAGTGCGGCACAGGTGGTCCAGAAGGTAGAGAACAGCTTTGTCTCGATGCCAGAGGTTCTGTTCTATCAAAACCTGAAGCCAGAACTCAAGAACAGCTACTGCACCAACACGCCCAGGCCTGGAGCTCTCCAGAATATGAGCCTGAAGGACAGGAAGATCTTTCCATAATCTTAAAAACCTTCAAATTCAGGTTTTAGTTTAAAGGTTTTGTATTTAAATTGTAATTACTTTTATGTATACAAAAGTATGAAGTAAGATTTATTTTTGAAAACAATTTTATTTAGCAAGGATAAAATAATTTGATCAAAAGTAGATATTTATAATGTTACAAAAGATTTTGGTAACACTTTATTTTAAGGCGTCCATAATGCAGAGTAAATCACCAAGTAAACTACTTAATAATAGCCGTTGTACTTACATGAAACAAAATGTACTTACCATGTAACTAAGTTATGGAACAGCCTGTAATTACAGTTTGTAATTATGTAGATGTAATACGCAGCTACTGTTACACCTATGTAACAGACCGAGTCGGTTACACAGCTACTTATGTAACCAAAAGATTGTTACATATGTGTTGCAGACTTTATACAACGTAATTATAAATGTAAGTACACAGACATAAGCTACTTAAAATAAAGTGTATCAAGATTGTACTTAAGTGTACAAGAAGCTGTGTAACAGACTCGGTCTGTTAAATATGTAACAGTAGCTGCTTATTACATCTACATAATTACAAACTGTAATTACAGGCTGTTCCATAACTTAGTTACATGGTAAGTACATTTTGTTTCATGCAAGTACAACAGCTACTACTAAGTACTCAATTAGGTAATTACTCTGTATATGACACTTTAAAATAAAGTGTTACCACAATTTTTATTTCAAACAATTGCTGTTCTTTTAAACTTTCTATTAAAAATTCAGAAAATGTCAAGTCAGCATATTAGACTGATTTCTAAAGGAACGTGAAATGGAAGACTGCTGTTATGGCTGCTGATAATTCAGCTTTACCACAACAGAAATTATATTTATTTTAAAATATATTAAAATGGATAGCAGTTTTTTTTCAGAAATAATAATTTATTACTGTTTTCCCATATTTTTTTATCAAATAAATGCAGCCTTGGTGAGCATAGGAGACTCTCTAAAAATGATCTAAAATAAACTCTTAAACTTTTTTAATGGGTGAGTTGTATTGGATAATAAAGAAAAAGAGCAACAAGTGGCCAGTATATATGGAAAATCCTTTAACACATTTCAAAATCCCACCTGGATCACACTGTTAAGGAGTTTGATGTTCTCACATGTAGAGGTGCCAATCAGATGCTGGGCCACCTTCTGTGTAACCTGCTGGGTCACACCCTGAGTCCCCCACTATCCAGCTGCAAGAAGAGCTGGATACAGCTCAGAAACCTGATTTAGAGAAAAGCATTAGCATTGATCACATAACTACAACGATATTTCAATTCATTATTTATGCTGTAAAAAAACAAAAACATTTCAAGGATGATGTAATGTCTAACTGTCTAACAGAAAGTGATAAATATATGACAATATAAACATCAATGTTCTTAACTGTTCATTTTTGAGCAGGTAGAACTGGCAGTGGTAGACCAGAGGAAGAATGTTTTCCAGTATGTGCACTACAGCTTTGAGATGACGGGACTGAATCAGGGTCTTCAGCAGAGATATTCCGTCACTGCAGAACTTCTCCAAACTGTCAAATGCAAAACATTGAATATGAATTAGATTTGGATTTTCATCCTGCTTGGAACATTACTGTTGATGAATCAGTCAGTCAATGGTCAGTACACTTCATCTATTAGAATCAAATTCCTTCCAAACCTGTGCCCAATGGTGGACATGTCAATAGCCAGAAAACAGCCGATGGGGATGCCCGCTTTGACTGCTTTGAACACTGGGTGCATGGTGGGAGAGTCTGTGATCTCAGGCACACTGGGGGCACTGGAGGAGGGAAGCGGGTACCAGGTATTCTGAGGACTTATTTCATTGACATGGAGCTTTAGCCTAAGAACCAGATCCCAGGCCCACTGGTTAAAGGAGGATTCTGGTGTCTGGCCGAGCCGCACCACGTTAGCCAGGTAAGACACCTGCAGAGAGTTATCATGCAGAAAATGTGAGCTGATAACAGTTCAAATAGCACTAGAAAGAAAACTTTCATTCTATGAGGAAACTTGTAAACTATTAAGAAGCTGATCAACCTTTTGGCTATTATTTCTGCTGATGAATGGGGGTGAACCCCTGCAAACTAGACATTTTACAAAGATTAATATAGTCTGTATTAGCTTCATTATGCATTAACCCCCCCACATACACACAAAACAAAGCTTTATCAGTGCCGATGACAATCGATTTTGATTGAGGGACTTATTTCACTATGTGAAACATACCTGTTTGATGCCTTCTGAGAGGATTCCACCATATGGTTTGTCTGTGAGATATTTTTGATAGGCCTCAATCACCAAAAGTGCGACTTCACTATGCAAAGATGCTGGTAAAATGAGGCAACCATTCTGTTGGTGTGAGAGAAAGTTATACTTCTTATATACAACACTTAAAAAAAGCTAGTTTAATAGTCAGATTAAGCACACAAGAAATTAGTTTGCATCAAGCCTATCAACGACTTATCAGAGCATATCACCATTTAGCACAAAAGGACACTATCCTTGGACACATATGTTAGATAATAAATCAGTGCATATCTTTCCATATTTATGACTGAGACTCACAGGCTGAAATCCCCAGTTGAGGCCCTCTAGAATGATGCAGGCTAATCTGTTCTCCACAGCAGTGAGACTGAAGTTTAACAGCCAATCTCGGATCAACCCCACCTCAGCTCGAGCTGGCATCCACAAGTGCAAGGGCAACTCCTTGAAAAGGTACAGTGACATCTGGAGAGATAATTATAATTAGGGTAAATAACAGAATTAATCAGTATTTGCTGAGAACCCCCCCCCCCAGTCATTTAAAGACATTTTTGTGGCAGATGAGCAAACCATTGCACAGACAAAGTGGCTTTAGAAGTCAATATATTGTTTTTTTATTTCCCTATCATTGAAAATAAGCCTATCACCGGCTCATAGTTCATAGAAGTCTTACCTACAATTAAATTTCTGCATCTCGTGACATGAGATTTAAAAAATGTATCCAGAGACCCTGCATTACATTCTGCTTCATCTACAACAGCTGTACTGAATGCATATTTAATGTTGATTGCTTAATTGTTGTTCTTCGTCAATCTCTGCTCAGTTCTTATGTCTTTGGTGAACTGATGGATGCTGTAGTTTACTCACCATGCCCACTTTCTCTATGGTCTCTCTCAGTCTCTCCAACAGCACAGAGATGATGTGAGGGTGGGCAGTCGCTATAGCTGCAAGTAACTCCCGCCCAATTTTAGAAAATATTTCACGGGTGGTGATACTAACATAGGACACCTTAATGGAAAGAGTAATCAAACAGTTATCACATTTAAAACGTAGAGATGATGTTATGATTAGACGATGGATTCATCATAAAGGTCCTCAGCAAAAGTTCAGAAAAAAAGTCGAGTCACCTCGTAAATCTCTAGCACTATGTTCCTGACAAATTCAGGGTCTATGTCGGTACGTCTGGGCTGGGCCATATGTGCAAACGTTGTCAACAGGCAGATTCCATCTGAGCTGTTTATCTCTGACAGCCAGCACTGAAACTTCTCCTGATGACTTGGTTCTGGACATACATAAAGTCAGAAAGGTTGAGAAGCAGCGCCCTAAACTATTCTTTTTGTGTTCACCAGCATCAGATGTGCTTGGTGTCTCACCTCTGAGCCCCTGGATACAGTCCTCAGCACTCAGGCTACAGCTTAGCTTCTCCAGACCGTCCATCTCTGCACACTGCATAATGTAGAAGATCTTCCACAGCATGGAGCTGGATAATGTGCCATACGGCATCTCAGACATGAACAGCCATATGCCCAGTCTGTGAATCAATAAGGGGTTAGTTAAACAGACACAACTTCAGAACGAGATGTGTATAGTATCTTTTATTGACAGCAAACAGAGGAGATGGAAAAAAATGTGGCCCCAAATCTTAATGTCTGGAGCATGTTTACTAAAAGCCCCAGTTCTGGAATTACTCTATACCTCTTGGCCTTGAGCACATGAAGCACTGCTCTCAGGAAGAGATGGTCAAACTCCACCTGCAGCTTCTCTGTTGAAAATGACTGTTCCTGCATTGTGGTCCTGCTCACACCTGTCAGGCTGATGTACTGCGCCCAGTGGTCACTGACATAACAGAGCGTCATCCTAGAATGAGGAGAGAAAAAAAACACTCAAAGGTCTAAATTACAGGTCAGTTAAATATGACTGAAATCCTACCAAATAGCTTTTAATAATGTTAGAAAAAATACATTCATAATAACATCTGTAGTTTGTCAGGATTACTTAAGATGGATATTTTATAGTATGAAAAAGACTTAAATTACTAAGCTTACAAACCTGATCATGTAACCAATTCTCTTAACAAATTGGCGATAACGTGCTCTATTGTAAGTCTGCAAGCCGACAGCAAGCAGTTCGACCAGCGAAGAAGCAAATGCAAATATCTTCATCATCTTTTGACTGGTGGTGGCTTGAGGCTGATAGTCGCCTATTGGCAAGAGTGACATTTAACAGGTCAACTAATTAGAAACAGTACAAAATGTCAACTTTAATATACAAATAACTGTTCTAAGGATTTCTAAGTCTTAGGGGAAATGGCTTTTTAAGGTTTTTTTTTTATTTAGGATGCCCATTTACTTTCTTATATTGACAGTACATTTTTTTTTTTTTGTCATTTGTATTCTATTGAAAATGTCACACAAGGGTGAGTAAATTATGACAGAACTTGCCTTTCTGGGTGAAGTATCCCTTTAATAACAGGTGAATACTATACAATACTGACCAGTAAATAAGGAGAACCAGATGTACACTGAACATTGCATGGCTGTCTAAGCTCGTTTATGGGGGCATAATGACAGTCTCACCTTTAGAGCAGATACCCAGTAAGTGTTTGAAGAGCTCATCAAAGGGAAACTGAGAGAACAGAGAAACCAGATCATCTTCAGACAGCAGCATCCAGCTTGTTTCTGGGTCTTCATCCTGAGAAAGTTCAGTTCCCAAGAGTGTTAAAGTAGGCATTCACATGGGAGTATGGTGTAGTCATAAAAACCACAACAAAGGTTTTGTTGGTGGTTACATAAGAGACCCAAAATACTGACACTTCTGGTCTGCTGACAGATTTCATTAGTCAAAACAGCAGTCTGTAAAGTCTAATCAGAAGTTATAGCAATAATATAACTGATTCCTGCATTGAGGCCTGAAGACATTCATGCTTCTGTTTTTTATTTTCATTATTTAATCCAAATTAGCATAACAATATGAATTCAGACAATCTCTTATAAAGCATTGACACAGGGGCTGAGCAGAAATGTCAGTTTGATGATGAACCCTCACCTCCTCTCCACCCTCATCCACTAGAGTCCAGTTGCCAGATGCAGGCCCTGTAAGACTGTTGCCCATCGCGTCACTGGGCTTCATGTGTGCCAGGAAGTCTGCACGGTACCTGCATGTCACACACACAACTCCATATTGAATGAAAGCCTAAATGTTGTTGTCTCCAGTTTGTGCTTTTAGTTATAACCGGTTTAAACCCAAGCAATAGCTTTTCAAGTTAGACTCACTTGTGATAATATAAACAATTATACAGATAATAATAAAGGACAAAATTCAATGAATCATAAGCTCAGTTTCCAGTAAAGCTAATCTTTACCTCGCAGGAGACATGAGGATAGCCAGGGCCTGCATGAAATGATACATTCCAGATGGCTTATCCAATACTTTAATCTATGGAAGGAAAGCAGATTCAATGTCTATTATAAGACAAGCAGATATTTGAGATATTTAAAAACATATATTTTAAATTTCCTTGTTAACATTTACTATTATTCCAGCTCATTTGAGTCACATTTCAAGGCTCTGCTTCAGTACCTGTAGGAATGGCACAGCCCATTTCCCCACACCTGCCGGGCAGCAGAGCAGGTGATTTAGGATGATCAGATGATCTCTCGTAGAACAGACCTGATGCAGCACAGACACCTGGGTGGAGAAAAGCAGATCTTTTAAACTAGCTCCTTTTATCTCTATAGTAATGTAAGGGTATTAATATTGCAAACTTAGCTTGCACTAAATAAATTAAAGATCAGTAAATAAAATATTTACAATAATTCCAAGCTATTTACAGCTACTAATAAGGCACAGATGATTTTTTTAAATGTTTTTGAAAGTCTCTTATGCTTACCTAAGGCTGTGTTTACTTATTTGATCGAAAATACAGTATAAAAACATTACTATTGTGAAATATAAAATAGCTGTTTTATATTTTTATATATAAAATAATTTTCTTATATTGTGATCTCATGTTATCTTAAGATTGCAATTTCTCAATTCATTAGCTGGTTATTGGGGGTCTTTACCAGCCTCTGAAGCCACAAATGTATATCAGCCTGAAACTGCGAATCATCAAGGACCCGTCGGGTGAAGATGAACAGCACACTGATGCTCTCCTTCAGCGGTTGCAAAGAAGAGGGCTGAGACTTTGGACTCACTGAGAAATTCAATACAAAAGAAAACACAAATATCAATAGACAGCATGCCATTCCAAATTACACAACACAATTACTTTCAGCAGTAATCCTATCCTACCCGTTTATCAATGATCAGTGTGAGCAGACAAAATATGTAATACCGGTATTTGTAATGTAATACATGTAATAATGTAAGTAATACATTATCAGTTTTGGTCCAGTCTTTGATTAAAAGTGTCTTTTGAATACACAAACACAGAACAAGCTAATGAGTACAATGACTGTCAGAAATACTTTCATATATTACACTGATTGTTTGATCTGACAAAACACCAAACTCTGGCAAATGTTTTTGAGGCAAATTAAAATAATAAATAATGAAGCATATAAAATTCAATACTCACTGGATTTGGCAACAGTGTAAACTAACCAATTATTTATGTTTTACGTACAGTCTACACTTATCAGTGTGAACTTGCCTGTGCTTGTATCTTGCACAGCCACACTCTTGGTGGTGGGGTTACTGCTGAGCAAGCGGTAGAGATAAGACTCCACTTGTAGACGGGACAGAATGGAGGTGTATGAGTGCAGGGCCACAGTCTGATGGAGAATTTCTGCTTTCGCAGAAAACAGATGCTTCAGCTCAGCTAATGCAGCCTCGTTCATTGTCACCTGCTGGTAGCAGTGGTAGCCAAACACCTTGGCCTGGTCCGCACATACACCCTGTAAAGCAAACAGGTGTGTTTGTGATGAATAAAATACATTGCAATGCATTTTTATGGTAAAGGCATGGTGTGACTTAAACAAACAACTGGGACATACTATAAAACAAGGACATACTATAAATCTTTATTAGACTAGAGATCACGCTACTAAAAGTCAGCAAAAAAAAAACGCTTATCAGGGTTGTGCATCATTCACGCGTTCTTGAAATTGTATTGCATGAGAATTGAGGTAGCAAACAGGATGCAGATTAACAAATTAAATTTGAACTCAAGTAGAATTCAAATAAATTGATATTCAAAGAAATTCATATTGATTTAACAACTGAAGAAAGGCAAAGAAGCCTTTTTTAGACATATTTAAAGACATTTTTAAAATATGTCTTGACATTTCAGTTTATAGGCTTTTATAGAACTATATTTAGATAAAATGATAAATAGCTGACAGACAGACAAAGTGACAGACAGATACACAGACAGACAGATGAGTTGTCTTGACATCTTAAAGTTTATAGACTTTAATAGATAGACAGACAGACAGACAGACAGACAGACAGATAGACAGACAGATAAAAGCACAGGTAAAAAGCACAACAGAGAGGAAAACAGATACAAAAAATAGAGAGATACACAGGTATGACAAACCTGCAATGAAAGCCTTTCATCCTTGAAGCTCCACAGGCGATTCTGTACATTTTTGCAGTCTGAATTAGCAGCCTGCAGTTCAGTCTGGGCCTGTGTCAGCTGCTTACGGCACCTCCAGTAGCTCAGCAGCAGCTCATACAGTTCATGTCCTTCTTGGTGGGCCAGACTCTGGAACTCCGCTTCATTTATCTCCACGTTTTCCAACCAGGAACCGGGTTCCCATGTACGTAGCTGCTCGCTAGTGAAGGGCTTCACAGATTGGTAGGTCCAGGGCAGCTCTGGGTAAAGTCGCTCCCTGGGTCTCTCCACGTCAGCGACCTCCACAGGGACCAAGCTGGGAGGGGAGGACTCCTGGTTAGCCAGAGGAAGAACAGCTGGAGCTACTTGTCCCTCAGAAGTCACTGTCATACAAGAAGCATCTATCAGTTCATAGGTGATAGAGTACTCTGAAAGCTGAGGCTCGTAGCAGGAAGCAGGGATAGATGGATATATAGAAGGGACACTAAATGGCTCAAGTTTAGCACTAAGAGGTTTGGGATCACTTTGACAGGGCTGAGCAGGTGCCAAATCTTGGTCCACCCGAGGTGTCGTGTCTTGTGATGGTGTCTCTTCATTGCAAGATGGTTTCTTAACTATTTCAGTCGTATCTGACAAGAGAACTTGGTCTTGATCCTTTTGAGCTTTGTCATTATGATCTAATGAGGTCTGAGTGGCGGGTGGTTTCAGATCAGGAGCTGGAGGCTCATGAGAAAGGCTAAGGGGGACATCAGTGAACTCAGAAGCTGGCGCTGGCTCATTAACTGCTGTTGAAGGTCCTGAAGGCTGTCTAGCATTCTCTGCCTGTCTCTCCTTTTTGATCTGTTAATGAAGCACAACTTTATTTAGGATTATGAGAAATTTGTATCTTTAATGAAAACAAGGTCTAAAACTCTCAAAAAAGTGTAGTAAAAGAAGTATATGGGTGAGTTTTACCTGTGGCTTCCCACTGGATTTGGACTTTGACTTTTTGGGTCTCACAGCCTCCATCTCCACACAGGTATCCACATTATTGTTATAAAATTACTCCATTCCTCTAGATCCAGACAGAACCCTGCAACGCACAAGTCATGAATCTTTAAATGGTAGATGCCATTTAATGGGAGGTAGATGCAATTTAATGGGACAGTTTCTGCTGTGAAACACAAAATGAGATGCTTTGCAGAATAACAATTATACTTTCATATGGAAAGAAGATGCAATGAAAATGAAAGGTAACATTCAGCAACATCCCTTTTTGTGCATTGCTTAAGAAAGAATGTCACATGGGTTTGTAACAACTTTCTATGGCACTACAATCACCTAAGATAGATAGACAGACAGAAGATAGATAGATAAATGGATAGATAGATGTCTTTGGTGTTCACTCAAGAAAGCCACATGGGTTTGTAACAACATGGGGATGAGTATATTGTCAAATAAAACACTAACATGCATATGGTAACAGAATACAAAACCAAAAAAGTAGAACACACAGAGGTAAGCATAGATACGTATATACACACACACACACACACACATTATACATATCTATGGAGGTAAGCGCTATCAGCATGTAAACAACTGTCTACGGACAGCAACAAAACATTGAAGAGCCCGAACAGTAGTCCATACCTAACGTTAGCTATTCTCTTTCTATTCTTAACAGTGAATAAATAAGTTGTTATTTCCACGAAGGAAGTTGCTATCTCTAGTAAAAAGTAAAGCGACATAACTAACGTTACATCATAAGATTGCAAGGAGGAGCGGATCAATCCACATAACCCCTGCTAACATTGATGATTCGCTCTCCAAAACGCAACAAAATCATTTCAGAATTATCCCGTGTGAAAGGAAGATTAGCATAACTCACCTAAATGATATTACGTGATATTAGTCTTTTAAACAGCAGCTGTCAGTCAGACATAAAAGTTACTTTAAACAAGCAAAAAAGTTGGGAGCAAATTGTGAATGATGCAATGATGTGGAAGTTAATTTCTTGAAGGTTTGTTTTGTTCAAAAAAATGGAACGCTATCTGCAAATGTTTACAGGTATCACGTGTCCCTCCATCTTCCTCTTCAAATGGATCTGGACTGCAGGCTGGAGTAGGGCCAAACAAATTGATGCAGTATGTGGCCATTTCGACCCGGATGTTACGCAAGGCCATGATGTTGATTGATGCATGTGGTCTGGCATGTCATGAACTTGGATGCAAGGTCTTCCCTGAAAGAGAGACGTCTGGATGGGAGCATATGTTGTTTAGAACTTGGATATATAACATTGATGGTGCCTTTCCAGATGTGTAAGCTGCCCTGCCACAGCACTCATGCAACCCCATACCATCAGAGATGCAGGCTTGAGCGGATAACAACTTGGCGGTCCTCTTTTCCAGATGACATGGTGACCACAGAACAGAAATTTTGATTTTAATTTTGCCACGCTTTTAGTTTAAATGGCTTCTGGCAGATGGCTTCTTTTTCTAGCCGGCAACAGCGGATTGTGTTCACCGACAATGTTTTCTGGAAGTATTCCTGAGCCCATGTTGTGATTCCATTACAGTAGCATTCCTGTATGTGATGCAGTGCCGTCTAAGGGCCCGAAGATCACAGGTATCCAGTATGGTTTTCCGGCCTTGACCCTTACGCACAGAGATTGTTCCAGATTCTCTGAATCTTTGGATGATATTATGCACTGTAGATGATGATAACTTCAAACTCTTTGCAATTTTTCTCTGAGAAACTCCTTTCTGATATTGCTCCACTATTTTTCGCCGCAGCATTGGGGGAATTGGTGATCCTCTTCCCATCTTGACTTCTGAGAGACACTGCCACTCTGAGAGGCTCTTTTTATACCCAATCATGTTGCTAAATGACCTAATAAGTTGCAAATTGGTCCTCCAGCTGTTCCTTATATGTACATTTAACTTTTCCGGCCTCTTATTGCTACCTGTCCCAACTTTTTTGGAATGTGTAGCTCTCATGAAATCCAAAATGAGCCAATATTTGGCATGACATTTCAAAATGTCTCACTTTCAACATTTGATGTTATCTATATTCTATTGTGAATAAAATATAAGTTTGAGATTTGTAAATTATTGCATTCCTTTTTTATTCACAATTTGTACAGTGTCCCAACTTTTTTGGAATCGGGTTTGTAAATAAAATCTATTTATTACATTGTTTTTGACAGCATCCTCATTTTACAGCATTTTTTTTTACCACAAGTGCCTGACAGTACTGTAGCTTTCCAGGTAGGTTTCTTGAAGCATCTTGGAGACGTTGCCGCAGTTCTTCTGGATTTTGTCGGTCTCAGTTTGTTCTGTTTCTTCATGTCATTCCAGACAGACTGGATGATGAGATCAGATCTCTGTGGAGCACTGGCTGTTATCAGACTCCTTGTGCAAACAAAAATCTCACTGGATTATTACAATTATGTTTGGAAATGTTAACTGATATTTCCTACTGACATACAACAAAAGATAGAATTAACTGGCTTAAAACCATTTTAGCTGGTGAAAATACAAATGGCTTAAGACTTCTTGCACAGTAGTGTACATGCAATGCATAACATTTAACGGACTACAAATCTCTATTATGTGAAATAAACCAGGTCAAACCATAAACAAAGCTAAAGACAACTCATCTCGCAGTATTAAGGATTTTTTATTATAATTAATAATTCAATAGATACAGAAGCAACTCCGAAAAATTTTAGAAGTCCTGAAATCACATCATCAAAAGATTTCAGGGCCATCGTCAGCCCCAGAAGGAAGCCGTCTCCAAACTGCTCTTTATGTCGTTCTGATTTTCTCTCCTCTCCTTGGTCACCAGGTTGGCTTCACCCTTCTGTAGACGTCTTCTCTGAGCAGCCTTCTGCTGTTTTGTGAGCTGTCTCTTCACTTTCTGCCTGATGACTTCCTGCATTGGGGGATATCCAACACTTAATTTTAATGCAACAACCAATCTCAAAACTTGCACCAGGAAAGCAAAATTAATTTATTTTTCCTATTTATATATGCAAACCAAAAGGATTATGCATTTGTGACAGCAGGGGTTATTTTTAGTTTTGCCATTTTAATTTGATAGGACAGTGTAGAGAGGACAGGAAACAAAGTGGGAGAAAGAGAGGGGGATGGAATTGCTGCCATCGAGGCTATCGGCTCCGACAGCAGGGGTAAACTTTTAAACCTAGAATTAATATATTGAAGGGTTGTACTCACTGGTGGTATAGTAGAACAACTGCCAACACTTCCAAAGCTCATCTCACTGGTTGTTCTCCTCCTGTGCTCATTCTCAAGGCTCACTTGGTCTCTGTGGGATCACATCATTAAATGTAAGAGATGGGTTTTATATGAAGGAACAGTTCATGCAAAATTCATTAAGATCACAGCAAACACAGGCTGTCCATGCATCAAAATGGACAAAATAATAATTTGAGTTCATAATTCCTGGACAATCTTTGTTTCCAGTGCAGCTCTCAAACCAAATATGCCATAATATAACTGGCTGTGTCAGCATGAATACTTAAATTAGGCTTTTCTGTTTATTCTGTCATCATTTACTCACCATCATATGGTTACAAACACTTAATTTTCTTAACTTAATGTTCATTTTCCAAACACAATGTTTAAATATTTTTTTACACGTTAAGTTTTTGGATGGATTTTTTGTACAAAGTCCACACAACCTAAATTTTCAAGCTTCAGAAAGTGCATTAAGACAGTGGAATTGTAATACATATGAATAAAGCAGTTTATCATTCAAAGAATAGTCATTTTAAATGAACAGCTTTACTTTAGCCATTTATTCACATTTAAACATTGATAAAAACACACAGCACATCAAATATGGTACACGGAAGCTCAACTGTACTTGCTTGATGTGCACGAACAAACCTCATTGGATTGAGTAAATGAGAACAATTTTCATTTTTGGGTGGACTATTCCTCTTAGGATTTATGAACGGTAGCTTTAAAGCATTATGAAAAGGTTGGGTATGTGCAAGCAAGTTACAATATGTGACATGAGTCACATCATACCAAATGATCCTTACCTGAAAGGCCTAAGCTCTTTGTTGGATGCAGACAGGTCAACCAAATCAGGACACTCATCCTCTACCTCATTCTCCTCTTCCCTCTCCAAGTCTTTGGTAATGTCAGAAACAGTTTCTTTCCGAACATCCTCTGAGGGGATCTCCTCTTCACATTGAGCTCCCTCATGTTCCTCTGTGTCGTTCTCTTCTGTTGGAGTATCCTTACTAATATTTAGCCCTTCCAGCTCAAGCATGGCTTGTTTATACTCATCTATGCTGATAACGTCCTCTAAGGCGGCCTGATGTGTATCGTCAGCAGACTCGGAGATGTCATCATCATCATCATCGTCACTGAGTCCTTCACCCTCTGGACCTTCAGGATGGAGCAAACAGTCATCCTGCTGCAGCTCCTTGGTGTAGCCACTAACTGAGATCTCCACATCGAGCGAGCGGGCTCTTCTGTATAGAGGAATATGACACAAGTCTCTAAAGTATCTAAAGTCTGACTATTACAAAGCAAGCTATTAGAAAAATTACCTGATGTCTTTGAATGTTGGATAGAGTTCGCTTTCATAGTGGAATTTTTTGACGAAAAAATCTCGAACACACTTGACATCTCGATCAAAGTACCTTTTGCAGAACAATTAAAAACTTAATTTTAGTGCCAAGGCTTATTATTGAAGAATTATCATAATCAGTTTGACATCAGGTTGGATAGTCACCATTCTGCATTTGTATGTGAGGTGGAGACCATCTGAGGGAAGTCAATCATTGTGACGTGGTCGTTGTCATCAAGCATGAGGTTAAATTCATTGAAGTCACCATGGATCAGCCCATGATTGGCAAGTTTGACTATTAGCTCCATGATTTCACTGTACAATGCAGCAGCGTCTTGAATTTCTCGAACCTGATACCTACATGAAAAATACAGCAATGTAACTACTCATGTGTTAAAAAAAGAATCAACTAAAACCTTAAGTGGTATTTCTATGTCCTTTCTATTAAAGAGTCGTACAAGACAGATTAATACAGCACATCACTGTCAATGACCTTTCTATACAACTAAATATTCTAATGCAAGAAAATAAAGCAGTGTGTGAAAGTCTGTTCATCTGAAGCAAAGTGCAGGTAAACTCACAGTGGGTAACCATTGATGAGCTCCATAACCACTGCATGTCTGTTGTAGTCTACTGGCTTTGGAACAGGAAACCCTTGATCATATAATGCCTGTAAAAAAACAAGGACTCTTAAAATATATCCAGATAAACATTAACCTGTGCAAGAAATAGCTTGAATTTTACTTTATAATATATCATCAATATACAATAATTTGCGTTCAAAATTATTTCAGAGGTGAAGATTTGTATCTAGCACAATGTAGCAGATCTGTTGTAAGGGTCAAATTATATAGCTGTTGGGCATGACACATAATATAGACTCCATGCCTCAGAATGCTTAGAATCAAGATTTTGTGGTTATTGGTTCAAACAAGTCGATGTAAACTACACATTCGAGTTAATCGATAAAATCGATTTATCGCCCAGCCCTAAGTTAACCTAGAGAAATGTAGGCGGTGCCAGTGCAGTCATTTGCTCTTAAAATACTCCATTTTAGTCATATAGATAAGAGTAATACATCTTTTGAATCTGTAAAGACTCTACGTGTATTTGTGTGCACTCATAATAACAACAAAACATGGCACTTTTGTAAAATAATGAAAGCAATCATGATGCGCTTTATGCCATCTCGGTCTGTAAACTTGAGCGCGAAACTCTGTGTACATCCATGCCATACAGACATTAAAGATGTATCTAAAGAGTGAAATTTCTACTTTCAAATGAACCAATCCAAATGGAAAACTAATTCTCAGATTATGTAATCCGTGAAACATGCACACAGGCGCATCCACTACTGTGGAGATGACAAGTCAGTGTCACCGACTTCACCTCTTAAACCGAAAATAAAAGCACCAGCGCATCAAAACATTATTAAAATATGAATGCCGTCTCCTTACTGTTTTTCCCGGACACATTCACAATCCTTATTTCCGCCTGTGCACCGCGGCAAGCTTTATGCGTGTGCTTGAGCGCTTATTAGGGTATGTAGGCAATTAAAGGCTCATTATAATGATTTAAATGGTTTATTAATAAACATGCTATTAGTTGATTAATGCTTAAAATGAACAACTACTAGTCAACCTGAAAAATCCTTAGTTGAGGGCAGCCCTAGTAATTATTTTAATACTTGAAGGAGATAAAATTCAAATTCCACACTTTGACACGGTCTTGTCCCAAAAACAACAGAAGTGTCTCTGTTCACAGAGTACAGAAAATATCCTTTGGAATATTTGGATATTACCTTCATGTACGCAAACTCTTTCATGGCAGAGAGCCGGGACAGGTACAACCATGACATATTGTGCCTGTGCTTGTGGTAATCTCTCTTGTTTTTCAAGTTCCTGAAGGATGTCCGACCCAGTCTGTGAAGTTTCAGAGCAAACTGCTCCCCCTCAGCATTTGCAACGATGTAAATATCTGAAATATGAAAAAGGTTTATGGTTCTTGACATTTTTCCTTTAGGATAAGTGAAAATATTTGAGGTTGAGGAGGAATATTTAATATTCATTAAAAATTTGTCAGTAAATTCAAATAAAAAATGACCCAGACCTGACTCTTTGCCAACTCCTATCTGGTTTCCAACAGACAAAATAGCATCCCTGGAAGAAAGCGTCTTCAGTGCCAGGTAATCATAGCCACCGTAATTCAGCCGATACCCCTGCACAGCTACAGACAGAAAACGCGGTCAAAAGCTGCACTCCTTCACAAAAACATTACGGAATGAAACGCATTTACCTTTGCTGCGTTCATAGGCCAGCAGCTTGTGTTTGTCCAGCGCCCGCAAAACCTTGTTGCATCCTCCATGTTTGAGACTGGCAATAGACGCAATTAGACTTATTGGGACGATCTCGTGGTTCTTCATGCCCATTTCCACCTGTGTATCCCGGAGGGACCATTATAAGAACAAAACACGACTACTGAGTAATAACTGGAACTTTTAAATTGGACTGACATCAAATGGGTCAAGTTTCATAAACAGAACGTAAACTAACGTTACATTATATGCCCTGATACTTACTCAACAGAGTTTAATATGCATTCAGCTAAAGGATGAATCTTTATTTTGATCCAGACACATACGCCTGTAGCTGACCATATAATTGTTACAAATAAAGCTGTTAGAAAAGTTGATGTAAACAGATATGGCGTCTTTAAAATGATACATACCGCAGTGAGGACTCGAAAATCTTCCCTGGACAGATACCTCAAGATAACGACGTTTAATTTGCCCATGGTGGCAAACCCGTTGCTTCCAAATTATTAGAAGATTTTTTATTTTTTTGCAAATGTTTTCGTGATGCGTGATTTGTTCAACCGACCATTCCACATGTTCAAACCGGAAGAGTGCATCATTCCGACGTCACATCCGTGGCCTGGATCAGTGCTTCTCCTGGCGGCGTGGAGGAGTGGAAGTGTCTTCTGATGTTCTTACATAACCACAAAAATGAGCAAATCAAACATTTAAAACTCAAGTAGTGTCTTCATTGTTGTCAAGTGAAGTAACAGTAAAAAAAACACAGTCAAGACGTGTGAAGTTTTTAAAACTTTTTTTAATGTATTTTAAATTCATTTATATTATCTACAAAGTAAAAGTTATTTTAACTTAACAGTTTTATAACGGTCAAGTCTAATGGGGTTTTGCCATCAGATTAAATTAATAAATAATTTATCTGCTTTTTTTGCCGAACATCTTCATTAATGGAAGTTTCTTGTGTTAAGTTTGGTTAGAACCATTTCACTTTGTTGGTGTTGATTTACCCCAAGGTCTTGAGCACAGCTATAGCAGCAGCATTTAACAGTAATGTTAATACTGTCAATATACGGAAGAATTATCTTTAACTTAGAAGGTACAGACGAAATGTTCCAGTTATTTATGCACGGTTTTCTCACTCATCGGGGCTTTGTTATTGTTAGGACCCACTGCAAGAGTTCTAGTGTCACTGAAACGTGAAAAATGATTCCTCGTTAAAACTCTCGTCTTTCTTTTGTATTTTTAAAAAAGCCAGAGTTCACCACATCTTTGCTTGTACGCGTTTCTTAATCACTGATGGTGGGTAGCAGTAGAGCAGCATGATTGAGGTTCTCGTGGCCATTTAGGGGAGTTTAGAGACAGGTAATGTTTTGTTGGCCAGTAAGTGGTAGGTGGGGCCAGATGGCTCTGCGAAGATCAGGAGCCACTCGAATCGACTGCTGTTCTCTGATCTTCATCTTCTACAGCTGCTGCTGATGGTGACCTTGCACTGAACAAACACACAAAGATTTACATTATAACCTCCATACAGGGTTCCTACACATTTTCCATTTCAAAATTCCAGACATCTCGGTAGATTTTCAGACGATATTTAACAAATGGTTCATAGAGCATTATTTTCAGCTTTCTATTTTGGTATATAGTACAGTCATCTGTAATATTTTTTCATTGATTTTCTCAAAGTGACAACATACAGAGTCCCTAAAATAAAACAAACTGAATAAATAAAATAAAAATACGACTTTTACATGCACACACAAAACTTTTTTGAGCCTTTGAGAAACTATTCACACGTGCATGGTAATGTTTTGCATGCTTGCATATTACAATTTCAATCACTGCCATCTTACTTTAAATAAAACGAGAGCATGGATGCACATGAATTAACAGAGATTATTGTTGTTGTTTTTTTGGCTAAATCACGTTTTAGATAGTAAATGCAGTTATTTTTAAGCTGTTGTTGACATATCCTATGTACAGACAAAGACTATGGAGTACTCAAGACGTGTCACTCGTATAGTTTTGAATGGGGAAAAATTAAATGCTCAGTATGGCCAATACTTTAGTAGAGCCAATCCTAAACTAAGTCACGGTCACTGCACCTGCCGTTAGAAGTCCCGGTTGCAATAGAAACAGTAAACGCTCTGAGATGAGGACTTAGGACTGCGCATGCGCACTGGCTGGTCTAGCCTGAGAAATATGATTTTTTTATGCTATTTGAGCAAAATAAAGAACATTTATACAGTTGTCAGATTTCATTGGTGATTTCAAATATGAAATTTAATCGTAAGCTTTGAGAAGAGTTTTGGAGAATTTGATGTTTCCCCATTCAAAGAGATAGGAGCTGCACTTGCATGCCCAAGAGGCGTTTCAAAGATGGCCGCCGAGTGACATGACTTGTCTTAAAGGGACTTTGGTACAGATAAGTGCAACGGTAATATGTATTATTATTATTAATACATATTACCGTATTAATAATATTATTAATTATTATTATTGTTCTTTAATTCTAACATTATAAGAATTGCAGTGAAACGGTTATACAGTTGAATTTATTTATACCATAGTCCCACAGACTTTGTGGCGGCATATATATGGCAAATTAATTCTCTGCCAGCAGGAGGCGCTGTTGGAGAGGTAGAGATTGAGGTTTCCCCGGTAACGCTGTACACAAAGCAGCGCTCCTCTCACAAACGCTGCTTTATCAGACATTACATGCAAAATTATATGAAAATGACATCCAACATTTTCTGAAGACAGTTGTTTCCTTCAGAAATACAGTAATATAAAAACACCAGCAACGTGTTTCGATTTTGTAGCGCGCAGTGTTCTCCCCACCCACCAACCATTCTAATTTCCATAGGCGGGATTTATTTTAATAATATTCTAATGGGCCGCTTTGTGAAATCACAAACACCGGAAAACAACTCTATAGTCCAAACGAGCCATTCGTTATAGTTCTGTGAAAATTATTATTTTTTAAACGAAATATCTCCCTTTGGGGTGGGACTTTGAGATTTGTAACTTTGTAGATATTTTTATGCCCAAACAACAATACACACAGACTAAATTTCAAAAAGTGAAAAAGCATAATAGGACCCCTTTAAACTCAAGTGGGATGAGTCGCCTTATTCCCAAACAGAGGAATATGTGAGATACAGGCAACAACTCAAACCCAGGAGAACTGTGGCAACGTCTCCAAGATGCTTCAAGAAACCTCCCAGCAAAGCTGCCTGAAAAACTATGCACAGGTGCACCTAGGGCAAAAGCTGCTTTAAACGCAAAGGATGGTCACAGCAAATGTTGATTTAATATAGTTAATAGAAGTTCATTGAAGAAGAAAATCTATTTATGACATTATTTTTGACAGCATCCTCATTTTACACAAGTGCCTAAAACTTTTAACAGTACTGTAGCTTTCCAGGTAGGTTTCTTGAAGCATCTTGGAGACGTTGCCGCAGTTCTTCTGGATTTTGTCGGTCTCAGTTTGTTCTGTTTCTTCATGTCATTCCAGACAGACTGGATGATGAGATCAGATCTCTGTGGAGCACTGGCTGTTATTAGACTCCTTGTGCAAACAAAAATCTCACTGGATTATTACAATTATGTTTGGAAATGTAAACTGATATTTCCTACTGACATACTACAACAAAAGATAGAATTAACTGGCTTAAAACCATTTTTAGCTGGTGAAAATACTAGTGTTCTAATAATTTTGGCCACCACTGTATATTTTCATACTATATTCACACATATATGCATCTTATCTTTATTTTTACTATCTGTGTATTGCTGTTGTCTCTGTTCATCGGAAGCTCTTCTGTCACAGAAATTCACACACATTCCTTGTGAGTGTAAGCATACTTTGTAATAAATCTCTTTCTGATTCTGATGTGTTGATCTGAGACAGGCTCTTACCAGGGGTGAGAGTGTAGGAGTAGTGTGTGGCTGAGGACACAGGGATGGGGTTGAGAGTACCCTGGGGCAGCGCAGCCTGGTGGCCAGCAGGAGCCTGTGTGGCCATCAACATCATAGTGTGGGGGTGGGAAGGAGTGCCATGATGTGACTGCACCATCCCTGACTGCATGTGGGCCTTTAGAGACAAAATTAATTAATATTTTTAAGTATTTCTTAGCATTTCTATAATCCTGGTGTCTAACTCGCGAACACTAACCTGCTGCATATGAGCCATATGGTTAGGGTTATACCCATGCTGCATCTGCTGTGGGTGGATGTAGAGAGTCTGTTGAGCGGAGGGGAAACTGGCTTGAGGAGACTGAGGGTTGGGGCCGGGGGTCATGGAAGGCGGGGTGGGTGCCAAGGAGTACATCTGCTGCTGTGGTGGGTTTCCCAGATGGATGGCCTGGGCTGCAGCGGCCGCTGCTTGGTGCTGAGGATGCTGAACGGGGCTGGGGGCCGGGTGGCTGCCTCCATGCTGATTACCCTGCTGCAGCTGTCCTGTCGGGGTGGCAGAGGGCTGAGGGTGCTGCGGATGAGGGTGAAGGGTAGAGCTTGGGTGGGAAAACTGCTGAGGAATAGGGGTAGGTGACACTGAAACACAGAAACAGACAAATACAAGCAGTTATTATATGTGATATCACTGCATTTACGCAAAAATAAATCCAATGAATATGAATATTACCAAATAAAAATAAACAAATGACATATTCAGAAAAGTCTATTTTTTAGAATGAGTTTTGTAACTGACATTTAAATTGTTAGATATAAAATAATAAAAAACAATTATAAATATTATAACTATAATTAAAAATGCAATTAAAAAAACATCAACTGAAAAATTAGGTGCTATTTTGTTGAGTCATTACAAAGACCATTATTAATTGCAGTAGAATTGAGCTACTCAGAAGCTATAAAAAGTGATTGTAAAATTAGCACAAATGCACTGTATGACAGTAAAAAGGTTAAATGGGCTGGCAAGGTTTAGGCTTTGTGCTGGCGGGAGTTCTTACCATACATAGTATGCATCTGCTCACCATACTGAGTGGTGGAGGAAGAAACCAGACTGGGCTGAGCATGGCCAGGGGGGTTGATCATCCTCGCACTGCCCTGAATTACTGGACTGAACATATGCTGGGCCTGAAACACAGGAACCCGCACTCCATGATTTTAGCAATCCTATAAGATCATTGCATGCCACACTGTGCGACATGGATCTAATAAACTTGGCTACAACGTGCGTGACTGTATGATGCTGACACCTATTGACTCATAGGCTACAACACATGTTACTATAGAAGAATAAAACGTTATCAGCATGCACTAGTGGTAAACAAAAACAAAAAGAGCATGATAAATCACACTTTAGCAGTTGTAGTTTTTTACGTGCTGAAAAAAGTGGAAGCAGCGAAAGAGGAAGTCATAAGAGCTTGAGGTAAGCCGTTTTATTTTTTAGCGCCATATCACTGTGATTTCAAGTCACATTTTTATTGGTTGGTCATTAAACATGGATCGTAGCAATGTGCGATGATCATGCTGTATTTCGAACCTGATCTCACGGCAATTCATACATATTTTATGAGGTGGCTAATTAGTATTTCCGACACTGTCAGAAAATGATCGTAGGCTATCTCTGGTCACAAGACAATGACAATGGCCTTCTTTGAACCTCTCTCACTGTACGACACAGGACCACCGATTAGGAGCCGCGATCACAGAAATCGCCATGATTGTTTCACGATGCCTTCTATTTCACCTGGGACAGCTGAAAATTGTGCAGTGTGTTTCAGGCTTTCAACAAGATAAGTGAAATTTATAAATAACTTAATTTATAAATATTATCTGTAAAAAGGACCTTTTCTTTTAGATTGTTTTTATTTGCAGAAAATGGACTTAATACATTAAACCCATATGATCAAAAAATTTTTTATGAATGGTGAATGGCAGTTCCTTTCTTGTTAATGTTATATGTTAATTGTTTATGTTTATGTTCAGGTTACATTGTACATAGCTAACTGGTATTAAAAAAAACATTTGGAAAATGTATGTATTATGGGATACATAATTAAGTCATATGAATATAATTATAATATTATACTGATAATTATAATATTATAATAATATTAAACTAACGTTTTTGTATTTCTGTAAAAAATGCCCATCTTGTTTGTTGTATTTTTCTCTTGTATAACGGGGGAAAAAAGCTTTTAAATGACAAAGTATCCAAACAAGCCATAGCAATGTTATTAGCAAAAGAAACAAAGGCTTTCATTCATCCATTCCTAATGGATCTTATAAAAAGTTCCATCTGTCGTTTGTTGATAATGGTATCTTTTCAGCATTTCGGTAGTTCTAAGAATGGGAATATAATGTTCATAAATACTAGATAAAGATTGTCAGGCACCACATTTATAAATGCTCAAGTTTTGTCCAAAATTGTCTGAGTAGGTACTGCTTGACTACAAGTACATTGTATGTGCCATTTTGGCTTTGTCATGTGATCTATGGCCTCAGCTGTGTCGCTTCACTGGCATTCACAACTCCTCTCCTGTGGACTCCTTTTCCTCATGGTATAGCAAAACGTCCTCTGAATGTACGCTTCAGGTTCTTAACATAAGTATTAAGTCATTCGGGAACTACTTGCCTACTGTTTTATACTATGAATTCAGACATACTAATATCGCATACTGTTTTTTTTTGCCCACTTTAAAGTAGGGAGGTAAGCATATTTGGATGTAGGATTTTTTTAATTTAGTAATTCTTCATTAGAAATGAGACCTCTAAAGTCACTGTACCTGTGACTGGTAGTGGGACATCTGTTGTACCAGTGGTTGGCTAGCAAACTGCTGGGGGCTACAAGTGAAGTATTGGGTGGAGTAGGCTGGGTTCTGTGCCACAATGGGCTGCCCAGCAGCTGTAGCTGGATGCATCATTGTAGACGTGCCAGGTGGGTGATGCTGGTCTGGTCTTTGCTGTGGCATGTTTGGTACTGCAATCAGATACAGCAAAAGAAGAGAGAATAAAATGGGCATGATGTTGTTTGAGAGAGAAAAAATTATAATTTTGCACAGATCTTATTTCCTAACTGCACAGCCCTGCAAATATTATACAAAATCAATACACAAAAACATATAGCATAACTCCCTCACACCGAAAAAGCTCATGACAAGAGAAAAGACAAAATAGCCTTAAGCAGCTGTATTAAAGCATGCACTCTGACAGTGAAGCAACCTCACCTTTACCTGGTCTGTAGGGCTTGGTCTGGCTCATGGTCATATGAGGAACCTGAACATGGTACATGGCTGGAGGCTAAAGGATGAGGAGCAGAATTTGAGATGCAGAACTACATCTACACTGACCAAAATTATAAACGCAACACTATTGTTTTTGCTCCCATTTTTCATGAGCTGAACTCAAAGATCTAAGACTTTTTCTATGTACACAAAAGGCTTCACAAATCTGTCTAAATCTGTATTAGTGAGCACTTCTCCTTTCCCGAGATAATCCATCCACCTCACAGGTGAGGCATATCAAGATGCTGATTAGACAGCATGATTATTGCACAGGTGTGCCTTAGGGGTGTGCGATATGACTATTTTTGATCGTGGACGATAAAAATGTCTCCACGATCTGCTTTTGGAGAAATATCGTGCAGGTCTTAAAGGGACAGAACTAAACATGCTGCAGACTCTAATTAAAAGGATAGTTCACCATAAAATGAGTCATTATTTACTCACTCACATGTTGCCCCAAACCCGTATTACTTTCTTTCTAGTGCTGAACACAAAAGAAGATATTTTGAAGAATGTGGCTAACTAAACAGTTGCTGGTCCACTGACTTTGATAGAAGGAAAAAAATACTATGGAAGTCACTGTGGACCAACAACTGTTTGATTACCAACATTATTCAAAATAGCATTTATGTTCAGCAGAAGAAAGAAACTCATTCAGGTTTAAAACTAAACTTGAGTGAGTAAACGATGGTATAAATATAAAACACTATGACAGAATCAACAGACAGACGACAGAATTGTTATTTTTTATGCTAAAACAACAAAACACAAAGAGAAATAAATAACTCCCTACTCTTGACAGAAAAAATAATAATACTATCTATATAGTGTTTTACTTTTATATTTTATCATTCCATTTCTTGAATGCTCCTGCTATATATGCCTATTATACCTGAAAATAAAGCACTGTTTGTTTTATTTGTATATTATGTGTATATTTGTTCTTATTTTTAATAACAAAGATAAAATAATAACAAAGATTTTTATCTTCGCCCACTTTGGTCTAAATATCCACCATTCTTTTTATATTTTGTTACCTTGAAAGGCTTTGTCTTTATAATAGGGAAATTGTTTTGGCTGCACTGCTCAGACAAAATAGTAAAACCAACATGACAAAGAATCGTGATCAAATCGTGAAATATATATATATATAAAAAACGTGATATGATATTTTTTCCATATCACCCACCCCTAATGTGCCTTAGGCTGGCCACAATAAAAGGCCACTCTAAAATGTGCAGTTTTATCACACAGCACAATGCCACAGATGTCGCAAGTTTTGAGGGAGCATGCAATTGGCATGCTGACTACCTCAGAGCTGTTGCCCGTGAATTTAATACGACAGCGTGTTCCAGTTCCTGCCAGTATCCAGCAACTTCACACAGCCATTGAAGAGGAGTGGACCAACATTCCACAGGCCACAATCAACAACCTGATCAACTCTATGCGAAGGAGATGTGTTGCACTGCGTGAGGCAAAATGGTCACACCAGATACTGACTGGTTTTCGGACCCCCCCCCCCATACAGTAAAACTGCACATTTTAGAGTGGCCTTTTATTGTGGCCAGCCTAAGGCACACCTGTGCAATAATCATGCTGTCTAATCAGCATCTTGATATGCCACACCTGTGAGGTCGATGGATTATCTAGACAAAGTGCTCACTAACACAGATTTAGACAGATTTGTGAACAATATTTGAGAGAAATAGGCCTTTTGTGTGCATAGAAAAAGTCTTAGATTTTGAGTTCAGCTCATGAAAAATGGGGGAAAAACAAAAGTGTTGCGTTTAAAATTTTGTTCAGTATATGTTCTGCGTTATTCACAGTCTAGAAGAACACTTGCTGAATGCATCTTAAAACTATTGTGTATTATTTTTTGTTGATTACCACTGTAATTGACTTGTAGCACTTTCTCTTTTAGCCCACAGTGCTCATGGGAAAAATATATTTGTAAACATTTTCAATGTTTGTGAATTAATACGTTCAACCCCATGTTCTCTTTCTTAAAGACATGTCTTTTAAGATGTGCCAACAAACTTCTGTCCTCTACTGCAAGAATACACACATTAATGCCTCAGACTGACATAAAGCCACAACTTTATGGCTTTTTCCTTTTCTGGTCAAGTGTTCATGCAAACAAAGCTTCAATACTCGTAACAAAACAAAAAAGGAAAATGTAAAAAAAAAATAAAAATGTATGACTAATTTTATAGAAAAAAAGGGTACTGATACATTTTTGTTGACAAGGTAAACGTATAAAAATTGTTTATTGAAAACAGTATTAAAATATAATAATAAAACTGATCAGCTGCTGTAAAAAATGGACAAACCAACAACTGTTGGTCAGTTATGCAGATCAAAATCTCATACATGTTTTCACTAGAAAAAAGAAGCTTAGAATTGCACAAACCTTCCAGATAATGCTTTTCTAATAGAGAGAGAGAGGAAAGAGGGAAAAGAAACAAAAAGAACGAGTCTTTAGTGTGATAATCATTTGCTTGTTTCAGAATAAGATGCATTTTCTAGAAAATGTGCGAGTGATTAAAGATGAAACAAAAGCTTTTTAAATGATGCTGTAGAGGAAAGCAAAAGACTAATTGTCGCTTTTGAGTTTAGCAATTGCTGAAATGCATAAAATAAAGCTTTTATTTTAGTTAGTGCAAAAAAGTTAATTAGCAAATACAATATCAAACATCAGTGAGGTGTAACTTATCAGGCTGATGACGAACCATGAGCTCCTTCCAAAGGTTTATAGCATGCTACCAATCAAATCATTTTTACATTATCATGTTCTTGACCTTAAGGTAGGTCTGTTCACACAAATTCCATTTTTGCATGATACTGTAAAATAAACTAGTGCACAGCTATTAATTAATTTTTTTACACAGAATTTGTGCCATTTAATTTAAACCAGATTAGCCTGAACAGGCCTCTACTGGCCCTTCTGACTGAACGAAAGCAATCATGTGCTGGATATACATGCCGATGAAATGCAGCTGACAAATGAAAATGTAGGTGGGATGGCTGAAGTATGAAAGCAATTAGGACATCAAGGATCTTGGCACATGAATAAAAATAAGAACAAATGTTTTGGGATAGATGTGGGCTTCCATGCACAGAACGAATGAGATTACACTCACCTGAACGCCAGGACTGACAGGCGTCAGAGGGTACATCTGGAACATGGTCTGGCCATAGACGGCAGGGGGCTGCTGCATTACTATGGAAGGGCTGGGCTGACCCTGGGGCCGGGTCAGAGTGGGGGTTGTTGCTGGTTTAGGCTGAGGAAAGAGTTCAAATAAAATAAAAAAGTTAACAAATATATAAACATGTACATTTCCATACTATATTTGTTTGCCATCTTCCAGAAAACCTAATGAAAAAACAAAACAACTTGAGACAGAAACCTTAAAGGCACAGTTTACCCAAAAATTTAAAGGAGACATAATATGCCCCTTTTTACAATATGTAATATAAGTCTCCGGTGTCCCCAGAATGTATGTGTGAATTTTCCGCTCAAAATACCCCACAGATCTTTTTTTGCGCCATTACAGATCGTACCTGCTAAAAAAAAAAAAAGTTCTGATTATCATGTTTATCGCGCTAAAATCATGCGTTTTAAACCATATTAGTTTAAACTTCTGATATACGGTTTTCAGAGTGCACACATCCGAAGCACATGGACAGAAAGCGGCTGCCACAGCATGCGAGTACTAAACTGAGTTCTCATTCACACACAAGTTTACGTTAAAAACACACGAGTTACAAAAACAGTCGGTTATGTCTGTGAATGGAAACAGCTGGGAAATAAATCGCATGATTGTTTTAGATCCGTTTACATTTCACTACTGATTATATTCTGTATTATTGAGTATGTGATGAATAAAAGAACCTTGGCAGCAGCAATATACAGTAAAAAAATTAAAAATCCACTGCTCTGTTGTCTTCTCTGAGGCTGGGACTCTAAATAGTGTTCTGTGCAGCCAAAGGCAGAACTGTTAACACGTTTTGCTCAAACTTTCATCAATAGGGATGTAACGATTCACTCAACTCACGATTCGAGATTTTGATTTCACGATTCGATTCATGATTTTATTTGAACCAAATTAGATTTAAGACAGATTATAAATGAAATGTGTTATTTTATTATTGCTTGGACAAAATGCTGCATGTTTCTTTGTGAAAGTGAAATATAACACTAATAATATAGTAATGTAGCACTTTATTGCATATTATTGTTCTTTTGTTGGTTTTGATTGCTTGTCCTCATTTGTAAGTCGCTTTGGATAAAAGCCTCTGCTAAATAACAAAATTTAAATATAATGTAAATGTAAATAAAAAAAACTATTTGTGACCCTGGACCACAAAACCAGTCTTAAGTCGCTGGGGTATATTTATAGCAATAGCCAAAAATACATTGTATGGGTCAAAATTATCTATTTTTCTTTTATGCCAAACATCATTAGGACATTAAGTAAAGATCATGTTCCATGAAGATATTGTGTAAATTTCTTACTGTAAATATATCAAAACTTAATTTTTGATTAGTAATATGCATTGCTAAGCAACTTAATTTGGACAACTTTAAAGGTGATTTTCTCAATATTTAGATTTTTTTGCACCCTCAGATTCCAGATATTCAAATAGTTGCATCTCAGACAAATATTGTCCTGTCCTAACAAACCATACATCAATGGAAAGCTTAATTTAAAAATCTCAATTTCGAAAATTGACACTTAAGACTGGTTTTGTGGTCCAGGGTTACAAATAGAAATTTTAAAATAAGCACCAAATCAAATAAATAAGTAACACAAATAAAATAAATCTCTTCATATAAACAAAATAAGGCTTTGTCTGTGCTCTTTCCATTTAAAATTAAAGGCAACCACTGCATTTTAATCATCATCCAAACAAAGATGCTGCATACATGCAACATGAGCAGTTTTAATCTAAATTAGATTGTATCATTTCGAAAATCTGAGGCAAAAACAGAATGGTTTTACTTCAGTTTGTGAAACTAGAGACGCAGATTCGCTCTCTGCCAGCAGGTGGCGCTTCAAGCCTTTCCTTGGTTTCCAGTGTAAACACACATGCTCTGCTCGTGCTCATCAGTTCTCTTCTCACAGCAGTTCAGTAAATGTACTGCTGGAGTAACTGAATAATCGAGATATTGGTTTATTTCGACTCCGAGGGAGAGTCAGGCACGTTTATAAACTGAATACTTTAAGTAATTTATGTATTTAAGTGTTCCTGTGGCTCAGTGGTAGAGCATTGCGTTAGCAGCGCAAAGATTGTGGGTTAAATTCCCAGGGAACACACATACTGACAAAAAAATGTATAACCTGTAAGTCGCTTTGGATAAAAGAGTCTGCTAAATGCATAAACGTAAATGTAATTTGTAGATTAGTACGTATTGGAAATGTGAACATTTCAAACGATTCAGTTCAATTTGGTGAACTGGTTCGGCTGTTTCACTAAGAATATCCGGTTAAATCGAACGATTCGTTCGCAAAGCAGACATGAACATCACTGGTAAACAAGCAGCGCTGCCCTTATGAACTTTAATATGCATTATACAGAGGCAAGATGAAAAGAAAAAATACCATCTAAACATTTCTAAAGACAGTAAGTTCCCCTCAGAGACATACATTCATAATGAATCGCGATTTGTTTAGCATCTCAACCGATTTGAATCGTCACACGTTTGAATCGATTCTCAGCCGGCTCGCGGTTAATCGTTAACATCCCTATTCGTCATGGCATTAGAACTGATACACTGTTGTCACTTGCCAAATCAAAATGACGGCACTGTGGGTGGAAATTTACAGATTAAGGAGCGGTAATATAATGAGATACATTTGCAACGTCACTAGGGGAGCAAAATCAGACGCGTTCATTTTTTCATACGCTTGCAGAAAAAGGCTTACCAAAACAAAGCTACTGGGTTAATCTTTTTCAAGTTTCTTTGTTTGGTAGATGCACTGGGGACCTGATTATATAAGATTTTCATGATTTGTCACCTTTAAATTCTGCCATAATTTCTTCACCCTCAAATTTTTCTAAACCTGTATGAGTTTTTCTTCTGTTGAACTTGTACATGATATTCTGAAGAATGTAACCAAATAGTTGCTGGTCCCCATTATTCAAAATATCTTCTATGTTCAACAGAAGAAAGAAATTCATACAGGTTTGGAACAACTTGAGGGTGAGAAAATGACACTGTTTCCACTTATTTTCTCAGATCATTTTTTTAATTTTTGGAAAAAACTTTTACTTACAGGGGAGCAAAATACCCTTGGGTTGAACTCCTTGGCATTGGGATTGAGAGTAGATTTTCTAACACTCCTAAAACGTGCATAAACAATAAATCAATGTTGTTTTATTCACAATACGACAATAATATTCCTCAGCGGAATAAACACATTCCTGACAATGCAATTTGGTTTTGAATCACATAACTGATAAGGATAATTTTACTGAGAAAGACTCTTTTAGGCAACTATCTTTTTAAGAAAATTAATTTATAATTTTGACAAATTCTGTAAGTGATTCATACTGATAATGCTAGAGCTTTTCCGTTTTCTTCTAATGACTCACTCTGCTACAGGGTCATTCTTCTCCTTCTCATCCTTGTTTTTTGCAGCAGCATTGGCCAGAGGCGAGGTGGTTTGAACGCCCTGAGACGTTACATCAGGCCCTCGTTTCTGCTCGGGTACAGCAGTGGAAGGAGAAAGCGAAGGGGTGCCAGATTTACTTCCTGTTGGGTTGATGCTCACAGCAGTGGAGGTTTCTTCACTAATGGCAGACTCCATGGGGACTTTGGGTCCAGTTGAATCTACTGTGTTCTTCTCAGCTGCTTGATCCTTTGGCTTTTCTACGAGGTCCCGTGGAGTCTTGGTCCCGATGGGCTCAAAAACTGTCTCTATATTTGAGCTAGACTGCAACTACAAATGATGCAGGGCTTCAATAAATGAAAATACACTTATGAAACATAATGGGAGAGAAATAAAACTTACCCTAAAATCGACACTGAATTTCTTTAAATTATCTATTTGTTTCCTCTGGTCTGGAGCCATGATAGGAGGTCCTAGGAAGATCAAATTAAGCACATTTATTAAAAGCAAATTACATCATTTAATTAGATTTTTCAGTTTTGATGCAGTAGTGTTGCAATATACCATAGTGGAGATAAACATGGTACTTCAAATATAAAATATTGATATTATATATACTAATCCAGCGCATATTAGCTACAGTGCTACTGTCACACAAAATAATGTTGGAGAAATGACACACTCCAGTGTTAGACACTGCAGTCTGCAGCAAGTAACCATCAACAGCAAGTTCTTTTTTGTATGCTTTTGTACAGTTATGGTTACAAACTCTCTCTTCACCTCCCTAAACTTTTATTTTGAGTGGAAAACAAGAGAATACAAGTTTATTTTCAAACTTCTATAGATACAAGAAAAATTATTGGTAATTCAAAGAATAAAAATCATATATTGGATCAGCCCTATTTTGAAGCATATGCTGTACCTACATTTGTACAGCAGTTTGTGTATGATTTATAAGATGAACTGAAAAAGTAATTTCCTGCTCTATCTATATTTATTGTGTCAGCAATTCTGCAAAAGAAAATGAATTCTTAGGAGCCAAATCCCTAATTCATATTGACAACTGGCAATTTCTGCTTTCTTGCTTTTTGTAAAAATCAAAAGCACAAAAAAGGCTTTAGCAAAAGCTCTAAAATTCAGATTAAAAATGGCTGGTTATACATGATAAACAGCATGACATCTTCACAGGTACACACCCTTTCCGATGGATCGAGCCATGCTTGCAGAAGCTTCAATAGGTTTCATATTCTCCTTGTTGGCATTGGGAGAATTTTGTCTCATCTCTAGTACTCTTGATTCTTTGGCTATTTAAAAAAAAATGAACAAAAAACAGGTCTGTTGTGAGATCTGGTACAGAGGAAATTCAAATCTTAATTTAAGTGGCAATTTTTCAGAATTGAGATTTATACATCATCTGAAAGCTGAATAAATAAGCTTTCCATTGATGTATGGTTTGCAAAAATACAACTATTTGAAAATCTGGAATCTGAGGGTGCCAAAAAATCTAAATATTGAGAAAATCGCCTTTAAAGTTGTCCAAATGAAGTTCTTAGCTATGCATATTACTATGTTTTGATATATTTACAGTAGGAAATTTACAAAATCTCTTCATGGAATAAGATCTTTACTTAATACACCAATGATTTTTGGCATAAAAAAATGGACTCATACAGTGTATTTTTGGCTTTTGCTACAAATGAACCCCAGTGACTTAAAGGGATAGTTCACCCAAAAATGAAAATTCTGTAATCATTTACTCACCCTCAAGTAGTTCCAAACCTGTATGAATGTCTTTGTTCTGTTGAAAACAAAGGAAGATATCCTGAAGAATGTGGGAAACAGAGCAGTTCTGGGGCACCATTGACTTTTTTTTTCCTACTATGGAAATCAATGGTGCCCCAAAACAGCCTGGTTACAAACTTTCTTCAAAATATCTTCCTTTGTGTTCAGCAGAACAAACAAATTCATACAGGTTTGGAACTACTTGAGGGTGAGTAAATGACAGAATATTTTTTTTGGGGTGAACTATACCTTTAAGACTGGTTTTGTGGTCAGGGTCACAAAATGGCACATATTGTGTAAGGGACATCCTTACCCTCTTCAATTGGAGATGCTTCAAGGTTGGTGGCCGGATTGGCTGCTGTGGGTGACGTCGCTGTTGTGGAAGCGGTCGCAGAATCTACTGGCACTGTACCAGCCTGAGGGGAAGACAAGCAGGAGGGGCTTGGAGCACCTCCGCCAATGCTATTTTGTCGAGGTGATCGAGGTCTGTGTGCTAAAGGGGAAGTGGAAAAAATTAGCCAGCAAGTCATTCTGAATGAAACTGAAATCTAGGTACTGATTTGTAATCTACTTACCACCACTGACAACAGATGACCAGGTTCCCCCAGAAGGACTGTTGCGAGTAGGTGGAGAAGCAGAAACCTCCACCGATGCACCTTGGGACATATAATCAGGCAGAGGAGGCCCACCGCCCCGACAAGAGGCCACTCTATGAGGTCTAGGAGTACGCTGTGACTTGGGAGACATTCTTGGAGGACCTGCATTCACAAACACAGAGATGAGTGAGCTTTGAAGGAAGAAACACAACCTTTAGGGCATCTCTCACCAATGTGTAGTGTGTAGCTCTCTCCAAGCAGTTGCTGTGTATGTGACATTCAAAATACCAAATATGAAGCAAAAACTGGGGGGGGAAAAAGACTAGAAAAAACAAACAAACACTCATAACCATGTATAACAGTAGTTTGTGGTTTAAATACAGTGCCCTCCAAAAGTATTGGAGCAGTAAAGACGATTTTGTTTTGGCTGTGAAAAAATTGTGGCTGTGGAGTCGAGACATTTACAAATATGATTAAAAGATGAATATAAGACAAAACTACAGAATGTCACATTTTATTATTGGGTGATTTTTACCAGCTAAGAAGTTCAGCACTTTTAGAGTTTCCTCCCCTATCTGATGTGAGCATAAGTATTGGAACAGTTGCCTCACAGGTCTTTCCAAGTGATCAGCTGTGTCCTGTTGCATTAATTCTTCAGATATTAAAAGCAGGGAATGTGTCGTATTAGTTATAGCCATTACTTCTGTATTCTGAATCTTGCATTCAATGATGACACACACAAACCAGGATGAAGACGAGGGAGCTGACTTTGAGAGAAAAGCAAGCAATTTGGATGCTAAAAGAAAAGAGGAAGTCAATTAGAGCTCTAGCAAAAACAAAGGGCATGGAGAAATCAAGAGTTTGGAAACCACCAGCGACGCCAGCAACCAACAACTACCTGATCGGCTGAGAAAACAACAGTAGTTGATGACAGACAAATCATAAAAGCTGTGAAAATGAACCCTAAAAGACGTGTCTGTAAAATCACCAACAACTTCCAGAAAGCTGGGGTGATGCTCTGACAATCTACTGTCCTCAGGAGACTTTGACACAGAATTACAGATGCTACACAGCAAGATGCAAACCTCTGACCAGCACCAAAAATAGAAAGGCAAGATTAGAGTTTGCCAAAAAGCACAAAGGTGAGCCAGAAGAGTTTTGGAACTGTGTTTATGGACCAATGAGACAAAGATGAACCTTTATCTAAGTGATGGGAAAGCAAAAATGTGGAGAAAAAAAAGGGAACTGCAAATGATCCCAAGCATACAGCCTCATCTGTAAAGCATGGTGGAGGTGGTGTCATGGCATGGGCATGCGTGGAGGTGGTGTCATGGCATGGGCATGCATGGCTGCCTCTGGAACAGGCCCTCTCAACTTTACTGATGACTTAATGTATGATAACAGTAGCAGAATTAATTTGGAAGAGTACAAAACCATCTTGCCTACCAATATTCAAGAAAATGCCATCAGATTCATTGGGAAGTGCTTCATATTGCATCAGAACAGTGACCCAGAACACCCTGTCAGTTCAGTCAAGGAATTTATAAGGGCAAAGAAATGGAAAGTCTTAGATTGCCCAAGTCAATCTCCAGATTTAAATCTGATTGAACATGAATTTCACCAGCTGAAGAGGAGAGTCAAGGCAGAAACTCCCCAAAACAAGCAACAATTGGAATCGGCTGCATAAAGGCTGGGAAAAGTATTTCAAAGGATGAGACCAAGAGTCTGGTGATGTCTATGGGTCATAGACTCACTGCTGTGATTGTGCGCAAGGGATCTGCAACTAAATAATAGCTTTTAATCTTTTAATCTGCCTTATGTTGAACTGTCCCAATACTTATAATCACATCAATGAGTGGGATGGACTCTAAAAGTGCTGTTCTTTTTATTTGGTAAAACATGTATGTGTTGAATCACCCAATAATAAAATGTGACGTTCTGTAGTTTTGTCACATATTCATATTTTAATCATATTTGCAAATGTCTTGACTCCACAGCCAACAGAGCAATTTTGTCTTTACTGTTCTAATACTTATGAAGGGCACTGTATATGTTGTACACACTATGACACATACCAGAAAATGTAACCAAATCTAACCAAATTTGAGCAAGTCATTCATTTCAGCAGCTGTCATGCACAGAGTACCAAACATCACATGCAGAAGAAAAATAATAAAAAATAATAATGTGACCATGAAGTAAGAATTTATTTAACATTTTATTAACTGTGGTCTTTCTACCAATTCATTTCTTTGTTTAGATTAAATTGTGGTCATTTTGAAATAATTTGTTGCCTTGTTTTGGGGGAAAACAATTGTAAATTGTTGCCATGATTTAACTAAAACAAGGAAACAAATTAATACTGTTTAGTCACGATTTAACTAAAACAAAGAAACTAATTAATACAAAGTGGCCATGATTTAACCAAATTAAAACTAGGAAACTAATTAGCAAAATATGGCCATGCTTTAACTAAATTAACACGAGAGACTGAATTAGTTCAACGTGGCCACATTACCTAAAATTAAGCAACAATTAGTACACTGTAGCCACAAATTAATAAACTGTGGAAACAAATTCTTAGTTTGTTGTTGCCATACTTTTTCCTCCGCATGTCATGTGCCTTTCACCATATTTAGGAAATGTTGATGGACAAGAATGTTAATTCTAATCAATTTACCTGAAATACATTTGAACTGAAGAGGCTGTGACAGTTTCTCATTTGATGTGTGAGAACACAATGAATGTCAAGCCAGTGTCAGACATGGAAAGAAACACTTGGGCATTGCCAGTGGTGTCCCCATGGACAAAACACAATGCCAACACTTACAAACACACCGCAGAACATGAGTGAGTCAAACGTGCCCCAAATTCCCTTCAATCATGCATAAAAACAGGGATAGCAATAGAAAATGGAACAAGAAGAGGAGTGAGTCATTTTATTAAACACCAGGAAAGTCCCACAGCTGTTAGTGGCAGCCTTAATTCAGGCATTTGGATTGCAAAACTTGAACTTGAGCAGTGGGGCCACAACAAAATGGCTGCTCGGTCTGGAATTTCTGATACCTTCTGAGGACAGGTGTTTGGGCATGGTGGACAGTGGCCCTGTAGAGCCATGAGCAGAGGGGTGAGACAGGGGCCGAGAGGGCCTGGATGGGGGTCTGGAAGGAGGTCGGGTGGGCGTGGCCGCCCGGGGCGGGAGAGAGTTGGTGGGGCCTGACTGGTAACGGGATGGAGGGCGAGAGGAGGGAGAAGGGCAGCGCGAGGGCCAAGGGTGTGCACCTGATAGAGATGAAATGAGTCGAAATGAGAGGAAAGAAAAACTACATTTGAGCAACAGAGTGAAGGACAGGAAACAAATGAGCATGTAAATTGAATAGGTAAACAGAAAAGTTTGAAGGCTTTATAGAATGAGCAGTTTAGATACGAACACTGACACTAGCGAGGAGAAAAGGTCCAGAGAGAGGTAATGGAAGAGTATTGGGAAGAAAGGAGTTGAGAAGGAATGAGAAGACAACAAAGAACAAGGACGAAATTCAACAAATCACATGTTGAGATTTCTTTGGCTGATTCTAAAGCAGTGAAACATAAAACACTGGGAAACAGGACTTCAAAGAAAGAAAATTTGGCAAGATCAATCAGATTCTCTTGGAACAGCAGCAGTCTTGGCCTGCAGTACTCCCTTGCCCAAATCCTTTTATCATGAAAGGACTGAAAGCCAGAGAGATGATTTGGTAGATCGATTGTTAGTGAAGGAGAGAGCAATAGATTAATAGATAACAAAAAGCCAAGGGAATAGATTTTTTTTTTTTTGCTCGTTCTAATTTCTAGTATTTTAAGTGGACATTTTGAGTTCTGTTTCATGGACTGATAAGAAATGATTCCAATAAAAGTGACACCAGGCAAAACTTTGAGACATCTATCAAAAATAGCAGCACATTGCTTGTCTAGTAGGGGTGGGAGAAAAAAAATGTATTCACCCAACTATTGCGATTCTTTTTTTTTTTTTTTAAAAACCGATAGGTTTGTCTCAAAATTGATTGATGAGCAGAGGGCGAAATATATAGGTGTGTTCGACTTGGAGCAGCACCACGCAGACGATCAGCATATGACATTAAAGTACAGCGAGAGCGATTCAAAAGCATGCGGAGCAATCATTATATATACACAGTATCTCACAGAAGTGAGTACACCCCTCACATTTTTGTAAATATCTGAACCAAATAAGTTTATCTTGGTCTCATCAGACCACAGGACATGCTTCCAGTAATCCATGTCCTTAGTCTGCTTGTCTTCAGCAAACTGTTTGCGGGCTTTCTTGGGCATCATCTTTAGAAGAGGCTTCCTTCTGGGACAACAGCCATGCAGACCAATTTGATGCAGTGTGCGGCGTATGGTCTGAGCACTGACAGGCTGACCCCCCACCCCTTCAACCTCTGCAGCAATGCTGGCAGCACTCTCACGTCGTCTATTTCCCAAACACAACCTCTGGATATGACGCTGAGCACGTGCACTCAACTTCTTTGGTCGACCATGGCGAGGCCTGTTCTGAGTGGAACCTGTCCTGTTATCACCGCTGTATTGTCTTGGCCACCGTGCTGCAGCTCAGTTTCAAGGTGTTGGCAATCTTCTTATAGCCCATGCCATCTTTATGTAGAGCAACATTTATTTTTTTCAGATCCTCAGAGAGTTCTTTGCCATGAGGTGCCATGTTGAACTTCCAGTGACCAGTATGAGAGAGTAAGAGCGATAACACCAAATTTAACACACCTGCACCCCATTCACACCTGAGACCTTATGAGACCACACTAATGAGTCACATGACACCGGGGAGAGAAAATGGCTAATTGGGCCCAATTTGGACATTTTCACTTAGGGGTGTACTCCTTTTGTGGCCAGCGGTTTAGACATTAATGGTTGTGTATAGAGTTATTTGGAGGGGACAGCAAATTTACACTGTTATACAAGCTGTACACTCACTACTTTACATTGTAGCAAAGTGTCATTTCTTCAGTGTTGTCCCATGAAAAGATAATAAAATTAGGGGTGATTCCGAATAGTCAACGATTCGGATGCTTCGATAGGAGGAGCCTGATCTCGACTCCCAATCTCAGTCGAATATTCGCTGGGTGTTATGATCATGCCATTTTGGCTATATGGGGTACTCAATGTTCAATTTCACAGAGAACTACCGGTTTTCTCTCAATAAGTTAAAACAGCCTATTATGATAATGCTGTAAATAAGAATCTGAAAAGAAAATTAATATTTTAACATGCATGAATAAATCCAACCACCCCTATAGATTTATATTTATCTCCCTATAGGAGACGTGCTGAAATCGCATTTGGTCTGGTACTATATCGCGTCCCTTGTCAGTGTCGGGCGCTTGCTTGGCCATTTATTGTGATTAACAGGAAATTGTGTTTAAGCACCAGCAGAAGACATGAGTGTAAAGTAATACTTTACACTGTCAAAGGATATAAGTATCGCTTTCTATTTATCTTCTTTCTTACTGCTTGTTTCACTTCTGTTTTCGTTTTTATAACCAATTATTACTATGTGTAAGTTGTTGTTTGTTAGCATGTGTTTTTGACAGTGTTCTTTTTTTAGGATTACTGATAACTACTGCCATTTGATTTTTTATCTATTTTAATTTTAGATAAATTATGTATGAATGTATTATGTTTTATAGGTATTTTTTTAGTTTTAGTTTTAATAAATTGTATTTATTTTAGTAACGTTACTTCACCATACTACATGGAAATGAAATAACATATATACATATGGGTGTTTGGCTTAGTGTCATGTTAATGTCATGTCATGTGTCATTTTTATACTCATACCTTTTGTTGTTTTAATATTTTGAAATGTTTTTAGCTTTATTTTTTGTTTTCATTTAAATGTTTAGTTTTGAAATGTTTTATGCATTTGTCATTTTATGTAATTTCTCAATTTTCTTAAAATGTGTGTATATATAGTATTTATAGAGTTTTAACTTATAGTTTTAGTTACTTTTTCTTATTTGTAAGTCGCTTTGGATAAAAGCGTCTGCTAAATGACTAAAAAGTAAAGTAAAAAGTAAAAGATTTAAGTTTCACTTTTCATAATCCATGAGCGACAGAGGAGCATGGCGGCAGGGATTTAAATCTTTAAAAAGACTCAAATTGACACCAACAGAGTGAAAGACAGGATTTTTTTTCGATCAGGTAGGGTGCAAGTTATTTCAAAACATTTTGGCCGCTTTATATATAGTGTATATAGGCCTACTATTATTTATCTCGTATGAGATGCATTTGGTTGAGTTGAGCTGCAGTAAAAGCGCTTCATTGTAGAAGGCTACTACGGTGATTATCTCTTTAGCACGCATCGCGAACAGGACAAACAACAATAATATTAATGACTATGACTCGGACCGTCATACACATAACATTATGATGGGAACACTATTATAATAAGTTAATTTTGAGTTTAGCTGCCGTGTTTCTGCACGTTGTTGCATGAAGAACGCATCCACAAAAGGAGTTCATTCAGAGCCGCGCAGACACGTTCACTTGTGCAATCGGGCCATTTTGTGCAGATAGCCTGTAAAGTCGAAACATAAATAATGGAGCGTATTCTGTATGAGATAAATTAGTTAAATCCCATTAATTAAAAAAAGAGCTATCATATGCTTCATTTTACTGGTCATCTTCAGCGCGCGCAGCTCAAAACAGAAATGCAGAACATTAATAAATATGGCATTATAGCCTACATAACGTTATAATGAGAGCAATAATAATTAATAATTTCGCTGACGTTTAATGTTAACTATCTTTTAATCAAAAATAAAACATTATTTACCCTGTTTGTATCTGCGAGGCGTCCGTTACACATTTTCCCTGTGTGTTAAAGTCAGTAATAATTATTAATCGAATGTCTAATTTGACTCTTGGTAATGTATTTTGCCCCGCCCCAAAACATATGATTCGACTATCAGTCGAATATCGGCAAGATCCGAAAATTCTGATTTGACTATGAAAATCCTTAGTTGGACACCCCTAAATTAAATATTGACAAAAATGTGAGGGGTGTACTCACTTCTGTGGGATACTGTAGATCAGTGGGAACCATCTGTTCTCTGTAGCTTTCGCGGTGCTTTGATGTCATACAACGATCATTCTGCTTGCGCAGTGCCACTGATTCACGTTTTGAATCCCAAGTGTGGAAACACTTTTGAATTTACACTGCCAGGAAAACATGACTAAAACGGTATGCAAAGTAACATAGCACTTACTTTATTTCAGAAAGTATTTTTTCTGCTCATTTTGTTGAACATTTGACTTATATTCATGTGCAAGTTCAGGGTTTTGGCACTTGAAAGTTTTATGGTTCAAGGTACTTTAAAATATACACCGTGTAGGTGTATGCTCCTGAAATAAAAGTTCAGAAAGTTCAGTTTTTGTTTATATGACTCATCACATAGTCCTAAAGTCTCTTTTAAGGGTATGATCAAGTATTTTCCATTGTCTAGTCTTTAATAAGCAAACAGAAACACAATAAATTGTAATATCGAATCACAGTAGTTATATAAATTGCAATACTCAATTAAAGCAATATATATTGATTTGGCACACAAGAACCAGGATAGTATTGAATCGGCCCAGCCCTATAGTCTAACTGTGCTGGTAACCAACGCTGAGAATTTTTCAAGGCTTCAAAACTGTATAACCAAATATACAGTTTGTTTGCATACATTACTAAACTTGATTGTGTAAAGGTACCACATCACTAGTTGTTTTGGATACTCATCATGACCCAAAATAAGTCAAGGTACAAAAAAAAAAAAACATATATAGTTCAAAGATCATCTTATACCTCCATTGACCACACGCTGATCCATTGCATTGTAGTCATGAGGTCCAGATCTGGGTGCGGGTGGCCCAGGGCTGCACTGCACCAGTCTGGGTGAGTTTTGACGACCAGCTCCCCATGACATCCCTGGTTCTCTGTTCCTCTGACTAGGGGGAATGTATTTGTTCTCCCTGTTGAAGTAAACAGAATTAAGAGGAAAACTCTGCATTCAATTAAATTAATTGAGCAATACTCTTCAAACTGAAAAAATAAATACATTCTAGCACCAACTAATAACAACTAAAAACTGTTGTGAAGGTGCGGTCACATTTGCAAAGGTCATTTTTCCATTGTCAATAGTGGATGAAGCACAGTTCACACAGAAGTCACTTTCACACTAAGCAGCCTTCTGTTGGTAAACATGGGGCCAAAAAAAATTCCCCAAGGGGCTATCTTTTGCCCTGAAGTAAAGTTCCCATTTGTGTGGTCCTATTGAAATGACTCAATTTAGTCTGCAAAACAACAATATATTTGCATACATTTGTTGCCATTGCCTGTGTTGATCCAGACCTAAGAAGGAAATATAACTCTTGCGCAAAAAGTTACCATTTAAAACCAGCAATCGTTTTTATATTCTTCAGGGATATATAAATATATTTCAAGCTGAGCATAGCCTTTGAAGTTAATCAAAGTGATTACATGAATCAATGTATACATGGCAGCCATATTTGCAATGCCTCCAAGCAGCTATTTTAGGCATGCAGGCCAACTCCTATCTACAGGTGCATCTCAAATTAGAATGTCGTGGAAAAGTTCATTTATTTCAGTAATTCAACTCAAATTGTGAAACTCGTGTATTAAATAAATTCAATGCACACAGACTGAAGTAGTTTAAGTCTTTGGTTCTTTTAATTGTGATGATTTTGGCTCACATTTAAAAAAAAAAAAAACCATTCACTATCTCAACAAATTAGAATATGGTGACATGCCAATCAGCTAATCAACTCAAAACACCTGCAAAGGTTTCCTGAGCCTTCAAAATGGTCTCTCAGTTTGGTTCACTAGGCTACACAATCATGGGGAAGACTGCTGATCTGACAGTTGTCCAGAAGACAATCACAGACGACACCCTTCACAAGGAGGGTAAGCCACAAACATTCATTGCCAAAGAAGCTGGCTGTTCACAGAGTGCTGTATCCAAGCATGTTAACAGAAAGTTGAGTGGAAGGAAAAAAAGAGTAGAAGAAAAAGATGCACAACCAACCGAGAGAACCGCAGCCTTATGACGATTGTCAAGCAAAATCGATTCAAGAATTTGGGTGAACTTCACAAGGAATGGACTGAGGCTGGGGTCAAGGCATCAAGAGCCACCACACACAGACGTGTCAAGGAATTTGGATACAGTTGTCGTCAGAGGCGTCTTACCTGGGCTAAGGAGAAGAAGAACTGGACTGTTGCCCAGTGGTCCAAAGTCTTCTTTTCAGATGAGAGCAAGTTTTGTATTTCATTTGGAAACAAAGGTCCTAGAGTCTGGAGGAAGGGTGGAGAAGCTCATAGCCCAAGTTGCTTGAAGTCCAGTGTTAAGTTTCCACAGTCTGTGATGATTTGGGGTGCAATGTCATCTGCTGGTGTTGGTCCATTGTGTTTTTTGAAAACCAACGTCACTGCACCCGTTTACTAATACATTTTGGAGCACTTCACGCTTCCTTCTGCTGACCAGCTTTTTAAAGATGCTGATTTCATTTTCCAGCAGGATTTGGCACCTGCCCACACTGCCAAAAGCACCAAAAGTTGGTTAAATGACCATGGTGTTGGTGTGCTTGACTGGCCAGCAAACTCACCAGACATGAACCCCATAGAGAATCTAAAAAATGCAGATGAGCTGAAGGCCACTGTCAAAGAAACCTGGGCTTCCATACCACCTCAGCAGTGCCACAAACTGATCACCTCCACGCCACGCCGAATTGAGGCAGTAATTAAAGCAAAAGGAGCCCCTACCAAGTATTGAGTGCATATACAGTAAATGAACATACTTTCCAGAAGGCCAACAATTCACAAAAAATGAAGTATTCTAATTTGTTGAGATAGTGAATTGATGGGTTTTTGTTAAATGCGAGCCAAAATCACCACAATTAAAAGAACCAAAGACTTAAACTACTTCAGTCTGTGTGCACTGAGTTTATTTAATACACGAGTTTCACAATTTGAGTTGAATTACTGAAATAAATGAACTTTTCCACGAAATTCTAATTTATTGAGATGTACCTAATACTTGCATGGGGAAATACAGACAACTCATAAAATGCTTACGAAACTCACATTTAAGTAACATTTTAAATCCGCAATAAAATCGCCTTCACCTGTTGAGGCTGTGAAGCTCCCTCTCTCCACGAACCACAGCCGTGTATTTCTCTTCCTCAGAGCGGTCGTCATTTTCCAGAGCCACGCGGGCTTTGTAGGTGGCACTGGCTTCGATCTCCTCTGCCAGCTGTGATGCACGAGCCTCCCGCTTGAGGAACTCCTCAGAGTTGTCTCGCTCCAAAGGAACCCTGGAAACAAAGACAACTTAGGACACAACACACACCTAGCATTTAAATAAAATGGACATGCTTATCAGAGGTGATTTATAGCACAAATGAGAGGACTTACGTGTATGAGGACAAGCTGCTGTCATAGGTGGACTTCACACCGTATGTCTCCTCATTGTATTTAAACATCTCATCAGGATCCCAACCATTTGACTGAAGGATGAAAAAATGTGATTACGGTTTCACCTCATACCTCTTGTAACAGCTTTAAATATCTCAACATTGTTACTGCTTATGATACTTTTAGAATAATCCAACATTATATGTCAAGCCTGATTTGTTGATTGTTGTCTCACCAGATCAGTGTCAAGAGATTCCATGCTCCCTGAGGTGTGCTGCTCCCCTCCATCCCAGGGTTCCAGATCCTTCTCTTTGTGCTCTCCATTCAGGCGGGCACTTACTGCACTGTCTGTGAAGTTGTCTTCACCGCACACCAACACACAAGGCAAACAACAGGATTCATATCACTTGTATCATGGTGTTGCAAAAACACACAAATGCTTATGGAAGGAACATAAAACAGAAATTAAACAAATTTAAAACTGTAGTCCATAACTTTTGGAGCTCTAGCGGTTAATAAACAGAACTGTGTGCATGTTGCAGAAGAATATTGTAGCCGGAGCTACTTCTCTCTGTTTATGTCTATGACGAATCACCCAGGTACCGCACTACTCCGCAGCGGTACCTACCCGAACCAGTCTAAATAGTCTGAATATAAACACTTATTATAGGTGTACCGTAGTGATTCAGGACGAGCCAAAAACACGGTTTGGAATGGATTCATGTGTACTCGCTTGTTATATAAATTTTGAACAAAACAAAAGTTACGGACTGCAGCTTTAAGATATGGGGAACATAATGAAATGGAAAACGGGTGATGATTTCTAAATGAACACAAATGGTGGTGCAGGGGTAAGGATCTCACATTTAGACAAGACAACAATCTTGATTCTGAGCTCACTGCATTACAAATACATTTCAAAGGCCATGTTTTCAGAATTTTTTTTTTTTTTAATCCTGTTAATTTTCTCCTTGAGGAATTAAGCTGTTGTACAATAACCAGAAAACAAATGAGTGATTCCTCTCTCAAAGCAAGACAGGAAACATTGCTCCCTTTAGAGTAAAGTCATTGCTAATAGTTAATTCAATCCTGATGCTTAAACCAAAGGTGCGGTCACATTTTCTGAATTTTCACAGGCAAAACCCATTCATTTCAATAGGAATCCACACAATTCAGAATTTTGCATGAGGGCAAAAGACTTTCCCGTGGGATTCCCATGGATTCGCCACACTGACCAACAGAAAGCTGCTTGGTTTGAAAGTAACTTCTTTGTTAACTGTGCTTCATACATTGCTACATTACTAACAATAGACAATAGACCTTTTTGCCTGCAAAATTTCACTGAATTTTACTAATGCTACGGCACCATAACACTACAAAATAAACTTGATTATTGAACAGAAACACTAATTGGAATGTGAGATTCCTGAGAACATGACCTTCAACGGAGTATATCAGAGGTTAAGGGTCCCAAAGAACTCAAGAGGAAACACAGTATTACAAGAATTAGGAAAGAATCAATACATGTGGGTTTGTTAAACTGGCATGACGCCATGCATTTTAATCAGTAGTTTTGAAGAATTGATAAATGAAAAGAACTCATTTCATTTCACTGATTTCAAATGCTGTTGTATGAAAAACAATGCCAATTAGATAACGAGTTTTCATGGCAACATGATTTGAATTATTGATATTAAATTGTTAATTTATATAAAAAAATATTATATTGTGACACTCATGAAATCAAACGGGCCTCTAATATAACATTTCAGGATAATTATGTAATGACAATCAAAATGTTACAGTAGCTACTTGCAGCCAGCTTTGAGTGGGTTTGGCACTTGTGTGTTGCTTGTTTGGCTTTTGGTAAGATAATGGAAAATGCCATTTCATCTTTATATTAACTAGCTGATCATTCTTGTATCTGTGCCATTTCTGTAAACACCTTGCATTCTCAGGTGCAAAAAACTGCAATATAGTAGCTTAAGTCTTAACATTGCACAATTCCTGAGGTGAAGTACTGTAAAACACAAACTTCTCTAAAAGCTACCTCTAATTGAACTCTGAAATGTGCATGTTGTTTTCTTTTAGTAAAGAGGTGATTAGGAGACACTACCTTAAAGAAATATCATTAATGTGGTCATATCAAACATTCATATAGCTGGCTAATCTATGTAGAACAAAAAGAGCACTTTAGAAACTGATACCGTGTGCTACTTTTGTGAGGATAATGCAAAAACAACATCCTCTTACTTAAGGGCTGCATTAGTGTTACAATAACAAAAGCATCTCCATGTCAAAATGCCTGCAAGTCATGCACTATTCACCTACTCAAAGAATGCCGCAAGCAACTGAAAAGATTTTGCATAAAAAAATAAGCTGGTAGAAGAAGAGGATGAATTGCATTACCTGCATCTGATGACACTACACCCATTTAAGAGGAAAGAGACAGAATAAAAAAAATGGGTCAGTTTAATAAAGTCATTGACCAGGTTCAACAACTAATGCATTTTTTGCACCTACAGTGAGAGACAGGCAGACAGGGTTGGATTGTAGATTGTATTGAAGGAGCAGTGGAGATAATATATACACACTTCAACTTATTCAGCAGTAATGAAAACATAATTGCAGGACTACAGCAGGCACTGTCCATAATGGTGTTTTTCGTGGTCTGCACTGACAGTGCAAAGCTCACAGATCTGATTGCATAACACTGACCACATTTACATACACATCACAAATTGGGGGGTCAATAGAATTATGCTTTGGCATTCTTGTTTGCAAATTAATTTGGAGAGTTGCAAAAAGAGTAGGAATGCTGTGCCCACAGCCGGTGGAGACACTATAAGTGTAAAGCACAGAAACCACGAATGAGATCAGGACCACAGAATACTTCCAGGAATTGAGTAACCCTGCAGTGTGAATTAACAATTGTAGGTGAATTTCATACGGGATACATCTGTGCATGAGTGCTTAGTCAAAATGGTGCAAATCTGATCAGACATTCAATATATTCAGTCTCCTAACAACACCACAATGACATCTCACACATCCAGGCATGCAGACAGAGCAGGATTGCAGCTCAGTCTGTCCATAATTATTTTTTCAATGGTCTGCACTTTCAGTGCAAAACAGCATGATTGATTGCATAAAACACTGACCACATTTACATACACATCACAAATTAAATGTATGTGTTTTGGTAAAGCTTTTATTCCATGCATCAAAAAACTTGCACAGGGCTCCTATACATTTTTAAGTCAAATTAAGGCTTTTTTTTTTTTAAAGTTTTTAAGATCTAAATAAATAAGAAGGGATACCTACGCTAGGAATATAGGGCCTTATTTTTACGATCTAAGTGCATGGTCTAAAGCGCACTGTGCAAGTGTCTGAATCCACTTTTGCTAGTTTAAACGGTCGGCGCGCCCGGGCACAGGGTCTAAACGGGTTGTCCCTATTTGCTTAATGAGTAATGGGTGTTTGTTTGGGCGTAACTTGCAATAAACCAATCAGAGTCTCATCTCCCATTGCCTTTAAGAGCGGGCTCGCTATTTAAATGGAGAATTTTAAGGCACAGACTGAACGCGTCTCCAGATTGCAAACGAATTTGCTCATGAGCGAGCACATAGGTAGGCTAATTCTGATACATGCAATGACTATCCATTATGACATTTGTATTTTTATGTAGCCTACACAATAATATTATTTTACACTGTGTAATCCTTTAATTGTTGATATTTGGCATGTTTGTGTGCTGCTGCACGTCCCTGTGTGTAATAAGCAAAGTGAACACGTGTTGTGGATCCAGAGGCGCATTTTCTACTAACGCGCTTTTGCAATGATAAAAATATTGCATCATTGACTAGACTAGGTTTGAGTTGGCCAATTTTCAGAAATAGCAATAACAACACATTCAGACCAAATTGCAAATGCATATTGCCATTTTATTAAGAAATGCGTCCAAAAACACGGCATTTACCAGAATAATCAATAAACAGTAAAAAAATAAAATAAAGTATTTATGTAAGTATTAATGTTTACAAACATTTTGTAAACATATTGAACAAAATCTGATCTGCAGCTGACACCACTAAAAAATAGTCTGAGATTGGTTGACAGTGTAAATACAGACATGGTTGCTTCATATTTACTGTAAATGGTTGTATTGGATGTAAGACCCATTTGGCTCATGCTTACAAACAAACAGCAAAACACCACACCCTCTCATTGGTGCCAGTCTTAAACTCAACTCTGACAACTAACTTAACCTGAAGTGTGTGTTCAAAAAAAACAAACACAAGAGGAGACAACGTGTCTGAATAATTATAATGTCCATCATAGATCAAAAATAAATAAATAGATGTTAAACTAAAACAAATATGTAGAACTGAAAAAGGCCACTGAGCTGGTACTGAACTGTTGTTAAGCATGATAAAATTCCTTGAAAAACTTTAGCAATCATGGGATATAACTGGTGGGTTGTACATTACAGGATTATTTAATCCAAATTGCTGTATGATAGACAGGAGCTCATAGAGAAAGAATGGCATAAGCATATTTGTTCTGTTCTTTGTACTTATCCACTGGATAATACAACACATGGTGCCAGTAAAATGTTTGCTTTTTAATTGCCAACCAGTCTAATCATATCGGTCTATTAAAAATGAATATACTGCAGTCCTCTAAATACACATCACCCCATCTGCAGTAAAATATAACGGATGGCTCTAGTTTTAGCAATAACAAAATGTCTTGACTTTACATCTTGAAAAATCTATTCTGATGGTTGATGCCAACCTAAAAGCATCATTTTAAGTCACACTTTGCAATGTGTAGAATTATGTACAAGATCTTAGAGAATTTTTTTGTGATGTCAGTAAATGGATCAGTTTTCCTGCTATTTGTGTTCATAGATTAATTGCTTTGGCAGTTCATACCTAAACAGCATCTATACTACATCTTATCAGAGCTTATTCTGTACCTGTAAAGGAACCACTAAAGAAGCAAGGACAAACATTTCTTTGACAAAGGTCTCACCTTTCTTGGCATAGTTGAGGTCCACATCTTTGAAATGAACTACCACTACATCGGAGGACTTGAAGATGATGCTCTCCACAATATCATCACGGCGAGGGCCCACATTAGGTTCTACACTCTTCCTGTGTGCAGCATCCAGGACAATATCACACTGAAGATGCACAGAACAAAACCATATAGGGAAAAAATGTCATAGGTGCATAGATGTAGAATAAAAGTGGATACATTTTTTAGCTGCTGTGATTTAAATGTTTGAGATTAGAGCCGAAGAAATTCCTCTCCTCACCTCTGGGCCATAGGTTTTAAAAACTCCTTCATAGATCAGCCCATTTTTAACCTTAAGTTCACATTTGGTACCCTGTAGAGCAGTGAAGCACAAAAACAAAATGTATTGGTTTTATTTTGATAAATAAAACAAAAATATAATAGCTGCAATATGAACAAACACTTTTTTTTTCAATATTCTGCATTTGGACTCACCACAACTGAGGTCAAAACATGAACCATCCTCATGTTTGCATAAACTCCACTAAAGGCCACCTTAAAGATAATTGAAAAAAAACTACATTATTTTGGGCTGTAGTAAATCATTATTTAAAAATATACATATTTAAACTGTTTTCAGTTTAATTGGCTGAGCGGTTTTCAGTGTGGTGATATACAGAGTCCAACGGGGGACTTTTTCTCGTTTTCTCACACACAAATTTTTGAAAATCAATGTTATGAATAAATAAGAGAAATTGAAAGAAAAGATACTCACTGCAGTGGAGGGTCCTTTGGCATTGTTGCGTCCTCTGGGAAGAGAGGAAACAGAACGATTGATAAGCTTGATAAGATAATTTATAATCAAATGAATGCATGGAAATGTTTGCCATGCTGTATACACAGTTTGCAGAGCCAAAAACCCTTTTTACCAGGAACAATAATTTATGTGATACCGATGGAACTGTCAATTGCACATGCACTGGCATACTCCCAGAGATGCAATGACAAGGGAGTGACAGATAATCATATGCTTCATGCATTTAATTGTGCAAAGAAGCACTTGAAGTTTCCAAAAAACAGGCTTAGGAAAAATCTGTATTTCGCTGAAAGGACGTGATTCATAGCCAATGACAACATTATACCTCAAACATGCAAGAATGAGAGCTCCTAAATTATAAAGTGTTCATCTACACATGTTGGATGAAATACCAACGAGGTCTCTAATGTGTAACAAGAATGAATTCAGTGCACATGATCTGGGTACAAACTGTCAAGTCCATCAAAATAAATTGGAGAATAAAAGCTGTGAATGACAGGCCCTTTTCGGGCCGCATTACAGGCGGTGTAAGGCTTCACTGCACCACTCACGATTCCCACAGTTTCTACAAGTCATAATACTCTTGTTGTTCCGTGTAAACAAGAAATTACATTTTTCACCATGCAGTGTGACTGTGATGCCAATAAAAGGCCTCTCTGCTTCCCAAGCTGTAGGAATGGACATTTCCATGCACGTTTATAGCTCACTAAAAATCCTATAAATATTATTAGTGTCTCACACGTACTCTGAAGGAACACACTTACGCAAATGGCATCTAGCAAGGTCGGACATAATACACGCAACCTCTTGGAAACGTCAAGGTTGACAGTGGTCTGGCTTTGTGAGCGCGCACCGCCTCTCATCGGAAACGCACGCGACTGACAAATAGTTCCAGCCGTGAAACGTTCGTTTCCCAACTGGACAGTAACGGGAGGTAACCAAAAGCAAGTAAACTAAAACGTGACACAGAGATAACTAACATGTGACTTCTCATGTGGGATGATGAATTCCCATAATGCCGATTCACAGGCCCTCAGAACGGTTTAAAAATCAGCTGACAGTCCTTAAACGTTGGACAGATGTAGAAAGATAGAAGTAAAAACATGACGTATCTGTAGCCACCTTTGTATTTTTTGTGACTGACACTAGTCAAAGGCAAACGATGCAGAAATAATGTGATTATTTTCTAAGGAGCTCCTGGTTTTATTTTCAGCTATTCGTAAATTACATTTATCAACAAACTAATGTTAGACTGCCATGCGGATAAGAACGACAGATAGTAACGGTGCAAGCAAATAACGCTGGCTAACGTTAGTTAACGTTAGCTAGCTAACAACACAAAGATGAATTATATCACTGCTTCTTATCTCATTTTATGGCTCGCAAATCATTTTAGAGTTGCTCAAATGTGAAACCCGATCACTACCATAATACATTCAGAAACGATAAAAATGCATCTGTCTTGTGGGGCAAAACTGTTATAGTCATATTTCACCGGCAAAAAGACACATTCATCCTGAACGTGTTCACCACAGCAGACAACCCGCCCGTCTTAAATATTCACTATCATATTGTCCGCTATCAGCTGTTATTTTATAACCGCGAAGGCTTTGTGCCCATTAACGTGTGAATCTCTGTCCTGTAAATTTGGCCTATATCGGCCTAACGTACTTGCGCTCAATCCCGACCACTGCAACTTCCCAACCTGCGTTTTTAAACTACGACACAAGTGCAAGCATGCCGCATCTCCCGGTAGGTTCACGCTCGCCCGTCCTCCAAATTAAAACCCCGTTATGTTGCAGATTCGGTTCTCACCTTCCTATGTTCTGGCGTCCGACGCCTCCTCCTGCTCCCCCGGTACCAGAGGCCGCAGCGGCCCCGCTGTTGCTTCCGCCGGGTTTGCGATTACCACCGGCCTGCGGCTTCATGGACATGGTGATCCCATAAACGACAGCTTGAACAGAGTTTTCTGACTGTTTGAGAAAACGTGTTACACCGCGGACGAGTGCAGACTATGCTATTTGACGCGTTAGCTGACAGTTGATCTTGTGACAGCCAATATGTATAGCTACTCCTCCAGTTATTCAAGTCTCCACTAACGCTGCCTGCTACTTCAGCTAGCTCTGCTGGTTTAATTCCTCCTAAACAGAGACAATTTAGCCCGTTTTAAAACCAGAGCGCGGACTATCCATATGTTTTAAATGTCAACAAAAAAAACAAATCCGGTAATTTCGCTTTTTTGTTATTTTAAGTGCGATATTTTCAGTGATATACACAGTTCACGCGGGGCTTCAGCACTGACCGATAGACCTAAACAGCCTGAAAAGCCACAAAAAGTGGCGGAAGGATATATACACATCCCAGGAATGTGTGTTCTCTTTTTGACGATTTTATTTGTTCTAAAGAGAAATGATCATCAGTACTAACTGTAAATATGCCTGGAACGTGATACGTTAATTATTTGATAATGAAAATGAATTAATGTCGGTTTTGGTGAACGCTGATCTTATGTGGAGCGCACTATTTTCCATCAGCAAATGCACGGATCACTTTGAACGTTTGTGCTTTGACACTAGCAGGCCAGGTGACTGGTGTAATGTATACTGTTAAATTCCTCAAGCACTATGCGCAGTTATTTTGATAATTTTATTAGTTTGTTTTATTGTTTGTTTTAATCTGCATTTTGTTTGTCTTTAGCAGTGGTTCAAAGCATTGTTCAAATACATTGTTATCCTTATGGAACCCACCCAATCCGTATATGGTTCTCCATATTTATTTTCCTTTTTGTTTCTTTTCTCTAAGCTTGAAGTAAAATAAAATCTTGAGAAATATATTTATTCTCTCATTTTAAACGAGTGGTTATACATTCATCATTAGTTGGCAGCAGTTGGGTAAACTGATTTGAGTTCACTTTCGTACATTTTGTGAAGAACCACAAATAAAACAAATATGATACATTTGATAGGGAAGAAGCACACTCTTAATAAACTGGATATTGCAAGGTACACTATATTGCCAAAAGTATTGTCACCCCCTTTTAATGAAAGGTTTGACTACTTTAGTAATTTCCACGAGTACAAATCTTAATGTTTAAGCATATAATGATATTTTAGGGAATTGTGTGCTTCTAGTTTTATAGAAACAGATTGGACAGGACCCTTTTCTATTCTAACATGACAGTGTCTCTGTGTATAAGACAAGGATCAAAGAGAAATTATTATTTGTCAGTGTGGAAGAACTTGACTGGTCAAGTCCTAATCCCAGCTGAACACCTCTGGTGTGACTTTACATGCAGACCTTGAGCCAAAAACTCATCACCAAACACCAATGACTTGTACATTCATTATATGGACAAAAGTACTGGGACACCCCCTTCTTTAGAAGAGAAAATGCACTTCCAAACTGTGGCAATAAAGATGGAAAGTAATTAATGTACTTTTTATTTCCACATCCGTAGCAACAGTTTTGAAGTGTATGAAATGACTGTACCCATATGTCATTTGTGTTTGGTGATGAGTTTTTGGCTAAAGGTCTGCATTTAAAGTCACACCAGAGGTGTTCAGCTGGGATTAGGACTTGGCTTTCTGCAGACCAGTCAAGTTCTTCCACACTGACTGAATCATCATTTCTCTTTGATCCTTGTCTTATACACAGAGGACACTGTCATGTTAGAATAGAAAAGGGTCCTGTCCAAACTGTTGCTATAAAATTAGAAGCACACAATTCCCTAGAATATCATTATATGCTTAAACATTAAGATTTGTACTCATGGAAATTACTAAAGTAGTCAAACCTTTCATTAGAAGGGGGTTACCCAATACTTTTGGCAATATAGTGTATATGGAAACCAGGGCTACTTTATCAACTTTTTAAAACATTTATATAAAATAATACATCTTCAATAAAGGTTTCAAATTAAATAAAGTGCAATTAAGTACTTACTAGCAGTGAAACTAGCAATGGTTTTATATGTTGTTGCTTGTATGTGGCTCAAAACTGCCACAAATTGTAATAATTTGAATACCTGTTTGGTAAGCATGAAAATGAAATAAAACCACATTGGCATACATACAGGTACATTTCAGTTAGTGTGCAGGTAGGATTTTTTAACTGAAAAGTTGAGCTGTACTATGAGCCGTGTTGTTACCATTTATTGATTTGTTTGTTTGTTTATTTATTTACTAATAAATATTTTTTTCCTGTATAAAAAATATAAAAAATACAGACCACCGTTCAAAAGTTTTTTTTTTTTAAAGAAATGAATAGGATAGTTTATTCATTAAAATGAAAAATGTACAAAATGCAGTTTTTGAACTTTCTATTCAACAAAAATCGTGTATTTTCATTAAAAATATAAAATTTCAGTAGCCTACTTTTTATGAGGATTTTCCTCAGCAAAGTTGTGCGTTGCCCTCACACGTGACCGTATCTTAGCAACGGTAAGCGTGGGTAATTAGACTGGATAGCTAAAGAAAAACTAGACTTTCGCATTGGCAAGATTACAAGCAGTATTGCACTTGTGTTCGCGTATTATATAACTCAAAGTTTTATTTTTAATTTTTAAACAAACCTTTGGAATAGATAATGTTTTCGACAGCACAGAGACTAAATTAGCCAGGCTAACCGTCACGCGCAGAAATTCTGGTGTTTGCATCTGTAACGTAACTTAACATCGTGAATCTGGTAACGTTAGTGGCCCGGACAAATTCTCCAGCTTTTCCTCTCGCAAGTCACACAGAACAATGTCAACGACACACGGGACATCAGCAGAAACTGAAGACACCGGTGAGCAGGAAAACACAGAGGATAATCAGATAGAGAAAGAAGTAACGTTACACGATGAGGATGAAGATGAAGGAAGAAGTGAACTAAACAGTCTGCGGGAAGATATTGCAGATTCACAAGTTTATACAGCTACGTCACTGTCTGCTATTCCCAAGGAGACCAGAACCAAAACTCACCCATTGGTAATGATTCCATAAAATTTATTTAGAATTCCTTTAAAAATAATAATAATTGTCTTTAACGTTAATTAGTTCGACCAAATAACTACAATGCGACTACAATGTTATGCCACTGTGTCTTCTAAAACTAACAATATTTTATTTCACAATGACAACAAGTCATATATTATGCGTGGCTATTTTATGTAATGACAAGTTGCTTTAGGAGCTAACAATATTGAACAAGAAACCATAATGATCAGATCTTGTAAATGTAAAAAAAAAAAAAAATTGTCATAAAGCAAACATTTGTTAACCCACTATACCTCAGCTTTCTTTTTTCACAACTGTATCTAAATCTTTGTATTTGTACTTGCAGGTCCTCGATTGGGCTTATGGGATGAACCAAACTCTACCTGTTCTCAGTCTGCAGGATGAAGACAGACTTGTCATCTTGTACATTTGTGCCCATGTTGCTGTCATGTATGATCACACATCCAATGCTCAGCATCTTTTACAAGTAAGAGGCTCATACGGCAACAGACTAAGAAAGGAAATGATAATGAAGTTAAATATGATCTAAAGCGTAAAGTCTTATTGTAAACATGTTGCTTATGTGCTGTTTGGTGTCTACAGGGCCACTGCAGTCCAATCACTTGTTTGTGTGCTAGTGAAGACAGACGATGGCTTGTGACAGCTGACATGGGCCAGGAGAGTCTAGTTATCATATGGGATGCTTATACAGGGTAACACTGACCTAATTATTCCATTACTACTTTTTTGTGTAAATCTTCTTGATGGTCCTGTTAAAGTCCTCGTTTTGTGATGTACATCCAAGTTAAATAGATTATCAAAAATAAATAATGTTGGGCTGGACTTGATTGATTGGATGGAGGCAAATCGGCTGAATGTGCTTGCAGTCAATTGTAGGAAAGGGGTGGGGTTTAGGCAGTCTAAATGATCGGGTAAGTCTGGCATATATCACCACACAGAGAAGTCTAGTTTCACCATAAGATCAAGTTATGACATTTTGATGAAGAATTATGGACCTTTCCCAATCCCGCCCCCTCTCTCTCCCAATTCGCTTCCTGTCATTACACTGTCCTGTCTAAATAAAGGCAAAATGCCAAAAGAAAATCTTAAAAAAGGATTATGAGATCAAAATTATAGATTATCACAATAAGATCTATAACACGAATTTACAAAATAGGCAGGGTGAATTTTCTTTTCAGTCCGATCCATAACATGTTGCAGGATTCCTGTGCGGACATTGTTTGACTGTCATCCAGAGGGTGGAGTTTCTGCCTTGGCCCTATCAAAGGATTCAAAACACCTGGCGACTGTTGGAGCTGGAGCAGTACAGGTCTGAAACCTAACGTTTATGCTGTCTATCCTATTTTTACATAGACTCACTGTAGATATCTTGTCATCTTAGATGCCCCTATGAGGAGACATGTATTCCCAGCATCTAATATGGGTTAATTTAGTTTAATAAAAAATGATTGCAATAAAAAGATCAAATGAAACCACAGAATATTATCACTGTATTGTATTATCAATACAAATACACTGATCAATGTACTTTTTTTCTGTGCATCAGCGAGTGTGTATTTGGAACTGGACAGATGAAAGTGAAAGCCCAGAATGCCAAGTTGACCTCAGCCCAAAATATGGTCACCAGGTATGTTGCAGAACTGTGCACTGATGTGATTACACAGAGGTAACACATAGAGGGTTGAAAAGCAACAATGTCTTAATTCCACATTTATAAATACTGGTTGTCACATCAAATATCAAATTAACTTTTTCCATGTTTTCCCAGAATCAACTACTTTTCAATCCCTTTGACAACACACAGTTGGTCAGCAACAGCAGCACTCAGGTTCTCTTCTACAACTGGGTAGGAATTAATTAATTATTTATTTGCTGATTTACTGTTAGTTGTCTTTGTATATAATAATACATCCTACTGCTCAGGAAAGTGGCCATCTGGAATACTCAGCTCCTGAAATTATTGACAAGGTTGGCAGAATAATCTTTCATCAGATAAAATTTGATGTTATTCTTCTCTGCCATTGGCATTGACCTCTTGCAAATCTGTCACCATTCAGACCTTCAATATGGCGCTGGGTTCCCTGAGCCAGTCCATCTTCCACTATGATGGTGTGCAGGCTTTTACAGCCACCTCAGCTGGGAATATAGTTCTCTGGGACAAGCAGACTCAATCTGTCTCTCGTCAACCAGTAGTGAGGAAAGCCGTTAAACTTGTGGCTCTCCAGAAGGATGCAATCACTGTACTGACTTTGATTGACAGGTATATATATGACACATCACATACAGGTGCATCTCTATAAATTAGAATGTCGTGGAAAAGTTCATTTATTTCAGTAATTCAACTCAAATTGTGAAACTCGTGTATTAAATTCAATGCACACAGACTGAAGTAGTTTAAATCTTTGGTTCTTTTAATTGTGATGATTTTGGCTCACATTTAACAAAAACACACCAATTCACTATCTCAACAAATTAGAATATGGTGACATGCCAATCAGCTAATCAACTCAAAACACCTGCAAAGGTTTCTTATTTTTAATTTTTTTAAGTTTTTTTTTAAAAACAGGTCTATAGGCTATACAATGAATTATAGTCCTATAATTAAAATATGAACACTGCAGTCATCAATAAAATAGAAAGCTTTTATTTCAAGCACCGACTTTCAAAAACAACCTGTTTAACACGAAATACGTTTCTTCTAATGTTGTTTTCACTATGTACGGGCCACAAGAGAAATATTAAGTGAATAAATGAAAACAGCTGTAGCCTATACCGATGTCAGCATGTTGAAGTAGATTCGTCTCTCTTTGTCTCTGAGAGAATAAGTGTTATCAGACGCCGAAAGCTCCGTCATTACTCCTTCATTCCGTTTGTACTTTCACTTTCTGCTTATAGTGAATTGACTGAGATTAAGATGTTCACCGGCATAAATATTGTGCAAAGTTTGCACGTGTGCAAACGCGTGCTTGTGTCATATCCATTGGCTCACCTTCATGGTTTAAAACAGAAATATTTCCAACATTGAGACGTAACCAATTACCCCGCCCCCTGTATCGAAAATGTACTGACCCGTGACACCATTGTGTCGCATCGAACCGAACCGAACCGAACCGTGAATTTTGTGAACCATTACACCCCTAATAGATACAGTTTATGCCAAATGAGTGCATTAAGATTTTTCTAATAAATTCCAGTAATCCTAAGGCCTATTACATTTTCTCTTGCTATATGTTATACTTTGCTATGCATTTGATGTTTTTTTGTCTGTCTGACAATATTCTATGCAAATATATTATGTGTATACTGTCAAGTTTTATAGTAACAGGTGATGTGAATGGCCACATCAAATTCTATGATGGAAATCTCAAGCTCATCAACGTGTACAATAAGTTTAGCTTGGATCCTATCAGATCCATCTCCTTTTCCAAAGAAAAGCCCTCCATTAGCGACCTGGGATATCAAAAAGACTGCACACTGGATGCCAAGCCATTTGTCATAAGGTGGGTTACTCAGAAAGATTTCATATTTCTTATGATAAATGTGTCATAACAAAATAATGCTTTAAAAATGGTATAATTTATGTGCAAGTCGGGATTATATATCTGAATTATTATATATGATTAAAAAAACTTTTAGAAAGAAACTTTCCTTTACTGAATTAGCATTTATTACAAAGATGTTTTGAAGAAAGTTCTTCTCATTGTTTTTTTTACACATACATCAGCAATATGTGAGATTTATTTCAGTCCTCAGTTAAAAGCTAAAACTCCTAACAAGAGTGCTAACAAGATTGAATGCACCAATCCATGTCACAAAGTACATTTAGATCTTAAATTTATACCTTAAAGAGGGAAAAAAATAATTCTGTTCAGCTTATCATTTATTCACCCTCATGTCCTTCCAAACCTGTATGACTTTTATTTTCTGCTGAACATAAAAAGAGATATTTTGAAAAATGTTGGTAACCATTGACAAAAATAATGAGGTGTTCCACAGATAATTTGTAAAGGTTTGGAACAACATGAGGGTCAGTACATGATGTCAGGATTTTTTTGGGGGGTGGGGGTGGACTATCTCTTTAAAGTATGGTCAATTATAAACACTGTAATGCAATAAAATATTTATCTCCCTCCGTTTACAGAAATGTAGTTGTCTCCACAACTCATGCAACTGTAGTACATGTAAATGCACAGAGAAATGTTCCACAGACCCTTCTGAGGGAACATGCAGAACCTCTAGAAGCAGTTGCCTGCCATCCTAAACAGCCACTAGTAGCTATGGGCAGCCACAGTGGCATCATTAAGGTTTGGGATTATGAGCATAAAGAGTCAGTCTGCAGCAGGGTCTTCCAGTCCCACAAACAGATCCAGTGTATTACCTACGATCCACAAGGTGAACTAGAAAACGAGCTCTCTCATATTATAATACAGTTCATATATGTAAAAACATTTTACATATCATGTTGTTTAATATGGCAGTGGCACATTATCTAACTTAAGTGTTTAAGGCTGCTTGCATTGAATTTATACCACGTATTACAATTTTTTTTTTTTTTTTATGGATTTTAAATGTATGTATGGATGATGTGATCATATGTATACTATGTATAGTATACATGTGTATGAATTTGTCATGTTGTAGGTTTTTACCTGGCGGTGGGCTTTTCCAGTGGGGCTTTGCAGATTTTCGATGCCTGTACACTTCAGAGTGATGGTAAAGAGTGTTTGCAGGACAGTCAGGACAGCATTACCCATCTCACTTTTTCACAGGACTCACGCTACCTGGCTGCCGCAGTTAGTAGGAGTTGCATTTTTGTTTTAGTTCAGTTGTACTGACCATTTCAGCACAGACTATTTTGTGAACCTGTCACATTGAGAAATAATGTGAAATGAAAATGTTAAATATGATTGTTTTTGGCACAAAAATATTGCTGACATTTTAAGTGGATTTACTATTAAAACTTTGACTATAACAGAAATGTTCCAGATTTTGTGAGGGCATTTTTGTTATGTAGATCTATATTTCCTTCATGCATTTTTCTTATTTCAGGACACCGGAAAAGCTGTGACGTTGCTCCGTCGATGTAAAGAGGGGACCCAGGAGGTTTGGAAGTACCTGGGCAGGCACCACTCGCATTATAAACCCATTCAGGACCTGCTGTTTGGAGTAGATTTAGACAGCAGTCAGCCTCGCCTCCTCTCTCTCGGCATGGATCGCAGGCTGGTGAGTCCCTGGGTTCCTGTATGATCTTGCTCCCTTGGTATGCGTTTAACTTGTTGAATTGTTTTAAACATATCACATCTATCCTGTCTGTTCTGAACAGGTGGAGTATGATATGCAGAACAGTGGTGAAGATGGGTTGTTGATTTTGAGTTCTGAACGTATCGAGCAGAGTGCTGTGCCCACCTGCATGGTGTGGTATCCTCCTCTGACAACTGAACACTTCCTCCTTACAGCTTCCAATCTGTATAAGATGAAGCTCTTCAATGCTACCTCCAAAATGTGCAGGTTTGCAGGTTTTCTATTGACAGAACAAATAGAAATATCACTGAAATATCAAACAGCAATCTGGTTGATTTGTTTGCAGAATTTCAAAAAGTCAAAAAATCAAACCGTTCTGTCTAAATGTGATTTGTAGGGAAATTAAAATGGAATAAATTATTACACCTACCTCAAATTGGATAATAGAATGGAATTTCAAGGATATTTTTTTAATATGGCATTCTTCTGATCCAAGAGGGAAATACGTTAGTAATTCTGTTATGATAAACATCTCTGTTATGACTATATGGGCAAAGGAAGAGAAGATTCATCTTAAAGGGATAGTTCACACAAAAATGAAAATTTGATGTTTATCTACTTATCCCCAGGGCATCCAAGATGTAGGTGACCTTGTTTTTCCAGTAGAACACAAAGATTTTTAACTCAAACCGTGGCAGTCTGTCAGTCATATGATGGCAGTCAATGGGACCCACGGCTTTGAGAGTAAAAAAAAACGCACATACAAAACCAAACGTGACGATACATTGAGGTCTTTAGACACAAAACAATCAGTCTGTGCAAGAATTTACCTCTGATCCACCACAATGTCCAACTGTCCTGAGCGCGTTCACAACATCCGCCGCATGACACATCAACATGCTCTGGCAAAGTAGATGCATGCGTGGAAGCGATCTGTCACACGTATACGTCACTCATTGTTTAGATCGCTAGATGTTGTGAACGCACTCATGACAGTTGGACATTGCGGTGGATCAGAGGTAAAACATGATATAAATGCTGTTCAGTTTCTTGCATTGTTTTGTGTCTTAAGACCTCAATGTATTGTCACGAGCTGCAGGGTATAATTTGGTTTTGTCTGTGTATGTTTTTTTTTACTCTCAAAGCCGTGGGTCCTATTGACTGCCATTATATAACTGACAGACTAAGACGGTTTGAGTTAAAAATCTTTGTTTGTGTTCTACTGAACACAAATCCACTTTCCTGCAGAGTAGAGTGCTAATCCTGATCAAACTCACCTACCTGTGGTTTTTCTAATGATCCTGAAGACATTGATTAGCTTGCTCAGGTGTGTTTGATTAGGGTTAGAGCTAAACTCTGCAGGAAAGTGGATCTCGCGAGCCAGATTTGAGGATCCCTGGATTAGAGCGAATTATTCAATGACTCACTCGCCACCAACTGGCATACCAGAGTGAGAAATTAAAGGAAAGTTATTTATTTTTTAGCTGATATCTTATGCTGTTATAAACAGGAGTGAATTTAATGAAAATATTTTTTAATCTCTAGAAAAATACTTTTAATTAATTTAGAAAAAAATATATTTTTCTGACTTTGTATATCTGTTCGTGATGGTGTGCTTTGCACAGAAAAACAGTCGTCGGGCCCTCTTATGGTTCTCCAGTTAAAAAGATGGCCATCCTACCTGCATCTAAGGATGGCGACCCTAATTCTCGTTACATGGCATATATAACACAAGATAAGGTATAAAGTGTTTTTAAGGCCCTATAAACAAACCATGCATTTGATAATAATTACTCTTCTGTACTGATACTTTGTATCAGCATGAGTCATCATTCCAGTTTTATTGCCTTTACTATTTAGATTTAATGTTTTAAATCTCCTTTTCATTTCCGTTTTCTCTCTTTGATGTAGGTTGGCATTCAGATTCTGCCTCTGGATGGAAACCCTCACAAGTCCTTTGCAATGATCTGTCACTCAACAGGCGTGTCAACTCTGGCTTGCTCGTATGATGGTAGATATGCTTTTACTGCTGGAGGACAAGACTGCACCGTCTTTTCATGGGAGCTCAATTTGGCGTAAGTTTGGAGAACACGCGTTCCATGCAGAAGTCCACTGTTTTATGCAGCTGACTACTCAACTAAGTCATAATATATCATGTAGTCGCTTAATTCATATGAGATCATGAAATATAAATCAATAGTAATGGTACAGTTTAATAGTAGTATAATAATGAATTTAAAATGTTATTTTTTAGGATTGTAACCATGTTTGCCACCTCACAATTCTGTTATTACATTTGCATATATGCAGATCATTGGAGGCATCAGCTGCTCTAGGCGGGAAAGACATGCTGCCCTTCTACAATATTCTGGAGGGAGGGAGAGATGGACAGCTCTTCAGGGTTTGAGATCTCTGTTCTAATGCTTTCTTATTTCTCATTGTCCTTTTTGTAGTTTTTTTTTGTTGCAGTTTTTCAACATTTACCTCATTTCATCCTAAAAATTGGTTTCCTAATGCTCTCTTAACATGTTACCAGGCCTACCAATAGACTGCAAATCTTATGATTTGTCCTTTAGGAAATGGAAGAATATTTTTACTACTGTCAACTACAAAATCAGGACATTGACACCATGGAAACAAGGCTTGTGTCCACACGCATACCTCTAGCTGATGTGCCCTTCTTAATGAGAGCGCTTGGCTTCTATCCAACAGAGCAAGAGGTACGAGTGTTGTTGCAATCACAGTTGACTCTACCATACAGATCTGTCATCGATGGGTCGATTACCACTCAATATTTTGTCAACACATGGTTGTTTTGTTTTGTTGAAGCTGGAAGACATGCAAAATGAGGTGAAGTTCAGCCGCTATGCTGAGACCAGAAACTACGTGACGGACATCGATTTGGAGGAGTTCATTAAGCTGTTTGTCAACCACAGACCTGCCTCTGGCATAGCCAGACAGGAGCTGTGCAATGCCTTCCAGGTGCTTGGAAAGCCAGACGAAGAGGGCAGATATTCAATTGACAGAGACGAACTTCTGGAGTTACTGCAGGCTAGAGGTAATACATTTTTATGAGCTTTACCTGTACTTTACATGTGATAACATGCAATATGAGATGCCAGAGAAATTATAATTAACAGAGAAAGACTAGAATAGTAATACTTGTAATTAATTTCAGGTGAACATATGACTGAGGATGACTTGGCTGAATGCTTTACAAATCTTGTAGGCAGTAGTGGAGAGGGAGCCAGTTGCACAGGTAATGCCGAAGTCCTGCAAACCACCATACTAATGGACACATTTGATGGCTTGCTGCCTGAATGTTAAGTCTGACGTCACACGTCAGCGTTTCCGGGTCCCAAAAGCAAACAGTGCTAATATACACTCAACGTATACTGTAGAACTGAAAAATCATGATCCTAACCTTTATCTTCCATATTTAAATCTCAGTTGGCCAGTGATTCATTTTGAATATTGGTGTCCAGCCACGAGACATAACGTTGTATTGCACACCGTTTTTTAAATCTTAGATGTGCTATAAATGAATAGCGCTCATAAAAAGCTTGGAAAGGAGTAGAGACTTGGACCTGGGGGCTGTTTCATAAAACAAGTTTACCAAACAACCAGGCTTATTTCAGTTATGACTTATTTTGAACCAAATCAACAGACAATAAGTCCGACTAACTAAAATAAACCGGTCTTATTTGGTAAACAAATGAAACAGGCCCCTGGAAACAGTACTTGATTGCAGATTGGTTTTCGAGTGTTCACATAAATGTGCATGAGCTTGTCTTTGTAGATGTCATACTTTGTCATCTGCACTGTATGATCATCACCTTCTTAAGGCCAAGGAATGTTTGTCCAAAAAGATTCAAAGTGAATTTCACAATGTACCAATCTTGATTACTGTGTCTATCACCAACAGAATCTCTGTTTGAGAGTGTGCTGCCTCCTGAAATCAGCATGGAGACATTTGCCCAAGATATCTTGGGGTTTTCTGCAGCCCCTCAGGAACTTCCTCAAGAACATGGGCACGATCTGTAACATCTGAAGCAAATAATTTGAAACAAACATTTCTATGATTGCATAAAAGTATGTTGTGGTTACTACGCTTTTGCTTCGGTGTATTTTCATATTTGCGTGTTGTTTTCTTTTCTGGAACGCAGATGGAGATAAAATCATACGGAAATAAACATTGTTGTTTGACAACATACTGTCGATTGTCGGTCTCCGTTTTTTCCAGATACATATGTAAAACGTGTGTGGATGTCGTAGTCATCGTTTCGACTTGATTGTGTCGCTCAACAATCTGTTAAAATGTCGGTTTCTTTGCTCTGTTCGCTAAACAAAGGAGCGAAACGCGTAGCCGCATTGACCGTGTTTCTCTCATGCTTCCAGGGCATTTGGCTTCAGCGCAGGCGCACAAACCCCGCCTCTCTCCTGTGCTGTGTGCATTCGCATTGTGTCTAAACAGGCAGCGAGCAAAAATATATTTTACCAACAGCAGTAATGTCGGGCAGGTCGGTTCGAGCGGAGACGCGGAGTAGGGCGAAAGATGACATCAAGCGGGTTATGGCTGCAATTGAAAAAGTGCGGAAATGGTAAGAGAGCGTCTAGCCGTTAACGAACAGCACAGACAGCTTGTGGGGGAGGAGAGACAACCAGAAACAATGAAATGAAAGGAAAGAGAGCGTTTATTCCACTCCAATTTCAGTTAGATGTGCTGTTTCTTCGCGCGGCTGCTCTTTTTGTCGGCTTTTTAAAAATTAGTTAGGAAAAATGTAGATGACATTTTTTCTTCCATTAAATTTTAATGTGGGTTGAACCTAGAAGCCATTTCGTTGCAGTCACATGAAGGCTTTGCTGTTTGAGCCTGTAATGCCGGCTGAATAGTAACCGAACGGGCTGACATGAAGAACTCGAGTCATGCATCCGTACCGAACTAAAAGTGCCGCTGAACGGACGTTTTGAGTCGTTCATCTCATCTGAGAGCGAGTGACTCGCGCTCCTGAGCGACAGCGCGTGAGAAGAGTTTATCCACGCGCGGGGCTTTAAACTCAGCGCGGAGCTCAGCTTCGCCTCCACTTTCGCACTCCTAAACTTCAGTGCAACTTAAATTTAAAATACATTTTACAAAAAAAAATATATAATTAAATTAACAATAACCACAACAACAGTATCTTTCTAAACTTACTATATACTAAATTTTAAATACTAAAATGATTTTAAAATTGTATAAGTTGAATTTTAATTATGGTTACTAGTATTGTTCTACACAACCATTCAGTGTCCACTAAAGACTTGATCTCGCTTTAAAATGAGTAAATTTATAGAAAAAACGTATAGTTTTGTTGATATCAGCGACAGTGCATATTCTGGAAATATTTTTTTAACACAATAAATAGAGATGCCTGTGAATTTAAATGTTTAAATAACCAATACTCTGTTAAACTCGTTTGTTTTTGGTCTCCTTTGTCTTTGATATCTATCAATGACACGCATCTCCAGGGAGAAGAAATGGGTGACTGTTGGAGACACGTCACTGCGAATCTACAAGTGGGTACCAGTGACAGAGCCCAAGTCAGATGATGTAAGTCATCTTTAAGCATCATAATACACCGTTATTGCAATTATTGTTGATACCAGTTACCCAATAATTATTTTCCTGTTATGGCCAATATAACAGATCAATCTTTTTCAATTTCTTCTTTCCAAAAATGAATAAAACGATACTAAAATGGGGGTTATTGGCATTAATATATTGCTACAGTATTGTGATGTTAAATATCACGTTGTAGGCTAATTAATGTTTTATTTCCATTTTAAATGTGTAAAGGTAATTTCATACGGTCATTGAGGTTACTAGTTCCATTTATTTATTTGCTGGTGGCCCAGATCATTAAATGTTTTTGCTGTAGCATTACATATACAAAGCCAGTATTTTCTACACTGTCTTTTAGAAGTTAATTAATCTGTCCAATCAGTCTCCGCATGGTTTAGTTGCAAAAACAGTTATCTGCTTTTGTCACACAGAAGAGCAAGAACAAGAAGAAAGGTCAAAGATGATAAATATGGCTCCGAGGTCACGACCCCTGAGAACAGCTCTTCTCCTGGAATGATGGATATGCATGGTAATGCTGTAGATCTGACAGTAATCAGGCTCCAATCACACAATAATCTATTAATTAATCTCTAAGTCTATTTTAGGCTATGTTACTTGGCCAATGGCCATTATTGTAAATTTATAGTGGTTTTTAAACCAAATTGTGATCTTTGTGATTCCTAAACAGTTGATCTATTATGGATTCCTGAAATATTTACGTATGCAGTTACTCACAATCAGAGTATGTGAGCGGAGTGGAGTGGAGCAGTGTGATTTTGACACGGGGTGTCAAAATTAATCAATGTATCGCGATGCGGACGTGGACGATTCTGCATCGATGCAGGAATAAACTATAATCGATTATAGCCTATGACGTCATTCGCATACGCGCTATTTTAAAATCTGAGCTTGGCTTTTTCTCGCGCATATTTTTTAATACGCGATATGGAATTTAATATTCAATTTTTTATGGAAATAGTGTGTGCGCTAGAGACAAACGCGGCGGGTTTTATTGCAAAGAATATGCGCTGTGAGACGCGTGCGCAGTGCCGATCCTAGACTTCTGGGGGCCCTACGCAAAACTGTGTCACCGGCCGGGCGGGGGGATCTTGGGATGAAAGAATGGATGAAACGCATTTGTCCGTCTCGAATCACGCGTGCGGAAAGCGCTCGAGAAACATCTCTTCCGCGGCTCGGTACACTCTGTTTTTTTTTTTCATGCAAGAGACTTTACGATGTTCACGTTACATGATTTGACCGACTTTTTATGTAGAGAGGGTGCGAAAGCACCGCATTAAAATAATCGATAATTCATTTTTTCACAACAGCTGGCCATCTTCAAAAACGAAACTAAAATGAAAACATCTTTGAGAGCAAGGGGCCCCCCTAGTGTTTTGGGGGCCCTACGCAGCTTGAGTATTCTGCGTATAGGAAGGATCGGCTCTGCGCGTAACATAACTATGATTATCTGTAAACTTTCAATACTAAAAGCACTCCCAGATACTGAAAGTGCTTTTTGTTTATCACTTGTAATAGTCTTTTCCCCCGTTAATACTTTATATTTGCTTGTATGTTTTGAAGTTATAGGCATATTTATTTTGAATTCTTAACAATAATTAATTATATATTAATTAATTAGGTAACATTATTATTTAAAAAGTAGCCTGCTTATATAATTTAAAAATGCACAAAATAAATGTGAAATATTTGTGATGCATCGTAATATCGAATTGAATCAAATCATTGATAATCGTTATCGATATCGAATCGTGAAACCAGTGCCGATTCACACCCCTAAGACTGGAGCGAGGAGAGGATTTTTTTAAAGTCGGAGCAATGTGGTTTTCACTCGCTCCACCACCCCTGCTCCATCCCAAGTACAATTCATGCCAACAGCCCGTAATATAACTGCATATTTAGCAAGATTTCACATGTTAAACATGTTTAGCTTGCTTGATAGAGAAGGATTACTCAAATCAGAAGGCGGAGCAGTGTTTCTTATATCAGTGAGTGTGGAGTGGAGCAGGAGCAGGAAATGGTGAACCCGGAGCGGAGTGCGGAGGGAAATTGTTGGTGCTCCACTCTGTGCTCACATAGGCTACTCTGCCGGATACCGCCACACGAATGTGTTTTTTTTTGTTAATGACTGTCCTACTACAGGATTTAACAAAGAATAACAGCTCACTCTCAGTTACAAAAGACACTGTAACAGTCTGTCAGGCAATTGTAGTTTTATTTTTATCAATTCATTTCTTAAATTATCCTTTAATTATGTTCTGGCCCGCCATCTAGTGGCACCATTTTTTTGCCTGATGCCAAACTTACTTGCCGACCCCTGCTCAATCTTATAACCATCTATTAACAGTTATGTACTGCTTGAAAAAATTTCAAGCATCTCTCAAATAATTTATAACACCCTGTTAATCATGTTTCTCTTTTCCACATACAGATGATAACAGTAACCAGAGCTCCATTGCAGACTCCTCCCCACTGAAGCAAGAGACCAGCAACAACACTAGTCCTGCACCTGAACCCATGGCAGCCTCTCAGAATGACAGCAATGACTTGAAAAGCGACCAATATCCTTCCAAACCGCCTTCATCTGTTCAGGATCATAAGAGTGGTTAGTGACTGCAATGAGGCCTAGAGGAGCTCATTATCTTCTTTTCTCTATCTGTGCTGTTGGATTTTAGGGGGTCTCTAATAGCACTTCTTTACTTTCAGAACAAAACCACTGCTCACCAGAATCTATAACAGCTAAAAGGGACAGCAAGTCACAGGGGGATCCAGAGCACCTTTTAGACTCCTCCAAATCAGCCCAGGTGCAAGCTTACAGCATCATGCATTAAAGTAAAAAACATGTTTAAATAAATACCAGCTATGTTTTCTGCTTTATAACTAATTCAGTGGTTTCTTTTGAAGGATTTGGAAGACGGTGTTCCCCCAAGCAAAAAAGGGAAAATCAATTCTTCCTCTGAAGAAAGTTAACTATCCTCTGCCAGCTGTCAGGCATTTGCGATTACCATCTCTTATCCTGAAACACATCACAACATAGGAGGTTTTCTTCAGTTCTACACTCTTCCCTACTACCATCTATTCACTTTAATCCAGAAAACCTGTCTCTTGCGGTCTTTTTTAGTGTGGAGGGCATGTTGGGATCATCATTGTATGAGTAAGGGTAGTGAATCAAGCTGTGATATTGTACTGATCCTAAAACGGTTCATGCTGCCCTACAATCACTACATGCTATTTCTTTTGCTTAGATCAGTATTGTCAATTGAAACGGCACTGGAACTGCCATAGTTTTTCCAAATTGGCATTGATATCAACTGCCATTTGCGATTTAAAAAAAAATGGTATCACTCACCTTTTCTTGTTCACTCAGGAAGGTCAACACACTGTTTTTAAATCACGCTGAAAGTAACTGATTTCTGCTGCTGTAGTTTAGTGAGATTTCACCATAAGTAGCTAAATATAAAAAATGCAAATGGTACTAGTCACAAGTTATTAAACTTCTCCTGTGAAGACCATAGCTTGTAGCATAGGGCCTGCTTGGTTAAGTACATTTTGTTACTGCAAAAAGGAATGTTTTCTTTTTGTCTTGTCTGTCTACACAATTCTCCAAGTGCCCACATTTTGGTTCTCTCTCACTTTCATTTTTTTTCAAGTCAAATAACCCACAACTGTTCATTTTCAAATAATGTTCAAGTTAAACTGTGGTCTTCAAACCAAGCTTTGAAATGCTGGTTGCCATTTCAACAGCTCTACAACCTTCCAACATACACAAGGGATACAATAATAGCATAATTTTGATACATGAAATTCACAAATTACTGTTTCTTTCAGCAGCAACTGTACTGACCGCGTGTGTCATCGTCCAAGGAAAAACGTGACATTGATTCGATTGTAACACAGGCAGGTTATGGGTAGACAGCCGTGCGAATACCTCATACTCAGTCCAGCAGTGCTGGAATGTAAACACTAAGTATGACTTTCTCGAAATTACTCTGTTACGTATGCTTGAAAAATAAAATGTATATATTTATACGATTATGTTTTTGCCACAGTATTTCGCCAAACTATTGCCTTCTGTAGTTCAATCTTTGAAACCTTTAGCAAAATGTATTCATTTGGACCACATTGTTTTTTTTTCCCAAGTCTATAATAGAAATGTCTTGTACAGAAGTATGGTTGTGTCTAACCTATTTATTCCACATGTAGTTTATTGGTTTTCTAAAAAACAAATAAAATAAAATATTTCCTTTGAATGCTCTTGAAAGTGCATTTTGTTGTCAAATATCAAACCTGAATTTGCTGAATAGCAAAGATGAGCTTGAAGCTTGAGTTTCTGAGATCACAGTACACATTTTACTGGACATGACTTTAAAGACTAGTTTAATGACAAATTAATCATAAAACGTGAAGACTAAATCATAACATGAAAAGAAAGTGAAACTAATAATGTAGTGTGCAAGAGATGTCTGATGTGATAATGTGAGAAATGCTCACTGGCTTTTTATACAGCTTTCACATATGTTGTGAAATAAAAACTAACATGACCCACAGCAATACCTGGTAAGATGCTAAAATAACAATCACTCTATTTTAATGCCAGTTTTCTGTCTGTTTTTCACTATGCGTCTGAAAGTGAGGTTGATGCGTGGCATTTTGACCTTTTTTCTGACTGGAAGACTGTGATACCAGTATGTGTTTGTGGGATAGTTCATGAGCAGTAGACTACCGTGAGCCAGCTCCAGCTTCACAGGCTTAATCTGAAGTTTGCTAGAACCAGTCCGTGCATCCTTATGACGGAAAATGAAGTCACGGATAGCCCCTAGAGATACAGAGGCAATAGGGCAGGCAGGATCGAGTTCCCGTTCATCATCCCGATGCTCTCCCATGTGATCATGACCATCATTATATCTGATGGGTGAAAACAATAACATCCTTTCCTCACTTTAAAAGAACATTAATTTTTTCAAAAGAAATAGGACAGTGATGTCTACATGTCAATAGCAGACAGTTTAATTACCTGTTTATCAAAACAAAGTTGAACGTATGGCCTGTTGCCTTGGTAACAGCATCTCGAATGCGTTCCAAAGCGGGAGTCCATGGTTTAGCCAGGAGATGGACTCCGGAGAAAGAGTACATCAGTCCTTCGTCGCCGTATGTTGCTTGCTTCCTTGGAACGCTGTATGACTTTCCATACACTTGTATTTTAGCTTTGTCACCTTTGTCACAGAGAAAATGGAATGTAAACAAAACATTTCAATCACCATCCAAACAACAACAGGATACAGTGCTATATTAATATGGCTCACAGCATATTATACAAGTATAATAATGAAGTTCGATTGTTTATGTTAAGATATTACATCATGTACAGGTGCATCTCAATAAATTAGAATGTTGTGGAAAAGTTAATGTATTTCAGTAATTCAACTCAAATTGTGAAACTCGTGTATTAAATCAATTCAATGCACACAGACTGAAGTAGTTTAAGTCTTTGGTTATCTTAATTGTGATGATTTTGGCTCACATTTAACAAAAACCCACCAATTCACTCTCTCAACAAATTAGAATACTTCATAAGACCAATAAAAAATATATATTTTTAGTGAATTGTTGGCATTCTGTAAAGTATGTTTATTTACTGTATACGTACTCAATATTTGGTAGGGGCTCCTTTTGCTTTAATTACTGCCTCAATTCGGCGTGGCATGGAGGTGATCAGTTTGTGACACTGCTGAGGTGGTATGGAAGCCCAGGTTTCTTTGACAGTGGCCTTCAGCTCATCTGCATTTTTTTGGTCTCTTGTTTCTCATTTTCCTCTTGACAATACCCATAGATTCTCTATGGGGTTCAGGTCTGGTGAGTTTGCTGGCCAGTCAAGCACACCAACACCATGGTCATTTAACCAACTTTTGGTGCTTTTGGCAGTGTGGGCAGGTGCCAAATCCTGCTGGAAAATGAAATCAGTATCTTTAAAAAGCTGGTCCAGTGATGTTGCTTTTCAAAAAAACAAAATGGACCAACACCAGCAGATGACATTGCACCCCAAATCATCACAGACTGGAAACTTAACACTGGACTTCAAGCAACTTGGGCTATGAGCTTCTCCACCCTTCCTCCAGACTCTAGGACCTTGGTTTTCAAATTAAATACAAAACTTGCTCTCATCTGAAAATAGGACTTTGGACCACTGGGCAACAGTCCAGTTCTTCTTCTCCTTAGCCCAGGTAAGACACCTCTGACGACAACTGTAGCCAAATTCCTTGACACGTCTGTGTGTGGTGGCTCTTGATGCCTTGACCCCAGCCTCAGTCCATTCCTTGTGAAGTTCACCCAAATTCTTGAATCGATTTTGCTTGACAATCCTCATAAGGCTGCGGTTCTCTCGGTTGGTTGTGCATCTTTTTCTTCCACACTTTTTCCTTCCACTCAACTTTCTGTTAACATGCTTGGATACAGCACTCTGTGAACAGCCAGCTTCTTTGGCAATGAATGTTTGTGGCTTACCCTCCTTGTGAAGGGTGTCAATGATTGTCTTCTGGACAACTGTCAGATCAGCAGTCTTCCCCATGATTGTGTAGCCTAGTGAACCAAACTGAGAGACCATTTTGAAGGCTCAGGAAACCTTTGCAGGTGTTTTGAGTTGATTTGCTAATTGGCATGTCACCATATTCTAATTTGTTGAGAATTGGTGGGTTTTTGTTAAATGTGAGCCAAAATCATCACAATTAAAAGAACCAAAGACTTAAACTATTTCAGTCTGTATGCATTGCATTTATTTAATACATGAGTTTCACAATTTGAGTTGAATTACTGAAATAAATGAACTTTTCCACGACATTCTAATTTATTGAGATGCACCTGTATGTGTCCTGTACCTGTAAAGCCAATTTACACATTCTAAAGTTTGGTGGGAGCAAGTAAAAAAAAAAAAAAGATATATATTTTTGCTCAGCAAGGACACATTTATTGATTAAGTGAACATAGACTTAGAGTTACAAAGTATTTATATTTCAAATAAATGCTTTATAAAAGAATCCTGAAACATGCATAATTTGCACAAAAATATTAGCAGCACAACTGTATTCATCTTTGATGATAATGTTTCTTGATCACCAAATTGTCAAATTAGAATGACCTAAGGATCATGTGACAATGAAGTGTCACCCTGTCAAAACATTTTAAAATAGACTACAAATCTATTAAATTGAAATAACTCACAATATAACTGTTTTATTGTATTTTGATCAAATAAAAGCAACCTTGGTGACCATAAGAGATTTCTTTCAGGAACATTAGAAAATCTTACTGATCCCAATCTTCTGAACAGCAGTGTACATGATACAAAGGTGGTGCCTTCAATACCTGTAAAATACTCCACCTCCTCTTCTAGCTGGATAAAAAGGTGATCAGCCTCCTCTTTGTCAAACAGCAAACTGTAGTCACAGTCCAATCCCTCTGCCTCAATCTTCTGCCAGGGGACGGGCTGAGAAAACTCCTCTTCCACCTCACACTCCTCTTTGTATTTCTTGAACGGTTCTTCTGTTGTCCATTCATCTGCCTCGACAGCAGATCTTTTTCTGTGCCGAGTTACAAACTTATCCATTTATTAGACACCTCTAGGACAAAACATAAAACTCACTTTTTCAGACTGTCTGGTTCTATTTTCTAAACCACTTTTAAATGTCAACTTCATTAAACCACAATTAACAGTTTATATTAATTATTTTTTGTTAACACGGGTACGGAGCCACACATCTATATATCATGCACATTTTAACAGCGAAATATAGTTGATAGCAAACCATGAGTAGTGCACTATGGTCACCAATGTTTTGGAGGGTGTGTTAACACGTGTAACAGTCCCAATCTTTGTTTATGCACGTGCATTATCTGACTGAATCCTTAGGAAAACATTATCTTACCTCGGTTGCGTTTATGTTGGGATAAATCGTCTACACTACATATCTTAACGTTCAAACTCAGTCCCAGTTTTGTTTTATTTTCAGCATTCGCGGGCAGCAGTAGCACACTTCCGGAAATGTACGTTCACGTCACTCACTACCGGTGTCATGTGGCATACGGTACTTTTCTTTTCAATGGTTACATTGTACAAACGCATCTGGTCGAATATGGAAGGCTTTATTTAGTAATTAGTAAAACCAACCATGTAAAGTAATTATATTTAGTCATTAGTAAAACCATATTTAGTAATTAGAAAATCCATGTAAACAAACATCATGCTGCCTGCGAGGGTAAATACTGAGCCCAAACAAGCATAACGGACATTTTACGTTTAAGATTAAATTTGAACATTTTTGGTTAATTCATAAGTGAGAACAACAATAGCTACAGTAAATTAAGGAGGTCATAAATTATTCATTAATTATTCAACGTTACAGTTATCAAATTGTGATAACTATTCAGAACTGTGGACACATCACTACTAAACAGAGTTTGCAAAGAGGACCATTTTAAAAGTGCAACATTTTATTCACTGTTGTGAAGAAGACACTGTCATCTTTGACAAAAATGTTAATCATATACACTGGAGGACTACAGAGACTTTGTCATCCTAAAGGTTTTGTCATTCTAATGTTCACAGATCATTCCATTATAACAGATCATTTTCAGTTCATGTGTTACCTGAATAAGGCTGAAATGGTTATTTAGGTTATTTATTCTATATAATTAATCCAGATAAGTTAGTACTGTGCAAAAAAAGACAATGAAAGAAAAACAGAGAATGAGGAATAAAGAACTTCAGTCATGTCTTCGTAGCAGACTACTCCACATTTTCATAATCATTGTCAGTGCAGTTTGCATACGTCTCATCTTCTTGTGCACCGTTCACATAAACTGCAACCTTACTTTCAGGCATATTAATGTAAACGGATGAAAACTCTCCTGCAAAAATAAATAAATAGTGATATAATAATAATAATGAAAGTAATTCAGGTTTTATTATTACTTATTTATTTATATTTTTTAATTATATACTGACTTTTTCCTTTGGAGATTTTTTTTTTGAACTCATGATCATTCTCTGTATTGAAGGAAGGGAATAACTACATTGTATTAATGTCTTACTTTCAGCATTTTTATACATTAGTTTGGTATGTAGAATGTACATCAAATATTAGTATTATAACCTATTATTTGTGTAAAACAAGAAATACTCATTAAACCTACCATAGATGATTTGATCTTTGCTGGCACCTCGAACTATCATCACAATGAAAGGAAGAACATGTTTGAAACGGGATCTTTTAAAACTTGAAACAGACTTGATTCATGAGACCATGTGTTTTTGAAAATGGTCTCATGCATCATAGCTGTGCAATTTCTGTGAATAGAAATAACGTGCTTACCCTGCTGGCTGTCTGATGTTTCTGAAAAAAAAGAGTTATTTTATTGAGCATGCAAATCTTGCATAATTATAATTTATATAATTAACTGAATTTATATACTTACTGTATCGTTTAAGAACAATGCAACACACCGTGACCACAAGAAGAAAAAGTAATTATAGCTGCTCCTCCTGCTACGAAGAGCCAGAAAGACATCACTGTGTCCTACGAGCTTTCTGATTCACCTTGTACAAATGTATCTGCCTTTCAGCAAGAACAATTATAGCGTGTAAAAAGAAAAACAGACAGTATGTCTAACTTTAACTGGAGATGCAGGATCATTTTATAATTCAATTGTATTTAAGTATTTAAAAAGTTTAAGTGTCAGGACACAATAAAATATACAAAACTACAGTATATGTCTTCGAAAAATGTTTTTTGTTTTTACTCACGTGTGTGAATTCCAGTGTCCTGATGGTCAATGCTATAAATAAAGTCTTCAACAGTTCACAGTGGTGCAGGCCCATATGCCACTGCTACACATTATAGAGGAAGATGGAGTAGTTTAGTCATACAATTTGGAGGTCTTCTTCTGTTATCTTAAACCTTTACTTCACCTTTTCGACTGTTCTCTAAAATTAGACACAGCTGCACTGGTGTGACATCTCTGCTGTGCCGTCCGGTCTGAGAAGAGCCATTTCAAAGAATCAAGAGAGCATCTCTTTGGCCAAACCGAAACCACAACATTAAACACATGATGTTCACAAGATTCCATCTGCACTTCACAGGTTGATCTAATGTTGCACCATTATGATGTTTGCTGAGCTTCCTGCTGAACATTCTGCTTGCTTGCAACATGAAAGTTAAGAGTTAACTCAAAATGACTGATTAAAATCATACATGTAACCAAAAATAAACCATTTAGAGATGAAACATGCAGATAAAAAAATACCCACAGTCCAACACAGATAGAAAGAATGCATAATTCAATAATCAAACATCAGGAGTGTTGCAAGCCTTGAAACAATTGCATGCTTTGTGTAGGGTAAAGAGGCTGTTGGAACAAGTGTCTTCTGCTGTCATTTCCTGCTAGCTCTACTTACTTGGCCAGTATCCAGCAGACAGTTACTGTGCTCAGGTGTGTGTTTGTATGAACTTTATGATCTTTACTATCACATAAAACCACTAAATTTGTATTAAGGTGGCTTTTTGAATTAAACTTCAACAATTTCAGTTTTTTTTATTAGGCTGAAAGAAATAAGATATTGTTAATGTAATTTACCTCTTACTCAGCTATTTTGCTTTAACCATTTACTATCTTTAGGAATACATCTTTTTAAGTCAAGTAAAGTCACCTTTATTTATATATAAGCGCTTTATACAATACAGATTGTGTCAATGCAGCTTTACAGTGTTAAACAGGATAATAGTTGTTCACTAATGAAAACACTAATTCTGCTGTAAAGCAGCTCTAAAAAGAGGAAAATAATAAATGGTCAATTTTTCCGTTAAAGTCAGTTCATCGTTGTTCAGTGATGTCATCGTCCAGCTTGGTTCGGTTCTCATCCAATAGTTTCTGGGCAATCAATAAAATTGATATGAGAAAAACAAAACTGAGGTGGAATTCACTCAGTGAATCTATTCTTTTAACAATAGCCTATTTGATTAGATTTTTTAATATAAGTCATTAATGACAATGTTAAATTATATTAAGTTAATATAAGTTAAAGGACCACAGTTCTGATATAGATGATTAAAGAGTACTTGAGCAATAGAAACTAAAGACAGACAAAAATATGTCTCTTATGTATCTGAGGTCTGTCTTTAGTTTTGATTCAGAAAACAACAAGTTGACACCAAGTTGATCAGACATTCAGAAAACAACAATTTGATAGTTAATAACACATGGAAAGCTGAGATTCTTGTGATTCAACTATGTAAACCATTTAAAGATACAATAAACAAGCATGTACAATCAGTGTCTTTATCAGACCACTTTTTGTTGAGATAATGCAGACATGCATGATAGTACAGACACACATAGGAATATAGTATGCTTCAGAAAAAAACCAACAAATTAAATAATGTACTATGTACAGAAATAGAAATATGAAAAAAAAAATATTTAGATTATAAATATATATGTAATTTTAAAATGTAATGCTTCATTTTGGATTCTATAAATAAACTGTCACTATAATTGAATTACAGCTTCAGTTACTATGTGTCGTTGCAATTATTGACAGTGAATCTGGATGAAAATGAATAAACTGTAACCTTTCATTAGAGCCCAAGAAAAATGATGTGTACATTAAAGCATTTAAGAATTATTGTATCGTTGTTACAAAGGAAATTTGGCTTGGTGCTTCATTCTTGATCCCAAGTATTAAAATTCCAGCTCATATCTGCTATAGTCATCTGAGGCTTCTATTTCATTCTGGTAAATGTATTTTCCAGTGATTTGCTCATATGTTCTCAGAGTGTAAGACCTTTGAGAAACAAACCTCAGAGTGTCACCTTTGGCCAAGAACAGCATGCAATTTACTTTGGGTATGCCTTTTTTAGGCGTTTTAGGCTAATTTTACAGGAATCGTAAAGGGTTAAAGTGATCCCAAATAGAGACATTTCTTATTTCTCCACAAGCAGTAACATCACCCCTCCCCCAGAAAGAATCATCTGAACTGTGTATGTTCTGAACATGTTTGGCTTTGATTTTTACATTTGTATATGTAAAACCCAGACAAAAAGTCTGATCCATTGCAATCATTCTCTTGATGTAATGTATAATGAATTCCTCATATTTATTGATGTTCCACACAGTTGTGAATGTTACTATAGATTGGATTGAGGAGTGAGACTTCTATAGAAAAAAAGTGAAAAAGAAAAACAATGCTTTAATAAAATTCTGTTTACCTTCTATTTCAACTTCTCTTCTTCTGACTGTTAAACAAATAGTCTAAAATCACTAAATAACAATCAGTCTGATAGATGATACATTTCCCACTATACAAGTCAAAAATGATATGTTTTCATCAGTTAGTTTCCAAGTTATCAACAAACAACTACATATTTTTCGTAGTGAAATGACACAAGAAGGACATGTGACAATGCGTACTGCTGATATGATTTCATCTATAGTCACAAATGTAAAGATCATACTCACTGTTTTCATTAGTGAACTTTGCTCTGTTAGTGAACTTTGTTTGGGAGGAGTTCTCTGCAAAATTTTAATAGAAACATATTTGACTATAATCTCATTTAGTGTTCAAGACTTATTGTAGAGGTTTCAAACAAAAACAGTTGAGCTGAAAACCTACCATAGATAGGCTCACGGATGTTATTTTCTTGACCTGTAACACCATAGTTAAATGATTCAGAAACAGAGCATTTATGTGCTTGTTTTTTGAAAGCAGCATAGAAAACCAAGTTAATATAACGTCATGCCATAAATCTTTAAATCAGTTAAAATTATGTCCTGCTCAATAATTGTGTGTATATTTACAAATTATTTACATCAATATACAATGTTAAAGATAAGAACATTTTAAAGATGAGCTGATTACATGAAACGTAAAGATCAACAGAATTCTAATTCTAAAATGGCACTTACGTTTGAAGAATTTACATGCAACAACAAGAAGCACAAGTAGCACTACCAGCACTGCTGCTCCTCCTGCTGCTCCAGTCGGGATCAGCCAAGTCAGAGAATCCACTGAAACAGCAGCTGGTTCTGAAGAATGTTAATTCATGTTAGACAAAGACAGTCAACTCTTTAAGGCACATTTCAAGCAGTAGATGTGCATTAAGACTTTAACCAGCAATATTCTAATTTACATCCACATTTACATTTAATTATTTAGCACTAGGGTAGAGTGTGGGGGGGGGGGGGTGCGGCCCCCATTTGTGGGCTAAAATGCCCCCAGTCTGACAAAGCAATTTGCTTTAAACATTTACAGCAAAATCAATGTACAGGCAGTTTTAGCTTAACATTTAAAAAGTTATATAGTCAATAATTATGAAATACAAAATTATAATAGTCTATTTGGGAAAAAAAAGTAAGCTGATGATAAATGGCTAGCTAATTAGCTACCTGATGCTAACTTGAGGTGATTTTTTAATATAATGTCCAAATATTTTTATTGAACAACTAGTTATAATTAATTTGATGGAAAATCAAAGGATTTGATGTTCAAAACAGAATAACTACAGTAATTGCCCATTGCCCCCTGGGGGCGTTTTACCCCACCTGGCAGGGGTGGGGGGGTTTGTTACCCCACACACTATGTCTGAGAAAAAAAAAATTGAATTCTGAAAATATAATTATACGTTTATTAAATAACACGTACTCTCTATCTACAGGCCCTACTGTTCTCAAATCATATATACTTACTTACTTGGCAGTCAATGGGACAGTCACAAGTCACCCGGTTTTTATCTAAAATATCTTAAATTGTGCTCCGAAGACGAACTAACCTTTTATGGAGTTGGAACGACATGCGGTAAGTGAACAATGACAAAATTTTCATTTTGGGGTGGAGTAACCCTTTACTTAAGTACGCTTTTTGAGTATCTGTACTGAGTATTATTTTTTGGGGAAACTTGTGACTTTAACTTCACTACATTTGAAAGACAAATATCGTACTTTTCACTCCACTACATTTCTATCAAAGTCCTTGAAGTAGAAAGTCGCTACTATGTAGCAGATTTGAAAGTCAGTGGGTGCCTTTTTTTTTAGTCAGCCTATAAGTAATCACTCTTGTAGGGTTACATGAAGTGGTTTCCCAGCATTTTTGAACACTGACCAGCTGTAAATGTGATATTTATTTTCAACAATTCAATAATAAGAAGTTAATATTGTGGTATATATTGGACACCATAACCTATTGTCTGATTTTGCTAAATTGTGTAAACGAAAATATTACCTAAAGCCACAGAACAAGTGTTGTGCATCTCCTAACAAAACCCAGTAGGGGTTTGACATGAAACAGCACTGCAAAGACCGTTCTGTGTATGACATCAAAGTGCCGAGAGAGCGATGATATCAAATAAATCTTCCAGTTTTTTTTTGTTAAAGTAGTGTTGCTGTTGTAAAGTTACACAGCTACATTTGTGTTGCTGGGTTTTAAATCAGGTTTGATATTTTTTCTTATCAGTCTGTATTTACATCGGTTTCGCTATCCACTTGATTTAAATGTGGATGAATGGCTACACGTAGATGTGTGCACACACTGCCAGAGCTGTGTTGAGATCACTACCATGCTGCTTTTGTTGGGGTGGGTAGGGGTGTTAAATAAAAATGTTTTTGGCCAACTTACTGTCTATAGGTTTTTAACATTCTAAAAGCTATTTACTCCAAAGATACTACAAGCTAATCAGTGTATTCAATAGGTGTAATGTACTGTAAGCTGCTTCAGAGGTGAAAGGTATTGCAAGTATTACATACAACAATAATAAAACAGTGCATTGATATTAAAAATAAAATTTACATTTGGTACTTAAGTACTTTTAAAGGAAACAACTTTTCACTTGTAATGAAGTACAATTTGACAAGCAGTATCTGTACGTTCACTCAAGTAAATAAGTGGCGTACTTTGTCCACCTCTGAGAATAAAAATATAGAGGGTCAAGTAATTTTTTTTCAAACTATGTTTTATTAACAAGGTTCGGGAGGAGCACGATCAGATAATCAACTAATTTGGTGCAGGTACAACTAGTTTAGCTAACCATCCTAACGAGCACAACGTGTGTGTGTGTGTGTGTGTGTGTGTGTGTGTGTGTGTGTGTGTGTGTGTGTGTGTGTGTGTGTGTGTGTGTGTGTGTGTGTGTGTGTGTGTGTGTGTGTGTGTGTGTGTGTGTGTGTGTGTGTGTGTGTGTGTGTGTGTGTGTGTCTGTGTGTGTGTGTGTGTGTGTGTGTGTGTGTGTGTGTGTGTGTGTGTGTGTGTGTGTGTGTGTGTGTGTGTGTGTGTGTGTGTGTGTGTGTGTGTGTGTGTGTGTGTGTGTGTGTGTGTGTGTGTCTGTGTGTGTGTGTGTGTGTGTGTGTATACATGTATATATATGCAGCCTGCCTACTTCTGTCCAATGACAGTTTTCCGACATCCCTCCTCCACCCCAACTTCTCACCCCTAATCTATTTTGATCCCATATTATCCAGGCTCGGAGCCCTCCCCCAAGACATCACGCCAAATTATGCTTACTATTTGCTATCAGATTAGATGTAAGGGTGAACTTGTGAAATAAATAAAAAGAAAACAAGTAGTTTGAATATAGATCGAATATAGAGTTGGAAGTATTAGAGTGTCAAGTGTAGATGGAAGAGATGGCTAAAGACTCGGATGCTCAGATCCAGTTGGGAAGATCATTCCACCAGCAGGAAACAGGTAAGGTATAAAAGTCAGTGAAAGTGAATTTTTGCCTCTTTGGGTTGGAAATGCACCATTCATTTGCAAAATGCAATCTTCATTTACCGTTGTGTAGTTCAATCCTCTTGTAGGCTAAGAGACAGCCAGTCTCTCTGAACAGTGTGCAGTGGTAGACACCTAAATCAGACTGCTGCACATTACGGATCTGGATGGAGAAGTCCAACAGTTCAGATTCTGGTAATTTTGGGAATGTCTTAATCCGTCCAAGTCGGTTATTCCAGAATTTAGCCTCACCGTCCAGACCGATCTCAACAATTTCTCTGTTTGTTGAATTGAGGTGAGTCCACACCACGCAAGATTCATTTGTCTGGTTTGAATTCAAGAAGTCTGATTCAAAGAAACAGGGCAGCAGGACTTCAGACTGAAGCTCAGTAGGTAAACTGATATCGGTGAGTTGGTCTCCCCGACATTCATTCAAACCTGTAAAAACCAAAACATCTTATACCACCAACTTTTTGTCTAATGTCTTGTCTAATGTCCAGATCAGATAACTGATTAATAAAAACTTGAACTAACGAAAAACAAAACTGTTATTTTGCCTTGTAATAAATAGGATACATTTCTATGTTCATAGATCCAACCGTAATACTGATATTTTTAATAGATTAACTAAACTGACAATTTAGTAATTATATAATTTTATGTCCTGCCTTAGCACATATCTTTTTTTTACCAAAATGTTTGTTTCTTACCATGTATAAATTGAACATCAAAAATAAGCAGTCCTAAAATCCAGGATATACAGTAACTGTTCACACACGACATGTTTCAGAAGAGCAGCTTGGTAGTTTGTGTTGTCGACTTTGCAAATACCACCACTATGGTCCACCCCCCACCCCCTCTCTCTTTCTAGAAACCATTATTGTGTTTTTTTGCTGCTAACAGGCTGCATGATACTACAGCAAAGTTTACAAACAATAACAAAAGTATATAGTTTTATGGAGACCTACTTCAACTGATGTCAGTTTATTGGTTTATAAAATTTCACTTTCACTAATATTTTGAAAAAGCACTTCTGTGATCCTTATTCACATAAGAAGCAATAACTAGCGACAAGCATGCTATTTACGCTTTTGGGCCAAGTAACTGTAGGAGTCACTTCATGAAGCTCCCTGTGTGTTAACTGATGCTGCAGTTCACAACCTCAATAGTAAATGCCTCTATCTATCAGACTATTTGACAGTCTCGAAAAACAAACAAAACTGCAATTGTATTGAAAGTTTTATATGTAGAAGGTATTGTTGGCTCATATGATAAGTAACGTTTTGTTGTAAATTGCCTGAGGTATTTAACCAACTAGGTAGGCGCTTAACGGGATGTGGTTTTGAGGTAAGGCTTTTATTAATGGTCTAAAAGATCTGTAAGGTTCAGATTGCTCAACACAATCACTCAAATGTGCTGTTTTAGCATTTACCTCACTGTTTAAAATAAATTATTATATCTCAAATGTGCTGCTTTAATTTTTAGTTGATGAAATGGTTGAAAGTATCATTGCAGCAAATGAAACTGCAGAATTGAGTGCAGCATACTGCTGGTTACAGCTCATGCACTTTTACCTCAACATCTTCCTGTGACAGAAAAAGCGTAAACATCATAATCCATGATGCCACGTATTTCTTGGTAACATTTGATGTACATTCATCTGTTAAGTTTTGTGTGTAAACAGTGTGTCAAACTGTTCAAAGAGCCATCTAAGAAAGGGTGACCTGAAGTGGATTTTATTCCCCTAATTTGGATTTCATTTTTGGACAAACTGTGCCTTTTAGGTTTTACAAAGGTATATTTGCATGTATGTTTCATATATCGATAAGTAATTTTGACTAGTAAGCAGTGTTGGGGGTAACGCATTACAAGTAACGTGAGTTACGTAATAATATTACTTTTTTCAAGTAACTAGTAAAGTAACGCATTACTTTTTAATTTACTAGAAAATATCTGAGTTACTTTTTCACATTTATTTATGACAGTGCGCTGTGTGAACATGATCTTACTGTAGTTCTAATCTAGACTAAATGTGAATGTGCATTAATTCATCCCACTCGCAAAAAACAGATTCAGTATTCATCAAAATTAATTAAAACAGTGAAATGCAAACTCAGAATATGATGCAAACCTGCAATAATTAAATGTTAAACAACACAAATATATCTAATCTCATTTTATTAACCGATGTCTTTGCTGCTGACCTTTGATGATCCAGTTCAACCATACTAAGCAAAATTCTATTTTTCTCCTGCGTTCGTGAAAGGGCTTTTACATTTACATATACATTTAGTCATTTTGCAGACGCTTTTATCCAAAGCGACTTACAATTGGGGAATACATAAAGCGATTAATCTTGAAGAGGCAAACAGACAGAGGAAGTGCTCATAACACCAAGTCTCAGGCATTGCTCAAATAAGTACAAGCTAGCAAGGGAAGGAGAGAAAGATGAAGATTTAGAAAAAGTTAAAGAAGTTTTTTTTTTTTTAAGGATGAAGTCAAGTAGTGTTGAGATGAGTTTTCAGCTGTTGCTTGAAGATTGACAGGGATCCAGCATTCCGGATGGGGGTAGGAAGATCATTCCACCAGCCAGGAGTGGTGAACGAGAATGTTCTGGATAGTGATTTTGAGCCTCTCCGTGATGGTACCACGAGGCGTCGCTCACTCGCAGATCTCAGACTTCTGGAAGGGATATAGATTGTCATCAGTGAGTGGAAGTAAGCGGGTGCTGAGCCTGTGGCTGTTTCTATATCCAAGCATCAGTGTCTTGAACTGGATGCGAGCTGCAACTGGTAGCCAGTGCAAGGAGACAAAGAGAGGTGTAACATGTGCTCTTTTGGGCTCATTGAAGACCAGTCGTGCCGCTGCATTCTGAATCATTTGTAGAGGTTTGATTGTGTTTGATGGAAGTCCAGCCAGAAGAGGATTGCAGTAGTCCAGCCTAGAAATGACAAGGGCCTGGACAAAAAGTTGTGCAGCATGCTCTGTCAGAAAGGGCCTGATCTTTCTGATGTTGTGTAGTGCAAACCTGCAAGATTGAGCAGTCTTTGCAATGTGCTCTTTGAAGGTCAGCTGGTCATCAAAGATTACACCAAGATTTCTGACCGAAGCTGATGGGGTAATTGTTGATGAACCTAACTGAATCGTGAAGTCATGCTGTAGAGTTGGAGTGGCAGGGAAGACAAGAAGCTCAGTCTTTGCCAGGTTGAGCTGTAGGTGATGTTCTTTCATCCATGCCGAGATGTCTGCCAAGCAGCCTGAGATCCGTGCAGCTACCGTTGGATCATCTGGTCGAAATGAGAGATAGAGCTGTGTGTCATCAGCGTAGAAATGGTAGGATAAGCCATGTGCCTCTATGATGGGACCCAGTGATGTAGTGTATGTGGAGAAAAGGAGGGGTCCAAGAAACGATCCCTGAGGAACCCCAGTGACCAATTGATGTGCTTTGGATACCTCCCTCCCAGGCCACCTTGAAAGACCGACCAGTGAGATAGGATTCAAACCAGCGAAGTGGAATCCCAGTGATGTCCAGTGATGAGAGGGTGGACAGGAGGATCTGATGATTGACAGTGTCAAAAGCGGCGGACAGATCCAGCAGAATGAGGACTGATGATTTGGAATCGGCTTTTGCAATTCGCTGGGCTTCAGTGACTGAGAGTAGCGAGGTCTCAGTTGAATGGCCACTCCTGAAACCTGACTGTTTAGATCCAGTTTGTTGTTCTGTGAAAGAAACAATGAGACCTGGTTGAAGATAACTCGTTCGAGTGTTTTGGCTATGAATGGAAGGAGAGAGACAGGTCTGTAGTTTTCTATAAGAGAAGTGTTTAATGTAGGTTTTTTGGAGCAGTGGGGTTACCCGAGCCTGCTTGAATGCAGTGGGGAAGATGCCTGTGAGGAGAGATGTGTTGATAATGTGTGTGAGTGCTGGTAAGAGTGTGGGAGAGATTGCTTGGAGAAGGTGCTAGGGGATTGGTTCTAGAGGACATGTTGTAGGATGGCTGGAGAGGAGAAGTTTGGATACTTCCGCCTCAGTGAGGGGACAGAAGGAGAAGATGGGAGTTTGAGCAGTGGATCTAGTTGGTTGGAGGTCCTGTGTGAGTGGAGGTGAAAACTGACTACTGATTGTTTTAGTTTTGTCTGTAAAAAAAGTTGCAAACTCATCAGCTGTTATAGAAGTGGTAGGAGGTGGTGAAGGGGAGACAGAGGAGAGAATGATTGGGTCTGAATGATTCTGAAGAGATTATGCATATCTGGAGCGCTGTTGATCTTGTTATAGAAATGTGACGATTTGGCAGTGTGGACTTCAGCGGAGAAAGATGAAAGCAATGATTAATACATACTCCGGTCCGACGGATCGTTTGATATGCCTTTTTGGGCTTTGGTTGCTAGGGTGCTCGACAGTGGTTGCTATGTTCAAAGCATGATGATTCTAGTGGGGTATTTTCAAAAGCCCACCCCTATGTCTATATGTTCTGGTGATATTCTTGATATTCAAATGGTTGCTTGGCATTGTGAACACACGAAAGCTTGCTGACGGCCCAGGAGTCAAACGAGCCCACCCCCATGTCTCTATGACACTGTGATCCAAAGATATTCATCTGGGCTTTCTAATGCAGTCTATGGATTCAGTTGCTAGGGTACTCTAAATGTTTGCTAGGGCGTGGCTTGATAGCTTCATAGGGATTCTGAGAGTCTGATTGGTTGGCTGAGTAAAATGAGCATAATTCAGAGTTATGTTCAAAGCAAAATTCCAATGTGAATTACCATAGTGGGAAAAACATGTATTTTCAAATGCCGTTTCATGGGCCGTCCCTCACCATATTATGTCTATGGGGCAAATTTTGGGGGCTCTTGCGCCCCAGGGGTAAAACTTATACCCCACTGCGGGGTATGTTCTCGCACAGCTTGATAGCCTCTTCAAATGTTGTGATTCACAAGTTTCTACGAAATTCTCGCTCTGCGCTACAACCCGCCAAAGTTGGCCGCAATAAATTGTTGATGGGATTCTTCGTCCAATTTTTCGCGAATTGTACAATTGTCATACACCCGATCACTTAGAAAAGATATAGCAACTCGAGTCAGATCAATCCGAAGATCTGGTGTGAGTTTGGAGTTTGTAGAGTTGAAGCTCTAGGAGCAGTAGCAGTTAGAAATTTAGTCTATAATAATTTTAAATGCTACATCAGTAAGTTGGCTTTCTCAAGCCAACTTAATTACAGGAAAGACGAAATTAAAACATCATTTGAGCTTTTCTGAAAACGGTCGATTCTTTTCGAAGATACATTCCCTGCGCCGCATTTTTATTTTGAAACGCTCAATGCTTGTTTCAACAAAGTATAAGCCTTTTGGAAAATCTATTGTGCCGGTCAGTTTTGATAAAGTGACTGGCCACCACAAATAACTCAATTTATGGGAAACACTACACTGCTATAAGTCAAATGGCCATATAAGTGATATATAAAAATACTCAGTGAAATGTCACCCAATTACATCATATGCTCACTGGATGTAATGACAACTAATGTCATGAAGGAAAAGTTTGGACCATCTCCAAAAAGACATTTAAAAAAAACGAACAAATGATTTACAAGTTTAACATGCGTATATATACGCAAATGCAATTAGTGCTCTTGATATATGAAATGGAGTACGTGTTATTTAATAAAAATAAAATTAGATTTTCGGAATGACATATTTTTTTCTCAAGCATAGTGTGTGGGGTAAAATGCCCCCCCCCCCGCCCCGCCAGGTGGGGTTAAACGCCACCAGGGGGCAATAGTCAATTACTTTAGTTCTTCTGTTTTGAACAACTGTTTTCGAATCCTTTGTTTTTCCATCAAATTAATTCTAACTAGTTGGTTGAATAAAAATATTTGGACTTTATACTTAAAAATTACATCAAGTTAGCATCAGGTAGCTAGTTAACTAACTAATTAACGTTTTTTTTTTAAATAGACTATTATAATTTTGTGTCTCATAATTATTCATTATATTATCTTTAAACTGTAAGCTAAAACTGGATCTACTTTGATTTTGCTGTAAATTTAGGGCTGTCAATTGATTATTATTGTTTAATCGCGATTATTCGCATGATTGTCATTAGTTAACCTGTGATTAAATAATGACAATCATGCGAATAATCGCGAATTATAGACACAAAATTATAATAGTCAAATAATTAGTTAGTTAACTAGCTACCTGATGCTAACTTGATGTAATTTTTAAGTATAAAGTCCAAATATTATTTAATAAACATGCATTTGCATAAAGCATCCATATGCCATGCATGTTATTTTGTTGAAACCATAGTCAACATAGGCATGAAGACTGTTTCAAAGGGATGTTTTTCAAAGAAATGTCTATAGACACATGGAAAAAAAATCCAGGTTCCCATTACTTCTCTTTTTTTGCACGGAGAAAATTACTGACTCAAACCGGTTTACATTTTTGCATGACAGGGCAGTTCACTTCTTCTGAAAATGCAAAATGTGAATCTATTAGATTTGTTTGCCTCTCTGTGCCCACATTGCCTACTGTATTTTGATGCAGCTAAATTCTCAATAAAACTATTTTCACATGGTATATTTTACTGTTTCAGTTGTCAGACAACGTCATGAATATGAAATAGTGACTGAAACCCAACCCAATAAGCAGCTCTCCCTTCCAAGATGTTAATCTGCAGAAAAATCTTGATGATCAGGCCGTCGTCTGATGAAATCAAATACACATAAGATAATGACAATAGCTGTGCTGTGATTTCAGCTATACTTGTATGTAAAATTAGAGAAGCAACATAATATCTGTGTTTAACTGAAAGCGATGCTCCTCTCCACCGCTCGCTGAACAATGCAGACGCAGAGAACGAAAGGGGTGTGTGCACGCGGGGGGACGGCAAGACTTCGCGCTCGCACTGTAGTACCAGCGAGTGTCAGGATATGAGAGGAGATAATGAGGTGAGTACTCAAGTGCAGGAAGAATGGGCCTTTTTAATAATAAAATTTTGTTTTTAACAAAAAACCACCCCGAGGGGAAAAAACAGGTTGGCAGGCAGGAATACTGCTATACTGCTATACAGTCAGACATTACACACACATGACGTAAAACAACGGATCAGCACAGGACTGCGACACCTGGAGAATAAATAGGGACACAAATGAGGAGGGTAACGAGGGAGACACCGGTTGAGAAACTGAAACCATAATGAGGTGACAAGATGGGAGGGGACAGACAGTAGACAGGAGAAGATACATGGCACAACACAAACACAACAGAAGACCATGTTAGGCCATGTGCCTAACACAATACCATGTCCTCTGGTGGCCATCCTGGGCCCACCAGCTGAAGACCCTGACAGCTAGTCTCAGACACTAGCCTAAATAAGGTTTGGGCAATTCCTAAAGATTTGTTGCTAGGCGCTTTTTTGAAGAGAGGGGCCAAAAAGTCGCTAAACGGGTCTTCAAACTCGCTAAGTTGGCAACACTGTGCATCTCCATTTCTCCAACTACGGGCTAGGCCACAGGTCAAACAGAAAATGTGCGCTGCATTAATCGTGTGTTAATAAAATTAGTGCAGTTAAAAAGATTTTGCGTTAACGCGTTATTAACTTTGACAGCACGAGTTTAAAGCAAACTGCTTTGTCAGACTGGGGGCATTTTACCCCAGTCATAATTTTTGTTAAAAATCTAATAACATGAAAACATGACATTTTTCATACTTGGTTTATGATTTAGGTAGTCACTAAGCAAGAACACATTTAAACTGAGGGGGGCGTTTCCCCCACTCTACCCTACATGAGAAGTTTATTGTGTGATGTAAGTTACAACGAACACCTGGAAACTAAAATAAAGTTAAAGCCAAAGTTAAATTAATTATTTTGTTCTTAACTTATAAAGCTAAGAGTTACAACTTGTAGTATACTTTTGTAGTGCATTGTGGCCTTTATAGGTCTGAGGCAAAACAAACAGGCCCATCTACTGACATGAGGATGATACAAGTATTTTCAGTTGAATAGACTACTCCTGTATTTTCCTTTATTAAATGTTATGTTGTAATTATACCGAACAGGTCCTAAACAATGAAAGCATGAATGTGGCTTTTAGGATAAATTATGAATATTACTGACCAGTTAGATACTGTAGCCTATATGAAAAGTCTAAGAAAGAAGAAACATTGACTTGACAAAAATGTTGGATATGCATTGAAAAATATAAAAATCAATTAATCTAAATTGAATTTATTCAAAATATCTATATCTATATAAGAAGGAATAATGACCATTTATAGACAAGTTGACTGTTAGTTGCCATATCAAGACCACCAGACTATGGGGATAGGAGTACACATCTAGACATCCACCGTCAGGTGTGCCTTTTAAAAGCCAGACTCTCTAAAGACTGTTCTTGCTGGACAAACAGATGAAGCCATTTGATGCCATTGGACAGCTTATGTTCTGAGCAATCGGACACTTGAAGTATCCTAATGGCCAAATGCCATTCCATCATCCTATAGCCCAGAAATGCTCACTTAGACAGGAATGCCACTCGACTGAAACAAGTTGCAGCAGTTTTTTTTTTTGACATTTAAAAGTTGGGAAATGCAATATGGATGATGCTGTAAGTCTATCGATAGTAAAAAGGAAGATTCGCAGATTCTTGAATTTTTTTTTACTTTTCCTATTATCTGTCATCTAACCTGCAATGATATCTATTCTACTTACTGCCCACTTTTCAATGGCATTATAAATGGAAATGGCAAGTATAAACCTATTGATGGGTGTTGTGTTTGAGGTTTAATAGTTCTCATGATAGCCACCAGAGGTCACAGACACCACAGTTTTGAGCAACTACAGCACAATGAACAATAAATGCTGAAATGAAAGATATCAAATTTATATTTAAGCATTCTACTGAAAATAAATGATTTAATAGCTATTTTATTTTTGAGTATAAATTCTACATGTAATTAAAACATTGGCAATAATTTCATACTGACATCAGATCTGCCACAGAAACATTTTTTATATTTTCAAGACAGTTTGAACAGGATTTTGCATTTAATGCAGTAGTTTCACAAAGCTATCATGTTTTACAGTTAATCAATTTTTTTATCAAGACATACAAGGAAAAAAGGTGATGTAGGTGAAGTCAGAGATGAGGAGAGACAGGATCCAAATGTAGATGAACTTTTAATAATGATAATCACAACAAACAAAACACTATAAACAATGAGTGCAATTGAGAAGAAACAGGAACTGAACAGAACATATTACATAAACAGACAAGCACAGAAAATGACTCTAGCTTCTGCTGCAACCACAGTCGTGTCTATTTGTGGTTTAGGTGACATTTCAAGTAGCGCGGTTGCGTCTTAAACACTACATGCAGCACAGAGTCTCTGTTCAATGCAGTTGAGCCAACAATACTTTAAAACAGAAGTTTCACACCTTTATCTTTATACTGGATGCAACCTCTCTATTAGCAGTTACAAGAAAGCACTCTCAGTCTCTCTGATCACTTGTACAGTCAGGTTTTTCCATATGTTTCTACAATCTGTATATAAAAGTGTAATTTGAGACAATAGGTTGCATAACTTTAATTCTGCTTTCCTGTGCAGCCCCAGTGTTTGATTCACCCTTTTAGATCCAGGTGTTGCAATTCTAAACAGTATTGCACAGAGAAATCTGTAGAACAAAACAGGCCGATTCAATTTGACTTTTATCTGAAATTCTAATAATTGTGATGTGTTTTTCTTTTCATGTCCTCTCTTTGACAGTTGTATATAAGACAGTATCTGAGCTGACATGACCGGAGTCCTCAGTAGAGCAGTTAATGAAGTTATCATGCACAAGATCTAGTGAAAGGGACAGAAAGTACATAAGAAAGAAATAAAGGGTATTGCTATAACTTTACAAGATTACCATTGCTCTCATTGGAGTTGTGTGACCTATGGATAACTGATGCTGGTTACTTCATCAACTGTTTGACCTGAAAGAAAAAATTAGAGTATATTTTCAAATAATAACAGCCATATTAAGAATAATTTACTTAATCATCAAAGCACCCAATTAATATATTAATTTAGTATTAACTATAATTAGTAATGCACTCTGAGCAGCACAGCCATGAGAGTAATTCAAGCTTGTATAATCAAAAGCGTGTTTTTGTGAGGCTGCAGTTCGTGTCTCAACAACAATTCAAAGGCTTTTACATAATTAATGCGATTATTTATATATTTGAAGGAAATAAATAAAAATAGATATTACAAAGCTGTTTTCTTGATGTCACAGAAGTTGTCCAGATGTTAATTTGAATTTCATTTTTAAATGCAAATTTTTATTTTTTTCTTGTTGTGCTATATCTTTATTGTAGAATTAATATAATTATTACATAATTTTATTTAATCTTTTTTGCATGTTTTTTTTCTGTACAATGGGCAAACATTTGCTATTCTGTTTAGTGTAAGAGCCTTGCAACTGCTTAAACATTATTACTGAGAGCCGTAAAACCTACAACAAACAGCCTCAGGAGGGATAATTTCTTGACAATATAAATTATTCTAATAAACTGGGGGTTTCTAATAAAAGACTGATTCTAATAAACTCCAGTAAGCTTACAAAAATACACATCAAGTAATAAGGACGTTATTATTTGCATATAAAAGACCCATTGATCCTGTGCTGTCATAAATCTTTTAAATTCAGTTAAAGCTCCTTTACAATAAAATCCATATACTGTGTTTTAACTTAATGTGAAACTTCATTAACTTTGAAACAGAAGTGAAGCATAAGACTACTGACTACTTACATTTAAAAACCTTTGTTGCGATTATGATGAGCACAAGTAGTACTGCTCCTCCAACTACTGCTCCACCTATGATCATCCAAGGCCACCGGAAATCCACTGAAACAATGTTAATTGGATTATACGTACTGTAATTATGAAGTTGCAATCAAATTTATTCAACCCCCTTGACTGGCAAGACATTTTTTAAAACAATTTAACAAAGGCATTGGTAAACTATATCAGAGAAATATTATTAGATTCTGAGAATGTAAAGTTAATGAACAATGAAAAAAGAAAATCTAAATGGCTCTAAAATTGAATGTTCAAAAAGTCTTTAATTTAAAAGTCAAATTTGGTGCTGAATCTTTTATTCTTTATAACTTATGAGTTAATAGGCTGCCAGCTGTGTAGGACATTTCTCAGAAATCTTCATGTAGCCTTAGACTTTATAATGTAATACAACTATTTCTTTTCTACAGCCTTTGTGAGAGCTCTGTTGATTTATTTCTGCCACTTTTGCTACTCAACTACAGCACATCGATGGGCTATGTTTATGTATCTGTAACAGTAAGTTAATTCTGTTTTTTATTTTGTTCAACCATACAAATAAATTACTTAAAAACAGCAATGTTGAATGGGGGTTGAATAAATTATGACGAAGCTGTGTTATTAAAAAAATCCTATATCTCAAAAATATTATATTATATATTCACCCGTTCACTTTCAATATACCAGTAAACTGTTATAGATGCAATATTGATAAAATCCTGAACCAGTAAACTGTTATAGATGCAATATTGATAAAATCCTGAATCTTCAAAAAAGTATTTGCAAAGTCCTACTACAGTTTCTGAATAATTTTGATTGCAACTGTACATATTTTGCCATATTGCCACCAACTTTTGCATGGTTTTACACACCTAATCTTTCGATCTTGAGAAATAAAGTACAAGCACTGAGCACATGCGCATGTATTTAGACAGACATCAGCTCTTATGGTGATTTGTCTTGCTAGACAGTGAAAATAAAGCTTTTTAATTAAGGCAGCATTTCAAGCAATAGATGCACATTGAGACTTCAACCAGCAGTATTCTCGTTTACCGTTGTGTAGTTCAATCCTCTTGTAGGCTAAGAGACAGCCAGTCTCTCTGAACAGTGTGCAGTGGTAGACACCTAAATCAGACTGCTGCACATTACGGATCTGGATGGAGAAGTCCAACAGTTCAGATTCTGGTAATTTTGGGAATGTCTTAATCCGTCCAAGTCGGTTATTCCAGAATTTAGCCTCACTGTCCAGACCGATCTCAACAATTTCTCTGTTTGTTGAATTGAGATGAGTCCACACCACGCAAGATTCGTTTGTCTGGTTTGAATTCAAGAAGTCTGATTCAAAGAAACAGGGCAGCAGGACTTCAGACTCAAGCTCAGCAGGTAAACTGATATCGGTGAGTTGGTCTCCCCGACATGCATTCAAACCTGTAAAAAAACACTAACATTACTTTTCAGTACCATCAATATTGTATATACTGTTTGAAATGTGCCTTTAATTATTTTATTATCATTTGAATGATTATTAAGATAACAAAATCTACTGAAAAACTGATGATATCAAACATATACTGAAATAAATGATTCATCTAACCATAAGTACATGTAACATCAAGAATAAGCATCCACATCATCCAGGACATAAGGTCAGTTTTCATGCACGCCATTTTTCAGAAGAGCAGCAGTGTTTGTGCCATGGTCTTTACAATCAACACTATAAGAAATCAATATTTTGGGGAGGTATCATTTTACTTCCGTTCAAGCTCAAACTGTAATAGCTGCAGCTTGCAGTGTGTGAAAGGTACTATGCTTTATTATTATTATTATTTGGACGTAAAGTCCTTACTTGCTAATCTCTGGTGTTCCGAGGGCTTATAAGTATGCTAGATTTCTGAATTAATGTAAGATGCACTTCTACACTGACTAGCTAATGTTAAATAATATTCTTAAAACTGCAAGAAATTTGTCACATAATTATCATGTACAATTGGAATAATGTAAAAATTAAAAGAAAAGATTATACATCTATATAAAGAGACAAAGAAAATACAAGTATATTTGTTTTTTGTTAATATTGTTAATTCTGGAAACTAACTACAGCTAGTCAGTTCACTCGGTTGCTTTAGGGGATGTGGTTGTGTGGTAGGATGTTTCAAACTCTAGTAGGTCCAAGATAATACACTCTAAAAAAATGGTGCTATACAACCACTTTAAGTGCTATATAGCACCGTTGTGAAATGGTGCTGTGTACAAACATAAGAGGAACCTGATTCTCTTCCTTGGATTACTCCACTCTCATATGTTTGCTATGAATGGGAATTTACTGCAATGGCAAAAGCTGTTTTGAATCACTTTTCTGAGGTCAAAAGGTCTTGTGTGGTGGCCCTGGAATATTTCCTTACGGGGGGCCTTGAGGGCAAAAAGGTTGAGAACCATGTTATCCTCTGGAAATACACTGAATTTTAATGTCATTTTTTTATCGTTTCCCCAACTATACTAGGAGACTATGAGTTAGAGGACCTTTAAAAACTATACAGTAGCCTAATGGGTTCTTTGTACGGCAGTGGTGCTATAGCACCCTAACCACTCCATAGAACCGCTGAAGAACCATGTTGTTGGTGTAGTTTATCACATTTATAGTTATTCAAGTATTTCCCTTCACCATTAAGTTGCACGTCTAGCAGATGCTGCTGTGTTATCTAACCTGCATTTCTGTACGACAAATTATAAGGCTGTTGCCGACTGAACTGTGAGATTTTTGAAGCCCTTGAATATTTTCATATCCATAATTTTTGTAAACATTTGTGGTTACTGAAAACACTTTTGACATGTTTATGTTAAATAAATCATTTGGGATCTGATCATTTCTACGAATCATTATGCAGCTTTATTTAAACACCCAACAGAGCACAGAACCCAACTAGCCTTGTTTACAGATTTCTGCTTCTCTTTCAATAATCAGTCATCTGAGTTTAGATACAGTAAGCACTGACATTTCATCTTTGTGGTGATGGGCCCAATGCATCTCCTCTGTTGCACCATGGTGTTGTGGTTTTAGTTCATGTCCTCACTGGTAAAGTCATCAGACATAAATAGTTTGTTGATGAGACGCCTGTTTCAGTGGCCACGCAGCACATATATATTTTTTAGTCTAACTGGATAGACTGAATGTGCCCTACTGTTGCGTGTCTAAAGACAAAAGTTTGTTTTGTGCTGTCAGTTTTCTAGAGAGAGCCATTGTTTGCGCATAGTATTTAAAGTTTATGATGAACAAATATTGATTCTGCAGACTGCGTGTAATACTAAAAGTACAGCACACAAACTCCAGACATGCAGACATAACAATAACTTTGGTATTAAAGCAAAAAAGTTTGCTGTGACACTGAGGAACATTATGACTCTTTGTTCATTACTACATTGTATGATAGTAGGATTACATGGTTGCTTAGAAAGTACCTTCATTTTGTGTTGTATGATGTTCAGCACGTGTGTCTCTTGATGTATAGATTCAGTTCAGTGACGAGCGCCACCATGAGGCAGCTACACACTAGTGAATGTGGTTCAGTTAAACATTGCATTTGATGGGGAAAAAAAGACAAAAAAGATGGTCATGTCAAGAGGGTGGAAATAACTGGCCATTATGCTTAAAAAGCTTTGCAACTCTGGTCTATTAAAACTCTAGTTCCATTGGTTTACGATTTCAAATTGTCTGCGAACAGCAGAGTTCATCCTCATCATCAGCAATAACATTTAAAATGTAGGTCTGTTCTTCACAAAGGATATCATATGACATCAAAAGAAAAAATATATAGTGCATGAGTGGCATACAACAACTTTTATGATACTTAATTTTGCATTGTTGGGGCTTAACATTTTCCATCCCTTTCCACATTTGTATTGTATGTAAAAGAACAACTTTAGAAATGTCTATTTAGAAGTAGTATTTTATTTGCTACATCTAATGTAACTTGCGTGTTCTGAACAGTCATATGTAAAATAATTAGCAAATACTCAAACATAAATTTACTCCCACATGCCTTGAAATATTGACATTGCTGAACTCCACCTTTTAATAAATTACTGCCTGTAAGTTGTTTTCTCCAAAACCTTAATCGTTACATAAATAAACGGTCTATTTTTTTTAGCTCAAGTGACGTAAAAGTGAATGTAAATACACAACGAAGATGTACATATGGTTATGAATCAATTTACATATGACCATTATTTCACTGTACACATATTAGTCATATCAAGCTTTTATACTCAATGCAATAAATGTCCAAATGATTCATTGTTAGCCATCCATAAATTTATTCTCAGCAAGACATGTTCCCCTTTTTTAGTGAGTGTATGTGTACAGTAATAAGATCAAGGGCTTAAGAGTCATTTCAATCAAATGACTGTTATAGTGTACATTTTTTCAATACTTACCCAAGTTTAGTAAAGAGTCCAATTTTATTTCGCTGTACTGTGGCTATCAATACTGATACTGATTTTTCATAAAGCACCAATGAGTTTGAAAAGTTTTCAGTGGTAAAACATGACTTTACATTATGGTTTATGTAAATTACTACAAAACAAACCTGTCATGTCTGCTATTACTTTGAACAGGTGTGGTTCTGCTAGCAGACTGTATGACAAGCAGACTGTATAGTTACAGTTAATAAAAAAAAAAAATAGTCATAAACATAGACGCTTCTGATGTATTACATAGCAGTGGCTTTTAAAAACCAGTCCAGGATAGAAGCAGCATCTAATTTATCTTAATTCTGTAAATTGTCTGTTAATACACTCACTTGTTTTTTTCTGTTTGCTTCATTTTCTAATACAACACGTTTTGTCATAATTTAATTACAATAATATGCTTTGTTCGTTGGTCTGGATACACAAAGTAAATGTTGACGTTATGTGTTATTATATGTTTCGCAAGTTGAGATTCTATCGGATATTCCATAAAGTGTATGAAACTTTCTTGGTTAAATTCATTCAGAGGAAGCAGATCCTAAAGAACGTTTGGCTTCAAAAGCAGAACATTAAAGAATATAGAAAACTTAATTTAATAATAATAGAAAACCCTGCACCCCTTTATTTTTGTTGTATACTGCAAAATGATTGCTGATTCCCATGAACACCCCCCCCCCCCCAACTAAAAAATGGTCAACAATCTTTTTAAGTGTAATTCTGAGTGTGCTGCACACAGGTGAGTGGGCTACACAACCCCCTAGTAATACACCCTTTGAACATTAGACACTAGTTTACATCCACTTGATTCTTTCTGTGTTACCTGTATGATCCACAGCTGTGTTTTTTTGTTTAGTGATAGTTGTTCATGAGTCCCTTGTTTGTCCTGTTAAACAGTTAAACTTCATGCTGTTCTTCAGAAAAATCCTTCAGATACCACAAATTCTATGGTTTTTCCATTCTGTGTATTTGAACCCTTTCTAATAATGACTGTATGATTTTGAGATCCATCTTTTCACACGGAGGACAACTGAGGGACTCATATGCAACTATTACAGAAGATTCAAACACTCACTGATGCCCCAGAAGAAAAAAACATGCATTAAGAGCCTTAAGTTTAAGAAAACTTTTGAACAGAATGGAGATGTGTACATATTTCTTATTTTTCCTAAATATATATATATATATAGTCATGGCCAAAAATATTGGCACCATTGGTAAATATGACCAAAGAAGAATGGAAATTAATTCTTCTTATCTTTTATTTAAAAATTCAAAAAAATCTAACCTTTCATTGTATAATAACAAATTAAAATAGGGGGGGGGGGGTATCATTATGAAATAAATGTTTTTCTCTAATACACATTGGCCACAATTAACGGCACCCTTTTATTCAATACTTTTTGAAACTTCCATTTTCCAGTTTAACAGCTCTGAATTTTCTCCTATAATGCCTGATGAGTTTAGAGAACACCTGACAAGAGATCAGAGACCATTCCTTCATCCAGAATCACTCCAGATCCTGTAGATTCACAGCTCATGTTGGTGCTTCTTCTCTTCAGTTCAACTCACTCATTTTCTACAGGGTTCAGGTCAGAGGACTGGAATGGCCATAGCAGAAGCTTGGTTTTGTGCTCATCTGTGTGTTGATTTTTAGGCTTGTGTTTGGATTATTGTACGGTTGGAAGATCCAAACATGGCCCATTATATGATTTCTAACAATCAGTCACTTATTGTTTTTTTATCTGTTGGTATTTGATAGAATCAGTGATGCCATGTGTCTAAACAAGATGTCCAGGACCTCCAGCAGAAATATAGGCCCACAACATCAAAAATACAGCAGTATTTCATTGTACACATGGGGTACTTTTTATCCCTGTGTTCACCAAACCCATCTTGAGTGTTTGCTGCTTAAAAAGCTAATTTCTTTAGTTTCATCTGACCATAGAAGCCAGTCCCATTTGAATTTATAAAATATTTTTTCTTGAAACCCTCCCAAACAACATGTGGTGATGTAGGTGCTATTTTTTAAAGGTTTTCTGACTCCGAGACTCAACTATTTTCTGCAATTCTTCAGCTGTGGTCCTCGGAGAGTCTTTAGTCACTCAAACTCTCCTTCTGACCGCGCATTAGGACGATATAGACACGTGCCTCTTCCAGGAAGTTTCGTAACATTTTATGTTGATTGGAAATTCTTAATTATTGCCCTGATGGTGGAAATGGGAATTTTCACTGCTCCAGCTCTTTTCTTAAAGACACTTCACTTATTTGTGAAGCTCAATTATCTTTTGCTGCACATCAGAAATATATTCTTTGGTTTTTCTCATTGTGATGGATGATTAAGGGAATTTGGGCTTTGTTTTCCTTCCTATTTATATTTCTGTGAAACCGGAAGCCATGGCTGGATGATTTCATGTTCATAATCACCCTGGACTGCTCAAAATTGTGAATATGAATCGGAATATACTTCAGAGCAGTGGCGTAGCATCTGGGTATGCAGGGTATGCAGATGCATTTGGGCCCGGGCAGATTGGGGGCCCGCCGTGCAGAGGGAGAACTTTTAATTGAAAGGGAACGAATATAGAGCCCTGCACGGGCCCGGTCCTTGTCCGACAGCTCATCAGAATTCTCTGCACAAGTCCGACCCGAGCCCGTGTCTTTTTTCTCTCTCTCTCTTCCCCTTTACACAGCTTCATTGCAGCCATTAAAAAGTTCAGTTTTATTTTTTTAATGACAAAGTGCTTATATTTTATAGTTTCTTTATTAAGTTGACTTAGAAACATGATTGGAACATTTTATGTTTGTTAAATTCAAGTTTTTATTTTTTTTTAATAGCAAGCGGCCAGCTCCAGACAGTGAGTTGAGTATATGTTTGATCAGTCTAGCCTTCTCAAATAAACACGATTTGAGACATAAACAACTTAATGCATTTCACAATATATATATAAAAAATTAAATAAGATAAATGTGTGTTGCATATCAAATCGTTTGTGCTAAAAGTGGAAGCTGAAGCTGAGTTGAAGGACATAGAGGTGCTAGCGAGATCACTTGCATTTCTTTCTTTTTAATAAGAGAGGAACATTTTAATACACCGTAATTTTTCCCCTTAAAGCTAAGAGTATACATCATTTGAAGCTGCAAATAGTTTTATTTGCGTGCACTCACAATATCAACAAAAAGTTTTGTAAAATAAAGAAAACAAACCGGGTGATCTTGAGCAGAAACACATCATAAAAACTGAACCGAAACTCAATACTTGCCTTACTGACATGATAAATATATTTATAGAATGCTACAAATTACTCCTTTATAAGGAAATAATTCAAATAAAAAAATCCAAACTCTTTCATTAGTCTATGTAGTCCATAAAGATCTATTTCTCTCTAAAGGTGCATCCAATGAGGAGTTATGGGGAAGTCATGGTGCTCAACTTCATACTATTTTATTTTTATGTATGTTATTTTACTTTTATGTATGTATGTTCTTTGGGCCGCTATGCCAAGATAGTGTTTGCATGCAGTACAAAAACCCTATACAGCGGCATTTTGGTGTCAAGCTGAAAAATAACTAAATAAGATTAAGGTCATACTATTTTAAGAATAAAGACGAAATTACGACAATAAAATCATGTTATATTGTGTGAAGTTAATGAGAAACAATAAAAAACACAAAAAAACAAGTCTGTGGCATACAACCTGTCATTCTTAACAAAACGTAGGCTTATAGAGGTTTTTGAAACTCTATTAATCGATTTAATGAGATTTAATTTTGTTTTCAATATACATTCATTCATGTTTATTTCGTGCTGCAAATATTCAACAGGAAAGTATCATTCATTCACATGCTGCTTGAACTAAGGCGAATGTAGTTACCTCACTACAAATAAAAGAGCGCAAAACACATTTTTTGTTTGTATCTGATGATGAGACTGTTATAATAAAAAAGCACAAAGCTTATTGAGATTATTGGGTGGCTTGCATCAAGTTGGGTGCAATGAATGGACTTGAAAACGTTAAATATTATTATTATTGTTAAACGAGTTGGAGCCCTTATCAATTGGGGGGGGGGCATACAATTATTTTTTGCATATGGGCCCAGGGCTGACTTGCTACGCCACTGCTTCAGAGATATTGTATTCATAAAAATTTCTAGGGGTGCCAATAATTATTGTGTACAATGTTTATTTGAGATAAAATTATTTCATAATGATATTGTGTGAGTGGGCCCAGGGCGGACTAAATATTATTATCCCATTGTCTAAACGAGCGTTTGGTCTCGTTCGGAGCCTTATCAATTGAGAGGGGGGGCTGGTGGCATACAATTATTTTTTGCATATGAGGACTCCGGCAGGTTTTAGCTGACTTGCTACGCCACCTGCTTACCAGAGATATGTGTAGTTTCAGCGTCTCTAAAAATTTCTAGGGGTGCCAATAACAGATTATTTGTACAATGTTTATTTGAGATAAAATTATGATTTTAATGATATACAGTAGCGTATTACAGTGTGAGAGGTGAAAGAATGCCACAAGGCAAAAAAAATATATAATAAAATGTGATATGGCCCTTTTGGGTTTGCTGAAAACCAATCGTGCTGCAGCATTCTGAATCAGCGTAAAGGGTTGATTGTGCATGATGGAAGAGCATTGCAGTTGTCCAGTCTAGAAATGACAAGGGCTTAGACAAGAAGTTGTGCAGCGTGCTGTGATCTTTCTGATAGATTTTAAAATCTTGTTAATTACATATAAAGCGCTGAATGGCTTAGCTCCTCAGTACTTGAGCGAGCTTTTATCACATTATAGTCCTCCACGTCTGCTATGATCTCAAAACTCTGGCCATTTGATAATTCCTAGAATATCAAAATCAACTGCCGGCGGCAGATCTTTTTTCTATTTAGCGCCCAAACTCTGGAACAATCTATCTAACACTGTTAGGGAGGCAGACACACTCTGTCAGTTTAAATCTAGATTAAAGACCCATTTCTTTAACCTGGAGTACACTTAACACACTAATATGCTTCTAATATTCAAATCCGTTAAAGGATTGTTAGGCTGCATTAATTAGGTCAACCGGAAGCGGGAACACTTCCCATAAAACACGATGTACTTGTTACATCGTAAGAAGATTGACATCTACGCTAATTTTAGTCTTTTTTCTTTCTTATTCCGAGGTTACCGTAGCCACCTGATCTGGTCCTTATCCAGCCCAGATGATCACTGCAGTCACCAGATCCAGTCCGTATCCAGATCAGATGGTGGATCAGCACCTAGAGACGACCTCTACAGCCCTGAAGGTCAGCGGAGACTAGGACACCTAAATGAGCCCCAGAGACAAATCCCCAGGGAGGACCTCGTCACCTAGACAGCCATCGGAAAAGACCACTGGAACAAGTGGAGCCCTTACAATCTGACTTTGCTGCAGTTGGAACAAACTACTGGTTCTTGGCCAGAGAACTCTGAGCCTGATTTCTCCCAGGGTTTTTTCTCCATTCTGTCACAGATGGAGTTTTGGTTCCTTTCCTTTGTCGCCTCTGGCTTGCTTAGTTGGGGACACTTCATTTCCAGCGATATCACCGACTTGATTGCAAAGATACTATTTAAACTGAACTGAGCTGGACGATGACATCACTGAATTCAATAATGAAATGCCTTCAACTGAAAATGGGCGTTTAATCTTGTCATTTTACATTATTGATACACTATTTTCCTATTTTGATATTGTGCAGTTGCTTTGACACAATTTGCATTGTTAAAAGCACTATATAAATAAAGGTGACTTGACTTGACTGATGTTGTGCAATGCAAACCTGCAGGATCGAGCAGTTTTTGCAATCTGGTCTTTGAAAGTAAGGTGGTCATCGAAAATTACCCCAAGATTTCTGACTGAGCTTGATGGGGTAATTGTTGATGAATCTATCTTGAATGTCCACATCTGAAACCTGATTGGTTAATGTCCAGTAGGTGAATGTATAGGTATATAATTGTTTTTCTTATACTTCTATTGTTGTATGTTTAATTAGTATGTAGCACAGTGGTCCTGCGAAACACAACATCTTGATTCACTATATGTCCACACATGTAGCAGAATGACAATATAACTCGACTTGAAAAGGAGGTTTTTGTAACAGTGTTTTGAATTGATCTCACTATGTCCTTTAGACAGGAAAGTATTTGCTAAGATTTTTTGTGTCATTTGAGGCAGAAATGTGATTGACAAAATATGTTTTTGACTAAAATATTTCATGTTGACCTGGAAGCTTGAGTTTTAAACAAGTTGGAGTGTAATATTGACATTTATACTTGTGAGAAAATGGTCAACTGATTGGTATGGTTTTAGCAACTGAGAAAAGCTTTACACTGTTTACACCATAGACTTTGTATGAGAACTGTATGATAATAGGGAAGTCCACACCACAGATGTAATGCTATAGACTTTATACGTCAGAGAAACAAGTGTGCAGCCAACTATAGAATTTGTGTTTTTCAACTTCTGCTTTTGCGGTTGCTCAATAGCATCACTTTTGAAGAGTAATTAGCTGGTGAAGTGGATTTACTTATTGTAGAGTTAACGAAAGTTATCATGTACACTGTATTGTTTAAAGCGGCCTTCATAACAAACGTCAGAACTGCAGTACTGCAATGGGCGCTTACAATAAACAGAACATTATCGTCCATTGATGAGGACACTAATATAGCTATTCTTTATCTAGTGTATGTATAGTTATTCTTTATCTGATATTAGTTATTTGTAGTTATCATTATTGATGTAAATGAGCCATAGTTGGTATAAATTCTGACTTGACTAAACTGACTCCAGAGTGTTTGGTACCAATAACACTGAGTAAAGGCCAGTTCACACTAATCCAACAGACGCAGACCAACAGCCAATGAGTTCAGTACGTATACCTTCTCAGACATTCTAGAATTTGTCAAATGCTGATTCAACATGTTTGGTTGAGGAAAACAAGCACCAACAGACACTGACAGTGGGAACAAACTGATCCAAACCTGGCAAACGTGTTTATTGCCGTTTGTCAGTGTCTGTAAATTGGTCTTAAGGTTAATCAAAAATTAGTTTAGGAATGATTAGGTTAATCAACATTAGTTCAGAAATATTGTGACGGTAAATTAACCCTGCTCACTGGAATGCCCAACCAGGTGAAAATACCATAGATATCTCTGTGTAGATTCCAGATTACTGGCTGTTTGCACAGGCTGCTATAAGCTGTCTGCATATCGGAAAGGTTAAAGACAGACCATAAACATGCCAGGAAGTTGAACGTGCGTCTGCAACTATATTCACGTTATTCACACGTATAAATATCTATATGCTGTAGTCTTTGGTAGATGATTTTTTACAGCAATTAGTTAATAATAAATTAACTAGTTAATAATTAATATGACTGATAATCTAAATACCCTACAATAGATATCCTATCTATGGTTCTTACAAATATAGCTGCACAGTGTTGTGGCATTTTCAATGAAGATGTATTGGTTTCTTAGTGTGAGTGATGAGCAGGATCTGAAATGTTGACTGTTGCAAAATGGGTCACCATGCTCATGGAGAAGTCAAATGTAGTATCTACACATATGTATAGAAAATACGTCCGAATTATTGATATTACAATATTGGAAGCTGATGCGGTTGGCATAATCTATATTCCGATTAATAATTTTTGCCACTTATGGTAACCGTCACTTACATAGGAAACGACACAGCTAAATGAAATGATGCACGAATAGTTTAATAATAACTTGTATTTAAAATATGATAATTATGGAGGCATTTGAAAGAAAATACAGAACAATTTAACCCAATATGAATTACAGAATGATTTGTGGACAGCACAAGTTCACACCCATGAATATGCTGTATATAGTCATTTAAGAAAAGAAACGTACTTAAACATCCATTTAAAACACCAAATCACAAGTGAAGTAATATGATATTAAGTAATGACATATTAATGAAGATAATTTTATTTAATAATGTTCATTTTCATTGCTTTTTGGGATGCATGAAACTTGGTGGAAAAATCTTCATCCTGTTGAGAATAAAAGACAGGGAATGTGTTAGCATTAATGTAATATCAATTAAACAAAGATCTTGAGTCACAGTCATCACTTACAGCATTTAGCGAGCTGCTTCCACTCTGGAGACACATCAGCCTTTACCAGTGCACAAGCAGACACATAATTATTGAAGGCACTGCAGAAAGCATTCTGACTTCCATCATTGAGACACATCTGGAAAAGGCAGTCAGCAGCGAATCGCCTCTTTGATATTATGTCATGGCACTGGGCAAACGGGCCTGTTGCATTCTCTAACAAGCCACAGTAACTTTGTCCGCTAAATAGCAACTTCTTATCATCTGAGCAAGTGGGAAAGTGCCAGCAGTTGCTGTTGCTTTCAGGGACACTCCAAGACTTTGCCCATTCTGTGATGTCTGTCATGCTCTTACCACTCGGTGTGACATAATCATCCTCCACATCATTATTGTAGGTTCCACACATCCCGACTATGTTATTGTAGTAGCTACTGGACAATGTCACCATAAGGGTATCTGCCCAGTTAAACTTGACCTCCAAGCCAAAATCTGTCTGCAAAACCCCTATATTGCCAGAGAGGGTGATGCTGATCCCCTCAGAATTCAAACTCAGAGGAAGGTTTGAAACTGTGCCATCAATCTGGATAGGAAAAATGGAAAGCAAGCAACAGATATGTAATTTCCAGAGTGTAGAGGAGCCAACCGTGCTCCTAGAGGACTACCATCCTATAGATTTTAGCTCTAACCCAAATAAACACAAAAGGTGTTAAAGCAGGTGTCTCCAACCCTGCTCCTGGAGAGCTACCGTCCTACAGATTTCTGCTTGGAGCAGGGTTGTGGGCTTGAAAGGGTGGAAATCTGTAGGACGGTAGCTCTCCAGGAGCAGGGTTGGAGACCCCTGTGTTAAAAACTAGTTAGAAAATAACAAGTAGGGGTGTTGTAGCAGGGTTGTAACTTAAGTCTACGGAAATGTGGCCTCCCGGGAACAAGCTGGCTATGCCAGGTGCAGCTTTTTACCACTGATATGTTTTAAAAATGTACTTGATAGTCACAATATATTTAATGTTCTGTTCTGACTTACTGTCACACGATTGCGGTTGCCTTGGATGAATGTGATTTCATGTCCTCTGACTGTAATGGTGGCTGACTTGACATAAGAACCACGTGTGCCTTTGAGCATATCGTTCTTGTTGACGATGTTGAAAGGTGTCAGTGTTTGGTCTTTGCCTGAAGTTTTAACTAAAGTATAGGTGCAAGTACCCTGGAAGGAGAAGTGGTTGCCATCAAAGGTTCTGTAATGAGGATCTCCCTTGGCAATGCAAGAGGTCTTTGATTTTGCAATGCACAGTGCCTTGTTGTCCTTTACAGTGCAGTACTCTAGTTCACGGCACTCGTGGTTACTGCAAGGATCTGGAACATGGATGCACATCTGTATTATGGTTTCATTTAAAACCTACTTGGGAAATGATGTACAAAGTTTGTACTTACCTTTCTTGTAACACCCAGTGACTCCTTCTTTTTTGTCACAGATCTGATCGGCGCTACATTTCAAAGGTTCACAGGAGAACACTCCAGATTTGCAGAGGCATTTTTCTGTGCACTCATTCTGAATGATTGTCTCACCAGACTGCAGAACAAACAAGAGACAATAAGTTGCAGTGACTAGTAGGATGTTTGACTATTGCAGGAAAGAAATTGAATGGTTTCTCACCTTGTAAAACTTTCCATCTACTTGGCAACCACAATTCTGCAAAGTCTTACATTCACCTCCATCAAACAAGAAGCCATCATCACACTGACATCCCTCCTGACGTGGTGGACATCTCTGTGAGTTAGTCAGGCTGGCGCAGGTTGTGGAACAGGTGTCAGCGTAAAGCTCATAATGACTGTTACCTGAACATTCAAGTGCTGCAAGAATACAAGATTGTTTTAGCGACTGGCTCAGGAATTTGTTTTTAGAGAGAACATTTAATTCTACACCTCATCTAAAGGCCAAGTAAAATAAGACCAGCAAGAGGATAAGAAGATTGTTATTTTGCAGCATGCAGCCACTTACGACAGAAGGTGTTATTCCTCCAGATGTTGATTGACGTCCCAATCTCTTGACAGCTGGAAACATACCTTTGTATGTGGCGACAGTGAACTGTCTTGTCATTTGGTTGTGCTGCTACATCTTTGACACATTCATCAAAGAATGTCTGAGGTGGAATATTTTCGTAACAACCAGCAAATGGTCCCTTCTCTGAGATTAGTATACTGCAAGCTGTCTCTGCCTCTTTCTGTTTGTCTTTATCAGGATTGAAACACTTCAAGGCACAGCCTGTTTGACACATCATTTTGTCTGATGGTGAAACCCAGGCCTCGGCAAAGTATTCCACAGAAGAAGTCTGAATACCGCCTGGCAGGAGAAAATCATCTGCACTGTTTCCATTGTAGTTACTGCAGAGACCTTTGACTGCATTTTTAAAAGTGGATGGGATCTCGATTTTTGCCATGGAAATAGTATCGTATGTCAGTTTCAATCCAAAGTTTGTTTCCACAACAATATTAACACCGCTCTGATAGACTTGTACAAGTCCTTTATTTAGAGTCACTGGGAGATTGGTTTGAACTTTGTCCACCTGTAAAAAAAACAACAACACCACAATTTTTTTTTTAGGTAGTGGTTTTTGATCTCTTGAAACTATGGTCAGTAATCAGTTGAGTACATTACCTGAACCTCCCAGATGTGGCCAGGAAGCAAAGTTACTGTGGATTGTTCTATTTGTATTTCAACTCTTCGAGTGAAGACCGTATCAGAGGAGGACAGCTGTTTCACTAACACACTGAAAGATCTCTCCTTATTTTTGTTCTGAATCGTCTCTGCCAATCTATACTCACAGTCTCCTTCAACATTAAAGAATTTCCCATCAAATGACTGATAAAGCCCAAAGCCAGACACTGAGCAAACTGCTTTGCCATCAGGGAAACAGCCCTGAACTCCATTCAGGACCTGGCACTTCTCGTTTGGTTTGCAGGTGAATCCATCATCACACTGAACATTTCCATTCTCTTTGCACACACATCTCTGCTTACACTTGTTTTGAGGGAAGAACTCCTGGCCCAGCTGGTAGTACAGGCCCTTGTAAGTGCAGCCACACTGCTGCGCAGCCACACAGTCACCATCGCTCAGGATAAAACCTTTGTCACATGTGCAGCCTTCAACACAGGGAGTGCCCTTACAGTTCTTGGGCTCAGTGAGGCCACGGCAGGTCTTGGGGCATCCTGTTGCACAAACCTCATAGTGGCTGTTTGCCTTGCAGGTTGTAGCTGTAGAAAGATCGTATTAAGGAAAAATGTCACTATATCTTTAAAATGAACCAGTAAACTACTGTAATGTGTATTTCAAATTACTTGAGATAAACAATGTAATACTAACGGCAGAAACTGTCAGTTCTCCAGGATTCCACTTGGCCAAGTGCCTCTTGGCAAGCAGCTGTGTATGCAGAAAGAGCACTGCAGAGGGCTGACGAATGGCCACCGTACATACACATATCATACACACAATCTTCATAAAACTGATTTGGATTCACTTTAACATGGCAACCTTTAAATGGTCCCTGTTTGTCTGTGATCTTGCTGCAAGGCTTTGTAAAAGTGACTTGGTTTCTCTCTGCAGCATCACATTTAGGACATGCTTTTCCCTGACATTCATCTGAGCATCCAGGGTCATCTTTGACTTTCCAGCTGGTTCCGAAAATTGTTGGGTTTGAAATAAGGGTGTTGTTAGGAGTCAGCAAATCATCATTGGCATTGCCGTTCCAGTTGCCACAAAGCCCTCCCACTTCACCGGAGTAAGTGCTAGGGAGAGTCAGCTCTACATGGCTTTCCCAGTTAAATTTCAAAGCCAGACCAAAGTCAGTTTTTATCACACCAAAGTAGCCACTGTAAAATATGGAGAGCCGACCATCTTCTAGTTCAAATGGCAATTTCACATACAGATCGTTGACCTTCAAGAAAAATTAATTCCATCAAGTCTGTTCAAAGTCAAGTGCTTTTATTTATTTTGGAGGTGAGTGTATAATAAATCAATTAATGTATGCAGTTATTCTTATCATGGTGTATAAGTGTCCTTTTGAAGAACTGACCTTTACTTTGCGTGGGCTTTCCTTACTTAAGACAATTGTGTATCCATAGACTGTTAATGATACAGTCTTGGTAAAAGAAACTGCCATGTTCCTTCCTCTGTTCTCATTCTTGACCAGTACCTCAAAGGGTATAAGTGATGGGTCAGCTGTATTGAGTAGTTTGGACAAATAATAAGTGCAGGTTCCTTGGAAATCAAAGGTTTTACCATCAAATGTGCGGTAATGTGGATCCCCTGAACCCTGACAGGTACTATAGGACAATGGGTAACAGTCTTTCACTCCATCACGTGTGCCACACACTAGAGAATTCTTGCACTTTGTTGGTGTGCATTCAACATTTCCAGTTTGAGGGTTGCACACGCATTTCTCTGTGCATTGTTTCTCACCCCAAAATGTTTGCTCAGGTAGATAATATCGGCCTTTGTAAGCGCAGCCGCACTTTTTCACAGGTATGCATTCATCTCCTTTACGGACAAAACCTGCATTGCAGAGGCAGCCCTCCACACATGGCTGTGTGCACTCAACTGAACCATCTCGATCAGCACAGGTCGGAGGACAGGCTGTGCCGCAGGCCTCATAATGCATATTGACTGGACAGTATGTGTCTTTTCGGGATTACACAAAGAAAAAAAGAAAAAAAATGAAACATCTGGCATATAAACAAATATATTGCTTTTATTGTACCCTTAGTATAATTATAAATACCTTTATTGTAGCATCCAATCGCACCATCTTTTTTGCCACAAACCTGATTTTCACCACATTCCAAGGGTTCACACGAGAACACTCCAGCTTTGCAGGTGCATTTCTCATCACACTCTCCTCGAATTACTGTCTGACCAGACTGCAAAAAAATATTTTGGTGGGAAGGATAAAAAGTTATAGTTTGATTACTATTAGCAAAAATAAAATAAAAAAAGAACTGACAAAATTGATTTTCACCTTGTAAAACGTCCCATCTACACGACAACCACAGCTATCCAAAGTCCTACATTCACCTCCATCAAACAAGAAGCCATTATCACACTGACATCCTTCCTGACACAATGGGCATTTCTGTGAGTTAGTCAGGCTTGCACAGGTCGTGGAACAGGTGTCAGCACAGAGCTCATAGTGACTATTTATGAAACATGTGAGTGCTGGAAGAAAAGAGAGCAATTTAAATGAAAATGCTTAGGGGTTAGTTCAAGGTAGGACGATTACTATTCCAAATCTCCATTAGCATATCTAAATGGAAAAATTTAAAAGCATTAAGGGGCATTTAGATAGGCTAGAGGAGAGTTATTGTTAAACATGAAGAATGCAGCCACTTACGACAGAAGGTTTTATTCCTCCAGATGTTGATTGACGTCCCAATCTCTTGACAGCTGGCAACATACCTTTGTATGTGGCGACAGTGAACTGTCTTGTCATTTGGTTGTGCTGCTACATCTTTGACACATTCATCAAAGAATGTCTGAGGTGGAATTTTTTCGTAACAACCAGCAAATGGTCCCTTCTCTGAGATCAGTATACTGCAAGCTGTCTCTGCCTCTTTCTGTTTGTCTTTATCAGGATTTAAACACTTGGAGCCACAGCTTGTTTGGCACATCATTTTGTCTGATGGTGAAACCCAGGCCTCTGCAAAATCTACCACGGAAGGTGCCTGAATACCACCAGGCAAAATAAAATCGTCTGCACTATTTCCATTGTAGTTACCGCAGAGACCTTTGACTGCATTCTTAAAAGTGGATGGGATCTCGATTTTTGCCATGGAAATAGTATCGTATGTCAGTTTCAATCCAAAGTTTGTTTCCACAACAATGTTAATACCACTCTGATAGACTTGTGCCAGTCCTTCATCCACAGTCATGGGGAGATAGGTTTTAACATTGTCCACCTGTAAAGAAAACACCATCATAAAACTCTGTAGGCAGCAGTTACTGATCTCCTAAAACTATGGTCTGTAACAAGTACATTACCTGAACCTCCCAGATGTGGCCTGGCAGCAAAGTGATCGTGGTTTGTTCTATTTGTATTTCAACTCTTCGAGTTAAGACAATCTCAGAGGAGGACAGCTGTTTCACTAAAACACTAAAAAAGCTCATGTCCTCATCCTTGCCCTGAGCCGTCTCTGCCAATCTATACTCACAGTCTCCCTCAACAGTAAAGGATTTCCCATCAAATGACTGATAAAGCCCAAAGCCTGACACTGAGCAAACTGCTTTGCCATCAGGGAAACAGCCCTGAACTCCATTCAGGACCTGGCACTTCTCGTTTGGTTTGCAGGTGAATCCATCATCACACTGAACTCTTCCATTCTCTTTGCATACACATCTCTGCTTGCACTTGTCTTGAGGGAAGAACTCCTGGCCCAGCTGGTAGTACAGGCCCTTGTAAGTACAGCCACATCGTTCCATAGCCACACACTCCCCATTGCTCAGGACAAAGCCTTCATCACATATACAGCCTTCAATGCAAGGAGTGCCCTCACAGTTCTTGGGCTCAGTGAGGCCACGGCAGGTCTGGGAACATCCTGTTGCGCAGACCTCATAGTGGCTGTTTTCCATACAGGATGAAGCTGTGGAGAAACAATATAGAGGGCTAATTTTACGATATTTCTAGCATCAATTCTGAGTCATGTATAATTCAAAATCTTAAAGAGAAGTAAACAATGAAACAATAAAAATGAATACTAACGGCAGAAACTGTCAGTTCTCCAGGATTCCACTTGGCCAAGTGCCCCTTGGCAAGCAGCTGTGTATGCAGAAAGAGCACTGCAGAGGGCTGACGAATGGCCACCGTACATACACATATCATACACACAATCTTCATAAAACTGATTTGGATTCACTTTAACATGGCAACCTTTAAATGGTCCCTGTTTGTCTATGATCTTGCTGCAAGGCTTGGTAAAAGTGACTTGGTTTCTCTCTGCGGCATCACATTTAGGACATGCTTTGCCCTGACATCCATCTGAGCATCCAGGGTCATCTTTGACTTTCCAGCTGGTTCCGAAAATTGTTGGGGTTGAAGCAGGAGTTTTGTCAGGAGTTAGCAAATCATCGTTATTGTTGTTGTTCCAGTTGCCGCAAAGCCCTCCCACTTCTCCGGAGTAGGTGCTGGGGAGAGTCAGTGCTACATGGCTTTCCCAGTTAAATTTCAAAGTCAGATCAAAGTCAGTTTTTATCACACCAAAGTACCCGCTGCGGAATATGGAGAATCGACCTTCCTCTTGTTCAAATGGCAAATTCACAAACAGATTGTTGACCTTTAGGACACAAATTACCAAGTAATTAAAAATTTTGTTAAAAGAAATTTCAGTTTTTGTTGGTCAGTGTGTAATGGGGTTTTATATAGAGTTTTTAATGTACTGACCTTCACTTTGCCTGGATCATCTTTACTCATGACAATTGTGTATCCATATACTATTAATGACACAGTCTTAGTGTAAGCAACTGCCATGTTCCTTCCTCTGTTCTCATTCTTGACCAGTACCTCAAAGGGTATAAGTGATGGGTCAGCTGTATTGAGTAGTTTGGACAAATAATAAGTGCAGGTTCCTTGGAAGTCAAAGGCTTTACCATCAAATGTGCGGTAATGTGGATCCCCTGAACCCTGACAGGTACTATAGGATGTTGGATAACAATCTCTCACTCCATTCCGAGTTTCACACACTTGGGATTTCTTACATTTTGTCGCTGTACAATCAACTTTTCCAGTTTGAGAGTTGCACACACATTTCTCAGTGCATTTTTGGTCCCCCCAAAATGTCTGCTCTGCTAGATAATATCGGCCGTTGTATGAGCAGCCACACTTTTTCAAAGGTATGCATTCATCTCCACTGCGGACAAAACCTGCGTTGCATTGGCAGCCCTCCACACATGGCAGCGTGCACTTACTGGGGGCATCTCGATCGGCACAAGAGGCAGCACAGGCTGTGCCACAGGCGTCATAATGCATGTTGACTGGACAATCCAGTGCTGGGAGGAGAAGAGGAAAAGAAAAATATAAATATTATGATTACATAGCACATCAAGTTTCTGTCAAAATGCTTACTCTACTAACAAAACCAAAATTTACAAACAGCACCATGTAAATTTTCAGTTCACATCATGAATCCAAATATTAAATGAATTAAAATATATATGCATATACACACTTACGGCAGTTTGAAAGTGCCCTCCACTTTCCAGGAATCTTGATTCCAGCTGACATGCAAGCATCGACGTAGCTTTGAATATTGTTGCAGAGGAAGCTTCTCATACCATTATTAATGCAGACATCATAGACGCAGTTATCTACATACATCTGGGGATCCACAGTGTTGTGACAAATAGCAAATGGCCCATCCGTTTTAGCCATGACACCACAGCTTGTGTCTTTTTTGTACTCCTCTTGAAGACTTAAAGAGCAACTTGGGCATTGTCCGTTACAGTCATCATTGCAAAACAAATCATTATCTGGAAATTTCCAGGTCTTAGCAATGCAATAACACTGGAGAGCACTTGGCCTTTGGGATCAATAAATTCATCTCTTCGGTCACCATTATAGTTTCCACAAAGACCACCTACAGTCTGGAAATAGCTACTTGGAGCTGTAATGTACAACATCATATTCCAGTCATATTTCACCTCCAAGCCAAAATCTGTCGATATAATGACATTCCATCCCCTCTGATCCACTTTTATTTTGCCACCATCTATAGTTAAAGGCAGGTATGTGTTTTCACCATCAAACTAAAATGAGAAGCACCAAAGTGAGATTTAGTTATTGTTCAGAGTGGTTATAATTACATTAAGAAACTATAAGTTGTAAATTGCTTTTTATTTTACCTCTACTACTCCTCTTTCGCTGCCAACCACCACTTTATGATTGTACACAAGGACAGAAACCGTCCTTACATATGCCACCCTTTTGCTTCCCCGGTGATTATTCTTTGCCAAGACGGTAAAAGGTGTGAGGCCTTTTTGAGGCTTTGTATTGTTTACCATGATGTAGGTACAAGTACCCTGAAAGTCATACAGTTTCCCATCAAAAGTTTTGTAATGTGGATCGCCAACTGCCTGGCATGTGGCAGTGGAAGTGGGGACGCAGACACCCTTTCTGCACTCCTCCTGCTGACGGCACTTAACAGTCTCACAGGGGTCTAGTGGATGCGGCGGCATTGTCGTAAAAGCTTTGGGAACAAATTAATTGTTTGTTTGTTTTTTCCACAGATTTTAGTCAGTTACAAGTCATTATTAAGTCATATATTATTATTCAGACATGATTTCTTACCTGTGTTACATACTCCAGTTGTAGCATAACCGTGCCTTAATTTTCCACCAAAAACATAAGCAGCCATCAGCGAATCCCCAGATACGGTGATGGGACCTTTCTGTGTACCAAGTGACTTGGTAGCCCATACAAACTTCTCATTAGCAGGGAATTTTTTCCACTTCAATGAACCGCTAATAGTGGAGGCTGATGCTGCTTCAGCAACAACAACAAGTGTGTTATCGTAGCCATCTTGAGCGTGAATGGTCCACGATTTTGACATCTCAGAGGTGGGTATGACATTGGTTAGAAATTCATCATTGGGATAATTGCTACTGAAATACATTACCATTACGTTTTTGGTACTTTGAATTATATTAGCATTTCTGCTCACATCAACCGCTAAAACATCTCCAGCATTTAGTTTTTTTTTTATTTTGATACCAACTATGCCTATGCATTATTGATACAATAGTGTTGTCCTCTGGAGCAACCACATAGGCCGTGTCCTTGCTGAAGGACTGATGCATTGCAGGGATCAGGTATTCGTTGGAGAGCGACTCCACTGGCACCAGCTGCACAAAGACATGCTCACAGGTGCCTACGATCATGGAGCACTCGTGTCCTGCCAGGACAGCCACCGGAGACGTGGATGTAATTTGTGTTCCAGTCAAAGTTTCAAGACTGCGAAGTTGATAAACTTCGTAGGGAGCCAAATTAATGGTTTTGGTCTTTCCAAAAATGCTGTTCCAAAGATTCTTTGAATTGTAGGCAATCTCGATTGTGTTCATATAATTGCCGTTGATTATGGCTACCAGCTTTTTATACGGATTCGGACCCGTGTTTGGAGTAAAAACTATGTAACGGTTGCCAAGTTGATTTATCGGGAAGATCACACTGCTGTCTCCAGTGAATTCCTTTAAGTTGGATGAAACGACTGAGATATCGGCAGTGGAAGAGATGTACACGGTTTTGCGGAAGGGTCCGTCACCGTCAAGCTCAGTGTTTTGTGGGAGGACAATCCATTTGGTCTCACCTCGTCCGATGTCCACTTTTTCAGAGTAACTCAGTGCCTTTATCTCAATTTTCACAGTGGCGGGGGAATTGTGTGCTGTTATGGAGAGAGTCAGACTGGCTTTTCCATATTGGTAATTTGTCATGAAAGCAGTGATGAATTCACGGCCTATTGGACATCCGCTGACTGCTGCAGTAAAACAGAGACACAAACAATTAAACGAGATTAATCACATCCAAGATAAACGTTTATGTTTACATAATATATGTGCGTGTACTGTGTATATTTATTGTGTATATATAAATACATACACATACAGTATATATTTAGAAAACATTTACATGTATTTACATGTGTATATTTATATTAATATAATTTATATTATATTAAAATATAAAATATAAACAACATTTTTCTTAAATATATACACGCTTGCGTGTGTGTATTAATATATACATAATAAATATACACAGTACACACACACACATATATATTATGTAAACATAAACTTTTATTTTGATGTTATTAATCGCTTGACAGCACTAATATATATATATATATATATATATATATATATAAAACACACATATATATATACAGTGGCCGAGAGAGCTCAACGCGCTGCAACTTCAGAAAACACATGCAAATTAAGGAAACAACTTCCTCAATTTGACAACACACACGCTGCAAATGCTCACAACACAACCAAAAAAAGAAACGCGCTGCAAATAGAAAAAAACACCTGCAAATTAAGAAAACACTTTCGTCAATTTGACAACGCACACGCTGCAAATGCTCACAACACAATCCAAATGAGAAATGCGCTGCAAATAAAATGTAGTTGTGAGTAAGTGTTGTGAGTATTTGTAGTGTTCTTTATTTGTTTGTGTTGTGGAGTATTTGTAGCGTGTTTCTTTATTTGTTTGTGTTGTGAGCATTTGTAGCGTGTTTCTTTATTGTGTGTGTGAGCTGCATTTGCATGTTTCTGTTTGTATTTGCATTTGTTGTTTCTTGTGTTGAGCATTTGTAGCGTGTTTCTTTATTTGTTTGTGTTGTGAGCATTGTAGCGTGCATGTTGTGAAGCGTGTTTCTTTAGTGTTGTGAGCATTTGTAGCGTGTTTCTTTATTTGTTTGTGTTGTGAGCATTTGTAGCGTGTTTCTTTATTTGTTTGTGTTGTGAGCATTTGTACGTGTTTCTTAATGAACTTGTAGCATATGTTTCTTTATTTGTTGTGTTGTGAGCAATTTGTAGCGTGTTTCTTTATTTGTTTGTGTTGTGAGCATTTGTATGTTTCTATTTGTTTGGTTGTGAGCATTGTAGCGTGTTTCTTTATTTGTTTGTGTTGTGAGCATTTGTAGCGTGTTTCTTTATTTGTTTGTGTTGTGAGCATTTGTAGCGTGTTTCTTTATTTGTTTGTGTTGTGAGCATTTGTAGCGTGTTTCTTTATTTGTTTGTGTTGTGAGCATTTGTAGCTACATTCTTCTTTATTTGTGTTGTGCATTTGTAGCAAGTCATTGTGAGCATTTGCCATCTGCTGTCAAAATGATGAAAATGTTTTCTTGATTTGCTGGTAATTTTTCTATTTGCATGTGTTTTTGAAGTTGTAGCGCGTTGAGCTCTCTCGGCCACCGTATATATATACGTATATATATATATATATATATATATATATATATACAAGCAAACATTATTAGTAATAGTATAGCATTACCAAAGAAAAGAATAGAAAATGACGTTACACTACCAGTTTTTGAACAGTAAGATTTTACATTTCTCTAGAATTTTCTTCTGTTCACCAAGCCTGGATTTATTTGATCCAAAAAATACAGCAAAAGCAGTAACACTGTGAAATATTTTTACTATTTAAAATAACTATGTTTTGTTTGAATACGTTTTAAAATGAAATTTATTCCTGTGATCAAAGCTACATTTTCAGCCTCATTACTCCAGTGTCACATAATCCATCAGAAATCATGCCAATTTGCTGTTCAAGAAAGATTATATTATTATTACTACTACTACTATTATTATTATTATTATCAATGTTTAAAATAGTTGCATACTTTTTATTTCAGGATTCTTTGATGAATAGAAAGATCCAAAGATCAGCATTTATCTGACATAAAAAAGCTTTAAATTGATCAAAAGTGGCGATAAAGACATTTATAATGTTACTAAAGATTTCTAATTCAGATAAATTATTTTCTTCTGAACTTTCTATTAATCAAAGAAACCTGAAACCTACTAATATATGCTGTTTTCAACATATGTATTTTTATTTTATTTTTGAGCAGCAAATCAGAATAATATAATTATTTCTGAAGGATCATATGACTGGAGTAATGATGACAAAAATTCAGCTTTGAAATCACAGGAATAAATTACACTTTAAAATATACAGTATTCAAATAGAAAACAGATCATTTAAATAGTAAAAAATATTTAATTTTGTTTTTGCTGTACTTTGGATCAAATAAATTCAGGCTCGGTGAGCAGAAGAGACTTCTTTAAAAAGCATTAAACACCTTATTGTTCAAAGACTTTTGACTAATGTAATTCTTATATTGTAATTATTAAGATTGTTGTAATCTTACCAGTTACTGTTAAAACGGCCAGACAGAAAAGAAAAGACTGTGACTCCATGGCTGTAAAAGAGGAACAATTAAGTCTTTTTAGTATTTAGTAAAATGTTAGTATTAACTCTTGCATGGATGAACATAATTCTCAAGAGCGATAAATAGTCTACTTACCTATAGAGGCCAGGTTTCTAGTGAGTTATATATTAAATAAAGGGAGGGCTTATATAGTATTGCTGTGATGAGGGAAAAAAAGTACATTCCGGAAACAGGAACTATTTTTAAGGTACATGCAAATATGAGTCAATTAAAGCTAATAAGTGTTCTGCATCACAGCTATTGCAAACACGAAACTGACGACAGAAGGACAGAAATAATGTTATCACACACAATATTTATAGTGTATAGAGCAAATATACTTAAAGGAGGGAAGGATTCAGATGGTTTGAAGTGTGTATATTTGGATCTAAATGAACACACCACTGTGTACATTTCCTCCCTCTACAACCAAACAACTCAATTATGTGTTCACTAAATACATTAAAGATTCACGAAACAAATGAGCCGTCACTGGGATGCTACAACAGTCCTTTAGTGGTGGCGGCTTCAGACAAAGATTTCCCGCCAGTCACGCGCTTAACTGAGTGTTCACATTAATCAATTTGGGTGATTATGCTTTAAATGCATTTCATGTTTATTTGTGTATATGCATCTGATGTGCAATGTGAGTTTAGCCTTTAACGTCTACAATCTTTGTCAGCAACCTTGCGTGACACATTGTTCACACAGAAACAAGGCAGATGACTTCGGGTAAATTATGTTTGAGCAGCTTTCCTGTTTAAATTTAGTGTACGAGCAACGTGACAGTACAAACAGAAACTGATGTGTTTTAAGTACTTTGTTTGCCTGACATGTTTGCCTAGAAAGTGTCGGTTGACTTTTTCCAGTCTGAAATTAGGTAATCCTCCACTTGAAGAGATCAGACTTCTCAGAACGGCTTCTGTTATTTCCCTAATCTAATTCAAACCTGAGCCTTCGGGATAGTTAATGAGTTCATGTCACCTGTCACTTGAAGATTGATATCACAAGATATTCGGTTGCACTCTTTTTTATGTCTGGGACAAACAATTTAATAACTTATGATGCAAAGAAAAAAGTTCCTTAAAGACATTTTGGAGGGCTGCGTCACAAAGCCGTATCTCTGACGAAGCTGGGTCTTCCAGCTAGTCAACGACCCTAAACACTGCAGAAACATGTTAGTTAACTGGTAGACCCGGGACTGTTCTAACGGCTGTGTTTGTGTGCCTCTAAATTTTACAAGTTTATTATAATACTGCGCTCCCCTAAAGGGTTTAAAGTCAATGTTAAGTACAGAAGAATGATATTTTTACAACATAACCCAGTGTATACACATAACCTAACAGAATTAATCAAATGTGCTTATTTTCCAATATACTACTTCTTCAGCAGTGCCATTTTATTTAAAACAATTAAATTCAAACAGGAATAGATATGTACAGCATATAAATTCAATGGGAAAAATATTAAAAGATTAGAATTAAAACAGATGAATTACTATAAAAACACTTGATATGAGACGAGGTAGTATTTCTGTTAAGGTGTTGATGTGCAGATGTTAAATTGAAGAGAATCGGATGAATCAGTTCTGTAACAACTTCATTTAACATTCATTAAATGATTGCAAAAACAAAACAAAAAAGTGTTACTTTTGTTTCACCTGTTTTGTCCTGTAAGTCCCGCAGTAGCTCATTTCTAATTGGTGAAACTCTCTAGTCTCTCCTACACTGAAAGCAGTGGAAATCACTTAGATGTACTGCTCCTTGAAAGATGAAAATGAGATTCTTCAGAATGATAGTTCTTCACGACTATTACAATGCTGGAGAGATTGTGGGGAGGTTGGGGACAATGTTCATATATTTTGGGAATGTCCTAAAATTCAAATATAATAGCAGGGGGCTAAAAGGGATATTAGTAAAGTTTTAGGATGGATATACCAATACACCGTCTCTCTGCTTGATGGTTTCCACCGGATCAGTTAAGTAAACCCCACCTATTTGTATTACAAATATTACTGGCAGCTGGGAAGAATCACTGTGAATCGGATGAAGATGCACAAACCTACTCTGACAAATGGACACAGAGACTGAATCCGATATATATATATATATCAATTCAAGATTATTTGTATAGCGCTTTTTACGATACAATCGTTGCAAAGCAACTTCACAGGAAATTACGTTTTTAAAATAGATTTATATTGTAGAAACTCAATATAATTAACTTATGGCAAAATTTGGTTAAGTCAGTATAATCGCTGATGGTTGGCTTCCTCTGAGGTCCTCCGAGGGGTTGTCATCGTCTCTTCTCAGGTGTTCGGTCATCTCAGATCGTTTAAGGGTTGGATCCAGACTGAAGCTTGTGTAATTCCTAGCTACCACTGGATGTTAATCCCGTGGCAGAAACATAGAATCAATAAAGACAATTAGCGTAGCAGTTGTTCCATCCAGGAATAACCCTGGATTAAATTATCAGTATAACCCAAGCTAAAGCATAATAAAGTGCATTTGTTCAGAAAGACTAGCAGTACAAGATTGTGAGATGCATTATATGAATGCTTGGCTAAAGAGATGTGTCTTTAATCTAGATTTAAATAAAGAGAGTGTGTCTGAACCCTGGATGTTATCAGGAAGGCTATTCCAGAGTTTGGGAGCCAAGTATGAAAATGCTCTACCTCCTTTAGTGGACTTTGCTATTCTAGGTACTACCAAGAGTCCAGAGTTTTGCGACCTTAGGGAGCGGGTTGGATTGTAGCGTGATAGAAGATTAGTTAGGTACGCAGGAGCTAAATCATTTAGGGTCTTATAGGCAAGTAATAATATTTTGTAACTGATACGGAACTTAATAGGTAACCAGTGCAGAGACTGTAAAATTGGAGTAATATGATCATATTTTCTTGACCGGGTAAGGACTCTAGCCGCAGCATTTTGTACTATCTGTAGCTTGTTTATTGAAGATGCAGGACAACCACCTAGCAGTACATTACAATAGTCCAGTCTAAAGGTCATGAATGCATGAACTAACTTTTCTGCATCAGAAACGCTTAACATGTTCCGTAGCTTGGCAATGTTTCTAAGATGGAAGAATGCTGTTTTTGTAACATTGGAAATATGATTTTCAAAAGATAGGTTGCTGTCTAATATAACACCCAGATTTTTGACTGTAGAGGAAGTAACAGTACATCCATCTAGTTGCAAATTGTGATCCAAGATATTCTGTGTACTGTTTTTAGGTCCAATAAGTAATATATCTGTCTTATCAGAATTTAATAGGAGAAAATTATTGGTCATCCAATCTTTTACATTTTTAACACACTCCGTTAGCTTAGATAATTTAGAAGTTTCATCTGGTCTTGTTGAGATATATAGTTGAGTCTCATCAGCATAACAATGGAAACTAATCCCGTATTTTCTAATAATATTACCAAGGGGCAACATGTATAATGAAAATAGAAGAGGACCTAGGACAGATCCTTGTGGTACTCCATACTTTACTGGTGATAATTGAGATGCCTCCCCGTTTAAATAAACAAAGTGGTAGCGATCAGACAGGTAGGATCTAAACCATCTTAGAGCCTGCCCTTGAATACCTGTATAGTTTTGTAATCGATCTATAAATATGTCATGATCTATAGTGTCGAACGCAGCACTAAGATAAAGTAAAACTAGCAATGAGATGCAGCCTTTGTCTGACGCAAGTAGTAAGTCATTTGTAATTTTAACAAGTGCAGTTTCTGTGCTATGACGGGGCCTAAAACCTGACTGAAATTCTTCATATCATTTTTTAGCAAAAAGGAGCACAATTGAGCATACACTACTTTTTCTAATATTTTTGACATAAACGGAAGATTTGAAATGGGCCTGTAATTTGCCAGTTCACAAGGATCTAATTTTGGTTTCTTAATAAGAGGCTTAATAACCGCCAGCTTAAATGGTTTTGGGACGTGACCTAAAGATAACGATGAGTTAATAATAAGGTAATGAGTACATAAGGCAGATTTAAAAGATTAAAAGCTATTATTTAGTTGCAGATCCCTTGCGCACAATCACAGCAGTGAGTCTGTGACCCATAGACCTCACCAGACTCTTGGTCTCATCCTTTGAAATACTTTTCCCAGCCTTGAATGCAGCCGATTCCAATTGTTGCTTGTTTTGGGGTGTTTCTGCCTTGACTCTCCTCTTCAGCTGGTGAAATTCATGTTCAATCAGATTTAAATCTGGAGATTGACTTGGGCAATCTAAGACTTTCCATTTCTTTGCCCTTATAAATTCCTTGACTGAACTGGCAGGGTGTTCTGGGTCATTGTCCTGATGCAATATGAAGCACTTCCCAAAGAATCTGGTGAATTTTTTTTAATATTGGTAGGCAAGATGGTTTTGTACCCTTCCAAATTAATTCTGCTACTGTCATCATACATTAAGTTATCAGTAAAGTTGAGAGGGCCTGTTTCAGAGACAGCCATGCATGCCTATGCCATGACACCACCTCCACGCATGCCCATGCCATGACACCACCTCCACGCATGCCCATGCCATGACACCACCTCCACCATGCTTTACAGATGAGGCTGTATGCTTGGGATCATTTGCAGTTACCTTTTTTCTCCACATTTTTGCTTTCCCATCACTTAGAAAAAGGTTCATCTTTGTCTCATTGGTCCATAAACACAGTTCCAAAACAATTCTGGCTCACCTTTGTGGTTTTTTGCAAACTCTTATCTTGCCTTTCTATTTTTGGTGCTGGTCAGAGGTTTGAATCTTGCTGTGTAGCATCTGTAATTCTGTGTCAACGTCTCCTGAGGACAGTAGATTGTCAGAACATCACCCCAGCTTTCTGGAAGTTGTTAGTGATTTTACAGGCACATCTTTTAGGGTTCATTTTCACAGCTTTTATGATTTGTCTGTCATCAACTACTGTTGTTTTCTCAGCCGATCAGGTAGTTGTTGGTTGCTGCCGTCGCTGGTGGTTTCCAAACTCTTGATTTCTCCATGCCCTTTGTTTTTGCTATAGCATAACGCATAATGCAGAAGTAATGGATATAACTGATACAACACATTCCCTGCTTTTAATATCTGAAGAATGAATGCAACCGGACACAGTTGATCACTTAGAAGATCACCCAATAATAAAATGTGACATTTTGTAGTTTTGTCTCATATTCATATTTTAATCATATTTGTAAATGTCTTGACTCTACAGCCAACAGAGCAATGTTGTCTTTACTGTTCCAATACTTTTGGAGGGCACTGTATATATAAGAAAATGAATGTGGATTTACAGTTGAAATCAGACATTTTCAACAAAACTGGGCACTAATCGAAAAGTATTCGCCTGCCTGAAATGTTGTCAGGGGCTTTTTGTAGTTATGTATTTGTATTTATTTTCTTCTCTTTTTCTTTTTTATTACTTAAGCTGTCTCCGTTTTTTTTTTTTTTTTGCATTTTTGTGTGGTTATGTATTTATACTTTTTTATGTAGTTGTTTTAAGTAAATGCCATGTGTAAATTGTTATGTTTATAAAAATAAATAAAAAACTATCTTTATTCTAAGAATAAAGATAATAACTTTCTTAAGAATGGTTTCGGGGGAGGGTGTAAAGGGAATACAAAATATTATTAATGTTTTTCTTAAGTACGAAAACAGCAGTTGAGGAAATTGTATTCTTGAGCACTTAGTTCTGGTTAGTTCTATGAGTAGGAAGTAGCGCAGAATCAGTGCATTTGCTCTAACTTTGAAGAGATTATGAAGCTATTGACATTTATGACTAGGTTGTGACTAGATCACAGTGTCATGTTTTGTAGAAAGGAATCAGAAAGACATTGGCGCCATCTGGTGGGAAGGTAAAAGTCGTTGGAGATCAAATAGTTGTATCTATAGTTGTAGTGGAATGTACTGTACCATGTAATCTATCTAATCTACACACTCGTGTGTGTGTGTGTGTGTGTGTGTGTGTGTGTGTGTGTGTGTGTGTGTGTTGGTGTGTGTGTGTGTGTGTGTGTGTGTGTTGTGTGTGTGTGTGTGTGTGTGTGTGTGTGTGTGTGTTGTGTGTGTGTGTGTGTGGTTGTGTGTGTGTGTGTTGTTTGTGTGTTGGTGTTGTGTGTGTGTGTGTGTGTGTGTGTTGGTGTGTTGTTGTGTGCGTTTGTATCGTGTTGGTGTGTGTGTGTGTTGTGTGTGTGTGTGGGGGGGGGGGGTGGGTGTGGTGTGTGTGTGTGTGTGTGTGTGTGTGTGTGTGTGTGTGTGTGTGTGTGTGTGAGTGTGTGATTTAAAAGCTGGGTCTGATTTTGGCCATATCAAACCATGACTTAGTATCAGAATAGTGTGTGTAACAGTGTACCTAAATAAGGCAGCTAATGTTTTACTAGTCATGTCAAAATCAAATATCTGGAGACTGTGCTTTACAAAAAAACATGCTATCTGTAAATAATTTTAGACCTGCTTATTTTTTCTGGGGAACCTGTTTGAGCCGGGTATTTATGAGGTTTCGAGTAAAGCAGGCAAAGCTATATCTTAAGCCTCTTGGCACGTCTTACAGATGTGTAAAGTGTGAACCATCACAACACACCTGCATAACCACATTTCTGTCAACAATTCACCACACAACCTCAGAACCGAATGACAGAGGATACGTTATTCCCATGTCCAGTGTTGCTTTACTTGACTTGAGTCTTGACAGACTTGAGCAAACATTTATAGATTTATCTTTTTATTTGACATCCAGAAACTTTTTTTTAAGAGTTATTAAGTATCTCACTTAAAGATACTTAAAGTCTTGTGACATCCACTAAAATGAATTCAGTGTTGCACAATGTTTTCAACTTCCCATGATAGCCACCAGACATCAAAAACACCACAATTCTGAGCAAACTTCTACAGGATGATGTGTTCTAAATAAAAAAACTGCTGAGTTAAATACTGCCTGTTCCAAATTAAGCTCAAAGTCAGCACTTAATGAGCAGAGAGCTCCAGCGTGACTGACAATACTGGAGGCATGTTCAATTCAATCATGAACAATTGTTCTTTCAAGTAAGGTCTACTGTAAATCTAGTGCACTCGCACAATAGACATACTTGTAATGTACACAACATTGAGCTTAATCTCGTTCTTACAACAAAACAGACAAAATATTTTTTTATGTTTTTGCTTTCTGTTATGTTAATTAATTTGAAGAAACGGTGATCAACCTTTTATAGACTGTTTTTAATCTAAAAATTTTCTTGAGAGTAATTACACAAAAGAAGAATCAGCGGTGAGAAAATATTTTCACACTTTGTGACAAAACAGAAGCTGTAGCTTATTTGTGAAGAAGCTCGTGGATTTGGGAATTTCCACTCTGGTTTCCTGTAAGCATCTTGGCCTTAAGTATCTTTATACTCTACTCAAATCTGTAACATTCTTTACCAGACGAGACAGTTTATCCTGCCTTACCGTTGCATGTGTGGCCCTGTCACTTTGTCTGCAACGTTTCAGTGGTTTAGGTGATAAAGTAGCAGAGTTCAGTTTCACACCCTTCATCCACAGTAGGTGCAACACACAGCCTCATGCAGCTGAGATAAGAGTGTGACTTTCAAAAAATATATAAGAGCCAAAACATATGATGGACAAACAGACTCTTTACACAATTAGTGGAATACACTTTTTTCCTCAAGAGAAAAGGATATGAATTAGTTTGCTTTGGGTTCCCTGGTGCATTAGAAAGGGTTCAAATGATGTTACTTCTTGTAACAATATCAAACATCATATACTTCTTGTCAAATCAAATCAAACAATACAAGATGGGAGTTCATAAAAACATGTTCTTTTTCTTGAGTGTTTTAATTTGGATGTTTCGCTGCTCACTTGCTCATCTTCTCTCTCTTTGCTTGACAGTAGCGTAAAGGACCGTCTCTGGGCTGACAAATTCTGATGCAGAGCTATTTATAGGGTTATTATTCAGAAGAACTGATGAGGAAGTAGATAAAAAAATATTGTGAGAAAAATGTCTCACAAAAGAGAGAGAGACTGTTTGATGTACAGTGCATGCAACACATTTCAAATTTCTGTAATACAACATAACTGACATAATTACCTTCACTGTCATGGCAGTTGTGTGGTTTAACAATAACTGATGCATAGGTTATTTCATCATTTATTTGTCCTGAAAGAACAAAGAAAACAATAACGCAAGTTACTTATATATATATTATATATATATATTAATTGATGTAGTAGTTAAAGCACTTCTCAAGATTACTCCACAAAATATCCAGACTCTTTCTAGACCGCAGCAGGCATTAGTTTATATAACAATATACAGTACTGAGAAATAAGATTTACCTTCACTGTCATGGACATTGCGTGATTTAACAACAACTGATGCATAGGTTATTTCATCAGTTTTTTCTCCTAAAAGAACAAAGAAAACAATAACACTAGTTGCAACTATATATATATATATATGTGTGTATATATGTGTATATATATATATATATATATGTGTGTATATATATGTGTATGCATATATATATATATATATATATATAATATATATATATAATTATTGTAGTGATGAAAGCATTTCTCAAGGTTACTCCATCACAAAATATCAGAAGACACAGCAGGCATTAGTTTATATAATAATATACAGTGTATGCTGAGAAATAAGATTTACCATCCACATCATGGCAATTGTGTGATTGACTGTGGTTGACTGCTGCATCGACTGTTTGTCCTTGGAATAGAGAAGATTCTTATTTTTTTAATAAATTAAAATACAGTAACATCACCAAAACTATATGGAGACTTAAGGCACTCTTAAATTTAAAGGGTTAGTTCAGCCAAAAATGAAAATTCTGTTATTAATTACTTATCATGATGTTCCAAAACCCCTGAAACCTTCATTCGAAAGACAAGAAATTGTTGAATAAAGTCGTTATTTTTGTTCTCTTTGTGCCCAAAATGTTTTCTCGTATAGCATCATAAAATTAATGTTGAACCATTGATGTCACATGGACTATTTTAATGATGTCTTTACTAGTGGGGCCTAACAGTTAGAGAGTCGAACCCGAAGGTTACGGGTTCGAGTCTCGTGTTCAGCAGGAATTGTAGGTGGGGGGAGTGAATGTCCAGCACTCTCTCCACCTTCAATACCACGACTGAGGTGCCCTTGAGCAAGGCACAGAACCCCCAACTGCTCCCCGGGTGCCGCAGCATTGACCTACCAGCTCCGGTGTGTGTGTGTTCACTACTGTGTGTGTGCACTTGGATGGGTTAAATGCAGAGCAAAAATTCCTAGTACACCATACTTGGCCACACGTCCTGTCCTGTCCTTTCCTTTTCTTATATTATCTGGACCTTGAATGTGGTAGTTGCTTTGCTTTTTATAGGCGGTCGGAAAGCTCCCAGATTTCATCAAGAATATCCTAATTTGTGTTCCGAAGATGAACAAAGGTCTTACGGGTTTGGAATGACATAAGGGTGAGTAATTAATTACATAATTTTCAATTTTGGGTGAATTAACCCTTTAAAGTTAAGGGCATAAAGTTCTCCTCAGTTTCACACAGGTGTCAGTTGTCAAGATAATTCTGGTCAGATTCTAAAGGTTACATTGATGAATCTGCAGTTTAGCAGTGGAATAAATATATATATTTTTTTTTGTTGTTGAAAGAACAGCTCAAAGGTTTCATTTATATTTGTTATGTCTTCATTTTTTTCTTCTAATGTGCTATCTTTTAAAACGCCACTTGTTTTAACAGGCTTCTCAAGTAACCATTCCAGAGAGACTTGATCATTGGTCATAGCCTACTTATACTTACTTTCACCAGTATTTATAACTAGCTTAGCATATTTTTATTTATTTACATTTATACTGTTTGCTTTAACACTATAGCAGAGTTATCAGACTCACGTCTTGTCCATGTGTAGTAAACACACACAGTGATCAGACAGAGAAGCAGAAATCCTCCTCCTCCTCCTGCGACTATGAGCTGCCAGTTATTGAGCAGAGAAAACTCAACAGCAGCCCGACCTGATCAAGATCATAATGATTGAGATATAAACCATCATACATTCATCCACTTACACGCTGACAGCCCATTAATGTCCTTGTAAAGAGATATAATTCAAATACTCACTGATTTCTATCTCTTGATAGCCCAGAGAACAGTTGAAGTCTCTGAAGAGTTCACAGCGGTAGAGACCCAGATCAGACAGCTGCACATCTTTAATCAGCATGGAGAAGTTTCCGGAGGCAGCAGCATCACGGAATACCTTCATTCTATTGCGTCTGCTATTCCAGAAGCTTTCATGAGCATTTACTCTGATCTCTACAATGCTGTCAATGGTTTCATTAATCTGAGTCCACACAGCACTTGAAGTCAGGGTCAGGTTTGTTCCAGTGAGAGCTTGTTCAAAAAGGCACGGCAGCAGGATTTCAGACTGCAGTTCTGTGGTTAACTTTATTCTTCTAATGAGCTTCCCTACGGAACACACACCATGCCCTGTGTGAAAGATTGGACAAAGACAAGAGCTTGAAAATGTATAAAGAAAAAAATCTAATAAGAAGGTCAATAAAAGCAATATAGGAGTACAGATAATAAATATAAGAAAGTGTATATATTCTCTATTTGTGACCCTGGACCACAAAAGCAGTCTTAAGTCGCTGGGGTATATTTGTAGCAATAGCCAAAAATACATTGTATGGGTTAAAATTATCTATTTTTCTTTTATGCCAAACATCTTTAGGATATTAAGTAAAGATCATGTTCCATGAAGATATTTTGTACATTGTCTACTGTAAATATATCAAAACTTAATTTTTGATTAGTAATATGCATTGCTAAGAACTTCATTTGGACAACTTTAAAAGTAATTTTCTCAATATTTAGATTTTTTTTGAACCCTCAGAATCTAGATTTTCAAATAGTTGCATCTCAGCCAAATACTGTACGATCCTAACAAACCATACATCAATGAAAGCTTATTTATTCAGCTCGGATTATGTATAAATCTCAATTTCAAAATTGACACTTAAGACTGGTTTTGTGGTCCAGGGTCACATATATTCTCATTAAAGCATTCAGAGAATTTACTGACCTCTGCCATATACTGCGCAGCACAATATCCAGACAGCAGAGGAATACAGTCCAAACAGCTTCATGTCTCATCTGATCACTGAAGCTGCAGAAGAAGAGAACAGCAACACTCAGTTCAAAAGCAGGAGGTGAGAATTTGCTGCGCATGTCACTTCCTCAAAAAGCTGAAAAAAGTAGGCTACTTGGTAAAACCACATTGATGATTCTCATTTAACAAACGGTTTATGGAAAACAAGTTTCTTGTTTCTTATTTTTTTAACTTTAAATAATTTAAAACAAAGCAAACAACACAAATTCTGAGGTATAATGCTGTACAAGATGTTTATACATATTACCATGGTGTGTGTTCAGACAAGTTCCATTTTTTCGTTTTCAATATTAATTTAATAAAACCACCTCATAGCAGCAGTCAAACACTGATGTTGATCTGCTCCAGAAACTGGATCTCTTGCCATTATGACTGTTCTCCAGGAGAAAGTAAAGCTGTCTGTCTGTCTGTGTGCTGAAGCAGAAGCACAGCTGGCTCACGCAGCAAGACAACGGTCTAAAACATGTTAACATGCAGTTTCAGGCCTCAGAACGCTTTGAAAACGAGACAATTCATGTTTTAGAAGCCACATTTAAACTCCACTGAAACACTGTGGCAAACCTAAAACGTGCAATTAAAGCTCAAAAACCTACACGGCACTGAGTTGGAGTGAGCCACGGCAGAGTAAATCGCATAAATACCTACAGGAAGTGTTTGTTTGCAGTTATTGCTGCTAATTACGTCGTAACCAGTTCCTGAGCAACCTAAAGGAAGCAACCACACTGGAGCACTGGGTCTTACAGAAAAACATCAAAGATGCATCCCATTGTATTTATTCATGCATCAGTTTCATGCATCCATAGGTTTTTCTTGGGAAGAAAATACATAAAATCAGTCACGGAACAAAACCAAAACCATAAAAAAAAAGTTACTCAAAGTAAACATTAACTAAAATAAACATAAAATACAAACTGATTCAAAATACGAGTAAAAAATATAACAGTATATCAATGACACTGAAATAACACTAACTATAACATTGTTTTCTATATATATATAACTTTGGTTCAGTTGGTTACATTTGTAGCTTTATATACGTAACAAAAATTAATTAAAAAGAAAATGTGTTTACTACTTGCATGAAACCAAGCACTTAGAGAAAGTGTCAGATTTATTTTGAGCATTCTTTTCTGCACCTTTGTTGCATTTGACTAGTTTGTGAAAATCCCTCTGAGACGCATGACACCATCTGTTATCACCACAAACAGCCTTCTGTCTGTCTCCTCCGCCACAGAAGCAATTTACTGACAACCACCATAAAATCACCATTTTAGACCTAGTTCACACTGCTAGATGCTGAACACGGATTAAGTAATCAGAAGTTATCAAACTTGTTGTCTTTGTCCGATACAATTCTTTTATCTCATCATGATGAGCATCACGGAACAATTTATATATATATAAAAAATAAAGCATTTTACATCTGCAAACAAAAATGTATTCTCAGTATTCTTTACTATTCACCCAAATGATGAAAATATACAACAAAATTTGTAACAAAAAAATAAAAGAACAGTAAAATTAAAGCCAAGTAGCTTTCTGTCTGTCTATTCCAAACTTGTTTCCCTATATTTGTAATACTGAAATACACACCGTCTGGTTTGTTGAGAAAGACGGGTGAGAATGAGAGACTTAAGTGGCCCATCTCAGAAAAAAAAGACTTCAAAGGGTAATTGGTTAAATATGATATAGAAATGAGCAGTGCCTCACAGCAAACGGACACTTCAATTCATCTACTCGTGTTACTCGTGTCAACCTTGAACCTTCCTCCAGAAAGTTTACTGTCAGATGAGTGGAGCATGGCAGCATCACCTCAGGTTGCATATTACAGCTTTGATGGTTAAGGTGATGCTACTCACTCACACTACACTTTGCAAAGCATTACAGCACCTGTGAGCTGTGTTCGGACCATGTGAACTCAAAAGTATTAAGTCTATCTTTTTGAGATCACGCAGACTGACTAATAAAAATAGTACGTCTCACAGACGTTTGATGCCAACTGGTCCCTCGGTGTCCACAGTGAAAGAGACCCTGATTATATTCTAATCTGAGTTTTAGTTTTAGTTTAGTATTAAGCATTTAGTTTACTTGACTATTAAATAAATGATCCATGTGAGCATTTAGTCTTTTTGCTTTTTTTTCCCTCAACGAGCAGAAAGAGAGATGCTGATAAATATTCTGAAGCTTCATGTATTCAGTTTGCAACATTTAATATGTATGACACACAAACTGCTGATATTGATATACCCTGGTTTTGCAGTTTCAATTCAATTATCAGTCAAATAAGAGAGGAAATTAGAAATGTGTTGTGAAATGTAGCCTGCCCACCCACACAGCCATAATATAAAGGAACGTCTCAAAGTGTCAGCTGATTTATATGTTATACAAACAATGCATTTTACACACAGTAATAAACAACAGGCTACTGTATCAATGTATTTAATTATGATGTAAATGCATCCTTGCTTTTATGGCAGTCTCTCATAAACAACTGTTGTGTAGATCATCGCATCAACTGCTGGACCTGAAAGATGACGTTAAGAGAAAATGTTAATGATATGAAGCTTTGTACAATAGGTTCTCCAGATTTAAACATCTCTGCATTCAAGAGCAGTTTTGCATAGAAAACTATTCCAGAGTGCCTTGAATTAAATCAGCCAGAATCATATCGTCATCACACATCAGGTCTTCTACTTGTTTTGTTTATAATGTCTTTACAACATGTAGCCTAACTTTCCCTTCATTTGTTTTGCTGTATTGTAGTAGCAAGTGTTGTATGAATTATCTTACATTGTTATGGTTTGTTGTATACAATTTATTCACCAGGTCTCATAGCAGTTATCAGACTGTTTGCTTTAACACTATAGCAGAGTTATCAGACTCACGTCTTGTCCATGTGTAGTAAACACACACAGTGATCAGACAGAGAAGCAGAAATCCTCCTCCTCCTCCTGCGACTATGAGCTGCCAGTTATTGAGCAGAGAAAACTCAACAGCAGCCCGACCTGATTGATCAAGATCATAATGATTGAGATAAAACCATCATAAATTCATCCACTTACACGCTGACAGCCCATTAATGTCCTTGTAAAGATATATAATTCAAATACTCACTGATTTCTATCTCTTGAAGCCCAGAGAACAGTTGAAGTCTCTGAGAGTTCACAGCGGTAGAGACCCAGATCAGACAGCTGCACATCTTTAATCAGCATGGAGAAGTTTCCGGAGGCAGCAGCATCACGGAATACCTTCATTCTATTGCGTCTGCTATTCCAGAAGCTTTCATGAGCATTTACTCTGATCTCTACAATGCTGTCAATGGTTTCATTAATCTGAGTCCACACAGCACTTGAAGTCAGGGTCAGGTTTGTTCCAGCGAGAGCTTGTTCAAAAAGGCACGGCAGCAGGATTTCAGACTCTAGTTCTGTGGTTAACTTTATTCTTCTAATGAGCTTCCCTACGGAACACACACCATGTGAAAGATTGGAAAAGGACAAGACTATGACACTTTGTACACTTTAAAGGGTACAATAAGATAAATGTACAGCTGATAAACAATTCAGAGAATTTACTGACCTCTGCCATATACTGCGCAGCACAATATCCAGACAGCAGAGAAATACAGTCCAAACATCTTCATGGTCTCATCTGATCACTGAAGCTGCAGTAGAAGTGTGCACTGCGGTGAGAAACTGACATTTCCGCACAAATTGAAATGTAAAGTGCTCACAAATGCAGAAGCAGCAACACCACGTAATAGTCTTCTCACATGATGGTGAATGTTTGAATTCTACTTCTGACAGTTTAACCAATGAGATTCTACTATTGGCATGTACCTATAAACAGCATAAGCAAAAACACTTGAGACCTCAGGCCAGTCCGATACTGTCCCATACAACAGCTATATTCATACACATTAGATTCTATCTTACTTTTTATCTACATTGAAAAAACAAATTCTACTTAAATGTGGCAATTTTTGTTTTTATCAACATGGAAATTATATTTCAATAAATTCAACTGCAATTATTTTGAAACTTACAAAAGTAACAGTGTTACATTCAAAGTATATTTTTATTCTTTTCTTGCATTCCCTGGGAATCAAACCCATCATTTTGGCATTGTTAGCACAGCGCACTACTGTTTAATGCTCACCTGAAGGACTCGCTCCAAGGGACACAGACAAGAAACTTACAAAAGACAGGGTACACAGACAGCACATAATGTGTCAAATTCTCTATTAAAATAAAGATCTTTCCAAATATCGGTGATGGAAACATTAAAGTTCCCACACAGATTAAATGAAAAAAACTCAGGCCACTAAACAGCCCATCAGCTATTTAGAGAATTGCATAGTGTTTTTTCTTGCATACTATGTTTAATCTTGTCATTTTACATTATTGACACACTATTTTCCTATTCTGATATTGTGCAGTTGCTTTGACACAATTTGTATGGTTAAAAGTGCTATATAAATAAAGGTGACTTGACTTAGATCAATCAAAAAAAGGATTTGCAAAACAGAAAAGATTTCTAATTCTTTAAAGTATGTTCATTTATGCACTCGATACTTGGGGCTCCTTTAGCACAAACTCCAGCATCAGTGTGGCATGGAAGCGATCGTCCTCCCAGATAGCACATGTACGTCTGAAAGATGTCTGTTAAAGATCTATTGATCTGGAAAGCATCTGCTATCTACAAACGTCTGGCAGACGTCTTTCAGATGTCAGTTTTACATACATTCTACATAATAAACATCTTAAAGACATCTAATAGACTGAGAAATCTAGACATCTAAAATATCCCATAGATTTCATATGGGGTTCTGGCCAGGCATGTTGTCTGGCCAATCAAGCACTCAAGTAATATCATGGTCAGCAGACCACTTGGAAGTGGTTTTGGCCCTGTGGGCAGGTCAAGTCAAATCACCTTTATTTATAAAGCTCTTTTAACAATATCACTAATGTAAAATGACAAGATTAAATGCCCATTTTTCAGTTAAAGGCATTTCATTATTGAATTCAGTGATGTCATTATCCAGCTCAGTTCAGTTTAAATAGTATCTTTGCAATCAAGTCTGTGATATCGCTGGAAATGAAGTGTCCCCAACTAAGCAAGCCAGAGGCGACAAAGGAAAGGAACCAAAACTCCATCGGTGACAGAACGGAGGAAAAAACCTTGTGAGAAATCAGGCTCAGTCGGGGGACAGTTCTCTGGCCAGAAGAACCAGCAGTTTGTTCCAACTGCAGCAAAGTCAAGAGTGTAAGGGCTCCACTGGTTTCATTGGTCTTTTCCCGATGGCTGTCTAGGTGTTAAAGTTCTGCTGAAAAAAGAAATCAGAAATCTCCATAAACCTTGTCACTCCTTGTGAAGCTCTCCCAAGTGTTTGAAGCGGCTTTGCTTGACAGTATTCTCAAGCTTGCAAACAGCACTCTGTGAACAGTCACCCCTTTCACTATAATTGCCTCTGTAACTTACCCTCTTTGTGAAGGGAGTCAATGATCGTCTTCTGGACCATTGCCAAGTCAGCAGTCTTCCCCATTATTGTGGTTTCAAAGAAGAGATACCCGCAATTTATACTGTAGGGATGGTTATTTAAGGAATCTCAAATGTAAATCTTCTAATATTTTGAGATGCTATAATTTTGACTTTCATAAGCTGTAAGCTCTAATCATCAAAATCAACACACAAAAAAACTTTGAAATGTTTTACTTTACATGTAATGAATCTAGAATACATGAAAGTTTCAGTTTTTGAAGTAAAAAAAGCAAAAACCAAAACTTTTTTGAGATGCACCTGTAGTCAGTTCTGTTCTGTCTAATGCAGAAGCAACCAGAAGAAGAAGTGATGCTGGGGAACTTTAGGGAGAAGTATACCCCAAAATGAAAAAAAAAGTCATTTATTCACCCTCATGTCATTCCAGAATCATCTTTTCTATACTATCGTGGATTCTTTGGTAGTTGATTGGAAAGAAACACAGTAGAGACAGGAAATACAGCGCTGTTCGCTTCAGAGAGGTGGAGCTCTGTTCTACTTTATTGATTGGTCTGCACATTTCTCATCCACTACCGAGACAGTGATACAAACACTGGATTTCAAAATCAAGGGACAAGTTATTTTTTTCAAGTCTTGATTCAGAACAGAGCAGAAAAAAGGAAAGTCACCCTTGCAAAGCTGGACTGTAAAATAGACTGACGTGACGAGCAATTTAAATTTTCTTTAAGATTCAAGTTTCACCATTTTTTTGTCAATGCCATTGTAAACACTTGACATCCCATTAAAACAGGATGAATATAACATTGATGCTGAAAAATATAATAAAATAAAAAGAATGGAAAAAAATCCAAACATGAGCTCAACATTTTTTAGACTTCTGAAGAAAATAACACCATCATATTAAAGGTGGTGTTTTTCGAACAAAGCAGAAGCATATGAAGTGGGGAAAAAGCAGGATCAAGAGATGCCTCCATTAGCTTTCATCACATTGAACTATTTCTGCAAGTTACTAAAACTGAGCTTATTCACTTTCAGACAGATATTCAGATCTCTGATCGAGTGCTGCTACTCGGCAGCAGCTAAGATAGATGGTAACGATTTTATACGCTTAATCCAAGTAAAAAAAACAGGGTCAAATTTCCAAGAATTGAAAATGCAGATGGAGTAAGAGACTGAAACATGAATATATCTGAAAGCGTTCCATGACATTGAATAACTTCGATTACAGGTAGTATGATTTGAAGCATCTCAAAATTACTAAGGAAAAAAAGTGCAACAATGGTGCAGACATGTATCAAGTTTGGTACTTCCTCTTTTTATCTTTGTATTTTTGTTTTGTGGTCTAAGAAAATCACATATTGATAGAACATACAAATTATACGTGCTCCTTTATGATTAGTAAAAGAGGATTTACAAGTATATTCCCCACAGAAACAAAGTAATCCTCAAAAAGCAAAAAGGTTACCGGGGAGGGGTGGCGGACCTTGTACAACCTCTAAGAAAAGCCCTGTAAGAACAGTTAGCAAGCACACAATAAAGATGACAACGCGTGTCAAACTGTCAGGCATTCAACCGCAGGGCCAAACGCTCTGAACAGATCTGCAACAGGCCACAACTGAAGACTAGAACCAATTTGAAAAGTAACAGAAGAAACATTCATCTCATGTCTGAAGTGAACCAGACAAGCTCCTCCACCAGAAAAGGCTGATGTCTTGTCCTCCTATAACAGTTGACGAATGATTGTGAGTTCTTCCCTAAAGTAACAGGGCAGAGAACATCAACAGTGCTGCACAGACAGGGTTCGTATCTGGAGGGACAAAGGTAATGAAGTCCTTTTTGCATTTTATTTGGTGTACTTTCGATTAGACCATTACTTTCAGATGCTGGAAACTCAATGCTCTTCACCCGACTGACCACAAAAATCTCCACAGTGTCTTGTTGCACCAACCGATCCATCCAACTGGGATACATTTAAAAAGCAATGTTAAAATGCAGAAAAAAATCAAGTTAAAGGAAAAACACTGCAAAAGTTTACTCTATTTACAGAAGCTGATTTTTCTTTTTTAAAGACAAAACATCTTTACAGAAACAAATTTTCAACAAACAAGTCTCTTTACAAGTTCTTCATCCTTTTGACGTTCACGTCTCTATTCACTTGGGATTTGTCTATTTCTCATCCCCAAATGGGCAAAAAAAAAAGAAAGCATCGATTTAATCCTGAAAATCAGTGGCTCTCTGCAATGCTCTCTCTGACCACCAATGGGCACCAAAGTAGCACCACACGTACGTCCTCCTTCCCAGCAGAATCTTACTCTCAAATGGCAGTGAGTGGGATTCATAAAGACAGCGAAAGAAGGGCGATGGTGATGGGGCGTGGATGCTTGTGTAGGAGAGGGAGGCGATGACCTGCCTCAGTCGTCGCTGTCTGAGAGGGTCTCGTACTGCTCTGACAGTAGCGGTGGCTCTCTCTCCCATGCACGCGTTGAGGCCACAGGGCCAGAGGCGCCACCCTGCTGCTGTTGCTGCTGGGACTGCATGGAGGGAGATGGGCAGGCCATGGAGGTGGGAGGGGTACTACTGAGCATGCGCATCGTCAAGGGGTTATAGGGGAACTGCATGGAACCTGAAGCAGGATAAAAGAGAGAAACATTCATTTTAATTTTCAACTCATGTCACCAATAAAACAATTGAATTAACAATACACAAGTCGCTCACCTGTGGACGACGGCCGCTCCTCCCAAGCCCAGGAGGGAGCCTGTCTGTGGTAATCGCCCTCTGAATGAACGGAGGACACAGAAGAGGGCCGCTCTCCAGCAGAGTACGCCTGGCCTGGGTTAGGAGACTTTGATTTCCTGCTGCTAGCTTTGCTCTGAAGCTTCTGCTTTCCTGCGATGGAAGCAGAAATATTGACAAGGAGGTCAGCAGTGAGGTTTATTTCCTAGACACAGATTTGGTCTGGTCTTGAATGAAAACATTCAGAATAGAGGTTTCGCAATATTTTTGGTATTTACAATAACTGTGACATTTAAAAAATGAAATATTGATTGGTTGAACCTGAAACACTGATGTCACATGGATTTTGTAAAAATTATGAGAGCCATATGAAATGAAAAACACAGAGCCGTAGTTCACTGACAAGCTAGGCAATTTCGTGTTCATCATCGAATTCGATTCATCTGCGATATTGAATAGCTTGTCAGTGAACTACGGCTCTGTGTATTAACTGCAGCTCCATCTAAAAGCAGGTGATGAGATTAAGTGCCAATCACGGAACCGGCTTTACTGATGAGATGCGCATGAGAATAACATGTGATTAATTGCACAGCCCTAGTCCTTACTGTGTTTCTGGGCCTTGAATGTGTCAGTTCCATTGCTGTTTATGCATCAAAAAGCTCTCGGATTTCATAAAAAACATCGTAATTTGTGTTCCGAAGATGAACGAAGTCTTACAGTTTGGACTGACATTAGGGTGAGTAATTAATGACAGAATTCTCATTTTTGGGTGAACTAACCCTTTAAATACTGCACATGTGATAATATCATAAATAATCCAGAGTCAGTAACTATCTGGTTTTCACATCAATATAGTAGGCGGTGATTTTGCACCTTATCGCTGGTTGCCACCCGTTACAAAACTGAAAGAAGACAATGACGCATTTTGTAGATCTTATTGCCGCACAAAATCATGTTGGAAAAGATGACAAACAAAAGCAAAACACTCTACATGCAACTAAAAAAAAGATCTTGCCAATGCGGGAGTTTTTTTTTTTAAGAAGTTAAGACAGTCTGTAGGACTAAGGACTAAGTTATTTTCGGAAACGTATGTAGTTACAAAGTCTCTCTCCACCTCCTTACACTTGTTTGCCAAAACATTTTTGCCTTACATTTGTTTGCCAAAAAAGAAAACAAAAAAATCAATTTGACAGATAGCATCATTTATTTTCATGAAAACATGATTATCATGAAATTTGTTTGTGATAACTGTAATAAAAATCTGATATTGTGAATACCCTAATCCAGAGTGATTACCAAACAGAAGACCGGTATTAGATGTGTATTTATCACACACAGATTAAAAGGACTAATACACTTTTTTGTGGCAATTAGCCAAACCACAAAGCAATCTGTAGAAAGTTCAGCGTATTGGTATGTGTTTTTCTGTTTTAGGGAAAATGTATGTTGATTGATGTGAATGTACAGTATGAACCTGTGTTAGGGGATGGGCTGGCTTCCTGTCTGCCATCTGAAATACTGCTCATGCTGCCTGAGCGGTTTCCTGTCCCCAGCTGGGCTTGCTGCTGCTGCGGCTCCTCCTGCTTCTCCTCCATGTTCCCCATCAGAGCCTTCCTGATGATGTCCTCCAGACCCAGATTACTGGCTGGATCGCTAAACGAGTGGTTTCTAGGGTTTACACTGCCTGTAAAACAATCATATATGCACATATTGGAAACACTGTAAACCAAGTTAAGTGTTTAACCTATAACAAACACAAACAAACGAAAATGCATCAAATGATGCAAGTGCTGATTTTTTATGGTGAAATGAATCATACTGATGATGTTGTGAAACTCACTTGATGTTGTTACTGCTGGGAGATTGAAGATCTCTGTGCCTGGCTGAGCATTACCTGTTGAGCAAATGGGAGTAAGAATAAGGTGCTAATCAAGTGGCAAGAGTCTAAATAAAAGACATCAGTGTATCAGTGCAGTAAAGTACATTTCCTGAGCTTGAATGTCAGTTTGTCACTCACCGACTTCTGCTTTCCGGAAGATCTCCTGCTTTTTGGACATAACCATAGGAGAAGTGCTTTCCAGTTTGGTGAAGAATGAAGGCAGGTAACTGCTGCTGCCTGGTGACCGCGAGTCAGTCCTGACACAAAATAAAGGTCTATGGTCACACAATGCATATGGAATAGGATATTTGGGTAGCCCAAAATAACAAAGACCATAAACAGACAACAGTTAGGTACAGATTCAGGTACACAGGCAGTCCATTTTCTATTTAAACTATTTTATTACAACAATTTCAGTGTAGTATTTTTTCTTCATCATTCTAAACAAAGTCCTGAAAAATGACGTTATAAAAAAAAAGCATAAATAAAGCCTCATACTTTGAAGTAGAACTGACAATGAATTTCTACCTCTGTTCAGGGAGATCCTGCTCTCGTCTCTGACTCCGCACTACAGTGGCTTCCTGTTTATTCAACCCAGAATAACCCTGAGGAGGAGAGATGGGCTCATAGTTTTCTGGTCCTCGTCCTCGATCAGGAGACCTACCTGGCCTATGAGAGACAGATGGATAAGAGGATGTTGCTGGGACATTGTTTTCAGTGTGTAAAAAGCATCTCATGCATTCTGGAAGGATTTACGTATGTGACCAAAGGTTCTCAGATTCTAAAAGAGGCTGTAAGCAATGTTACTCATTCTAGAACTTTAGCCAGATGTAGCCAATCAACTCCAAAACCTGCCTGTAAAGACACTGATGTATCAAGGACATTGTCGTATTTAGAGATGGGGCAAAAGAGAGTATTTGTCACAATTGTACAGCTAAAATGTCAATGATCCGATTTAACTAATATGCTCTCAGCTTCTACTTCACATAAAGGCTTGTGAATGCAATTCCTGTAAATGAGCAAAAACTACAAGATTTGTGATTGATTAAAAAAATCTAACTTTGGCCAAAACAATTACATTTTTTATTTTTTGGAAGATTACAGAGTCTTTAGCTGTCACAGAAGCATGCATTTAAGGGCACCTCATTTTTAAGTCAACCTTTATAGTCGTTGTGTTTTCAATAGAGACTGTTTGTTGGGTGTGCCCATATACAAATATTCACATACACCATCATTCAAAAGTTCAGGGTAGAGCAAGGCCATTGTAATGTTTTTTTAAAGATGTCTCTGCTCACCAAGACTGAGCGAATGTTTGGAGGTGCACTTCTACACCGTGTGTTTGTGTTCATAGGTACCTGGCTCTTGGTTTATCTGAGTTCTCGTGAGATACTCTGCTTGGTGTTCTCTGGTGGTGTGCATTAGAAGCTGGGGGTTTAACTCGACCAACAACACCTCCGACACCAGAGCTCTGGAAAGTGGAGGAGAACGAGGAGGAGGATGAAGAGGAAGGCAGCGAGCTGGATGATGAGGGAGGATCTTGGCTCTTGGCAAAGTCTTGCGTAATGATATGCTGCAAGACAGAGAGAAAAAGTGAGGGCACTGACAGAGGAGTGACGTGACAAAGCATTAAGAGTATGAGTGTGACTTACTGAAATATGGTCAGCGAGGGTCATGATGCGGTGTGTTTTCGGGACGGGACCATAACTGTCTGCTTGTGAGGAGGGGGGCTGTTGAGGTGCAGAAGGTCCTGAATCTCCTGACTGTCTGAACCGCTTAATGTCAAACCTTAGTCCTACGCAACAAAAGATCAGAGCAGACAGGAGATAAGCAATTTTCTGTCATGAAATTCTTGTCACAATGGAAAAAATCTTAATGGTTCTAGTTTAAGATTAATTCTCAAAATAATATAACCCCCCCCCCCCTTTTTTTGGTGAAATATAACCTGGATGTGTTTTTCTGGAGTATTTAACAAGATTCACCCCATCTTCACAGAATAGACATTCAAGTTCCTGGCTGTGGCACCAGGGATTTGAAGTCTCACCTGAGCTCTTTTCTGATTGGAAAGGTCCTTCGTTCTTCTCTTCTCTTAGGGCTGGAGAGTTAGCTGGACTGATCACCTCAATTCCACCCGGAGCATCATAACGACTGGATGACACTGAACGACATGTAGACATGATGTTACAGCCTTGTAAGTAAATAAAATTGGTTTGTTAGTAAGAGAGGTTGTTCCATCTACACCTTTAGCACACCGTCTTCAACCTCCATCTAAATAAACACTTGCTAGTGTAAAGATTACACAGAAGTTGACATCGAAACCACATTCTAGCAGCCTTTACAGTAAGTCACTTAGAAAAGCGAGCAAATTTCATTCCTGTTGTAAGAGCTACACTGCCTTTAATGGAATTACCCAGTCAAATCTGAGGTCAGAAGTTTGTGACTGCTATCAGTCTCCATTCCAGCTGGGTCACAGGTTGTGCTATCGAGGTTTCCTAAGACTATTAGGTCTCATGCCCAGTGCTTAATTTGTAAATTTCGAGGTCCCGGAACAAAGCGGGGTGATGGATCCAGCATGTGATTAGAGGAGGGAGAGGTAACGGAGCATTCAGCTGATCACATTGGAAATTAATCCCTGCAGCTTTCAAGTTTATAATGAGGGAATTCCTGCAAGCATTTATTCAATACAGCAACTATGACCAACTTGCACAAATCCAGCATTTGTTGAAACAGGGGCGATGACTTCCTGTTTGCTCTGCTTTGTTGCATGTACACTACTCAAAAGTTTGCAGTCAGTAAGATTTTTCTTTCTGAAAATAAATTACTACTTCTATTCATCAAGGATGCATTCAATTAATCAAAAGTGACTAAAGACATATGTTACAAAAGATTTCTATATAAAATACATGATTTATATTTTAAGAATCCTTAAAAATGTATCACAGTTTCCACAAAGTTATTAAGCATCACAACTATTTTCGGCATTGATCAAAAGTGATAAAGACATATGCTACAAAATATTTCTATATAAAAACATGTATATGAATCCTTAAAAATTCTAAAACAAAATAAAACAAAATGAGCATATCTGAATGATTTCTGAAGGATCATGTGACACTGAAGATTGTAGAAATGGCTGCTGAAAACACAGGAATAAAATTACACCTTAAAATATATCAGAAATTATTTTTTTAAATTGTAATAGATTTCACAATATTAATGTATTACAGCTTAAAAGAATGTAGCCTTAATGAGCATAAGTTATTTATTTTAAAGAGTCTCCAAACATTTTGAATGGTAGTAAATAAATGGACTCGAAGTCATGAACTATACAGAGTTATGCAACCTCTGTTAATAAACTAATCATTACTCAACATAATAATAATAAACACCATCTATATGATGACACTCACTGCTGCCGGAGGAGTCAGAGCTCTGTGAACTTCTCTCACGGGGGTCCTTATCTGGGGCAATCTGGCGCGTGATGATGACATCAATAAAGTTTGCAGCAGTTATGGTGGTCTTCCCATGTGTGCGGAGCTCCTCCTCCATGCGTGACTTGGTGGGTGGGGCTTTCTCTTTGCTCCCTGTAGCTCCTCCACCCTCTGCATACACAGGATGGGAAGGTTTCCCACTGGGAAGTGACACATCCCCATATGGTGACTGCATGGAACGGCGCTCCACCTCTTGCGACTCCTGCGCTGCCCGTCGTGATGTCATCACGTCATCATCCCGGGAACTACTGTTATTATGCTTGCCCTCCTTGACTTTCGTAACATCCATCTGCGGGGCAGAGGCAGCAGCGTCCACCAGGGCGGCGAGGGCGTCAGCTGCATTGCTGTATCGGCTGGCTTGAGCTGCAGCTGCTTGTGAGGGCATTTGCCTGGACAACCAAAACAGTCAGAAGTTTAATTGCGCAAAACTAATCGCCTTTCTGGCAATGAAACTAAGTAAATAATTAAATTAATTAGCATCGTGTATCGCAATCTCACAGGCTGACGATAGTATGATATGATAATTGAGCATTTCGCCCAACACTAGGTATGATCACTTTATGATGAACAGATTTAGCTTGAAGCTTTTATTCACATGTAAACATTGATTAACACACATACATACAAATCAAGAAATATTGTAAGCAGAAGGTCAACTGTACTTGCTTGAGGTATTATAAAATAATATAGCAGTGAGGTATTATAATTCAAGCAAGTTAAACATTTCTTAATTTTTTATCTTCACTTTTTTTTGTGGTTTGGAACAATTTGAAAGGGAGTGAAAGATAAAAAAAAATATATATTTTCAGATGAATTATCCCTTTAAAAACCACAAAAAAGTTAATAAACAGTTAATATAATACAAATAAAGTTAATGTGTGCATTTAGTAATGCTAAAACAACTATCATCAATTATCATCAATAATAAAACTAATGAAGTATTAGTTTGCTGTAATAAATAGTGGATTGCTCACATGAGTGGTGTAATGACGCTCTTGGAGTTGGTGCCCTGGAAGATGCTCGGCCGCTGTTGAAGGACGCCCTCCTGTGATCTCACAGAGGGTGAAGTGGAACGCAGAAAACCGCGGCTGCCTGGTCGGCCAGGTTGCTCAGAACCTGCAAAATAAACAGTGACACTTCCTGAGAAAATTGGCAGAATGCATCAGTTTGTTATAGACTGAGAAGAACAGACCATTATTGGTGACGTAATTTCCTTCTGTGTGTCAATTAGCCTTACCTCCACGCATATATTCTACCGCAGCACGTTCCCGTTCTCGCTGATCTCTTTCCCGCTCGCGTTCCTTCTCTCTCTGACTCTCTCTCTCCCTCTCCACAATAGCTGCAGTGGCACTATGATGGGAAGGATGTCCTGTGGGGAGTGAAAAAGAGAAAACACAAAAACAAAAAGTGGGGTTACAACCAAAACGGCCCTTTACATTTGCTGCACTTTGACAGGGCCAGCTGTGTTGCTGTTAGGAATAGCAGACAGAGACATGATAACATTGATGTGTAATTATTGTACGGATATACAAATGTATATGAATAACACAGGCATTAATCCATTAACCAAGACATTCCATTTAATACACGCTATTATTACACCTTTTCCACTGAACTGGTGCTGGTTCACACGGATGGGGGGGAAGTGCAAAGCTCTCAAAGACAAACAATGACATAACTAAATATATAACTAAAAAACCTGCCCACAAACAAACATGCTGCACATCTCTATTTGTTTACAAGTCTTACAAGAACAGTAGTGTTTACACAGGGTTTTATGCAATCTGCTTTTGTTGCAACAGTCAGAGATTACAACAAATACAATCCTAACCAATCAATAGGGATGCTCCGATCGATCGGCCGGAGATCGGTATCGGCCGATCATCACATTTTATGACTTGATCGGTACTCGTACATTTGGCCGATCTCATGTACCGATCGCAATTTGTGTGTTTCTGTTTTTGTTAAAATAACCGCGGCAGCTCTTGAATTTGGCGCCACCGGCGCGCGTCCAAAGAGAGAGAGAGAGAGAGAGAGAGAAAGAAAGCGCACGGAGCTGAAAGGGCTTGAATAAAGCGCGTTTAGCTTTAGATAAAAATACGAGGATATAGCGCTGAAAGATATTTACCATAACGACCCTGAGCGCTTGTTATGTGATCTGCTCCGCTGTTTTGATGCGCTGCTCACTTAAAATGGTGCTGCTGCGACGGCTCGCAGTCCGGATGGATGCAGGGGTGCGGATGCACTTATAGAAGTATTTAAGGATAAAAGACTCGAGTTGCTTTTAAAATATTCACAAGTCCTTTTCCTCGAGTAAAGTGTCATTTCAGGTCAAGTCAAGTCTTAAGGTTATAAAAATGCGACTCGATCTCTGCCTTGTGGTGCATCACACACATTTTGTTTGCATTTATTTTTGTCTTATATTAAGTATCCTGATATACATAATGTTATGCATAAACACCATTTTAAATGAATATTAAATGTTCACTGTATAAGAATCATTTTTGTGATTATTTATATAACATTATTATTACATATGTTATATAAAGCTTGAAGCATCAGAATCGGCATCGGTATCGGCCGATCACCATGACAAGAAATCGGTACTTGGTATCGGCTGCAAAAATCCTGATCGGAGCATCCCTACCAATCAATGAACAGTTTTTGTAAATAATATAATTGTGTTACATGCAACACAACATATAATGGGATGTCTGTGAACTGTGCATCACTGCATCAGGTTTTTCAATGTTAGAGTCAAGCCATCACGTTTTGTTGCATGCCAGCTTTGCCAGATGGAGAAACCTGAACTGAAAACTGATATAATCCTTCCCTTAAAGGTGCATTCCATTTAGAGGTTTGGTGCCACTTTAAAATGTTTTTTATTATGAAATACATTGTTTTTTAGTGAAAAAATAATTTAAATGGTGAACACCCATAACAGACTAGACTCCTCATAATAGATGTTGCCATATGTTTCACTGAACGTCAAAATAATCCTCATGCTTATTGGCTGCTCTCTTATTGGTATCTCCTCTATAGATACGCTAGGAGCATAATTTTGTTTGGTGAAGTAAAGACCAAAAACACACAATGGACTATGTAGACACTTATTACTATGCTACCAGCAGACACAAACGAAGAATCCGTACCTGTAGAGCCAAACAAGCAGAAAAGCTCTAAAGCACACAAGGTAAAAATATGGGCATCACTACACATGACTGTCTTTAAATCTTAAACCTCTGACATTATGGCTGCTTGCTTAAGGTCAGCAAGAGAGCTGCCTTTTTCTGTGGTGAAAGTGTCAGCAAAAGTGGTTTGTGAACCAGCACCTTGGCAGTTGAAAATGGGTACAAAGCAAAATATCAAATTAAACTTGAATTATTCTTAAAAGACAACAGATATTTGTATGTATTTTATGCATTTTTTTTTTTTTACAATATTCAAGCCACACAGCACATGGAATGATGCTAAAAAGATCAGCACAGAACTGGTGTTGTAGTATAACACTGACACAGGAGCCATGAAACAATGAAAGCGATTCACTTGAAGTCATAATTCCCCTGCCGGTTTGAGTAGACAGACAGTCAAGGTCTACTCACCTCCAGACCACCTGCACTCCCAAGACAAACTTTAAATATGACACTACTGAGCCAAGGCCAATCAATGCCTGCTTTCACCCAATATGATGTTTGAGATGCACACATAATAAGTGGGTGGTGAAGGCAGGTTCTCAAGGGAGGGCAACAGAAAGGGCTAGGAAAGTACTTGCAGAAAATGGGGGTTTTGGCAATTCAGTTGCTTTTTAAATTCTGACTAATATCCTACATGTACATACATCTTAAGCAACAATCTCACTCAGACAGAGACTGATACCAGCAGCTCTCTTCATTCTTTATAACTGTTAATATGCTCAATCTAATCCATCAAAACAGTACTTTGTCTGTCACCACATACAGATTGCAGCAGGAAGCCTGCCAAGTCCATAAACTGATCTGAACAGATTGAGTACTCAGCTTTTGCAATTAGTTAAAATTAGTGCTGTCAATCGATTAAACAAAAATTAACTAATTAATCGCACATTTTTCTAAAATTAATCGCGATTAATCCCACCTAACATTACAGTTTTTAAATATACTTTTATATTGCAATAATTTCAAATTAAATCTTCAAATGTACAAACAACATAAAGACAGTATATTTTTTATATTTATTTAATGGCATATTTTTTATGATTGAAGGCCAGCATCGCTGATATCAATTCTACTGATGTCTCTATAAAATAGTTTTTTTCCCCCCTTAATATTTAACCATTGACTGTAGATATTCAGCATTACAGAATAATTGAGAGCTATCAATTTGAACATTTATTAGACTTAACTTCTAATTTAAGTGAACATAAAACAATCTTCACACGAACCCATTATAATAAAATATATATTTAGCTACCTGTGCCCTTCAGCAGAAATATACAGAAAATAAATAAAGTTACCAAATACTAAATTAAATATAGATGAACCCCTTAAAGCTATAAAGTTACTGATTTCCTCTGTTTTATTTTGTTCTTGGATTAATAGACATCACAGCAGCTGGTTATTAGCTTATTTGCCTGCTATTGTTTTAAAAGCTTCTGCTGAATGTGACGCGGATCTGACACACATCTTATTTTTTCACAACTCTCTTTACCTTTTCTGACTCACTTCAGGTCATAAAGTCTCTACTAATGAGCGGACGAGTTGAATCGGGTGTTTTAGTTGACGGAGACAGTGCTGAGGTGCCTCAGGACAGTTTTTAAAACCATTTCAGAGACATGATCTTAAATGTGACGCATATATAACATTGTATGCATGCACAGTTTTAAGGCAGCTTTAATCGCCTTTTTGGTAACTTCATGCCTTAACTGACGGCATAACTAGGACATTGCATGCACGTAGTTTCTTTCGCTGTTTGATATGAAATGATACAGGCAACAGCATGCGCCGGCACCTTTGAGCGTGTATTTGAAGAGTGCGCGCTACGAGCACAGTATCTTTACGGCGCTCGTTTGACACGCGCCTGGCTCGGAGGCAAAGTTAGAGCACGTGTCTGAAACATCTCCCGTTTGATGTGGTCATAAAGACGTTCTGCATCTAAATAAACGCAATCCTTTTCAAGAAAAAAGAGACGGAGGCAGCAGTTGTGAATGGGGTGGCCAACCCTAGCCCTGCGTCAATTGAAAAACGTTAATCTGAAAAAATGTAATCGCCTAATCAAATTTAATCGCTCTAATGCACTAATTTTGACACCACTAGTTAAAATGTTAAGTTATACATATTCTAACATAAATAAAGGTCACTTATATGGGGTTTTCCAATTCCGATACTAGTATCGGAAATTCCTCCGATACCACAAAAAATTCTGGCATCGGTATCGGTGAGTACTTGAACCCACGTTCCGATCCGATACCATGTTCTTACACGAGACCTATAGTTATGCCCGCTAGCTTTGCTTCATGCTGCAAATCGGAAATCAACTCTTCTTTGCTGCTCAGAATGCAAACACAGGAAGTTGTGCTATGCTGCCACAAGCAACCACTATTTAGAGCAGCTAAGAAGACATACAAAATACAAACACGCTGGCACATTGTCAGTAAATCACTCGCATATGCGACGAAATCTTCACCCTGGGTGACTAAATGAGGTCTAATATTAGCCACTGGCTAGTAAGTGCTCAGATTTTACTCGCCAGTGTGTGAGTTGGAAGTTGTGTATACGTTTAGCACAGTTATATTTTCATCAACTCTGACCGCATCAGAGTTTCACTCTCCTGTAAGCTCTAGTGTGAGGTGTATGACTCCCCCTCGCTTTGCTTTTTTCAAAGAGAGAGAGAGCGAGAGAGTCTGACATGTAGCGCGTCAGTTCTGTATGGTATGTAAACGATATTCTTTGTTGTATTTTCCTGTCAAAATAACGGAGTTCGTTTGGAATTCTTCAGCTTTTAAGAACTGCCGGGTTCTTCGGTAGTAGGCGGAGCTAATGTGCAAACGGCAATCTCATTGGCTGGAGCTCGCCTATTATCGTCCCTGTTTTGATTTCAGCAAATCAGTTCGAGCGAATGAAGATAACGTGATTAATATTCATGAATCCAGCAGCTCGTTAATCCTTAGTGCATTTTATATTGTTCTTAGTAGAAGTCATAGTATGATTATTATCTTATCAGTATTATTGATCATTTTTTCCCCATTTTTTACAGAAACACTAAATGACCAAAAAAGCACCACCACCAGTCCTAAGTTCAGTTAAAATTACTAATGTGCATTCATACATGGTTACCAAGTTTTAATTCTAATTACTAAAGTTCTATCCTTTAATAATACTTGATTATCATAATATATTTATAATGCTTGACTGACTGATGATAAGAGTGTACTTTTAGATATTTAAAAAGCTGTGCCATTTTCCAAACATCTATTTATTTGGTTACTCGCCAGACTCTCTCTCTTCTCTCTCTCTATATATATATATATATATATATATGTGTGTGTGTGTGTGTATGTATGTATGTGTATATATATATGGTGAAGCACACCATAAAATAATTGTATAAATTCATACAGGGCTAGTTGTACATAAAGCTGTATAACCAGATACATACCCAGGTATCGGATCAGTACTCGGTAACGGCCGATACCTGAGCCTAGGTATCGAAATCAGTATCGGGAAGGGAAAAAGAGTATCGGAACATCTCACTTATAGTCACTTCAGCTTTAGAAAAGCATATTATGTAATTACAATTATTATATAATTAATTGGCAACATTTTACAATAAGAGTCCTTAGTTAACATTAGTTCGAACTAAGAATGAACAATACTTCTATAGCATTTATTAATCTTAGTTAATGCTAATTTCAGAATTTACTAATGCATTTATAAAAATCACAAGTTGTGTTTTTTTAACATTGGTAAATGCACTGTGGCCTACCATGAACAAACAATGAACAACTTATTTTAACCAACATTAACAAAGATTAATACATAAATGTAATAAATGCATTGTTCAGTCATGTTAATTAATACATTAACTAATGTTAGCAAATTATACCTTAAATGATACCACTCTCACCATTTAATTAGCTACATGAAAAAGTAACTGAGTGACACATCTTGCACATTCTGCCAAACATCTCCTTTCGTAAGTAATTTAGATAAGAAACAAAATAAAGGTAAGTGATAAGACGCTTTGGATAAACTATTGTATTCACAACAATGTCTTAAAATACCTTATAGGCTTATTTTTTTATGATAACCAAAACAATCCTGAGGTTGATCAAGCTTTGATCTCTGTAAACCAAACTGTCACTTTAATTAAATATTTTTTTCCAACTAATAAAAATATATTTTTTAGCTAGCTCCACACTGGAGAGCTGCTTTATAACAGAAAATCAAGTTGTAATTCTAACTGAAAGTGACACTGACTCTGTTTTTTCACGTTTAATACCGTAAAGCTGCTTGAATTAAGGCTATTGCATAAAGTACTAACTTATATAAATAAACATGATATGATCAGACTTTACTTGAGTACGTTATTGAACTGCAGAGCTCAAGCAAACATCCACATCGTTGTAATCAGATGCATTTACAAATTATGTAAACTGGCGCTTTCACACTGCTGTTAGTTTTTGTTGTGTTTATTTCGTTACTGAGAGGAAAGCGCACATTATATATTTACATATTCATCCAAACGCCGCTCAGGTTCGGATGCATTTTCTCTGAAGCGCTGTGTGAGTCTTCTCTTGAATTGCATCCAGGAGAGCTGAAATACAGTCTTGAGCAACAGCGCCACGCATGGCGAAACCGCAGTATTGCAGGCTCTTACATTAGGTCATATAAGATCAAACAACTACTCGACAACAAAAATATTTGTCGACAATTTTTTATTGTCGACGTTGTCGATAACGTTGACTAATTGTTGCAGCCCAAACAAATAAGGTGAGATGATTGGCCTGCTTTTAAATCTACTCTTCTAATTTGTCGTCTGATTTTGGTCTTAGGACATAGCTGCTTTTTGCATTCAAAAAATGTCCACCAGGTTATTCGAGTCAAGTTATGCACTTCTGGTTCAGCTAGGAAGTGATTTGGGTCAGGTAAAGAAGACCTCTACTATAAAGATGTGTTATTTTTTGTATCATTACACAATCAGTTCCTTTTGCCATGATGCTGTAGATTTAGTAGCTGTGCATTTCCACCATAGCGGTGCAGAAAACAGCTGTAGTTAGATTTAGGTGGAAGAAAGAGCCTTGATTAAAACAGCAAAACTGATCTCAGAGCAGCAGCGAAGGGCGAGTTTTCTAAAGCACCACCACCAGGACTGGAAGGGGAAGTTCAGGTGTTGGATAGGAGAGGAGGGGTGGGATCCTCACCTGGAGATATGGAGGCAGGGTTGAATGCCCTATGAGGGAAAGGGGTCTGAGGTCCAGGGATGTAGTTGATGCGGTCCAGGGAGGGGGAACCTGACCCCCCGGGGTGAGGTAACAGGATGGTAGGTGGCATCTGGGCTAGATCTATTATTCCTTTTACAGACAGAAGCAAAGGGCCAGAGGGTGAGCATCCACAACCAATCAGCTTAAACTTTAAAGAGCCAACACCCTCTACTGATCTTCTAGAAATATCTAATGGCTAACAGACTAGAAGAAGAATTTAAAAATTTGAAGTAGTTCATTAGCAACATTTTATCAAGCGTTCAATTATAAAAATAATATAACAGGGCTGAAAACTGGTTTCCCCTAAGCAATGTTTTTTTACTAAGCAAAGCAAATCAGAACTAGAAATATGAGGCAGTGTGGATAGGAGCTGAAGACAGCAGGACCTGCTAAAGGTCTGAGGTCAAACTCTTTCCGATATAAACTGCAGTATTACTATGAATCTTTTTTATTTTTTTAAACCCAGGTCAACTTTTAACAGTTGTTCAAACCTTGTTCCTGTCGATGTTAGTAAACATACATAATTAGAAAAAGAAGAAAAATGTGGGCCTCTTAACAAATGGTTCTAGTGGACGTCTAGGGAACAGCCCCAGCCCTGAATTGAACAGTTGTTTTCAACTCAAATTTCACGTGCAATTAGAATTTGTTTGAGGGTCATTTGCTTCTGATGGTCTGGAAAAGGTTGCCACTAGTTCACACAAACACGATGTCTATAGACTACATACTTCCTTCGATACTTCCGTTCACGTGCTAAACACACACACACAACACACACACACACACACACACACACACACACACACACACACACACACACACACACACACACATTCAGACAATCATGCCCCTTACCTCTAGCTGGTTGGTATTGGATAGCAATGGACTGTTCCCGTGGTGACAGTACCCTTGTGACATCACCTCGTATGCCATGCATATGTTGCGAGGTGATGTAATCGTTCAGAATGGTTTGCCGAGTGTTTTCCATGGTGTACAGCTGGTATGTATTGGGGTAACCGGTCGGCGACGGTTGCCGAGGAAACATGTACGCTGCTGAGAAGAACAGAGGAGAACAAGGATGAGAGGTGAAAAGACAGCTGTTCTTGTCTTGACGTCAATGGTGCGGATTTGCCACAGTAGAGGATACTTAAACAGGAAATGCTATTATCTAATGCATGAGAGCAAGTTGAAAAACCAAAACATGATGTTTCCCAATGAGATAGGAATAGTGCTTTTAAGAGGGAACCATTACTCAGAACATCAATCAATTTTGTGTGTGACGCATGAATTGTTTTTCCTGCATGCCTGTTTGTAGGAAGCATGGTTTCAGAACAGAAATAATTCATAATTCACTAATTTTCCATTCCTCTGCAAAGCGTAATCACTGTGTCTGTGGATGCGTGTCCTCTGGGCCCGATTAAGTAATGTATCGACGGGTCAGATTTTTAAAAACGACTGTTTTCTTTGTTCTAATATAGTTAAAAAAAGAATGTTCTGTAAAGAAACTTAAAACCGAGACTGTTCTATAACAAACTTTTTAAAATCGGCTATCCTAGCTATTTTGTAAACACATTTTATTGATCTTATTGTGAATGATTCATCTTGTTACTTTTTTGGACCTCAATTTTTTATTGAAATGCCACAACTAGCTCTTCCATTGAAATTATGATTCTCCAATTATTTAGTTCGCTTAAATCTTGCCCCTTTTTAATAACTGACTGCAAGATGGATAGAACTAAGCTCTGTTCTACATTTTTTCTTTTTCAATAATCTATTTCAATTAAATGTATGTAAAAATTCAAAATAAAAGTTACTAAAAGTTACATTTGTCTTAAATCCCAAAAGGTAAGATTTTTTATGAATTTTGGGTTGTTTCAATTAAAATCATTACAATATATATTACTACAACGATTTTTACGAAATGTTAAATACTTTTATAATCACATGTGATTTTATTCTAAAGTTCAAAAAGTTTTTTTTTTTTTTTAAAGAACTACATTATTATTATTAACTTAATCCTAAAATCCTATTTTGTTCATAAGAAGATTTTCATGAATCTGCAACCTTGAAACATTCCAAAATGCCTTAAATTACCTGGGTCCAGGTGTCTGTGGTGAAAAGCGAGGCTGGGGTCCAGGTGTGGAGGCAGGTGAGTCCGGTACACATCCCCAGATACCACAGGTCTATGGTGGGGGTCAAACGGGCTGTGAGAAGCAAGGGGTTCACCCCCAGACACAGGCGACTTAGCAGGAACACTGTCCCTCTGTGTTGGAGTCAGTGTGTTCTTCCTCTCATGAGAAGCTGGTTTACCTGATGTTATATTTCCTGTTTGGGGGGGGGGGGGGTATCAGTACAATGACCTGCACAATTGACAGCTAGATGTTAAGCTAAGGATCAGTATTTAATTGTTAAAAGAAAACTTGTCTGGGGAAAATTAAGAAATCAAACAATAGATGCCCCATTCATACCATCTTGCCCTCGCAGCAGAGGTGATCCTCTGGATATGGAGGCGCCGGTGTATGTAGGGGTTCTGCGTGCATTGCTGTCCTCATACATGCCTGGACTGAGCTGAGATTTTCCCGCTTCTGTGTGTGTGGAGCGGAGGACAGATGTGGAGTTCACCACAGTGTGCCGGACGCGTTCGGATGCCTTCGCATCCTCATATTTGGTCCTCTCACGCTCAGCTGTCTCAATGGCAGAGATCACTGGGCTTGTGATCAGAGATTTAACATTGTGCTTGATAGCTGACGGCACGCCCTGCAGAGATGCACATTGAGAAAATTAGGAGATGGAAGGATAAACTGTTCTCTAAGGGAATCTTTCATTTGACTGATCTGAATGTGATTTGAAATACATTTCAGTGTGGGAAATGATAACAACCTCAAATCAAGTACCTGAGTAATGGATCCTTCCAGAACAGGAGTTTTACGACTTTCTTGAGTCTCCTTACGGGGAATCTCGTGAATTGAGCGGCCCATCTCCTTTATGGTGTTCACCCCCTCGTATGGTTTACCCTTTGTGATGCCTCCCTCAAAAGAGTGTATGGGTGGACTTTCCCTTTTGATCTGTTTACCGTACTTGGAGGCCTCATCATAGACGTCAGCAGAGGCTCGTGGTGTTCCTGAAACATGGAAGAGAAGATTAAGCATGATACAGAAATTCCATACATTTTGTGAAAAGAAAAATTAAAGTAGTATTAATAGTTTTCTCCTGTATGTGGCTCTTTTAGCGGTCAGAAATCTTAGCATTTAGCAGTTAAGGCAAACATGTAAGTAGGACTTGTATTAATATTTTAAGTGATATACAATCATTTACACTAATACACACTGATCAAATAGAGTCGAAAAAAACTAGTCGTAAACAATATATCTTTATAAAATATTTACATATTTTCTGAATGGAAGGAAGGAGGTCTGTATTACCTTGCAAGATGGATCCTGTGAGTATGGCTCGATCCTTAGACTCGTGAGGACTTTCTCTTGGCAATGCTCTGCTGATCAAACCTGACAAAAAAAACGGGAAAAATGTCTTTAAAACGGTTCTCTAGTGGCAAACATACTCACTGCTTCAAATATTTTGTGTTTTATACTTAGATAAAGAACACAAAAATATGACTAACCTTCATAAGGTCCTGCCTCACGTGTTGGGTGTCCACGGGACCCTTCCATGATGTCATATGTGCGCTTGAGATCGTGCCCCATTCGTGGGCTTCTAGTGCCCTCTCTAGGGTTCTTAATGGCTGTGGGAACATGAAGCAAGATATATTATTGTAATAAAAAAAATCTAAATTAAAAGATCAATAGAGCATGTCAAAAACAAAATAATCCTGCAAGCTCTGGCACTCCATACAAATAGAAACTGCTCTTGTTGCACAGCTAACAAACATGTCAATTAGATCTTGAAAAGAAGCACTTCACCATCTGACTCCACTTGTGCCGGGGAATATAGCAAAAAAAGATCACTCTATAACTATACTTTTAGCTTTTTAATAATATACACAATATAAAACATAAAAAAGCATATTTAAAACATGTGTTGTCACAAATATAATGTAAACATTCACTGGGTAATACTATGGTCACAAGCACAACAGAGAGGAAGCAGTTCTGGTTCTGACCGTCAAAAGAGAGGATGTGTCCGCTTTTGCCTTCGTAGATAACGTGAGCCTTAGAATGAGCTTCAGCTCGGCTCTTCTCTGGGCTGCTCAGGTCCTCTGCAGCCAGTTTACTAATAGTGCCTTTCAACCGATCCGCAGCTACATTGGACTGAGTCAGGGCAGGAGTGCCCTACAAAGACAAAGAGCAAGAGTGAGAAATACTACACAAGTATAAATGAAAATTACTCAAACACTACAGCAACACACATAATAACTTGTAGGGCCCTATGATTTCTGTGATGCTGGAAATGCAGACGGAATTGCGAAAAACCAGTCATAAAAATGGAATATATTAATTTGTCATGGAATTTGTCAAACTTTGGACGGATAAATCAAAAGTAGTTCAGTACAGTTAATTAAAAGCACAGTATGGTCGAATGTCTATGAATATTAAGCCACAAGAATGACTATCTTGAATGTTCTGCGTGTCTCTGTGTGAATGAATGGCGCAGGCATCACACGCGCTTCAGTATGTTAGCAAACGAAACAATGCGTGACACGCTCAGTGTTCTCAGCCTCTGCCGCCTCAATATGAGTGCATGAACAATCTCTAGAACGGCTCTGAGAGTCACTTCATGAGCATTTTACAATTTCTTTTGAGTAAAACTATCGTCATTACATATACAAACGGAAACCTAAAGGTCTTCACAGCAACCTGTCAAAATAAAAGTTTGGTTTAACTTGAAAAAACCGTGACAGAAATATTACTTAACCCTCAAAAACCGAGACAGCCACCTGCGGCTAAAAATAACTATTGTTCTTAAATGTTTAATAACATTTGAACCGCTAATCCTATCTGAATGCTTTCAAAAGTAACAAACCATACATCAATGGAAAGCTTATTTATTCAGCTTTCATGTGATGTATAAATCTCAATTTCGAAAAATTTGCACTTAAGACTGGTTTTGTGGTCCAGGGTCACATATGATGTTAGAATGATCAGTACGCCACCGAGAGCGCACATACACGGTTCGTTTGCACATCAATTATAATGGCACAATGCACCTAAAGCACAATCCTTTATGTCACTGTAATCATCTTTACCTTGATTACAATAGTCGTCCATACAAGTCGTCCATCACTTTAGGCTACTTTAGGCTACTAGTGTGACACTGGCTTTAGTTTGCTTTTATCCAGCCGAGAGCTGTAGTTTGCGTATCCTATGCTCATACAGCAGTTTTGAGCCCCTGTTCAGTCTGTATTTCACACAGCGCGATGAGAAACATTTGCTGCTCCGAACGACAGAATATCACAGAATGCGTAGAGGTGTTACTGTTATTTATGTATAGGCTATATATTTTTACATTACTTAACATGTTAGTCATAATATTAGTGAATATATTATATTGTAGTTTTATCTCTCGCCCCCCTGGTTGAGAACCACTGACCTGAAGAGCGATCTTCCAGCATTGCCTTCGTGATCGTCCTATTGGGCATCCCTGATCTAAGTGATCTCGTTTCTCATTTATTTGGTTCCACAGTATTTGCGGATTAAAATTTTATTCAAACAGTGTGATTTTTCCCCATTATTTTACATCAAGGTTTATGCCGTCCGTGCCTCCAAAATGTCTTATTCATTTTTGCTAATAAACATTCTACGTTTCATAATTGTTTGTTCCTCATTCTTTACTGATTTTTAATTTTGTATAGCCTATATTTAAACTTTGTGCAAGTTATTTGTAATTTTATATTAGGCATATAGCATGGTGTATTAGTGTAATTTTATATTAGGCATATAGCATGGTGTATTTTTATTTGTTTTGTTAATAAAAGTTCTATGTTCTACATTATATTTTGTTGTTGCTTGAATTGAATTTCTTCAAAGTGAAGGTAAAATGCGCACGGTGCTTTTATAAGCTATTTAAGCAAAGGAAAGTTAGGGAAAGAGGGAAAACTCAAAAGAACTAAAAACAAACAACTGCTTGATGCCGAATTGCTGCTGATATGAAAGTCATAGTAAAATGCGTACGGCGCTTACAGGGTATTTAAAACCAAAGGAAAGCGAGGAAAAGAGGGAAAACTCAAACGACCCCCCACCACGGTGATACCGGTATAACTGGTGTTGTCACACGTCGATTAACCTGTAGGAAAATGTGCTCACCGTCACAACCCTAGTACACAGTAAAAAAACACCCAATTGTTGCTTGTGTTTTTCTTAAAGTTCTGGAAATTCGTTAATTCTTAGAGAAAACAAAGGGAAAATTGGGACTTTAAATGAGCTAGACTGAAACTTCTCCTGTTTATAATGATATATGGCACTTGATGCTGACTGCTAGATTAGGTCTGAAGTACAGTGTGTTGTTCTAGGTCTTTAAGGGTTAATGTAGTGCTACTACTACTACTACCAATACAATTATTAAAACATTATTTTAAACGAATATTTACCAGAAAGATTTTTTACCATAATATATTTTGCAGAAAAATGTAAATACACAACACTGTATTTTAAGGGGAAAAAATTAATCAATTGATTATTAATATTTAATGAAATATTGGTAGGGCCTTAAAAAGTTAATTGTAACTTAAATTACTGTTTAAATGCTGCTTATAGTAAGTTTCATCATTTCAATTAATTACACATGCTTTTTGATGAATACAATTTAATCTAACCATTAAAACATTCTCAAAAAATTAAAAAGGAAAAACATGGAAAAAATGCAGTTTGGAAAAAAAAAAATCCCAGATTTTAAAGTTCCTTAAATAAGGATACCTGTGTAATGGAGCCTCCTCTGAAAGTCAAGCCCTCTGGGCCTTTTCCAGGCGGCCCTCTCATGTCCGGACTCTGTATGGGTCCTACTGGGAGCAGCGGAGAGGAAGAAAAACATTGTTGAGTTTGAATGGTAAGACTGTTTTTTTTTTTTTGATTTGTATTAATTTTATTGTATATTTTATGTCATCTCACCTCTGACAACTCCCTCATACTGAGCTCTGGACAAGAGACCCTCCGCCTGAGCGCTCTGTCCACATGGAGAACACTCCTCTTGCTTAATATATGACACTAAACACACACACACACACACACAATCAGGTGTTTAGATGACACATTTTAATGGACCACATGAGGTATTCATCTTCTAAACTTGATAACAAAACGCAGCCACAAAAGCCACGGCTGAGTCTACTTAAGCGGAGCTTGATGGGATGATAAAAATGTATTTATACTCTTAAATCTCTCTTGCTCACCAGGTTTGGCAGGGTCCTGCTGTCTTGGTAAACCGAGTGAGATCGACCCTCCTGTGGTCTTGACTACCTCCGGTACGTACACAGCATGCATTTGAGAAGAAAGGTACATTCCTGGCGTTCCCTGCAGGGAAGACACGAATCAGAGTGGAATACCAGGAAAACCCCTGATCCCTGCCTTGATCCCATTACATGTAGGAAGTATTTAAACTGGGCAGAAGCTAAGAAGATTTTTAAATAACAATCAACAGCATTTCTCTTACCTGTGAAATGGAGCCTCCCTGAATGAAGGAGGGCTTGTCGGTGGGTTTAGAGGTGGGAATGAGGGGCGGAGGAGACGGAATGTTGGGCGGCCTATGACGGGAAAATGTCAAGCGAACATCTGAAAGATTCTGAACCGCCTGGTTTGGTGCCGGCTGAAGAACTGTGTGAATAAAAGGATAAGAGGGCACAAGGGATGAAAAGAGGCGGGCAAATAGGATCACTCTTTATCCGTGCACAGTTGACAAAAGTATTTCCCTATAAAGCCCAAAGTATAATTTAGTTTTTTACATGTACACCAGGGAATGCATACAGAGCTAGTGCCGTTAATTCATTGCCATCATGCATACTGTAACTGCACTTTATGCTCAGCTTGCACCCGTGCCTAGAATTGTTTCACACTAATTAGTTTATACACAAAGCGGCAACATTGGTCCAGCTCAGAGCACAGTTAAAAAAAAACACACTACTGGAGACCCCAACAACGACAGAAAGACTACATCGTCAGCACTACTAAAAATATCCCTGTTTTGCTGTAGTAACAGTTGTATATTTGGGGAACCGTTCATTTTTAACAGTTGATCCAGGGGAATCAGGGGAAACAGTTATATTAGGGGAACATATTAAGACTTTAATTTACTTAAAATATAGATGTGGCTATCACAAGCTGTCAAATGCAGCTTTTCCAGTTTTAGTTTGAATTACATACAAAATAATGTTGTGTTTAAGGGCACTTCAGTGGTAATGTATACTAATAAATAGTTATTTTCCTAACTTCTGATTGGTCAATACATTGTTAAAAAGCATGCAAAAATCCACAGCCCATAACAGCTATGACACTGTATAACTCATATAATATTGCTATGTTTGTTGCATAGCAAAATTATTTTATGTCAGTGCCTGTATCTGGAAGGACACCACTTGATGAATTTACTTAACAGAATAATAAAAAAAAGTCGCTCAAGGCCATGCTATAACTTTGAACCGCATTGAGCATTGTGCCTAACAACAACCTTTAGCCGTGACTATTCACATTACAGCATGGCCTCTCTTCCCTTATTGCTTAAATGTAGACTCCAGGTCTCACAAGTTAGATTCATTGCTTAGTACTTCTGACCAACTACACATAGCCTACCAAACTTCTGCTGGACCCACAAATAACCTCATACAAAACTGACAAGCTTATAAAACAGACCAATGTTTTTTTTTTTAAATGACAAGTGCAAAATAAAGAGCTAGTCAAAGCTCACCCAAATGGAGAGCACCTCAAATGAAACCCTGTGAATAAAGCCTGACAAAGAAACACAGACATGAGTCTAATCTGAAGCTCTTAGCATAGGAGGAATGAAGTCTTCCTTTACTGCTGCTCACCCGTGACTCACGGCCCTACTAAAAGCACTTCTTCCCTTTTCAGACAGCCCAGGCTCTCACTCATGTCTTTTGAAATATTGAGTTGTGAACTCTCTTTTCTCCTGCAGTGTAAAAAGCCTAGAGTCTAGAGATGAGATCAGGTGGTCGCTGCGGTTCTTTAGTGAAGGGTGTGGTGTTCTCTTCATGTAATTGCTTATCTGTTGGAATCATGTGTTTCTGGACAAATAAAAACAATACATGTCTAGCAGTTAGGGTTGGGTACCGTTCACATTTGAATTCAGTACCGGTACCCAACGGTACTTTACTCCTGTGTTAGGGATGTCAATTTTCAATAATTTCCATAATTGATCGTCATTTAAATTAACGATCAATTAATCTATTAATCTTTAACCTTAACTACTGCAAAATGCGTCTATTGCAGTGGCATATAGTCACCGGCATGACAGGATGAGCAAATGCCACTCAAAACGCCAGCTTCCTCACCCGAATGAAAAGGGTTTTTAGTCTAAATAAAAGGCTAGTGGCAGGATGGTAAAATGAATGGATGTGATTACAACCATTTGATAAAAGGAAGAGAGCGCGCCGTAGTTACGCAAGGGATCATTATACTTTGTGTGCTGTTTCATATCCTGCCACGGAGACCGCTGAATACGCCTTTTTTCGGACCATTTTTTCGAATGGTCACGAATTTAATATTATTTATTGTTTCTTTTCCCAGTCGGTCGGTCTCTCTCACTCGTATGCGCGAAGCGTTGCCATATTGGGCAGTTTTGAATTTGATTGTGCGGGTAAATATTGGCTTGGGCGGGTGGACAAAATATACGGGTTTTCAAACATATACATTATATAGGCTAATTGGTTAACATACAAGTCCAAGTGAGCATATATTGCATCCAATCAGTCATCACGACGTTACTAAACATGCGCACACACACACACACACACTGCAAACATGATTGGTGCTGATGTTGACGTAGCGGCCACACTTTTAGCCAATCACAATCAACAGGCAGACGTGATGATTCACGAGTGATTAGTTTTTAGTGTGATAACGGATCTGATTTCGAATGTATAACTGTATGAGTGATGATCATAATGCTTAAGTTACATGGCAAAGAGTGGAGAGTGTTTTAACTCTCAAAACGTGAATTAGGCCTGCACTTGTTGAGGGATAGATGACAGGAAGGCTCTATCACTGCAACTCCGAAATAAGAGCACAGTTAAATTATTTAATCAAAATCTATTAATATACGACCCTGTCTTTTATCTTTTAAACTGTCCAGATCCTTGAAAGCTGCTGGTTAGTTTTTACTGTGCAAAGTTCGGTATTATGTTCAATATGAACTTAACAAAAAAAAGACTTCCTCTAGTTCTGTGAAATTATAGAGCGACACGAAGGTAAGCGCATTATTGTTGGATTATCATACAGTATGCATCAATGAATGAGACAGTTTTGACTGTCATGGTGTGTGCATAAACGAGTCTGAAATACCTAATTCCGTTGCTTATTCCGATCACTTATATTGGGCAATTTTTGGATTTTGGACTGTTGACATTGGAAATGATGCATGTGTTTTTTCGAGGGTATCGGTTAATTTCTTGATTGCCGTTTTGACAGTGTCTGCTTGCATATTTAAATCATATTTGGTAAAATGTATTTAACCCAATTTGATCCATGCATGGGAAATTGAGCTCGTCTTTATTTTGTTTTAATGAGTTAAAATTGGCACTTATCAAGATTTAAATTCTATCACATTATTTTGACAGTTAAAATTTTTGGGCTTTTTTTTGTGAGCTTTTGGGCTGTAAATTGCCCATCCTATCTGGCAACACTGAAACACGCGCCCAAAATGCGCGCCCAAAGTACCGAAATTTGGTACCAAACTATTTAATGTGAATCGGTACTCTGTAATACCGACGCTATTGGGTCTGTACCCTTAAAAGTACCGAGTTCGGTACCCAACCCTACTAGCAGGACAGACATCAGTAGACTTACAGTGTTCAAGCAAGGTTAAACATCTAATTCAGAGATACTACATAATGGCTGTGTAAATACTGACCACGTGAATGACTGTAAAATGCAGAGGAGAAGTGAAAGATTACAAACATAATTCCTCCTGCAATGCTTTTGTTATATTCAAGGTTTTAGTGAATACCAGTGACCTTTTATGATTCTCAAACCAATTTAATATCACTGCAAGAACTCTAAGAATTTAGGAAACAAATACACTACCGTTTAAATGATTGGGGCTAGAAAATAAAAAAAATATACTTTATTTAACAAGGATGCATTAAATTGATCAAAAGTAACAGTACAGACATTTAATGTTTAAAAAAAATCTGTTTCAAATAAATGCTGTTCTTTTGAACTTTCATCAAAAAAAATAAAAAATAATATATATATATATGGTATGGTTTCCACAAAAATATGCAGCAGAACAACATTAGTATTTTTCTGTATTTTTGATCATAAATGCATGTGGTGAATAGGGCTGTCAAGATTTTTACAGCTGCACAAAACATTCATTTAAAAATCATCATAAAGCAATTAAATACATATTTGTGCTGTGGGTTATGTGCATCTTAGCGCAGCTTCGTTGACAGTAAATGCTTCTCTACACACGGTTATCATTTACATGCATGGATTGATTCAAACTACAGCTTTGCATATGCTGTGAGTCTGAGTGGCTTATAATGTTCATCTGGGAACAATGTGCACCATTTCATTAGATTTATAAGCTAAATCATTTATAAACCTATGGCAACACAGAATACATAATCTTTCTAAATACGCTAACTGTTTACCTCAACAGTAAATATTGTTTTGTAAATATGGACAGACAGAAAACAGATTAGATTGCGCTGTAAATTGAAAAAACAATCGTCAGACCATTGGCGGTCTCTGCAGGCATTTTATATAATACATTATGTACCCAAGTTATTATATTGTTTTATTACATTATACAGTATATTTTAACTGTTGATATTTTATTTGAACCAGTTATTAACACATTTTAAGCATTTAAGTCATAAATTATCTTTCAGTAAATATTGTTTTGTAAAAATAAATACTGTAAATTGAAAAAAACAATAATAAGTCTGTTTAATCTACCCAAGTTATTATATTGAAAATACTTGAAGTCAAATACGAATATTTGAACCAGTTTACCAAAATACGTTTAGATTGCATTTAGATAAAAATTTTTTAAAGTCATTTAGATTAAATTTTTTAAATGATAAAATAACATTATGTTTATACCGACGTAATAATAATAATATTCATATTTATTATTATTATTCAAGTTGTTTCCTATTCAGAGTACCAAAGTGTGAAATCCATAGCTTGTTCTAAACCTCCAATTAAGGTAATTCCTTGTCAATCACAGCTGCTGCATGATCAGCAGTGGTCATGTTATTGATGTAACATATGCATGTAGGACACAGAGGGAAAGTTTTGTTGACCAGGTCAATAATGCAAACATCATTCCACTCAATCTGGGTCCTCACAACAGAGGTCACTGAAGACCAAAGTCTCATGCCAAAGTTCATTATGAAACCTGATCATCATAAAACAAATCAACCTGCAGGAGTGACACAGTCTGACTGGAACATTTAGTTTACTTATGATTGAAATCCAGTGTGTTTTATAATGTCTCATAGTGCTTGTTATAATAAAAATTCCTTATTTTTATAAGGGAAGTGGTCATGTTATTGATGTAACATATTCAGTACACAGAGTTTTACACCTTCAGGAAGAACTCAGGTCAATTTCATTACAAACAAATGTGATGTAAAATCAGAGCAGCAGAGGGTGGGTCTTAATTGGTTTTGTAGGAACATAAACACTGTTAGGTTACACGCTTCAGACAAGGTTACTAAAGGTCTAAATAAACACACTTAAGCAAAAACTTAATAAAGCTTGAACATGACAAAGTAAAACAGAAATTAATAATACATAGATTTAACTGCAAAGTGAAAATATTCAGGTCCAAACAAGAGGGACTCTAAAGGAACCTATAATTAGCCCGAAAGCTATCGATCAACCCTAGATCTACAACGAGTGATGCGTAGCTTTGTTTGAAACTGCAAAGTATATCAATAAACACATTTACATTTAACTTTTTTACCTCAAGCCAACAATATTCAAAGTACAAGAAAAATCATATTTATATTACAATAGATATAAAATCCATATGTGGTAGGGGGGAGGAAAGTATTAAAGAAGACCATAATCAATATATTCCAACATTGTGGTAATTAAAAATGAATTTCATATATCCTGGTAAAAAAAATAAATGGAGTCATTTATGGGTTTGGTTAGTTTTAATAATAAATAATTAATTAATATATTACATATTATTATTTAATATATTACTATTTATAAAAAAATATTTATTCAAATAAATGCAGCCTTTGTAAGCATAAAAGACTCAAATAAAATCTGTTGGAAGATGTTTTCATCAGTAGACCTTTAGCAGTTTTTTCTTTAGTGTCTTTGATTTGAATTGCTCATGTTGCTTACATCAGTGAGGGTCAGACCTAGGGCTGCACCTAACGATTATTTTGATAATCGATTAGTTGGCCGGTTATTCTTTCGATTAATCGGATATTTTTTTTCTTTTATTGACAAAAAACACACTACTCCACATTCTGTCCAATGTCTTTCAAACAAACGTGCCAACTGAATGATATACATACAGTACTTAACAATTTATTAGACCACCTAGCATAATAAAGAGAAAAACAAATATTTTTGGAATCTGTCGAAAAATGGTTTAAATCTAAAAATGTTATTGTCATTTACAGTGTTGGGAAGGTTACTTTGGAAATGTAATAGGTTACAAGTTACCCTACTTAAAATGTAATAAGTAGTGTAACTTTTCAATTCATTTATAAAAGTAAAGTAACTGATTAAATTTGATTACTTTTCTAAATGTCTAATGTTTTCAACTGTTAATCATTTTAAACATGTAAAGCAGGCAGGGTTAAACACTAATTACTGTCAGACTTTCGAAAGCCTTCATCGCTTGATTTAAGATGATAATATTTTTATTTTAAAGGAGACATTGGATGCAAAATATCTTCATTTGCTTATAAATGTGTCTTTGCAGTGTGTGGACACAACCACCCTACAAAATGCACTCCCTAAAAAATGGTAAAAATGCACTCCTACTCCTAAATTCCTACTATAACAAAAATGGCCTCCTATGCCTTGCAACAGCTTGCATTCTTGCTGCCATTATATACTTTTGACTGTAATTGGGTATCTGAAAAAAAACCCACCATGAAGCGCTCTGCCTTTCTTTCATAGATAACAGCAATAATTATATTATAGCATTAGAAATAGCCTACTATTGTTACTAAAGAGCTTACGCATATTGGAGGACTAACCAATACAGAAAGCTAAAAATGACTTTGGTAATAATCACCAATGCTGTTAGTTTAGAGCAGCAGTGGCACAAACCTTACATAATTTGTTAAAAACCTTACATAAATGTGTTTTAATAAATTTGTTAAGCACTGTAATAGTGAATATAGTTTAAATCTCTATTAAAATTTAAATAATAATAAAGATAATAAAGACGAATAAAAACACAAACTCAGTGTTAACCAACAGGTAAGAGTAATTTTCTGCAGGAACACGCGTTGACTTTGATCACAGTCATTTATTTATCCTGTAATAAGGCAGCTATGAAGCATCTGATATCTATATTCAGAATTACATGCTGTTATCCCATAACAGTTCCTACTCTCATAAAATACTCGCACGGCATGTTGACTTTTAAGCCTTAATTTAACTTTCAACAACAGATATTTCAGCACAATGCATATTTTTGTGCTGAATAGCCTTTTAATTGTCTCCCTCTGTGTTCCGTCTGTCTTAAGGCCCGTACACACCGGGACGAATATCGGCACGCGTTATTCGCCAGCGTTTTTCAACACGTTTTTTGTGTTCACACCCAAGCGATTTTCGCTGATTTTCGCTGCCGATGAGCCGATGAACATGCAAATTCATTCCCTGACATTAGATGGCGCTTAATGTAAAACAGAAATACCCCGGTACACACAAGGTGGCGCTGCGCAACTTTACGCTTCTGACACTCGCTTGTCACTCAGAAGAAGAGAGCAAGTATTTAAGCGCTTGTCAAAATCATACAAAGAAAACATCTCATAAAGTTCTTTGTGCTCAGACACCAACGAGACCAGCAGCTCTACATTCATCTTGCCTTGCATCTTCTTTGTCTTCTTATTTCTTCCCGCAGTGTAGACGCTACTTGGCGTATATCTTTTCGTCGTTACGTATGTGGTGCTCGGTTTCAAGACTGTTTGTGTTTGAGCGCCCTCAAGTTGTGTTTTACTGTAAACTTCAGCAGCTCCAGACACGTGAGCAAAAGTGGCAATCGGCATTGGTCGGATAGTTTTTGACGCGGCGCGTCAAACCAAAAAAACGAACCCGAGGCGTTTTTAAAAAAATTACGCTTTTACGCGTGGCGTTTTTGGCGTTGTCGGTGTGCACACTCACATTGGCGCCCTTTGTTTGTCACGAGGCGTTAAACGTCGGCGAATATCGAGCGCGAAATTCGTCCCGGTGTGTAAGGGCCTTTACGCGTGTGCACGCGCCTGCGCCCGGCGCTCATTCGGTATTTTAAACTTAACACAGGCTGTCAGGACGGACCTTTATGCAAAAATGGAAATGCTTGCGTGAATCTGTGATATTTATAGATAAGGATATGACCGTAAACTGAACGTTTTTGCACTGAGGATGCACACGCATCTGTCAAAGAGCCTGACAGGGCAAGCCATTACGCTAATGCATTAAAATAAAGAATTCTCGTGTTTTGGGCAGCTTGGATCACGTAGCCTACTTCTCCCGCAGCATCTCATTCTGTTTCCTCCTCTATTTTTAGATGCATTTTGTCGATAGAAATGCGTTATTCAATGCTGTAATTTGATGCAACCGGCTGAAGTTGGACATGCACTGTGGGCAGACCCGACTAATCGATGAGAATTGTTGTCGATGATTTTCATTATCGATAATAATCAATTAATTGTTGCAGCCCTAGTCAGACCACATATCTTATACTGTTTTACCCTCATTCGGGGAGTGCTGCTGAGAAATCATATAGGTACCCAAACCTCCCTGAAAAAAAAACAAGCAGCAGGTTTCTAAAAATTACGCCTGGATACAGGGTGTACCGACTGCTTACCTGGAGGTACACTGTAGCGGGTGGCGTTACTGGCGTCGGGCTGGGGTGAGGCTTTGCTAGGCTCGTGAGGAGAGAGTCTGTACGGAGAACCCGGTCTGCCCGCTCCAACGAGAGATTCCTGCTCCATCATCTTCAGGTCATATGGCAAGTAAGCGAATGGCTTACCTGGGGACAGGACAGAAGGAAAAAAATCAGATACTCACAAACACCAAGCAGACAGGCAAAGACACAAAACAGGATGTCAAGTGTCCTCTTTATTTGCGATCAAGAAAACATCTTATTCAAACCATCATGCGTTAATCACAGGAATAGCAGGAGATATAGAAATTTTAATTCAGTGCTATCATTGCAAATGCACTGGTAAGAGAAATGTCAAGGCAGGTTTTGAGAGCTACAGGCTGCCAGTCTGCAAGGACGAGGTTGAGCAAAACTTGCTGTTTCTAATGGATACCACTACAAGAGAGTGACCTAATGTTCCTTTTGGTTGGCTGCTTCTGTCTGGCTCTATCACAAACAGCACTGTGTTTCTTAGCTGAGAAGAGCAAAGTCCACTGTCTTTCTCCTGTGTGCTCGACACACTTCAAAAATCTGTTTTGGAGACCCATTATAAAACCGAGAGGAGGAGGAGGAAGAAAAACAGAAAAACGTCTGTCTTTGCTCAAACTTCCTGGCATGTAAAAACTGAGCGAGAGTGCATGGAAGGATAGAACAGAGGCACTACAGGCACATCACAATCTATTTGTTTTGCAGCGGTCCATCTGCTTGTCTTTCAGTCTGTTTGTCTCAAGGGTGATTCTGTAACCTCAATTTTGTATTGTTCACTGCTCTCTTCCCTTAAGAAACAGTTCCTTTGACCAGGATTTCTCCCAAACAAAAATTGACAAATGCTCTATTCGGTTTAGATTACTTTTATATTGTGGAGGTTGGGTTAATGTCATAATTATAAAAGCTTCTATGTAATTTTAACCCCTTATTAACTGCCCAAAACATTACAATTTCTGGACATTACATGAACGTTAAGATTCATTCTATTTTCAAGATTCTTCTATAAAATGAAGAAAAAAAACAGAGGAAAAAGGCAATAAGCAATCTATTTTGTTACTGTGAACAATTCATCTAGGCATGTGATTCACATTTTAAAAATGTAAAAACATAACTCAATCTTCCGAAAAAAACGACTTGTCTCTGGAGGGGGATTCTGGACTTTAACAATCAGTTGAACCCCATCCCTTCCTTACAATCACCTGCAAGCTCACATTCATATCTGCCTCAATTCAATCAACAATCGATGGGTAGATCCCCCCAAAAAAGATCTGTCGCCAATTCATTTCTTTATGACTTTAAAGGCCTGCGAATCTATGCCATTCGAGAATCTCAAGTGGAGACTGACCAAAGAGCAAAGCCAAAATAAAGGGACATTTCAAAACTTCTTAAAGGTAACACTTGAGACTGGATTTACGGTGTTTTCACAATTTTCTACATTCACCTCAAGTGTTTTTGTGCATTCTCTCTCTCTTTCTTTTGGCGTCTGACTCACCTTCTCGGTCGACAATAGTGGGGCTGTGAGTGTTGACTCGCGGCCTGCGGTCAGACTCGTTCTGATCCAGTCTCTGATTGTCCTCCTGCACGGACTCATGTACAGCTTTGATTTGGTGCTGGAACATAGCAAAGCCGCTCAACAGTCCTCCGGGAACGCTGCTGTGACTGAACGGAGCTGAAACCTAAACAAACCATTCAGGAACAGAGAGGATTCAAATGGGGGCTACAAGCTGGACTGATGTTCAGCAAAAATGCTCCATTAGAAAAATGTAAATGATTAAATATAAAAATTTGTAATTTAAAGGTGCATGACTGTTGTTTGCTTAGTAGAAAGATGCTACATTCTCATGAACATTGTGATCAGCCAATCAGGGCCTCAGTTAGATTAAATCCATTTCACAGCCACACCAAATCGCCACAACAGACACCTACAAACAGCACAACTAATCAGCCCAACAGAGCAGCCAAAATGTATTTTCACTCGTCATGATTTCAGTGTGGAAAATCAATTGGTATTTGCTGATTCGTTTGCTGATTGCCGCAGAGGCGAATCAAAGCGCGTTATCTGCGGAGGTGGAGATGGAGGCGGGACTCACGTGGCGGGGTGGCTGTGCCCTGTCTCTGTCCAGAGGGGCATATCTGAATGCTAAGTGGGGGTAGAGGCTATGGGGACTGACCATAGGGGGGATGGTGGCGGCCCGCTGCTGTAGCTGCTGCATGTTGAGGAATTTGGACACGACCACTGAGCCTGCAGTGCCAAGCATTGACGGCTTCTCCAGAGAGAAAAGTCTGCCACAGAAAGGAAGGAACAAGAGAATAAAATGTATTAGCTACTGATACTCTATTGCTAGTCCCATTTAAAGGGGTTTTCACTCATACACAACGACTCAAATTTCAAGGGGTTTTCACTCATACACAACGACACAGATCAGAAATAATTTTTCGTTCATTCTCAGACTATTCACCAGCTTTTGTAAAATACTAGCTAAAGCACATTCCCATGCTGGACAACACAATATTTATTTAGGTAAATATAACAAAAGAGAAAAAACTATATTTGAACAAAAGTTGAAGAAAAATAAATAATTACACATCAGAGCTCAACAGTAAGATTTTTTTAAGGCTACAAGAATTGAAATGTATTATTTTCCATTTGCATTTCTTATTTAAATGTATATTTTTATTATTACATTTACATTTATGCATTTAGCAGACGCTTTTATCCAAAGCGACTTACAGTGCATTCAGGCTGTACATTTGTATTGTCAGTATTATTAATTTCAATATTACTGAAAGCACTATTACATAATTTTCACACATATACATTATCTTTCAATTAATAAATCAGCAGGCTATCCATTCTACTAGAAACCAATAGCACTGTATGTATGAAAACCCCATAACAGAACAAGAGCAGCGGCTTCTCACCTTTGTCGGTCAGGTTCAGCCTCCACATCCTCATCCGCACTGCAGGTGGCGCTAGAGTCATTATCAGAGTGGTGTTGCTCTGCCTGTTTCTCCTCCTTGTCCTTGACCTCCGGCTCCATCTTCACTTGCACCTGTGCTCTTTCGCTGCTCGGAGCGGCCATCTCCACATCCTGTGGCTCACTTTTTGGATGGATCTGCATTTCATATGCTGAGCGTGTGCGCTCATCCTGAGAAAGCCCGTCTTCAGCTCCACCTTCCGGACTCTTCTCTACTTTCACCCGTAGCTCGCCGTATGGAGGCTCCTGGCCCTTGGCATCTGCAACTGGGCCTTTGGTTGCCATGATGTCCTGGTCTGACATGCCATCCAGAGCTGAGTTGAGATGAGTTGGAGTGTCGGATTTGGAGGGATCAGTTTGAGATGGAGAAGGTGCACTCTCTGTGTCCGAACTGTTATCAGGACCTGAGGAAAGGAGATGAAAAAGCATATGATCACATTCTCTTTCAATTCTTCATTCATCTGTGCAAAGAGGACACAGAATATCAAACCCAATCTATTTCAATCTCTGCTACAGAAACACAAAGGCAGAGAAGCAGAAAACCCAAACAACCCTGCCGTGACAGAGAAGAGGCAGCATTTGAGGTCACCATCGCTGCACGCGGCATCACGCAATCAGGTTAATGCACTTCTGGACAGCAAACATCCTTTGGCTAATCACTACCTTTCCACTCTTGCCATGTGATGACACACCCTCCAGGGCCACAGGAAGTGCTTCATATGAAATACATGAAGCACTGCATAAACATACCATTCAAATGTGTGGAGTTGGTAACATCTTGGAAAATTGTATTAAGCTCACCAAGGCTCCATTTATAAAACTATGAAATAATATTACAATTTAAATGTTTCCTATTCCTGTAATGGCACAGCTGAATTTTCAGCAGCGATTAATCCAGTCTTCAGTGTCGCATGATCTTTTAGAAATCATTCCAATATGCTGATTTGGAAAGAACCAGGTTGCAAAGAACCAAGTTGCCTCAAGGGCAACACACATCTAACAACAAGAAAGCAACAATCCTTCACTCTAAAAAAAAAGTCTCCTCTCCCTCATTTATAATTCTTCCCTTCTCTTGCTGTGTGGACGCTCTCTGCCACTCTCACAGTCTATCTGTTATCTGTCCCTCTGAGAGAGCGATGAAGGGCAACCTGCTTGGCTCCAGGAGTATGTCAGCAGGTGCTACTCCAAAAAGCAGACGAAAGCAGAGAAAGATAGAAGGTTGAGGGTAGGAGAGAAGGGAGAACAGAAGAAAGAAGAATTTGAAGAAAGCATATAGCACATGACAAGGGAAGCAGCAGAGAAAAGCAGAGAAAGATAGAAGGTTGAGGGTAGGAGAGAAGGGAGAACAGAAGAAAGAAGAATTTGAAGAAAGCATATAGCACATGACAAGGGAAGCAGCCATGCAGGTTTCTGTTTTAGCAAGCAGAATCTGAACAAGATCTATAATGCACCAGGGCAGAGAATGATGTTATTCAAGAGGAAAGGGAGTATAGTTTAGTGTTTACTTTAAAGTATTACTTAAGGTATTCTGTTTAGTGAATACTTTTATTTAGCAAGGATGCATTGAACAAGTTTAACAAAAGATTTCTACTCCAATAAATGCTGTTCTTTTGAACTTCTATTCATAAAATGTTTCCACAAAGACACTAGATAGCAAAACTGTTGATAATAATTAGAAATGTTTCTTGAGCACCAAATCCGCATATTAAAATGACTTATGAACCACATGACAATGAAGACTTTAGTCATGATACTGAAAATTCTGCTTTGCCATCACAGGAGGAAATTGTCCCAAACTTTTGAACGGTAGTATAGATGGGGTGGAAGAAGGTGAAGTGAACAAACAGGCACACAAAGGGAAGGAAAGGGAGTTAAGAGACTAATAATTACTCCTCTTTAATTTGATTGCACAAGAGATGTTCCAAGAATGCTGATATAAGGAGTTGCACCAGACAGGTATTGCTGAGCCATAATTGACTGATTTTCTATTTTCATGTGCAAGTATCTACTCTTATTATGTTTAAAAAGCAAGTTACTTGATATTAACTTTTTGTTTATAGAACTGTATAAAGACTTAACGTTGTGTTGTAGCACTAAAAATCACACAACCATATCTAAATAAAAGCACAAACATCAAACATGCTCAGCAGAAGCACTCAGTTTCCTTACAGCATATTTATTTTTTGGGAACGCTTACATAAGAGTGAGTGTGGCACACAGAATTAGTCCAGATCTCTTATCCTTTCTGCATATTCCCCCTATTTCCACTCTCTTTTCTTTGCGTTTCTGTCTTATTCACTTGTTTCCTCTCCCTTTCATCCACCTCTCCCCCACCCGGCTGGTTCTCTCCTCATTTGCTCCCGATTCTCACTTATTAAGCATACAGACAGAAGTAGAGGGAGGATGTTGACCTCTGTGGCAGTGCAGAGCGGTCTGGAGTTTTGCTGTCAGATCTAATCAAACGCACTGCAGTCAGACAGGTCAGCACACTGCTACTACTGCTCCCTCACTTCATCCCTCTTTGTGTGTGAGTCTGTCTGTGTCTGCTCTCTTTAGATTACCGCCCCGCTGCTTCTTTTCCTCTCTGCTTGATCGGACTCTGGGTTCATGGGTCACAGAGAAAGAGACTGACTGATGGGTTTTAGGGTGTTTGTTTAGGCATTAGAGCTTATGTTGGAAGCAGCCGGCTGTAAAAGACTTTAAATCACAGAGAGGGATCATACCATCACTCTCCTCATCGTCATCAGGCGCAGGATCGCTCTGTGATGGGTCTCGATTTCCACGGAGCCGCCGGGAACCCTGCACACAACAACATAAGAGGTGCAAATCGTAAGATATACATATTAAGAATAGTTCACGACTATAGATTACACCACAGTCACGTGTGTTCACAAGACATTTTTCAGTTTTTGTCTCCCTACAGCACCCTTTCAGTGATGCTACTTTCTGACATCACTTAAGTATCATGCTTAAAAACAGCAAAACCACTGTTACTAGTAGGAAACTAGTAACTAGGAAATATATATATATATATATATATATATATACTATTGTTCAAAATGTTGGGGTCCATAAGATTTTTTTTTTTAAGAAATGTATCATTTTATTCAGCAAGGATATGTTAAATTGATCAAGGGTGACCGTAAAAAGCATTTAAATTAAATTCTGTTCTTCTGAACTTTTCTGTTTCTCAAATAATCATAATAAAATGTTTCTGAAGCACCAAATGCTCCAACGATTTCTGAAGGATCATGTGATACTGAAGACTGGAGTAAAAAGACTAGAGTGAAAATTCAATATTGACATCACAAGAATAAATGTTACACACTTTGAGAAATAAAAAGAAAACTGTTCATTTAAATTGTAATAACATTTTGTAATATTAGTTTTTTTATTATTGTATTAAATGAGCAAACGAGACTGCTTTCATAAATCTTACTGACCCCAACATTTTTGTACAGTAATTTGAATATTCAGACACAGAAATAGTGACCTCCTAAAAAAAATGACATTTTGTTTGGATGAAGCAGATATATTTGTACCTTTACCTTGTGTTGCCGTAGTAGATTGTCTAGGTTGTATCGTCTCTTGTTGTTGAAGTAAAAGTTCTTACATTGAGCTTCACTCTTAGTGCCTACCATCTTGGCAATGGCTGACCAGTTCCTACCATGTTCAACCAGCCCTGTGCACAAGAGCAAGTGGGTAAGGTTATAAATGAGTAGACTAGTCACTGAAGTCAAACAAAACTCTTATGAAATGTTTACATGTATTACTAATGATTTTCTTGATGGATGCATTGAGCCTAATATTAACCACAAGATCGTTCAATAAGTCCCACTGTAAGATGAAAATAACACCCTCTATCTATCAGCACCACTATTTAAACACATGAAACATGGCAAGGTTTTAGTTAGCAATGACTGTGCCACTTCTCCTTCCTCGGTGGTGCAGATAATCCTGCCAGCTTAGTTAGAATGGATGAACTAGTTAAGGAAGGATGTGCAGGGCACCACAAGGTTGAAGCAGCCCGATTAGCTGATCTCCTGATGAGCATCAGCATGACAGTCAGCCTGATTTTATAGTATCCCACAAGATGATACATAATTGAGGATTATCAAAGTGAAGAAATCAGAAAGGATATCTATCCATAGAGATCTTAACAATAACTGTTCACTCTCTAAACGTGATATCACATTAATTAAATATCTCCTAAAATTTGTCAGCATCAAATGCCCGTTATCAATAGATCTAACCAAATCTAAACAACCTGACAACAGTATGGAGGGCAAAAATACTGAACCAGTGGTTTGGAAAAGTGTTTGCTTCTGGCATTTCTCAGGTTCTTGACATGGTAGAAAATTTAAATGAATAAATAACTGAAAAAGATCAACTTTAGATTAAATGAGTAAAGTGACTTTACCCTGCGAATGTGTGTGATCTGTATTTGTCTGTTCAGGTTTATAGTACACATGACCAAGACCACATGCATGCCAAAAGCAGTTGTCAGCTTCAGTGATCAAAAGATTTAGACTGAATAAACACACTGTTTTTCCTATGTATTCCTTCTTTATTATGATATTGTAAGTGATCTTCATAAAGTACTCGAGCTATGCAAACAGGACAGATAATAAATGACGTCTGTGATACTGTATGTGGCTTTGTGTTCACAAATCAATGTTTGGACCAGATCAGAGCAGATCACATGTCACTGCCATGACCATGCTTGAGATGCTAACATGCACATATTTCCTATAATATATATATATATATATATATATATATATAAAAATGAAGACATTCAGCCTACATACTCAAGCAACTAAGCAATTTCAGCATGGTTGACTCAATCCCTTAAAGGGGTCATCGGATGCGACATGCACTTTTACAAGCTGTTTGAACTGAAATGCGTGTTGGCAGTGTGTGTACACAACCACCTATAATGATAAAGATCCACCCAGTGTTTTTTTTTTTTATCTCGTTAAATCGTTTCCCCTTTTTCAAATCGAGCAGATTTCAGATGCCTGTCTGTGTGACATCACACAGACAGGCCCCTCCCACGATTGTTTGATTGACAGTAGCGTTTCAGCACAGACTGGACTGGTGTCTTACCTTAGACCTGCCCTGAGTGAGCTGTCATCAGTCCACCATTGTTTCAATGCCGGAGCAGATATAGACAAGAATGGCTCCTAAGTAATTGAAATGTTTTGTTGCTGGATGTAATAATGAACATAGCAAGTCGTCATTTACTCCAGACGCTGAAGATGCAGTGTATTACATTTGTTATTGAAGGGAATGCACCCCCGATCTACCAACATGCATTTATTTTCACGCGAATCATTCGTGATCCAGCTTCACCTCAAGAAGTAAGTACAAGGTTTTTTAATGAATCTTTGCAAAATCGCCTTTCCTAATAATGTCCTAATTAGCAAGTTTCATGATGAATGCGGCTAAAGTTTACCGTCTCTCAGAGAGCGGCTTGGAAGAGAGGGGCGGGGTGAGCAGAGCTCATTTGCTTTAAAGCGGCATGCAAGAATATAGCTTGCGTTAGAGAGAGCTGTTTTTGACCGGGTAAAAATGGTGTTGTTTTACACTACCATTGAGAAATTTTAACCAAAATATGTTACAGACTTTTCATTGCCAAGAACAAGGCTTCAGTTTCCTGTAATTGTATAATTCCTTTTTTTCCCCTTTGATTTTGGTATGACATGTGACCTGGACATGTTTTCTGTGAGGTTTGCTAAAAAAAAAAACGTATTAAAAGCCCATTAAACTTTAAACAAAACCTTTGCCCTCCACACTAATCCTGTCATTCTTTCACAGGGGGTGAATTCTGTTTAGGGGTGAATGGTCATCTTGTAAAGTTTCTAGTATGTCAAACAGTCACACAGTTACTTCAGTTTCTTCTGTACAATCCTAATCTGAATAATCACTACAAAGAGGATGCTCAAAAGTGCAACCCCAACCAACTTCCCCAACATGCAAAACCACAGAGACATCAAATAAGTAGAGCAAATTGAGGTGAAAGTTTGTGTGTGTGAGAAAAAGAGATCAGACAGAGCCAATTGAGAACCAGAGAAGGAGAGGGGGTGGGGGAGAAAGATGAAGTAAAAGTCAAGCAGTACCTTTTTTGGCGATCTCCATCTCCTCCTCCGTCCAGCGAGACGTCTCTCCAGCTTCAACAGTGCCTGTAGCGACACACACCGTCAGTGTCAATGAGGAAAAACTTGAGCAGCGCTACACGACACGGCGCATCTCACACCCTCCCTTCTCTATCGGTTTACACTCGGGCGCTGCAGAGACCTCCACCCTCCTCAAGACCTTCCCTCCCTCCCACAGTCTCTCTCTCTCAGTCCTCAACTTTCTGTCCTTTGTCCGTTTATTGCTTTCCCTCCCTGGTGCTTACTGGACTCAACTAGGCAGGCTCACCGCTCTCTTTCTCCTGCCTCTCTTTCTCGCTCGGTCTCTAGGAGAGAGTTCAGTCAGCTGATCTCAAGCAGACAGTGGAGGAGTGCAGAAGCACCACCCTTCTGGGTCGAAGACCAGCACACACACACTCTCACTCACTCACCCATATCATTAGGCAGTCTGTCTCATAACAGTAGCCGAGCTGAAGAGAGCAGCGCAACAACCCCTCCCTACGTAATTTCCACTCAAACTACAGCAAGAGCAAGAGAGAGAGAGAAAGACAGAGACAGAGAGAAAGACAGCACGGTAGAGAAAGACAGCCTTGTGCTCTCCTCTCCTGCCCGCTGCGAGGGTCTCCTTGAAATTGACTAAACACTAAGACAGATTTAGCACAGTGTGAACCTCTGACATTTATGTGAGAGTGCCCCAAAGCCCTCCCCCCCGCACTGTTTGAATGACTTGTGCGGCGAGTCTCTGCTAAAACTCTTCAAATAAACGTCTCTTTGGTGACCCACTAGACGCTGTTTACATTACCCCATGACCTCTGAGTGTGTGCGTGTTACGTTTATATGCTAGTAGTCCACTGATTTGTCATGTTGATTGCGGTTTAGACAAGGAATTGGTGCATTATGGCTCTTGAGCGCCAGTTTATAACTTTAAACTTACTTCAAAAACAGAGAATGATAAGATAAAAGACAAAAGATTTTTCAGGCGAGATGGGCAGATTCTTTGGGCCTACGAGGGCTTGAGGTTTAAAGGGAAAGTTCGCCCAAAAATGAAAATTCTGTCATTAATTACTCACCCCGCATGTCGTTGAAACCCAACAGACCTTTGTTCATCTTCAGAACACAAATTAAGTGAGAGCTTTCTGACCCTCCATAGACAGAAATGCAACTGACATGTTCAATGCCCAGAAAGGTAGCAAAGACATCATTAAAGTAGTCCATGTGACATCAGTGGTTCAACCGTAATTTTATGAAGCTACGACAATATTTTTGTGCACAAAGAAAACCAAAACAACAACTTTATTCAACAATTCTTCTCCTCCACCCATCCTCCGCCATTATCGAGAGTACCACAACACATGCTGCTGCTGATGTAGAACAAGCATGCACTGCACCAGGAGGAGAAGAATTGTTGAATTGATTACAATCAAAGTGATAGTCCTTAAAACCTTTCTGGGCATTGAATGTGTCAGCTGGAGTACAGGCTGAAACACAACTGGTGACTAAACTTCAAGGTACGCACGCTAATCAGCTACAATTTCTGACGTGGCCGCCAACTGTGTTCAGGAGGTAAACGTAATGAACACTGTTTACAGAACAATGAGGTCTCTTAATTCATTTTAAATTGGCACCAAAAGCTAAATGAAATAATCAGGCCATTCTTTCATTCCCCTTTTTGCGCTAATCAAACTCCTCCTGAGACTCGCCGCGTTTACCTGCCTCTCATTATTGTCTCCATGGCGATCCCTCCACCCGCTGTCACCACGGCAACATAAACTCAGAGACCTTGAGTCTGGCGTTGGGTGGCAGGAAGAAGAGAGGGACAAACAACCTCACAGAGAGAGTGTGAGAGAAAGACAGAGCAAAAGAGCAACAGCGACGAGAGGGAAAAAAAGTGTGCAAAGGGAATAAACAGTCAAATGAAGAGAAACAGCCTAGATGTCATAACGGTGAAAGAAAAGAAATAATGCTGATTTGTCAGACTCAGGGATCAAATCCTCAGTGTTTCTGTACAGCAGCCATGTGATCATGATAGCATTTACACCACTAAAGCACACGTATACCACGCCAGAGAAAGCAGAAAACTAGGTGACTTTCAGGTCTTGTAATGAGGTCACAGAGGAACCGCACACAGATTGACCACACGATCAGCAGACAGACATCACAGCACAGATGCACCTTTTTGAGAGGTGAGAAAGTGTGTGAGGGTGCTGATGTGAGAAGCTATTTGAACAGAAAGAGAGAGGGGAAAGTATGTGGAGAAAAAAGGTAGTGCTTACCTCGTGTGTCTGTGCTGGCTGCAGGAGAGGGTTTTGCAGGCTCTCGTGCTGGTTTCTGCACCGGTTCAGGTTTAGAGGGGGGTGTGGGCTCCGGCAAAACTAAGCAACACACAGAATAAACCATCATGACTTGGCCTCATCTGTGCTTATGTGCTATTATTGGGAAGTTAGATGCATTATAAGCAAATCAGTTTGTTCGGACTAATCATTAAAAGATCAAAATAAAAATACAGCACATGGCTAGTTCTCATTCGTTCCCCAGTTGTTATTCAGTTTGTGAAGCTGTTTGACAAAGAAAATTAAGTCTAAGATTTTTTTTTCTGCTAGTTCTCAGAAACTATGATTTTTACTGGCAACATATTATAATTGCATATTTTGTGTGCTTTAGAAATATATTGATTTATTTTCATTTGATTCAATTCTATAATTGTTTCCATGTTAAAATCATTTAACAGAATTTATTAGGTTTTTGATTTGTAAAAATTGCTGAAAGGTGACAATTTTAGGTTTAAAATATTAATTTTAAAGTTTGGTCACACAGTATTTTAATGGTGCAATTCTCGCTATTTGCAAACCATTAACTATGACTTTTGCCTCAGTAAACTCCTGATTTGCTGCTTATTAACAGTTAGTAAGGTAGTTGTTAAGTTTAGGTATCGGGTAGGATTAGGGATGTAGAATATGGTCATGCAGAATATGTGCTTTATAAGTACTCATAAACAGGCAATATGTTAATGCAAATAACCAAATATTTAATAGAGAACATTGGTCCCTATACTAAAGTGTTACCTACAAAAATTATATTTCCATTTCATTTCTATTCAAAGAATCCAGACAAAAAGAATTTACACAAATATTAAGCAGCACAACTGTTTTTATAAAAGCTTATGTAAAATGAATGGCAATAATATTGAATGCAAACCGAATGTTTACGCTTGCAAGGCATACAAACACATGCTAAACAAAAGTTACCTGGTTCAGGTGTTGGTGGAGGTGGTTCCTCTGACACCACAGATGCAGCTTCATTATTGGCCATGGAGCGGGTGGTGATGCGGCCCTTACGACGTCCCTGGCTGTTGGCGGTTTTTCGGCCGCGTGAAGTGTTTTGCTCCTTACCCTCTTCCTCCTCTCCCTCACACTTCTCTTTATCTTTACTGATGTCCCTGCGGAGGCAAAGGTGAGAAATAAAGGCTCTCCTCCGCCCCAAACTCAATTCAAACAACTATTCATACGGTCAGAGCGAGCAGAACACAGAGTTACGAATGCAGATACTGTGAGCACCTGTGAGTTTCTCACCTGCTATGATGTATTAGTCTTCCATAACAGGATCTCTCACAGATCTCAAAACCACTTCTGTACTGTTTTGTGCGTTCACAGAAAAGTAAAAAATCTAATTTTTTTTCATAATTAATTCTACTTTTTGTTGAATCCTTGGTAGTGACATAACGGGTCTCGAGTAAAGCACGCAGTCTCCTCCAAGCCAAATGAGTTAATGAAGTTAATCTTAAGCCCCTATTACAATAAGGCTCACCTCACAGAAAACGCATATCTCACCTACTTTAAACCACAGCACACTTACTAAGAGAGCAAAGAAACGCATCTATCCATTATTTGGGCAGTTTTCGTAAAAAGCTTCTCTCAAACTATTCAAACATTTGGAGAACATGGCAATTTCAAGACTGAATCTTGCATTCTGTACCAACAGAACAATAAATGTGCTGCTGTCACTCAAATTTTCAGTGTGCATGTGCCCTTCAAGATTCACAGTGGGATCGCAGCAAAAAGGCGAATTGAGGCTAGTTCATCACAACTATCAAAGGGAAATGGTAGGAAAACAAAAACATGGGACTTACTTTGAGTCCTCTTTTTCATCTTTCTCCTCCTCTTCCTTCTCCTCGTCCTCTTTCTTCTCTGATTTCTCCAATTTCTCCTCTTCGTTCTTGTCGTCTATTTTGTCTTCCTGTGACGGTCGCGTTATCTGCTTTAAAAGGAAAAGAACCACAATAAAAGAAGCATTTAGACAGCTGACTTTTCAAGAGCACAGACCTGTGCCCAGGTTCCAATCACATAAATAATGGGCAGTTCACCTTAAATTGTGTCAGCCCAGCTATGAAGAAAAAGGAATGCTTATAAACCATCAAACACCAAATGGGCAATATGATGAAATATGATTCTAAAAAATATTTCATCAAAGTGAATATTTCAGCTACATTTATTAAGCTTGCCTTCTTTGTTGCACATGCTTGCGCTATCTCTGTGAAGTTTTTTTTTTAATCAATAGTGACTAGTTTGTGCTGTTAGAACAAGTTTTTATGTGAAATAAACTGGAAATATATATTACTCACACATACACATACAATTTTGAGCAGATCATGTTATAAGAATGCCTTATTCACTATAGTCAGACTATGCCATTTCATTAGCTTGGAAACTGTGTCAAACTTTTGGGAGGACCCGAGGTTTCTACATTTCACTGTTTGCCACTGTGACAGAGCCCACAAAACTGATCTCACTTCAGTTTAAAGCCAGACGGCAAACCGAAATGCATGCTCCAAATCATTCCTGCTCTGGACTGAATCAGACAAAATTCCCAAAAGTCTGGTTACTGATGATCTATCGCTGTCTCTTCCTTACTTTTTTTTCATTAAAAAGGAGAAAAAAAATAACATTTCACACACATCCAATCATCACAACCCTCCAAGGCCTACTTTTCTAACAAGGAAAATAAAAAGCATTGCAATTCTACCATTTTTCATATGAACTGACAACAGAAAGTTTAAAAACAAATCTGAATAATGAAGTCAGATTCACTTTGCAAACTAGATGGGACTGAATTACAAGAAAAAAGTAACCAGGCCTGGCTAGTTCTTAGAAATGTAGCTTTCCATAATCAATGGTGCTTATTATATTTTGCCTTTTGAAACCTTATCTGATCTTCAGTGTGATAAGCACAGAACTCTTAAGATCTGATACATATGACAGAAACACATCATGTGGGTCGAAGGGTAAAATATGCATGATTGGTATTGACTGGAATGGCCAAACAGTATTTTAAAGTAGGTCAGACAACTAAACGTGCACAGCATACTATGATCTTAACATATATGAAGACTACTAGGACATATATGCCACCAACAGAAAGAAAGAACCAAGAAGAGGTGGAAAAATATGAAGAGAGAAGAGGCAGATGAACAAGTGAGAGAAAAGCTAAACAGAGCAAGTACTGGCCAATCAGAACAAAGTCCTGTAGGTGGTGCCCACATGAACAGAGAATTGGGAAACACCATCCACACACACAAAACACAATGGGCCCAATGTTTTATGCTCTTAGTGTAAGTTTAAAGATTTTTAAAAGTGTCTCACATAGCAGCAGAATTCAGGACTAAAATCCATCTGTTTCCAATGTTCATGAACATGCATAAACAAACATGTACCACAGATCTGAATTTTCAGAATTGGTGACCTTTCTATCTGGAGTCACACATTTGATAAAAATAAATGCAAGCCAATGACATGCACTACTGTTCAAGAATTTGGGTTGGGTAAGATTTTTTCTATTTCAGAATTCAGAAATTAAAAACATTCTCATTACAGTAATTTGTTGAGATAGTGAATTGGTGGGTTTTTGTTAAATGTGAGCCAAAATCGTCACAATTAAAATAACCAAAGACTTAAACTACTTCAGTCTGTGTCCATTGAATTTATTTAATACACGAGTTTCAAAATTTGAGTTGAATTACTGAAATAAATGAACTTTTCCACGACATTCTAATTTATTGAGATGCACCTGTAGTTTTTATAAACAGGAAGGGGGCTGGGTCAGTTCACACTGATGTACATTCACACAAATGTAGGTTACTCATAAAAAACTATGTAAACAAAGCTAAATTATCTAAATATTAAATATTTAGGTTTCTAATGTGAACATAGCCACTGTCTAGAGCAGCATTTCATATGCAGGCCGACAATCAGACAATTAAGTGAAAATGTAAGTGCAAGCAGTAACTGTAAAACAAAAATGTAAAGCCTCCTTTAGACTAACATTAGTCTTAAGTGCAGGACTGCGGTTGGTGGAGAGGGTCTTTTTTCCTTTGTTTGATGAGGGAGCCAGTGTGCTAATGGTTCTTTATCATGGTTGTTGGCGAGGACAGAGGAACTGGAGTCCGTCCTCCTGCTCGGTCTGTTCCACGAAAGAGAAACAAAGCACTGGAACAAGCAGGGCTCAGCCAAAACAAACAAGCTGTGCAGCTGCCAGATGGGAGCAAAAAAATGTCAGAACCTCTGCCACAGAGACGTGGAGAACAAATAGGGGGGGGGAGGGAAACTGAGATAATTTAGGTCAAAACAAAAATAAAAATGACAGAGAAAGGGGCCAACACATGAAAGACATATGGCAAGCATGGAGCGGACGCAAGATTGATCATTCATTCTCTAGGCTGAAGGGCAGGAAGAGGATGTGCTCGTTCCAGTGCTCTATTCCAGTTATAGCATATCGACAAACTGACGCATGGATCACAATAAAAGCTCTACTCTACTAAAATGACTAAAACTGATAACTAATAAAACAACTAGGTGCAGTCAAAATTAACGCCTTAACAGACGATACAATTTTCCACTTTAACAGCGTTAAAAATATTTAACACAGTTAACGTAGGGGGCAGAGCTAGTTTTGGCCACCCCACTCAAAACTGCTGCCTCCGTCTCTTTTTCCTTGACAAGAATTCTGTTTATTTAGACGCAGAATGGGAGACTTTTCAGACGCACACTCCACTTCGCCTCAGCGACAGGTGTCAAGCGAGCATGGAAACGGTACAGATGAAGAGGCAGCTTCAGTAGAACATCAGTAAACTATGGTCAGATGAGATGTTACCAGGTCATGTGTCAGTAAAAACGAATCTTCCTGTCCTGTCAGCCGATATACTGTATTCTTGCGCATGATCTTCAATCGCATGCACAAATATGGCAGCGTGTGCTGTGTCATGTTCAGCAGCGGTAGCTTTTAAAGTAATAGCAGCCAAATAACTCAATAATTCAGCTGCTGTGATGTCTGCTAATCAAAGAACAAAAGAAATGAGGAAATCAATAACTTCTGTAGCTTTAAGGATTCATCTATATTTAATTTAGTGTTTGATAACTTATTCAAACATTTTAAAAAAAGCTTTCAATTATTATACTGTAATGTTAGTATAGTCAACGGTTAAATATTAGGAAAAAAAGAAAGAACAATTTCACTGAAACATCAGTATTATTTGTATCAGTAATACCCCTTCAGTCTAAAAAAATTGTCATTAAACAAATAAAAAATATACTGTATGTTGTTTCAACATTAATTTGAATATTGAATGTGAAACTATTGCAATATAAAAGTATAATTTAAAAACCTTAATGTTAGGTGTGATTAGTCGTGATTAATTTAAGAATAAATGTGTTAGTTATTTTTTTTTTATCGATTGACAGCACTAAAAACAACCGAAACTTAAAAACTGAAAATACAAAAAAAGTCAAGTCAAAAAATAAATAATTAGGCTAGTTTAGGGTTCATAGGGACATTTTCTTAAGACACCTTGTTTTCAAAAACAGCTGAAGCACATTGTGGGATGTCCTGAATGTGTAGGAACACACAATGGTTTTTATAACCAGTTACTAACAACACTTGCACACTTAGCACATACAATAGGTTATTACAGGCTGGAAGTATTAAATGTTTTCACAAGCTACATTAACAGACAGGATTTTCTTTTTAAGCAGGATGAATCTTTTCACAGGAGAGAAAGTAAGAATTAAAAACGAATCTACTGTCAATATTCTAATGCCACCTTATCTTTATTGGAATGGAAACTTTAGCTTTACAGCTTTAAGTTAACCTTTGGACACACTTCATTTTGTATCTGTAGATGAAGCAGTGGTTAACAAAACCTGCACTACAAATAATTACTGCAAAATTCTCCATTTGGTTCAGATCACAAAATGTCATTATTAAAAAATAAATTCCCAACAAAATAAAAGTGACTTAATATATGGTGACAAATGGGAAGAGTGGAAAAGAGGCTAATTGCAATATAAATTACATTGAATTAACCTGTGCAGTGAAAGATGCAACTTTAACACATGGAAAGTTCAGTAAAAATAATATCATGATTTTCTAAACCAAGTGAAGTAACAGGAAAGACGGTCACAAGCTGCTGCTGAAGTTCAGATATACAAATCAAGAAAAGGAGAGAGGAGACCAGGCCCAAGAAAAACCTAACTTGAAACAAAATTGAGCGTCAACAACAACAGATTGCAAATGATATATATATATAAAAAATATATATATATATAATTAAATAAATAAAAAATACACATCTATTTGGATTAGGCTTGATTCATAAAGTCCTAGGATTATTCCTTTAAATCTATGCTTTTATTTTGTTTTCAAGTAGATGCATGAAAATTTGCTCAAATTTATTAGCAGCACACCTCCCATCCTGTAGATGTCACCAAGTCAATAGCACATCCAAGCTAATCACCACAGCACACATCTTACGTACATGGTAGGGGTTGAACGACTTCTGATTTCTTAAAGTCGACTTTTATGTGATTAAAGTCGAAGTCGACTAGTAGCTGATGACGTCATTAATGAACAAATAAGTCTGGAGCTGTGACAAACACCTTGTGCACAGCTATGGCATATGACACACTGCCCACATATGAACTATTGCTCATATATGGCATATGACTATTGCTCCTATAACAGCTTATTTTTGTCAGTTCTTTAGTCTTTGGGTCGTTACATTTCTCACAGATTTCTGCTCGTTCTAACTCAGATACAGATAAGTAGTACAGTAAAGATTACATTCATATGAATGCATGCATTAGTGAGAGCGGTTGCGTGTGTGAATTGATTCTAGCTGGCAGCGTCTCTCTACTAGTAGTGAAGCTGTGGGATTTAGTTATTAAGATATATATGCTTGAACTTTTCAGTTTCTAAGCTTTTTTACTGAGAAATCACAGAACAGTGTTGACAATACATTTCCGCGCGGAATGATTCTGTGCGCGCGACCTGCGGGTGATGTACGCGCTACTGTCTGTAGCCTATGTGTGTGCGTTACAGTGCAGCAGCGCATTAGATTAGAACGGCGATTAACTTACCTGTACAATAAACTGTTTAAAACGTGCATTCTCACATTCAATTTCGAACATTCAGTAATATAATCACATATGTCTTGTGGAGCACTTTCAGAGCATGTCAAAAAATACATTGTTTACGGTACTTTGTAATTTTGGAGAACGACCAGCCAGGACACAACGAACTGTTTGGAAACAGAACGCTTAAATGTGGATTTCTTATCCTTTCTGTGTGTTCGCCGCGCCTTATATGCTCAGAATATCTTTGCAAGGACCTTAAGAGAGAGTCGATGTCAAGCTTAAAGGGGAAGCTGTCCAAATTTGTTCTGTCTGCCGTTCTTGCTAATCATAGCACACTGCTATAACATCTCTCAGACTAAATCACTTTTGTAACTTTAATGAGAATAAATAAAAATAACAATAATAATGATATATTTATAATATGTATAGAATCTATACATAATACACATGGTAATTATATCTATCATAGATAGATAGATATAATTAACACAGTGAATACTAATTAATTTACACAATGTATGTGTTTCTTATTTATTGTAGTTTTTTGTCCTATTGCAATTAGTTTCTTATCCTTAGTACATGGTATGGCGATATTGGTGACAAGGTATGATGTATCAAATATTTTAATATAATAAAAACTTAAAAAAAAAAACACAGTAACTGATTATGTGTCATATCTTGATTATTTTGGTTATCGCCCACCCCTAATGACAGTAAATAAGTAAAAGTTTCCTTTCCCATTTTTTATTTTATTTACATTTATTTTATTTATTTTTTTGCCCTGTGTAATTTCATGTGGATGCTGAGGGTGGGAAGATAAAATTGTCTTCTTTGAAATGTCTCATACAATACATGTTTAATAATAATAATAATATTAACAACAATGCTACCACAAAGAAAATACATAAATGTCCTTTTTTATATAAATAAAAATACACAAATAAAGCAAACAAACAAAACTTAACCATGACTTGCGCCTCTAACCAAAAACAAGAATATAGCTCTACAAATCTCTACAAACAATCATAACAGCCTCCAAAAGCATGCAAAAACAACTCTACATTCACTCATTCATACAGTACCTTCATCTATGTTTATCTGCCCCTCATGAGTGTCCTTTTTATGCCATTATATATCCCAGAATGCAGTGGCGCCAAGGCCAGAGTTAGTGACAGGAACAGGCTGAGCAGGAGAGCGTGCCTCGGGCTGCCTGACAGCGGTGTTGTTCTGGAACAGATCCTCAGCTGCAGGACCCGGCTCGCAGATCAGAGCCGCATATTCCAAGAAAGCATGCCACGGGGTTGTTTGAGCCTGCTAAAGAAGTGGTGGCATTTCCATCTTACTCACACACAAAAACGTGTGCGAGCGCTAGCTAATCTGGGTGCTAGGGTCAACCCAGGTAATCGTCGCAGGGTGGAGGGGAGAGGAGACTGACCGATCTTAACCCAGCCCCGTCAGGATTTTGATTGGCACAGCAAGCTGCTCCACAACTTTCTCACTGGTGTCGGTACAAACGGCGCATACCACAGCACAGCTCAGTAGGGGTGTCTCGCGTACACGCACACATTCTCCAACCCTCCCTCTTTCTCCGAAAAAGCTCTAGAGGGACTGCAGAACACACGGGCTGCCAGTTTAAGGAAAAAAAGTTTGTTCTTCCCGTTTATGCATATTTTTCTGGCTTGTTCTCTTGCTCGCTTTCTCTAAAACATTCTCGGGGGACTCTGGGAACAGAAAGCTCGAGCAGAAATTTGTTTGGAACAGCGTTCAGTCCTCGACGTGAGCTGAACTCGACTGACACAAACACTTTTATGGGTCTCTAATGTGGAGCAGGGTCATACACTCCACCCACACAGACTCGGTTAACAGACTATACTCCACACACACACACACACACACACACACACAGACAGAGCGGTTTAAAGATAAGATAAAAACTGAACCTGCTTGCCCTCTCTTTTTAATAAGTACGTGAACATAAGAATTACAACAGGTGGTAGAGGAAACCAAGATTGCACTGTATATATCCAGGTAGCTAAAGAGACACCAGGAAACACTTACGGCCACATATGCAAACAAAAACAGCTGCGCATACGCCTGCTTGCTGAAAGTGCCTGGGGCTACTGGGGGCTGAAGGGTCAGGCAGCATGAGTGTGTGAGTGGAACAGATCAGATCATCTCCTCATTACTGCAGCTCAACTCCTGACTCAAAGACACATGCTTTCAATGACCCACAACCTCAGCTTGTGATCTGCATGACAGCGGTGCTCACAGAAGTCCTCTGTTACACACACTCTTATACAGCACTGCCTGCACTGTTTAGATTGAAGCATAGCTGTTATTAATGTCGATTCCGAACAGCAGCTGCTCACACACACACACACACACACACACACACACACACACACACACACACACACACACACACACACACACACACACACACACACACACACACACACACACACACACACACACACACACACACACACACACACACACACACACACACACACACACACACACACACACACACACACACACACACACACACACACACACACACACACACACACACACACACACACACACACACACACACACACACACACACACACACACACACACACACACACACACACACACACACACACACACACACACACACGTGACAGAGGGCTAATTGAGTTAGACCAGCCGTGTAGATGCTCATCTCATATGCATGATAACATCCAAGATATATCATATGTACATCAAGCAGCACTTGTTAACTTAGTTTTTCTGCCATTTGCCAAATGTTAAATACATTTACTCATAATCCAACATTTTTTGTCAGAAAGAGATATGATATTTGGTTTATTGAGTTTCTTTGAAAACATTCTCATGGTAAAGGATGCTAACAGGAATTGTAAGCATGTGAAACAGAGAGAAAATAAATTCCCAAATTTAATGGGAAGTGAGGACTTAGGGGAAAAATTATTTATAGGATATTGTTCGTTAAACTACATGACCAGACTGCAATAACACAATACCAGAGTCTATAGTATTTCACACATTGCGAAAGCAGAATATGAAGAACACACAAGTAGTAAGACTACATGAGCTTTTTTCTTGTGGTATCAATGTCACCTTTATAATAATGACCATTACATTATTTTACGGAGTAATGAAATGATAACTTAAGTTTGTTGGGTCAAACCAAATGTTGTTATTAATTTATGAATATAACTTTTTAGTTCCACAGGCGTACATCTCTCAGTCCTTAAATCTTTATTAAAGGGAAAGTTGACCTAAAAAATGTTCTCACTCTGATGTTGTTCCAAACTTGTGTGTTCTGTGGAACACAAAATATATTTTGAAGAATATTGGTATAAAATATATATATTTTTTAATCTTTTAATTCACAGAAGAAAGTAAGTCACGCAGGTTTGAAATTACATACAAGTGAGTAAATGATAACAGAAGTTACATTTCAGGTTAAACTGTCCCTTTACTTTCCTTTGTATGTGTTTTGTCAAGTCCAGGTTGGTACAAACCTAAATTCAAGTTCAAAGCAGGCTATTCATTTTTAATTACTTAAAATTGTTAATATTGAGTTATTTTAGTGCTGTCAAAACAATTAATCGTTAATTAATTGCACCCAAAATAATTTTTTAGTTTACAAAGTATGTGTGTGTGTACTGTGTATATTTAAATACACACCTATGCATGTATATATTTAAGATAAAATATGTTACGTTTATATATTAAATATATAATATAAATTATATGAATATAATATACATGTAAATATTTTCAAAATATATAGTGTATGTGTGTGTATTTATATACACACATAATAAATATACACAGTACACCCAGATATATTATGTAAATAAAAACTTTTATTTTGAATCACAATTAATCGTTCGACAGCACTAGCTTATTTAGATGACATCTACATAATGGAATTACATAAATCTACATTATTAATCATTCCCCTAAAGTCATCCATCTCTTGATGTCTACTCAATTTATACCTTTTCTTTCACATTACAGATGAATGATGAAACAGACCAAATATTCAGAACCAAAACACAGGTGTAATGTCCAATAATGTTCGTTGTGTTAAAGTTAAAAGGATACACTGCATAAGCAATGCATTTTACTTCCATTACAGAAGATTAGTCCCCTCACAACAAAAACAAACTTTTTGACTAGGACACGGAAGCTGAAGGTCAAGATGACATCTAGATGACTTACCGAAAAAAGGTGGAAGAACACTAACAAAATAAATATCTGGGGTTTCAATGTCATGTTTACTTGAACTCATCTATACATGCAACAATCAGATAACCACCTTGCTTGGGTGTCATGGCCAGATTTCCTCTCCTAATACACTGTGCTTGAGTAAGTATGCATATGAAAATAAGAAGCCTCAGATACTATGCTCCAACAGCTTTAAAATTGGAGATTGAAACCCTCATGTTCGCTTCTTTTCCCTGTGGTCCCTGACAACAGCATGGAGCCTCTCGGCTGTGCCAAACAGATAAAACAGATTCCTGGAAAGCTCTGAAGCCCTCCATAAATCAGAGAGAGACTCTCAAAACGGATGCATTTTTGCTTGTTAACCTGCACGCACACACACGGTATGAGTTCTTATAAGCCATCGTCAACAGCGTACAAAAACAACCACAAAACACACCCTCTCATGAAAAAAGAAAAAGCACAACCTCACATTAAGCATGATTCAAACACGCTTTCTCAGACTGAGATGCAGATGTTGTAACAGTGCATACTGAACACTAGGGGGCTTCTTGAGAACTAAAATGGCATCTCAACTCAAAACAGTCTTTCTGCTTGTTTGCAAGCTATTGTGTGGGGATGAGTTGAATTTGCATTCATTATTATGATCTGTCCCAAAAAAAACAACACAAAACAAAAAAACGGAAAATACATATGACCTACTTAAAATGCTGTCTTGCGATTTATGCCAGTCTTAAAACATGTCAGTTGCAAATTTAGAGTTTCTAGCTGTTATTATTGACAATAAGCATTCATTATTATCATTTAGCGCTTAATTTGTTAATACACTACTGTTCAAAAGTTTGGGGTCTTTAACACTTAAATGTTTAATAAATGCAAAATGTTTTTCAAAGTCTCTTTGTGCTCCCACCAAGGTTGCATTTATTTGATCGCAAATACAATAAAAACAGCACAATTGTGAATTTGTATTACACATTATAAATAACCTTTTTCTATTTTAGTATATTTTAAAGTTGTATTTATTCCTATGATGCAACTGAATTTTCAGCAGCAATTACTCCATTCTTCATTCAGTGTCTAATTTGGTGCTTAAGAAACATTTCTTATTATCGATCATCAATGTTGACATCAAACAGCTGTGCTGCCACATACATTTTGTTCAGGATTTTTTGATGAATATCAAGTTCAAAAGAAACTTTTGATCAGCAGTACAACCACATCTGCATTATTTTGTATTAAATTATTAGTGGGTACTCACTGCACTACAACACAAACAATTACTCAAACAGCCTCTGAGAAAAGACAATGCAAATGCGATGATTTTGGATCACAATAATCACACAAAAAAAAAACTTCAAAATCCTGGTGCTGCTGAAAAACAAAGGTGCTATTTAACAGCTTACTTTCACACTACTCTTACAATTCCTGCAGTATATCGTATGTATACTGTGCATACATATTCTGTATCGAGAGAACACCTGGATAACACACTTTGTCAAAATGTGCAACAGAGCTTACTGTCATATCTATGCTTAGACTGAGAGAAAAGTGCATAAGTGAAGAGAAAAATAAATAAATACCTGATTCCTTCGTCGCCGATTCCCAAAATTTCGTCTGACAAGAGTTTTATAGTTCTGACTCTTCTTAGTCAAATAATAGAACAGCACACAATCAGACAAACACTGCAGAGACAGAAAATGTAAATACTGCATCACTTGGGCTTGAATTTGAAAAGAAAATACCATTATGCAATGAAAAAATGCTGTCTGTGGTAGTGTTGTGTTCACAGAAATTTGACGATACGAGTATCGATACAGCTGGCCCTGTATCGATATTGTGGCACGTGAGCAGAAGTGGACCGCACTTAATTTGAATACAAGAACACAGTTTAAAATGTTTAACACCAATGTTTAAACTGGCCGCAGAGGAACACAACTGTTTGCCTGATATAAAGAGACGTAATCCCCGAAACAGAGCTTCCCACTTGCGCAATATGGAAATATCTGCTAAGTATGATACTTATCTTTGTCAACCATATGTACGCACACTCTTTCCACTGTGGATGAATGCGCTTGTTTTCATGCAAGGCATGCAGTTTAGCGATCTCCACTTCAATATTCTATTCTCAGGAAAGTGTAATTCATCAAGTGTTCACTTATGAGAGAGAGAGAGAGAGAGAGAGAGAGGGAGGGAGAGTGTGTGTGTGTGTGTGTGTGTGTGCATTAGTTTAGAACTCTTCTAATTTGAATTTTTTTAATGTAGAGAGTGTGTTAATTTGTGAAATGATAATCTACCAGCAATGTTAAGCTGATTTTTTGTATATATATTACTATGAGTACATTACAATATACATTTATTAGAACGAGTACATTATTATTTACGGGCTTACCTAGTGCCCAATGTAAACATTAAATATACATATGCCATTACCTATGTTGTACTGTGGTACAGTTATGGAGGCCCTTCATAATGCAGAGGTCAACTGCCTGCTCTGCCAATAGTTAGCAATGGCCCTATAGTATGCAGTGTTAATTAACAGCTGTTTTCCTAAGTTATTCTGAGGTGAAATTCAGTGTAGTCCCATATCGTAATACATATCGTATCGTGGCCTCTGTATCGTATCGTGACTTTGCTGGTGATACATAGCACTACTCTGTGGGTGGGGAGGTGTGATCAGAGTCAGTAAAGCTGTTACAGTGCTTAAGTTAAAAAAACACTGATGAACATCCAGGGACATCCTGGGTGTGACAGCAGTCCAAACATACTCAGTCACAAAACAGAAAACCCACCTTTCTCTCCAGAAATGAAGCGATGAACCCAAAGTTTTTTGGATGCTGCACAAACCTATGTCACAGAAGAGACAAATGTGAGAAAAAAAACTGCAGCACATTCACACTCACTCTCTTAACATGCCAAAAATAAGCCACTGTTACTCACTTTTCCTTGAAGATAGCCTTCTCGTGTTCGGTCCAGACATTCATGAACTGGCGGGATTTGTAGACCTTCATTGGGTCATCCATAAGACCGTTCATGTTGATAAACTTTACTCTCTGCTGTTCGGAATCGTACATCATGGGAGGAATGACAGACAACTGCCTCATCTGTTTCTCATTGTTCTGAGAGAGACAAAAAAGGTGTCCAGGATTATTCTGCAGTGCTTGTTTACATTACTCTAGTCTCAGCCTCCGACAGCACACCCACATGCCGCCCACAGTCCATTCACTGACCATCTGAGGCATACTGCACACAAACTAGCAACTTACAAATATTCACAAAGCTCCAATAAGATTACTCGGCTGCAAAACAACTTCCAGGACTAAGAACAGTTTTTATCAGTCCTCCAGAAAACAAAATTGCAGTTTTTCACAGGATTTGCCAAGTAAATGGCATCAAATCTTTAATAGTTTTGCATTTTTACTTTTAAGCATTTAGCAGACACTTTTATCCAAAGCAACTTACAAAAGGCAAGCAAAAGCAATTTGTCAAATAGGCAACAATATTTGAAGAGTTTATTTGCAAAAACAGATAACGCCATTTTTAAAAATGACCAAAAATCCTGTTTTTTATTATGCTATCATGTTTCTATTGTGTTTTATTATATTAGTTAGCTAGTATTTTTTTGTTATTTTTTCCCCAATCAAAATAACCCAACTGCAGTTTTATTGAGATTAACTGAATGTACAGTGAAAAATATGATTTTTGAAAATGGTTAAAAAAATCAGTTTTTGCAAATGAATTTTCATTTATAATATTATAGAATTGCTAGATTCATAAACAAGCTAGAAAACAGTAAATGCAGTGATAGTAAACTAAAATCCTCAATCTGAATAGTATTACCTGCGTTGTTTTATTGTTTGTAAAATAATCAGTACTTATTTTTGGACTAATTTCAATTATGATCACAAATCTATATACATTGCTGCTAGTTATTCAGTATTGTTTGGATGAGTGTTTTAAATGTCTCTTTCAAAACTGACATTAAACAAAGCAAAAAGTGTGGTTGGACTGTCCCCTCATTGCCTCTGTCATGTCTAAGTGGGTGATTCTTAATCAAAATAAACTGCAAAGTACATCAGATTTGATGCTGCATAATCTGGCTATTTGAAGATAGAAAGACTGCAATGGACTACAGGAAATAATAAAGTCTGATGTATGGGAGAAGGCCGGGGTGCATGAGCTCCTGAAGCTCTACAATTCTGGCTAATGCACTTTCTGTACTTGGTGTAAAGTTTTCCTATATGGATCAGATTTCAGATATATTAACCAGTGGTTTACCTCCTGCTCCGAGAGGCCATCAATGATCTCGGATATCTCGTGTTCACTTCTTGCGATGGTAGCAGACAGGCCTGTCCCCCTCTGGCCCACCCTAAAGACAGGAACGATGAAGCATGGTTAGAGAAAGAGTTTGTCTGTTCCTGGCTTTTTTGTCTCTGTACCATGTAACAGCGCTTTCCCAAGCAAGCTACCAGACCAGAGTCCCACCCTGTTTCTTCTCCCACAAAAAGCCTTTAAAGCAGTGGTTACAGCTATTGGCATGATTCCTCCGGGTCTATTCATGAGCACTGGAGCTCTGAAGTTCTTTGGTTTAGAGACTCTTCCAGCAACAATAGCTACATACTCTGGCTTGTCTAAACAATCAAGACAGGCAAACAGTGCTCACTGAAGTTGGATGATTTGATCTGAATGAACACAACTACAGACGTGAGTCCTGCAACGTTTATGAGGTGAACAAGAAAGACTAATTTAAGCAAAAGCACAAAATCGCCAGAACTAACAAGAAGGTCTGAGATGGTCATGAAGAGGGTTTAAATGATTTTTACGTAATTCTGTGTATACAGTATGTGCATGTATCAGGATGGTGCACTGGTGGAAGCCTTTATGTGCGCGATTCATATGTCAGTCAGTGGTAACGCGAGAAGCGAGCAGAGAAAAAGGTACTCCTCTCAGAGAACGTACAAATAAAGATCATTTTAAATATTTAATTACTATTTGGAGCATTGGGATTGCTAGACGAGGGCTTAATGAACTCATTTTTGTGAAAACCTGAAAATATAAATTTTTCACTTTTTTTTTGTCCTTAGCTTAAAATTAGCCTATGCACATTCCGACTGATTTTGCCAGTACCGGTCACATTTACAGAAAACCGGATGTGTTTCAGTATTTTTATCCCATGCATTCGGCCTTAAAGTGATACCAGCTCAATACACCTGCTTCATTGTCATTGTTTTGTCATGCTTTGTGTGTTCACCCTGTCATGTGCTGGTCCACCCCGTCATCTTGATATTTTAAATAATAATTCAATCATATCTATATAATCCAGTGTGTTCAATAGCTAGGTGTTGGGAAAATAAGATGCAAACAAAAAAATGGCATCCAAATATCACAGTTTTCTCTAAATAAGAAAAAATACATGTACAAATTGTATGTTTCTTTAAGAACACATGATTTACATAAAATCTTTTATGTATTTATAATTTTAAGGCAAACAAATAACCATGTTTAGGAAAGGGATGTCGAAGAAAAATTCATTTTGGTTGATTTTCTATATGCTCATGAAACATTGTGTAGTGTATGCTTAACTTAGAATGGCTATGTAAGTCACAGCGAGTTAAAATGAGGGCCTAAAATGGAGATGAGGGGGTCAACTGGGAGGCAGAAGGGTGCCTGTTCATGGCTCAGCTATGAGTTATGAGTTATCAGCTATAATTATTTTTAATTAGTGTCACTCACTCACTCACTGAATCAGTCGGAGCAGTTCTTGGTATATTCACTAAACTGCACTAATGCTTCATCATTTACATTTTAGTCAAGTAAAGTGTAGTAAAGAACTACTGAATTCAGAATCAGTCAGTTCATCAACATTCATCTTTTGTTTAGGTAAAGAACTCAAAGGCAGAAAGCAACACATGCAAAGTCTTGTGCAATAACAAATATATCTATATCTATAAACTGGCTACTTTGTTTGATAGGATTTTGTTTTATCAGCAAAAACAACAGCGTCTGTGTTTCTGGTTAATCAAGGTCAGCGCTATGTGATGTTCTTCTGTTCTGCTTTAGTGGTGTTCCAGAAAGAGTTCCCCCGTAATTCAGGGAAGCCCTGCAACCCCTGTACCAGGAACTATCACAGATTGACCTCTGACCCTAGCACCCACAGATCCTCAATACTGATTGGCCAACTGCTGAGTCAGGACAGAACAGTGCCTCAAGTGTTTACACAAGATGTTACATCACAACTTTATAAGGGAAACGCAATACTGTTCAAATGTATGTGTATGACAGAGCGTTCATTGGGTCATCATAGAAACTGGCGGGCCTGACTGACCTCTGGAAGCGTTCCTGTTGCTCGCGTTGTTTGCGGATCTCAGGAAACTGCCTCTCGTAGTATTCACGTGTGCGGCTCTCCTTGGCTTTACGGCGTGGGTTGTTTTCCATTCGCTCAACTTTTTTCTCCCACTCTGTCATCAGCTCATCATACCGCTGGCATATTTTCTGTTCCTAAGGTAATAACAAAAAACAAAAAAAACATTTTAGCAAAGTAAAACTAAATCCGCATTTGACAGACTGATTCAGAGTAATTATCCAAGTAAACAAACATTTATTCGCTTAATGTTTGTAATGCAATCCAAAAGCAAAAAAAAAATGTAAATACTGACCAAAGCATGAATTTTACTGATGGGACAACAAGAACTATTTAAATTAACTCCTATTTGAAAATGTATCTGTTTATTACTTCTCAGTGTGACATATAAACCTGAAAGGACAGACAGAAAGAGACAGACGATAATACAGTGAGCCAGAAACAGAGAATGAGCAAGAACAAAGAGGTTCAACAAGCGGAGTCTCAATCAAGACCTGCACAGAGAGACAAGTGCGCTTGTGTCTGTACTACGGAACACACAGAACAAAAAACAGCTTGGTTTTCCTCTCTCTGAACAGTTAACCTTCCTCTTGGCTTTTGGCCATGTCACCACTCTGACTGTTCTTGGTCCAGCAGGTCTGACTGACCCGGGCTACTAACAAGCCATTGCACTGAACTATACCTTCCTGAGAACAAAACTATTTATATATATAAAAAAAAAAAAATCATTATGCTTCCTTGCAGCTTGAGCATCTTATTTTTAGCACACGAGTTAAAGAAAACATCACCATTCAACAGTCCTGAACCACAAAAGAAAAAGAAAGAGATGACAGGCAGATAGACACACAGGGAATAGGCCCATCTTTTCAGTTCACAAAAAGATGAAATTGTGACAGGACATCCATTGAGAAGACATGTAATATTTCATTTGCAGTTATGTGGAGCAGAATTACTAACGAGCACGATGCCGCTAAACATGAAACCGTGTTAATGACAAAATATATTTTTTTTTCTTCACTGTGTCACATGTAGTTAGGCCACAGATTTAGAGGCATCACAACTGTTATAAAGAGACAAGTTATGAAAACAACCTCTAACCTCTTCTGGAAAGTAAATCCAGACACGGATAGCAAATGATAAATTATGAGCAAAAAATTTGGACTGATATGCAAATGAGGGCATGTCCAATAAGCTATAGAGATCAACATGGAACTCCTTATGCCAATTAGTGTTGTGGGGCGATATGGTCATTTTTGATATCGCCGATTCATGATATTATCATGCATGGGTGGGTGGGGGCAAGAGACTCTTGTCATAGGCTATTTCATAACTAGTTGGTGATTTTAAACCGTATGTGTGTGAGTGAGAGAGAGAGCCTGGAAGTAGCCTACCAATAACCAAAATAATATACTTTCAAACATACTGAAAAACTAACATGTTAAATATAAAACAATTTAAAACAGCTAGTTCATATCTGGATACAGCAGTCATACATCACTATTAGGACCACGCGTCCTACTGGGACAAGTTTGCAGCATCGGCGCGGAAGTTATGTCTAAAAATCAGTCAAGTTGAAATTCGAAAGTAGATTTATTTTAAAGAGCAACAGTTTAACACTAAATATTGGACAAACGAACATGTTAAAGATAAAAGTATTTTCAGGTAAGTTCATATTTTTGGAGTACAGTTTAATTAAACGTTTAGGCTACATCTGTCATACAGCGCTCCGGACTGCGCGTCCCATGACGAGCCCCGTTTTAGACAGATAACTTATTAACTGCATATTTTTTATAATAACAATGATGAAGAATAAGCATCAATGTTTTTTGTTGATGTGCTGTAAAGAAAACGAAATGCTGCCGGTGCAGTTGTGTCATGTTCATTCATAGCTCGAAGTTGTTCAAGAAGATGTCACTTTTTGCACTCGGCTTTCAAAGTATACTCAGCCGCAGAAGAGTGCGGAAGGACCGTCCGCGCGGTCTCAAATTGCCTGCACGCGGACAGGGGTGTGCGGCAGTCCGCGAGCCGTCTTGATGACGAAAATGACGTAATGCAGACAGTGCGCAGATGCGGACTGCCGAAGTATACTTTGGCCTTAATACTCATTTGCGCACGTGTGTGAAGTGCGGTGCTGAGGTGAAATAGCGGGGCAATTTGATAGCCCAATAATAATAGGCCGCCTAATAATAATAATAATAGTTTTATAGATTAATAGGAGAATGAGCCTAATATCGTCTTGACTATCGACAAAGACATTTGCTATCGTCGATATCTCTGACTATCGTCGATACACGATACTATCGTCTATCGGCACAACCCTAATGCCAATGAAATTTCTCTGTTCACTATTCCCACAATATATCCTTATTATCTGTTACTTATTTGTTTTGTTTTTTATTAGTCATAAAGTAACATCTTCATACAGCCTAATAAATATTTGCCCCAAACATTCACTTAATTTCTCAACTGTAAATACAAACTAAACGTGATCATAAAGTGCACATAAGCAGATGTGTTTGTATGTGTAAACAAAGGCCATTAATGAATCAGTCTACTACAAGGATATTAACATAAGATGGTGTGAAAATGCACCTGCAAGTTTGTGTTTACTCCATTCTTGATTTTTCCACAAATATTCTAGTTTCTCTGTTACTTCAATCTCCTCACCTGATGGAGGAGCACTTACTCAACATGCACTTAAACTCATGCATGCACTGACAGCACAGAAAAGAGAGACACTTACCCTCTGTTTGCGTGCATGGTTCCTCCTCTTGAAAAACAGAATCAGTTTCTTCCTCATCATCTGATTCCTGCAGCAATAAAAACCAGTGTGTTTACATTCCGTCTCATAAAAGGAGCAAACACTGCACACTGTAAAGATTCCTCTGCTGATACATAACCTGCTCACAGACAAGCACGGTGAATACAGCCTCTCATTGGAGTCCTGCCAACTCTATCAGTCTCTACTTTCAAAGAAATGCCTCAAGATAAAATTCCACGAGCCCTTGACTCAAGTTGTTTATGTGCTTACTTTCTTACTCTTTAGCAACCTTCTCTACCCTTTTACCTTTCTCACCAATTCTGTAGGGACACAGACTTTTGCATCTCTCTGTGTAATGTATGTGGCACTTCTCCTGTTACTGTCTCCCTAGCATGACTTGCTTTTCTTGCTTTTGATAAAAACACCTGAAAAATGTATGAATATTATTGACTCTTACTCCAGGTTTGATATCATATCATATAACAATCAAAGTAATTGAATGCCTTCACATATTTTGTGGGTCACTGATGTAGGCTGTGCACAATGAAGTGTATTTTAGGCTGCTTTTTTATATCTACCTTTTAAAAGTTTGGAGTCAGTAACATTTTTATTTTTCTGAAAGAAGTCTCTTATTATTGCCAAGGCTGAATGTATTTGATTTAAAAAAAATTGAAAAACAAATAAAACTTGTTAAATCGTACAATTTCAAAATAACTTTTTATTTATATATAATTGTCATTTATTTCAGTGATGGCAAAGCTGAGTTTTCAGCAGCCATTCCTTACTTCTTCAGTGTCATGTGATCCTTCAGAAGTCATTCTAATATGATGCTTTGGTGCTCAAGAGACTTCTATTAATAAAAATCTTTTGTAAGAATATTAATGTATTTAGCCACTTTAAATCTTTAGTAAGATTTTAAACATATTTAGTCTCTTTTGATAAATTTGATGCATCTTTGCTTAATAATATTTATTTAATTAAATATAATTAACTAAGCAACTAATCTTACTGAGCCACATTTTTTTGAATGGTAGTCTTTGATAGTACGGTTTTCTTCTGATTCATGATAACTGAGGGTTTTCCTCCTCACATACACACCCCTCCCTCCTATGCGTGAAAGACTGTCTGAGTCGACCGGACGCAACACACAAACAGACTAACTGACCTTGACCTGTCTACATACATACAGCAGTTTCACTTTAACCCACCTACAATTAGCTAGTGAGTCATTGTTTGCCTCATTTAAATGACTCAGCACAGACTATGCCACATCAACTGTCTGTTGGCTGCTTGAAAGTCTGACAGCCAAGATTATGTGGGTGAAAAAAAGAAAGCTTACATACAAGCACCTCAAGGTTCATGTTGCTTTTTGAAACAAAAAAGTAATGTCCCACTCACTTATAGTTTGCAAATTCTGGCTTATATTCAAAACTGCAAGGGAACACAGACCATTTTAAGAGTCTGCATTGTGTTTAACTTTTACCATACATAGTAAAGAGCAATTTCACTATATATATATATATAAAATATATTTAGATTTCGTGTTAATATTAAGCACACTAATATCAGAAATAATTCAGCATCAGTCTGGTTAATTCATGAAACTTAGAAGGTGGCAGTCTTGCACCTTAACGCTGGTTGCCACCGGTCATAAAAAGAAAAAAGACGACCACAATGCAGTGTGTGGCTACTACTAAAAGCATTATTGATTTATTTAATCAACATTTCTAAAGATATCATGATAATACACTGTGATTTTTTTTCATACAACAATCATATAATGAAATTATGATATCTTGACGGCTCTAAATGGGACCCACAAATAATAGGTAATAATACAAATAATAATAATAATTAATTACACTTATATAGCGCTTTTTTAGGCACTCAATGCGCTTTATATTGTCAGGGGTATACACGATATTAAAACTATGGCTGATACTAGTAAATCAATCAGAATTGATTATTTTGTCTAAATAAATTAAAAGTACAGATTGCATTTAAAAGTGTAATTACATTAGTACTGTTTTTAGAGACAGCAAAGGCTTACTCTAACTGAAAAAAATATTGTCTAATAACCAATAATGATATATTATGCATCCTTAGCAAATAAAAAGTCTGGAGTCACATGATCACGACTAGTCAAAACACAACAGAATTTGAACTAATCATCCAGTCTGTGTGCAGTCCATTGCCCACACATCTGATTTGTCTGGTCAAAGTATATAAATGCATCATTCATTCATTCAAAGTCACTATTCAAATGATTTACTGTTAGCTTACAGAGAGCAGATACTCACGTCTTAATGTTGTCATGGTAGACTTTAGTATCAGACGGCTGGTTGTACAGAGGCTGTGGAGAGACAGAGGAAACGGCTGCAGATTAGCTAGATGAGCAAACTCACACAATCTATTGCATCAGAAAAGAATATCACACAGCACTCACCAGCTCCACTATAGGCCCAAACCCCTCCAGTATCTTATGGGCTTCTTCTGCCTTTTTCTGTGACACGGCAGAGACAGAATGTTGGTAAAAGAGACAAATGTATGTTCTGGTTAGAAAGTCTGCCGACACATAACACTAAAAGAACAAACTGTGCTCTCATTTGTTGACTTCTAGTTTTTATACAGATAGAATGTGTGAGGCTTTGTGCCTTTCAGCAGCAGAAACACAAATCGTTTAAGCTGACAACCAATTTATCACTTGTTTGGAAAACATTTTCTCCTCCAGGGTGAAAGGAAGTAAAAATAAACATGCCAAAAAAAAAAATTCTAAATTTCCTGGGAAACGCCTCCGTTACACAATCCCACAATTCTCTACACTCAAATCTACAATCTGTTTTTGTAACAGCTGCAAGCATATAACAAATATGTGTTGTCTGTGTGTGCAACTGCATCTTGATGGAAGCAGGAAGTTCAGTGATGTTTCAAGACCAGGGTGCTATAGTTTTGCCTCACTTTCTCCATCTGTACATCTTTCTCTCTCACCCGCTTTACCTCTAACTCTCATCTTTTACTCTGTTCAGTTTACTTTCCTTCCAAAACAAGCAAACAAAAACCACCATGTGGACATAATCGCTAAATTTAGATGTTCCCGAGAACACACAGAGACAATTAAAATTTTAGCAAAGAATAAACAAAGTGAAATTACATTCGTGAGACAAAAGGTCTTGGCCGATCAGATGACAATAAACAGGCAGAAATACAAAAAGATTTCAGCATATCAAGAGGTAGCATCTTAAAAGACCCAATTATGAAGATTATGTAAGACCATTCTTTATACTTTAAAGGTGACATCAGATGAAATTGTTATCTTTTTACATTTAGTTGGGTTTCTGGTATGTCTGCCAGCTCAGAAAATCTGAAAGAAAACATGCAGCCAGTTTTTTTATGGGCTGCCTGAGTCTGAAACGGTGTCATCCAAGAGCTGTTTCAATTTGCGGCCAGTTTCTAAGTAGATAGCTAGCTATTTGAATAAGACCACCTCTGGGCTATATATGGAGTGCTAGGCAGCAATTCACATGCCTTGTGTCGACGCCCCACGGCAGAGGGGTGGGGTAAGCAGTATCTCATTATCATTTAATGAGATATACACCAAAACAGGTCTCTGTGAACAGAGCTGTTTTTGACAAAGTAAAAAGGGTGTTGTTGTACATGACCATAGAACATTTCAACCAAAGTATGTCACGAACATTTCATGAAGACCCTAAAGAATCACACAAACTTGTGGAAAATGGGCATCTGATGTCCCCTTTAAAGTTCATGCCTTGTTTATTATTTAAAGCCATATGCTCTTAGTCGCATCACACTGTCAACAACAAAATGACCCCCCCCCCCCATTGAGTTTCAATTAGTCACTAATTATTTTCTCCTAGAGGTGTTCAAAGACTTGCAGGAAAGCATTTGCTCACTGCGAATAGTCTTAAACAACAATTTAACACGATCTGTAAAGAACACGCTCTGCTGGGTTTCTGAGTGTGAGAGAAAGATTGTTAATCAGGTGTTCATACCCGGTTTTCATCATAAATGATCTGGACAACGCTGCGATGTTTGCGTTCTACAGGGGGCGGCGTCACTGGCTTTTCTGGCTCTACTGGCTTTGATGCCTCGTCCTCCAGTTGTTGCTAAGACACAACAAACATGAAAATTTACCTTAAACCTGAAGTCCAAAACAAAACACGGAAACATACAATAATAATAATAAAAAAATTCTGAACATGAAATCATGAAGAATTCACATATTTTGATTGCTTACAAGTACTGCTGTCAAATGATTAAATCACATTCAAAATAAGTTTTTATTTACATAATATTTCTGTGTATATCTATTAAGTATATATAAATACACACATACATTATATATATTGAAAATATTTACATGTATATATTTATATTCATATAATTTATTTCATATATAAATATCTTTAATATATAAACATAACTTATTTTCTTAAATATATACATGTATGTGTGTGTATTTATAAATCTACACAGTACACACACATATACTATGTACACAAAAACTTATTTTGGATGGGATTAATTTTGACAGCAGTACTTACAAGTGAACTCACAAAACACATTGCTTTGAAAAGTAAAAACAGACCTTTTTTAATCACACAAATTGAAGCATCATTTATGTCTTTAGCAAAAATGGTGTGGGATGGTGGTTAAAAGTTTGAGCAATAATTACAGCGATACTTGCCTTAGGAAGCACCACTAATCATAGGGATGAATGAATAGAACAGACACAATAAAACCTTCTCACAGATATCACAGATATCAAAGTGATGTGCTGAGGTGTAATATTACATTCATATAAGGTCTCAAACTACAGTGAATAATTAAAGTTCTGCTGAAGTGAGACTTTTTTCAGACTATACAGGAGAAAACAAACATGTAAAAGACAAAATATATTTTAAAGACAATAAAGACATAATTTGTTGTTCTTCTGTCATGTTTTCACCATCGGGGCAGAACAGAAGGGAAAGTACCTTCAACCTAAGGGCTGATCGATTATGACAAAAATCATAATCACGATTATTTTGGTCAACATTGTAATCACGATTATTTAAAACAATTATTAGTGGGCCATATGACCAAAACTTTATATGAAAGATTTATTTAAAGATAGTGATATATATCAAATATGTATTTTCTGTAAATGTTGCTATGACATCTACATTTTAGAGACCAGCGGAATGTCACGATTCTCAGCAGAATACCAGAGTTACTAATATTAGTAAAAAAAAAAAAAAAAAAGGTCCTCACAATTATTGCAAATATTTTAACTGCCAGTAATAAAAAAGCAAACGAATACAATAGAATAAAATAAATATACAAATGAAACAAACTGTGCTTTGTTTTAATGCAAGTCTAAAGTATTCAGTTAACAGCCTTCTAGAGAAATTGAATAACATAATGTAAAATAAAACAGCATAGTCTTCACTGTTAGAATTAAACTTCCTTGGTTTCTTATTAAAGCTACAAAAGTCCTTCAGTCAAGAGCAGAGAGTGATTTTGAATTCGTCTTTTGTTGTTTGATTATTAATATAAAGCACACAGTCGCAGCAGGAATATAGCCCGCTGTCACTTTAAGAGCCGCACGGATCCAATTTACTGTTACACGAGTATTTTCATCCTCAACTCTTTACGTTAATTTATTACATAACCGACAAGGGTTTACATGAATAATCACCAAGCGCCACATTTTGACACATTTTTGCGTGTATTTGACCGTAGAGGCGCTAAAAGATGACTTTACATGTCCGTGTTGTGTTCTGTCTCTGAGCGCATACACAGTAATCTTCCAGAGGAAGCGCATGTTCTCTGTCACGCTTTTAAAAAACAAAAATACATTTAATCAACTTAAATAAATAAAGTACGTCCCATTTACTAAAGTCTCGTTAACTTACATGATTTTACTGATATGCACATGAAATTGGCCTTTTATGTAAGAACAAAAGAGCACCGCTGGAAAGGGGGCGGAATGGGGCGCAATAATCGTTTTATCTCGATTACAGTATTTTCATAATTGTTGGAGGCCGAAATCGAAACTGAATTTCAATGAATTGCACAGCCCTACTTAAACAGTGTGAGATGTGTGAGATGGTCAGCTGTTTTGGCTGTAAATTAAAAAAACAAATCTTGTCACCACACAACTAGCGACTAGGGTTGGGAATCGCAGGGTACTTCACGATACGATATAATCACGATACAGCGATATATTTCTAGAAAATCCTATAATGATACATCACTATATCTGTCTAAACAAAATGCCTGTGAAAAGGTTAAGTGCAAGTTTTCTCACTCATATAGTGAGGGAAATCCACCTGCGATCCGAGTGGAGAGATTATAGGCTACTCACGGACTGAATATGTGCTCTGCAATAATAACGTGATTGGTGCCTATGGTCCATGCTGATAGCAGTTCTGGTGCAGCTAGTTTTCATCTCCATAAACGTATATAGCAGTAAAGCTAATACAGTGGCTGGAAATCTGTTTATCCTTCGGTTATTAATGCTTCCCCATCTTCATAGAGAGAACGCGGATCATGGAACTAGCTCAGAGCCAGTGCACTTTTGGAAAGAAGCTGGAAATGGCGCGGCCGAGATTTCCACGCATTTTTAGACGCTGTGAACAGGGAAATCTATTTAGAGAACCTTTTTGTATTAATCAAAATATCAATATTTGGCAGCAGATATCGATTATCGTATTGCATTGAGAAGAACCGCGATATATCGCCATATCGATTTATTGTCCCACCCCTACTAGCGACTAAAACTGCCATAAGCTCTTTATTTACAAAATGAACAATAGCTTAGAGCTTAAAACAAGTAGTTCTTGAGCTGGAGCTGTGTTTAGGTCTCTCTCTCATGCATCTGGGTTTAGTCTGGCTACACACCTGTTTCTTTTTCATTTTGAAAATCTGCTGCTCGACCTTGGCAATCTCACGGTCAACGCGGTCCATGCTCTGAATCAACTCCTCCTTGGAGAGTTTGGAGGGCGATGTGTCTGCATCCTCACCCACCTGCGGAACTCCACCTTTGGACGAGGCCTCCACCTTCACACTAAACTGGGTTTCCTGTCCCAGAAAACAGGGGGAAAAAGAGAGAGCACAAGAATATGTACAAGCCTTCAAACAACCCTAAAAATAAAGTAAATACTGGTTTGTTTTATGGAATGAGGAAATATTTAAATCTCTTACATCCACACACACACACATTTATTACCTTCTTGACCTCTCCAGTGGTCCTCATGCTGTCCTGTATGGTCCGTGGAGGGGGCAGTACGTTGCCGGTGGACTGAGCTCTTGGAAAGTGCATTTCAGATATATTCTCCATGCGGGGACGCTTGGCCTCGAGAGTCTCCTGCTCCTGCTGAGCTGGGACTGCATGAAACTGTTGCTCATAACCATGTCTCCGCTCTTGTGGCCTGCAGGATTTGGAAGAGATACTTATAATTACAATTATTATGCTTCAAAAACCTCAGCATCAAGCAATATTACTGAAAATATCACAAAACCATTTCATTTGTTAAATAAATTAAAATACAATTAACTGATCTTAAAACAATTATTTGTGAATCGCAACATAATGTACTTATATTTCAATCACATATTGTCATTCAAGAACCACATTTCTCTGGGATTTGGAATTAGTAGTATATTAAACAAAAAAACTGTCAAGCACACACAAAAACTCAAAAGTTTGAAGGCTCAAGGGTTTAAAAGAAGAAACACACTCGCATATTTAAGAAAGAAAATCTGGTCATTTTTGCAATACGCTATCTTTAAATAGGGCAGAAATAAATTAGAAGCATAGTATTATGTCTCAAGCGGGTGGGGATGGTTGTGTCACCTCTCAGTCCCAGGGTGGAATTCGGATAGTAGTGAAGGTCTGCGGCGCTGCTGGTCGTGCAGAGGGGTACGGTAGTCAGCTAACGGGAACTCCTAAACAAACACAGACGCACACATCAGATAGGAAACACTGGGCAAAACAAAAACACAGGATGAGGGCTCAGAAGCCTTAAAGACATGTGGGCAAAAAGACAAATAGTGTGCATGTGAGAAAGAACGAAAGGGATAAAGAGGAAAAAAAAAAACACTGACAAGACAGCCTCCCCAGACAGTCAAGAACACATCAGCACAAGTGTGTTTTACGTTCTAGTAGTACATGGTGTTATAAAAGAAGGACATAAAGCTGTCTGTAACACATTCACTGCTATAGAAGAGATGATCATCAAACCCTCAATTCACCAATCCATTAGAAAAACCACAGACACCAGCAAAGAAGCACCGAGAACAGCTTAGCAACCGAAGCTGCTATGCGAGCCATTTCATAAAGCTGGTTTACTCTCAGACAGAAGTTCAGTTTTAAAGAACCAGGCAAAATCAGGGGAAAAATAAACATTCTTTAACAAAAACAACCTAAAGAATTATTTTCATTATTAAATGTGGCACCATCAATTAGTGGTTGACCGATATTAGTTTTTTTGACAGCCGATGCCGATATCTTGGAAAGCAGGGTGGCTGATGGTCGATATATAGCCAATATAATTATATTTAATGTTAATTAAAATTTAAGGAATTTGAAATCATTTGAAAATGGATAATGTGTAAAATAAACATACTTTTACTTTAGATGACAGTATTTTTCGCAAATAAATAAATATTTAATTAAATATTATTAAAAATGAAGTAAACACTGTAGCTAACAGGGCACTCCGTATTCTGGGAAGTTTGTGTGCATTGGGAATCATATTGTTCAAATAAACCAAGGTTTTACATACAGCACACAGTGAAAATGACATGACTACGACAATGGGCAAATTCATAAAGCGCAGCATAGTTTGAAATCACGAGTTTAAAATTTGTCGATGCAGGATACAAATGCACATTTCACAAGATCTCACAACAAGTTTGCAAGGTTTGTGAAATGAAATGTCCATTATTCATTCAAAGATTTGTTTAAATGGTATAAATGCGTATTTGCTGAATGCTGTCGGCAAATGAGAAATTATTAAAAATGTTGCCTTTCTGTTACTAATAATATAAAAGCAATATTTATAATACTTTTTGTATACATTTAATTCCATTGTTTAAATGGTTACTCCACCCCAAAATGAAAATGTTGTCATTATTCACTTACCCGCATGTCGTTCAAACCCCGAAAAGCTTTGTTTATCTTCGGAACACAATTTAAGTTATTTTAGATAAAAACCGGGAGGCTTGTGACTGTCAAGTAAGTAACACTGTCGTGGTTCAGAAAAGTATGAAAAGCATCGCCAGGGTTGCCATCAATGTTTCAATCTGAATTTTATGAAGCGACGAATGTCATTCGAATGTTCGACTATTCGTGCACACCCCTAATAGTAACTCCCTGTAATTACAGTCATTATCAATGACACTGCTGTGCACAGCTCCTACAACTGAGACAATGAACAATGACTAATTCTCAGTTCAAGCACATCTTTGAAAAAAATAGCTAATAACTTCAAATGACTCCCAGATCAAGGTTGTTCTTATTCATGATTAACTATGTTGATTTTGGGGTCTGTTCAACTAATGAAAAACTCAATTTCCAAACAAGTTATTTTAGTGTTTTTAAGTTTTAGAGAGCTCTCATTTTGAAAAACATGCCCAGAGTTTCATGTTATAAAATGAATATTGAGGCATGGTTTTGTATGGCTAAATGGTGACAACGCGATCACAGTTGTCTGAGTTGGCTGTGGTCCAGCAGGATTACTGCAAGATCTGCTGGTATGAGGTCACCTCACTGAAATAGACAGAAATCAGATTTCTTCTAGAAGCCACTCACACGTCATGACCATCAGAGTTAGAGACGCTTCTAAACTGCTAACTACTCCAGAACAAACATGGCCATGTCCATGTCTGCAAACAGGAAATGTGTAAATAATTGAGTCATGTGAATTAAAGAGAGAAAAAGCACATACGAGAGAGAACAGCTGGGGTTTGTTCATTTCTGCTTCTCTACAGTGATAACAAATTGATTTATAATGTTGAGGCCCAGCCATTTCTGGCCTACTTTCATTTGAGACAGAAAGGGATGTTGAGGAAGAAGAAGAGAGAGAAAATAAGCATACAGGGACGTACACCCATATAGTGTCACCCGTCATTGATATTAAATGAGAGCTGGCGATTTCCAGGGAAATGGGCACCAGTAGTTGGTAATGCATTCACTTTTATGACAATTAGTAGTAACATGATGCAACCACTACCAATGACACTATTGTTGATTGTAAGAAAAGACAAAGGAAAAGCTAATATAAAAGAAATCACTGTTCTACAGTTTACTGATACCATGAACAGATTGTTCTGTCTACTAAATCAAGTCACCCCAAAACAATTTCACTGGGTAAAAAAAAAAAGTTAAAATCCAATAATATTGCTTAAAATGTCATATTAAATTCATTAATGCCTTTTAATTAGGGCTGTGCTACTTAGCATGACAACGGCAGTGGTGGAGCACCTCCACGGTGGTACAGCAAAATACATTTTGGCACATATTAATGTTTTTGACATAATTATTAGGACACTAGGGAAGTACAAAGCTTTGTTTACAAAATCAATAATTGGTTAGCAGCCAAAAGTTACATTGTGACCATGAAAACGACAGAATTCATGCAGAGAAGGGTACGTGAGTCCATCAATTTAAGCCATATGCAGCTTTGTGTTCTGTTTTGCAGGCTGGTCACTCTAATTGTTACAAAAAGCATTGTTAGTCAATATATTTAGAGGATGTTATGCCTTTTTTCGGTTAATAAACTTGACAAAAAACAACTCACGTTAAACTAAGGATGTTATGGATGTGTAATGGCTGCTTGTAGCAGTATTTAGGACTGCTCTGTTACAAATAATAGGTGGTTCAAGTCTAGTGGTTCAGGACCTGTGCTGTACACACAAAATTAACTAATTAAGTTCAAAGTGTGACTTACACAGGAACAGACAAGTCACTGTTATAGTTGTACATTAGCAGCATTCTTGTTATGTGGTTTATTGGCCATGTAATGTGTGGTGCAGGTAGGGGTGTGTGGTACTGACCGGCGGATGGCGTGTGGAGCTGAAAGTGTACTGCACTGAGTGAGGTGGGTAACGGCTCTGCTCGCTGCTGAAGGGCCCCTGGCTGGGGGAAAAGCCTGAACTTGACATGCTGTCTGGTGGGGTGCTGGAGGCTCAGACAGGGCCTGGAGCACTGCTATTCAATCACGGGCGCAACGTGATTGCGCTGCTAAACCACCTGAGGAAGAAAGAGAGAAAGGGGAGGAAACATCAGAACATTTTAAGAGCCAAACATTCTGAAGGAGTCTTGGGTACAATCTCTTTCCATGACCAAGCAAGTATTTAAAGGTATCAGATCACAATGTGCGACCAATTGGCAGCCCTTTCTATTGACGAAACATGCTTTGTTTCACAGGATTGCTATGGAAATATTCTGCTTGGTTTTCCAGAAAATGTTCTGGCTTCCTAAAACTAACAAAAGGGCGTTTTGATTCTTATCAAGCCCATGAGATTTATAATGATGTTAATATTTCAACACAAAGCACATCAAAAAGAAAAGGACTGCATCATGTGCCATCTGTCTTTTCAAGAATGACTCAATGCTCCATGACTTTGCCTTTCTGTTGTTGTGTTTTAATGATTTTAGGCAAAAAAATTTTTTACTTCTTCACAAATCATGGAACCTGTCATCCCCATACCAAATTTCAGTACTCAATAACAATAGCAGTGAAATTTTACAGCAATATTTAATAGCAATTCTTGGCTCTAGACTAACTTTTTGCACTTTTTTTCTTAGGTGCACCAGCACAGAAGTAAGCACCCAAAGTGCACCCAAATTTTCATGTAGGCAATATTGACTAGTAAACGATTAACGAACAATCTGGTCAACAAAGTTCTTTATTTGAAGCACAATTCTGCAAGAAGGTAACTTACTGAAAAAGTGTTAGTGCTTAAAGTGCTTCACTGAGCTAAGATTTAAACTTAAAACATCTCAAGATAAATGAAATAAAAATAAAATCTAAATTAAGTGTTTTAAGGGGCGTCAGACTGAACATCTCATGGCTCAATGTCTTATGGACTATCCTCCATTGCAGTCACATGCCCCTCGGATGGCCAACTCCTGTAGTTTGGCCTTCTTGATCTTTGGCCTTGGCTAAACCCGCTGGCCACTCTCTCTCTAGCATCAAAATCCTCCAGACTCGGTCCCTCTACACTGATCCTTATCAGATCTTCCACTGTGTCTGAATGAAGGGATGCTCTAGTGCAGTGCTTCTCAATCTACTTTGGTCGCGCCAAAAGAGACTTTCAAATTATTTCATGACCACAGACGTTAGAGCCACAGGTCTGTAGTCACTAAGTCCAGTAATTTTGGGTTTCTTTGGGACGGGGATGATGGTGGAGCATTTGAAGTATGAGGGGACTTCGCACAGCTCCAGTGATCTGTTGACGATCTTTGTGAAGATGGGGGCCAGCTGGTCAGCGCAGGTTAAGGCAGGCTGGTGAAACACTGTCTGCTGCTGGTGCTTTCCTTCTTTTGTTCTCTCTGAAGACCTGGCGCACATCATCTTCACTTCAGAGTGTGTGCGGATGGGATTTTCCATACACACTTCCAAATGCTTATCTGTCAGAGCCTGAGCAAGAACACAGCCTAATCAGGAGGAGATACAGGAGACCTATTGTTTGACATGTCCACACTTCACTTTTAAAACTTTTTGTCAATCTTTCATCAACATGCACCTCCCTCTTATTGCTTCCATTCATGCCATAAATATAACTATGTCATCACTTCCCCACAAAATATGTCTCAGGCTAAATCAAAAGCTATTCACAAAGAGAATAGAACTAAACTAGCACTGAGGCAGTGTTCACCAAACACTGAAATGCCATTTACAAATTAAACCTGACGATGAAACACTGTTCAAAACCTAAATATGCAGCACAGGAGAGCAGACAGAAAGCATGAGACTCCCACATCCTGCAAAATACAGGATTTTTCATAAACATCTGTCGCACTGATATAATTTGGCCCCATCAACACCCCTGTAAAGAAGAATGACTAAACCTCCATTATGGACATGATGTGTCAAGCAAAGGCAAAACTCTTATAAAAAATAAATCAAAATGGTAATATTGAAGATCCATGTTCATTTGTACTGGGGAAGCTTACTGTAACAAAAATTAACTTTAACAATGATCTGAGATCAGTTCGGATGGTCAAGATTCCATTAGGGAAGAGGAGGATCAACATAGATCAGCATTAAATGGCAAACTCTCCCAGAGGGAGTCTCTCTGCTGGCCAATCTTAAAGGGATAGTTCACCCAAAAATTGTAACTCAATCACAAAACTTACTTTTTTCAGTAGATCATCTCAGTGATTTTTCTCCATACTAGAGCTGAAACGATTCCTCGAGTAATTCGAATACAAAAATTAATTGAGGCAAATTATGTACTTCGAAGAATCGTTTAGTCCATTTACTAGGGATGCACTGAATTTTCGGCCACTGAAAATATATGCCACGCAGCACCGGCCAGCAGTGTTCAGGTTTCACTCTCCTCCAGCCATCATCACTGCGCCGTGTGACGCTCCATTCAATATTCCGTGCTATCATTGTGCACTCTGCTCATTTACCGCTCATGCTAAAGCCAAGTCTGCTCAAATAATGCGCCGACAGGACATTTCTATGTAGTATACTTGTTCCTGTTTGCAGTAACGCTACTGTGCTGTGACATGCTGTACTGGAAAACGCTAGTAAAATCTCCTTCAGTGATCTGCTCTCTGCTGCTCTGCTCGTATGCACTGATAATAATAGCTTTGCCAGGGTTTTTATAGTTCCATACATGTTTACTTGATATTTGTTAACAATCATAATTTCTATTAATTTCCCACTGATTTACGCGATCTCATGGGCATTAACTCATATTACGCGATCATATCTCTGTATGAATGAATGGCAGAGACACGCATTTTCCTTTACCACACAGCACACTGAAGTGCGCGTGACGCTCGCGGTGATTTCAGCGTTTGCCGTCTCAATGAGGACATAAACACATGAACTTCTCATCTCCAGAACTGTTCTGAGACATGAGCATTTCACTAAAATAATGAAAATTTATTTTTTTAAGGAATGATCACACAACATTTCTTCCATGTTTTAATTTTAATAGTAAATCCCCTTTGTTGGCCAAAAAGTTACATTTTCTATAATTTAAAGATAAATTAAATTAATGTTTTATGCCTTCATTTGATATCCAGATACACAAGACAGAATTTCTGAGGAAAAGGAAAACACTTCATAAGGCTATTTTATAATAAATAACAATAAAACATTAGGCGAGAGAAAATAAAACATACATTTATAATTGTCATTTTCATTAAACATAGCTATAATTATTATAACACCTAAAATACATTGCATGTTAAAAGTGTTTGTTTCAGCCAGATGAAGGATGTACATTGTGTGCACATGATCAGGATGGTACCACCTCCACCGCATTCTGAGAAAGGAAAAACCCTGTTTGCAGGACTACACATTATTTGGATGATTAGTAAAAAAAAAAAAAAAATTATGTCTATTCTGTTGCATAGAACTGAATAAAAATATTACATTGATATTAAATATGAATATATTTTCTGTCCAATTTTCTTTCAATAAAAGTGTGGTTATTCTATTGGCTTGTGTTGTTTTAAATTCCGTGCCATTAGTTTTGTAAAGACTTTTTAATTTAACTAAATTTTACTTTATATTATTTAATAAAACAAATAATTATTACAAAGCATTTCCAGTTTCGGGTTTCAGCCAAGCACATCCAGAATTCTTGGTTTCTGCCCAGAATTTTCATTTCAGTGCATCCCTACCATTTACTGTAACTACATACCACATGCTACTTTAAAGGAACACACACACACACACACACCAGTATGCAGAGAGACATTTAAGAGGGTTTATTCTCCAAATATCTTTAAATTGATGTTGCAGAAAAATGTGTTAATAAACGTTATGAGTATGGGGACACTTGTTCTTGTTCCACATTAGCTTCCTGTACACAAATGTTTGCCTCTTACAAAAGCCACAAAGCCTTCTAAGAAGACAGTAGAAGTAAAGGCTTATGTCATCCCAGGTGAAAAACAAGTACACTTCCATAATGTACTTAAAGTGCTCTATGTTCGCGTACTAATTTTGTATTTAATATACTAAAAATGATTCTTTAGTACTTCTTAAGATAAACTTAAGATCATCTAAGTGTACTCAACTGTGCTATTTTGAGACACCATGAATATGAACTTAAATGCGCTTTTAAAATACTATTTCTGTATTAAAAATGTATTTAGTCACAAGTCTTGTAGTACACTTGAGTGTTCTAGTATATGAAAGATGGTTCAAGTGTACTACTACAAGTGGTGACTAGATACATTTTTAATACAGAAATAGTATTTTAAAAGCGCATTTAAGTTCATATTCATGGTGTCTCAAAATAGCACAGTTGAGTACACTTAGATGATCTTAAGTTTATCTTAAGAAGTACTAAATAATCATTTTTAGTATATTAAGTACAAAATTAGTGTGCGAAAATAGAGCACTTTAAGTACATTATGGAACATTAGGTGAGAAAAAATAAAATGAATCATTGGTATCTATGTGTCTCCTGCAGATTTGGAGTCCTGTGCCTCTCTACAAACAACACTTATACAACAATAGCCTTCACATCCACTGCTCTGCAACAAAACAAACCACCAAGTGTAACTGTCATTTGAACATGATGATCAGTTAACTCATAATCAGATCATTTAAAACAACAACAACAATTTTATCAAGACAGATGAGTGAGAGGATATGTCAAAGTCACAATAGGAATGAAACCCCTCCAAAACTCAGAGTCAACGTGGCAGCTTCTCTGAGTATTTTTCAGTGCTTGCTTGCTCACTAGCATTGCTGTGGCCACAGACACGGCAGCACAACAGTTCTACGTCCTGTGTTCCACTCCACTGTCCCTCAGTCAGCACATTAGCCAACGCTTATAAAAACCAACTGCAATGAGAAAGAAAAACAAAAAACAGACCTGGCACTCTTTACAGTCACACTGTATCTCTCCTGATGGCAAGCCTAATTAAGCTGCAAGTGGCGCCACAAACAAAGCTGGGTACTTCTGCAGGGTCAAGATAGAGAGAGGCATTTTATAATCGTCCAACCAGCATTGCTCTGGAAGTCATCTATGAATTTTTACACACTAAAGGCAAATCAACCTGCGTCTGTCACCTTGAACAGAACAGTACAAAGTCTGGGCTGTAAGTGTGAATAACAGCAACTTTTTTTCCCCTATGCAGTTATGCACATGCTCACTGTGAACTTCTGCTTTAATGGCAGTCTACCCTAATTAGCATGTCTGAAAAGTGTTGAAACTGTATTCACTGGGTTTCTGCGTGTTAATCAACATTTAGACATGCCAGAAGTTGACACTCACCAACAACAAAAGTTGGAAAGTGATTAAAACATGTTAATCTTATCAGAGTACCTTTCACATCTCTCACACTTCAGTAACCAGTCACGAGGGTTTGGTGGTTTAAACTAAAATGCTGGAAGGTACTTTCCCTCTAAATTTAGCTCTTATGCATTAGGTGTGTATAGGGGTGCTAAACTGAAAGGGGAAGAGGGGCAATGTGTTAATATTTAGATATATATGTATTAAAAATGTTGTCTAACAGATTTGGACTTTTTTCCAAGCATGCCATGTGTAATCAGCATGTGTGAGATTTAAGGTTGATATGTACAACATTACTCCCTAACAGGCAATGTTAGAAAGAACGGTCATTAGTTGTGAAACATATATAGGTGCACAAGCCCAAACTTTGTGTAATTTCCAGGCAGCAACACTGACACATACATGCAGCAGGTTTCACATTCAGCACTCTGTTATTCTCATTTCAAGCAGTAAGTTATACATACAAGAAAAGGATACCCCATGTATGATAAGTAGCAGCTTGTTATGTGAAAGAGTAGACTTTAGTAGTGATGATTTTCTGTAAACTCCAGGCTGTGGTGTAAACTCACATTAATGGCGTTAGCCAGGAAGCTACTGTTAGTTCATACGAAGAAAACTATTTAACCGGAAACCACCTGATAACATAAATGCCTCGGGTACACAGAGATGCAAATCAACCACAAAAGAGAGCATCTAAATTAATATATAGTGCAGAGTGAGACTTAACAGAGTCTAAGGAAAACAGCCGTTAGCTAAATGTTTCACCTTTGCATTCAAACCCTCGTCGCCATCTTGAACATAAGCGCTCAGCTCTCACTAGCCTGCGTGTAATTCACAACAAAGCGGCCAAAATATTCACATTAAATAATATACTCACCTCATGTCCTTAGAGACACCCCAATAAGCGCTGAAAGGTGAGTCGGTGCGGTTCAAACGTGCGGTAATGTAATTCGTCGGCAGTGAGACTGCGCGAGCACTCACACACAGTTAAAACACAGGCTAGTTGTTTGTCCTCACTAAGTCGTGGACATAAATTCAAGTAGCTTTCTATATGATTCTGCGCCAGAAATTAATATGCGTCACAAGTGTACCGGTTTCTTCTTGTTGAAAGCCCAGTGGCTTGCACCTGAGGAGACGAAGTGAAAGAGTGTTTCTCAAGCAAACAGGACGAAACGGTGTGACGTCCAAACTCTCCCCACAGGCGGCCGTCACCCCACCCCAACCTCTATCTCCGTATATTACTGTAATACCAGAATTACAGGAAATAAATGTTTTTATTAAAATCATCTTTTAGAAAACAACCGATTTCCGTATTTATAATTGTTTACATATGCTTCCGCCTTTGAAATTATTCCAACTAAGATATTCGTTAAACATCATTTAATCAATTATGTCACGCAATTGTGCCTTTTTTGGGACATCAAAATTATATGCGATATGTAAATTGGAAATAGAAATAGTATTAACGTTTTCTACAATAACAGTCCCCCCTCCTGTAAACAATTCGCTCTGCAGGTCTATAGGAACCATTGGTCAGGAAACGATGTTCCACACGGACACTTTCATGGCGCGGTCGAGATGTTTGTTTTCGTTACCATCATATTTGTCTTTGTGGCTTATACTATTTTTATTAAGTTTGTGTATTACAGATACAGTCAATTATGGCCACACTTACGGAACAAAATATCTACCCCTTTATACACCGTTGGAAACGCGAGTTTTTGTCCAACTCAAAAGAGGTCCAGCGCGCTCTTTCGGAACTCGGGGGACGACAAGCCGCGCGCTGCAGCCAGCGAGACTCGAGCTCTGTTAGTCACTGCACATCCAGATGACGAATGCATGTTCTTTGCGCCTACAGTCTTAAAACTTGTTGAATCACAAGCTGCTGTTTATTTGTTATGTTTGTCGACAGGTAGGTTTGCTAGCCCGTAAATAAAATCATAATCGTAATCATAACCTGATTCGGTTTTCATTTGTAGTGAAAATTATTGGTTATTTATATAAAAAAGAGAAAAGTTTTACTTTGATCTTGAAAATATATGTTGTTTAATAATGCAAATACTGTATTTCATGTGCTGAACTGATTAAATAAAATAAATCTGAACTTCTGCTTAAGTATTTGGGATGCTTGTATAAAGTAAAAGAGACACTTAAAATGTTTCTGCAATGCTCAGGCAATTACAACAATCAAGGACTACAGCGCAAAAGAGAACTGCTTGACAGCTGTGCAGTTCTGGGAATCCCATCTGACCACGTCACCGTCATAGATGACAAGTAAGGGCAGCACACACAGTTTTCACCTTAAAATGTAAAAGTCTGCATCATTTACTCACCCACATGTTGATCCAAACCTGTTCACCAAAAGTCACTGTTCACTATCATTGGGGGGAAGAACATTAATATCAAAGAAATTCATCATAAGTTTGAAACAACATGAGGGTGAGTTTTTGTAAATATATTACACTTTAATGTCTTCCTCAGCAATCATCTGAATAACTTTTTAATAGAAATCCAGATAATTAAGATTTTCATTCATTGTCTTATGTTCACCAAGGCTGCATTTATTTGATCAAAAATACAGTAAAATACTATATATTGTTAAATATTATTACAATAAAAAGTTTTATATTTATATTAAATATATATATTTAATTTTTAAGAGAAAAAAATGAAATACTTTTATTCTATTAGGATTCATTAAATTTATCAATAGTGATAAAATATTTATATTTCAAATAAATGGTTATCTTCTGAACTTCATCAAAGATTCCTGAAAAAAATGCATAATGGTTTCTACAAAAATATTAGGTTCTAACTTGTGTGTGTGTGTGTGTATATATATATATATATATAAGTATGATGATGCAAAGCCATTATGTAATAGATTCACAGGTTTTCTCCCACAATGCAGTTGCTTCTAATAAAGGAACATGATATAAACCTCACTTGATGAGTAAGATGCAGGAGCCCCTACCAAGCCTGATCTAAAGCATATTTCCATTAAGATAATAAAGACAATACATCAGCTGCCAACACTGACAATAAGCCCTACTTTATTCTTAGTGAGGGTGTTTCAATAATCCTCCAAAAAAATGTTCAGGTCCAGTGCGGCCTTCCCCCTGAGGCTTTAGCCGCAGCGAGGACACCCATTAAGTGTGTACCCCGCTGGGTCTGGCCCCTCCTCTTCTCCCCTGGCTGCCCTGTGTCAGGCCGACAAATGAAACACCTCCATTCTTGTCACAACAGAGGCACAGACATCACAAGCTGATGTATGGGTGCTCGCTCTGTCACTGGAGGACATAAATAACCAGGCTGGGAGACTAAACAGGACAGCCCCCCCCCCCCCCCCAGAGAACTCTATGCTGACACGGCCTGAAAAAAGAATCCATGGGGCAGGATTGCCTAAAATATTTAATGTGATTCCAAAATATCAGTTTGATGATGTTATGAGCTCCTTCACATCTGTGTGGTTATCTTAGTCACGGTTGAATTTGAATCATCAGCTGTTTTTCTCATTCACTCTAATAACTGTCAGCTATATTACAGATTTCCAAAATACAGGCCGCCTGAAAAAGTTTTCTTGCTACCCACATATTCCATCATTGCTTAACTGTGCCAGAGTCTGGCTGAGCTACAGATTGGCAGCAGTAGTCTTAAATAAACACATATCAGTAATATGTAGTTTATGTGTAATATAAAGTTTGGAGTCAGTAAGATTCTTAAGATTGTTTTTTATTAAATTTCTATTTTATATAAAGGCTATTCTTTTTTATTTTATTCTTCAAAGAATGCTGGAAAAAATGTATCATAGTTTCCACAAAAATATTAAGGAGCACAACTGTTTTCAACATTGATTATAATAATACATGTATATTGAGCATTAAATCAGCATATTAGAATGATTTATGATGGATCATGTGACACTGACTGGAGTAAGGGCTAAATATATTAAAATAGAAATCAGTTGTCATAACATTTCACAATAGTACTATTTTTACTGTAAATAAACACAGCTTTGTTGAACATAAGAGTCTTCTTTCAAAAACAAAAAAATTCTTAACAACCCCAAACTTTGAATTTGTGCTGAATGCCAGTTGTCCCGTCCATGGTTCAGTAGACATACACATAAGGATAATAGTGATCTTGACTAAAGACATGAGCTTATCAGTGCTGTATTGTGCAGTGTTCTGCAACAAGGGACCTGGATAGATGAGTTTTGGGTGCATTCTTAGTAAAAGTATCATGGTCAGTGCCTTGAGGTTAGTAAGGCAGATGCTTTTATCCAAAGCAACCTACAGGTTGCTTATTCCAAGGACAACCTAAAGTTAAGTGCCACAGTGTTAATAGGCTCAGACTTTTCTGTGATGCTCTTAGGGGAAAATCTGCAGACAAAAGTGAGTTAAATGAAGCTGTATGCTTGAAGTGTAGTTTACTAGTTCTAGTTCTGCTGAAATCTGTAGTTCTTTCTGTAGATGTCTTGACATACAGGGCCTGGCGATGGCTTGTTCGGAGCCCTGCTATGACATATACAGCACCACCGCACGTTTATATGTCGGTATATTTTCAGTAACTGGCATTAGCCATCATTTGATGTTTTTATGGGACTCAGATGTTGTAATATCACCTGAAGTTCAGCCAGGCAATGTGCTGTCGTTACATTTATGCAAACCAGCTGTGTGTGTGGGAGAGATCATTTTTAGACATGATTTAAAAATGTTGTCTCTTCACAGCATACTTCTACTGCTAACACCTTTTTTCAGAATGTTGAAGCATTTTCAGTCATTTCATTTTTTGTGCTGAGTAAACTCAATCTTTTTTAAAGACCCTAAATCCACATTTGGAAAAAATGTAGTCAGAAAGTAATCCTTCAGTATTTCAGATACCACATGGATTTGGATTTTAGCTTGCAGTTGGACTGAAAAAGTAATTTTCTTAAATATTTAGACGTTTTACTTGAAAACTTACTTGTTCTTTAATCTAACAAATTTAGTGAGGTTTATGCTTAAAATTTGGAAAATAAATAGCCAGTGGGTTCTCACTGCTAACGTGTTTTAATATATATTGTTTTATATGTTGTTATATATGTTATTTATTCCACAGAGGCTATATATACTAAAATATTATGCTTACAGTTACACACACACACACACACCATCCATCCATCCATCTATCTAAACAAACAAAATTTAAATGTAATATAATTGAATTTGTTGTGATCAACAGTTATTAGAAATATGACAGAATGAGTTTGTTGATACCACAGGTTTCTATGGGGGAATGCTATACTGTGGAAGCTTGCATAGAAAGATTTTAATAGAAATGTAGCCAGTGACCAAGCTTAGAGTAGGGGTGGGCAATATGACCAAAAACTGATGTAGTTAATTCTTGCTTTTAGTAAGGTTTTTTTTTCTTTTCTTTCCATGATATAAATTTTCACCGCTGTCAATATCACAGAAAAAACTAATACAAGCCTAAAAAAAGAAAAAGAGAGAAAAACTAAATACTGAACAGTACTAATTGACTGTTTTCAAATGGAGCGGTATTTAATACACGGAGCCGTAAATCACTGACAAGCTACGCAATAGTTCAATCGAAGGTGATATATCAGTCGATATATGCGTAGCTTGTCTGTGAACTACGGCTCCGTGTATAAAACATTTGAAAACTAGCGTAATCAAGGAACTTTACTACATGCATATCGCATGCAATATATCGCCTATCCCTACAAGCAATAGGACAAAAACTACAATAAATAAATATGAAATGCTACATACATTGTATAAATTAATCAAAAACACTGCATAGTTTCACTGTGTAAATAACATTTCTTAAGTGATTTAGATTTTCTCTCACTGTTGTTTGATTAACATGAATGACAGACGGGGAATAATAGCCAGCTTCTCCTTTAAGACTGAACACCCGGATCCTATATACTGTTACACATACGTTTTCTTTCTCAGCTGTTTACTTTCACTTAAAGACCTATTGTGTTTACGAGGATACTTGCAAAGACGAGCATTTTCATACGTATGTGTATTAACCGTTCAAGGCCAATAAAGCAACAAAAATACTCACATACTCTATGAGATTTGTGTGCGCGGACTGCGCGTGCCGCTCAGAAACAGTATCACAACTGCTTAAAATCACTCATTTTTAAACCGCAATGCATAAAAACGTGTGCAAATGATACATTTTCCGTGACCACGGTGCAAAGCAACTTGACATGCGATAAAGACGAAAGTCCAAAATTTCTGCCGGTTGACAAATTTCTATTGAAATATTTATATCGCCCACTCCTAGATTAGAGTAGCAGATTTTCTTTTTGGAAAGCAATTTTATTTTTATTTTTGTAGTTTTCAAAACCTGACTAAAGATTTGTTTGAGGTCCCTGAAAACAACACTTAATGTCCTGTTTTTTTGTTTATCTTGCATTTTGTTTCACACATTTTATTTTTTTTTTTTTTCTATCTACGCTATTAGTAGAGGTCCATCCCAGTCAAAATGTCCATTTAGAAATGGGTTTTTGGTTATTGTAAAAGATTTTAAAAGTAGGACAGGCAGGATGATAATAAACTCAAGATAGTTTCTTTAGTAGTCTTTAGCTGGTCCAGATCCTCTGGAAATTATTGCAAGCTTCTTGCTGATAAAGCATATGAAGGCATTTTAAATGGTGGAAAATGTTTTTCAAAAACTTTGCTTCAATGGATTTTTGTTAAATGACATAAGCCAGAGTTTTCCTGTCCACCCAGGGAACGGCAAGCACAAATATGATGCATGTGTCACAAATTCAAATTCTCCCAAAGGAATTTGCATAGTCATGGTAATATGTTCTTCAGGCTGTTTTCCAAGTGCTGTGACCCACCCTGCCTGCAGCTCTTCCCTGCATGAATCCGTTCCTTTAGTAAAGTGCGCTCTAAGCTTCCTTCTTGCCGTTGGTCTTATCGTGCTTAAATGCTGCACATCCCCAGAGGTCCCAAAGACTATCGCCTGGCTGAAACCTCTCCACATCTAGAGTATGTTAGTTCTTGGAAGCATGGAAAAACTAAAGCATAATGGACCGGCTAGCTGTCCCCTGAGTATGTGTGTGACTGATTGTTTCAGAGATTATATTTTAACTTGGGCTGACATGTAAGCATTCCCAAATTTAACGAGACAATATTTCCTGCTTTGTTGAATGATCAGACACTGAGATATGCCCTTGTTTTGACTGCTTTGGACACGGCTGTCAAATGTACCTCTATTTGGGTTGTTCAGCTTAACATATGATGTTACATACAAACCCTGTGTGTGTATGAACCCTTTGTGTAACTGCGGGGTCAATGACCAGTCATCTTGTTTTAGACTGCTGCTCTAGTGGTGGTACGCGGAACCAGGGTGTGTTCTGAGAAGCCTGGGAGTGTTTGTGTGTGTGGTGACTTGGTCATAAGTATCATGTAAACTCGGACACCCACCTGGAACTTTCATAATCAGCTGGCACGAAGCCCGATCTGCCTGTATCTCTCTCTCTATTGCTTGTCCTAGCTTAACAGAATAAACTTTGACCCTTTCTGACTCACTCTATCTTTTCCTCGCTCACCTTCCTCACCATATCTTCTTTACCCAGGAGCTGACACTGTTATCTTTATGATCCTTTCCTCTAGTCATTCACAAACACGTACACAAACACGCAAGGGTTTAATCTCACCTCGCATTTGGCAAAAACCCAGATCACGAATGACAATAAGTACAGCATAGATAACTTCACTCTTAAATACTCTATTCGAGGTCATTATAATGTTTTTCAATTTGATCTACAGTATGTTACAGAATTGGCTGGAGATTCCAACCAAAGCATAGTTAACTGACGACTGCAGTGAACTGATAATGCATAAATCTGAAAGATAAGCTTCTGGGTCTTGTGTTTGCCTAGCATGACCTCAGCAGACTGTGGTAATCTCTAGCTTTCATGTGAACGTTTAAGCTTTTGTGTGTGTGTGTGTGTGTGTGTGTGTGTGTGTGTGTGTGTGTGTGAGCATCTTAGCCCAGGCAGGGTCATCTGGGCTCTGAGCTGGTTCAGGAAAGGTCGCTGTGTAGTGATCAGGATTGGTGTGCATGGTGACTGACCAACTGATCCTATTCATTCCCTGCTGTCAGCAGCGCTGACTGCAATTGTACAGAGAGTTCTGAACACACACACACAAACACTCAACTGAGACTAAGGTTACATAAGGGCACATAGTTAGAGTGACAAAGTCTTGTGGACTTTAGTCTCAGTCTCTGACAGCACGGCCACAGACTGCTCACTCACGTACATTGTATGCAGAACTGGAAAAAAAAATGGTTGAAGTCCTTAGTTTATCAGTCCACCAGGAAACAAAGTTGTTTTTGCAAGATACTTGGTCTAGTCACTGGATTTACAAAGTTACAAAGATACATTTTTCCATTTAAAACAATACTGTTCTTTTGGACTTTCTATTCATCAGACACTTCTACAAAAATTAAACAGCGCTTAATAATAATAAATGTTATGAATGAAATGTTTCTCATCATTATAGATTGATTTCGGAAGGATCATGATACTCAAGACTTGATTAATGGAAACTAAAAATTCAGCTTTGTCGTCACATGAATAAATTACATATGAAAACAATAGTGTGTTTTAATACAGTTTTGGGCAATATTCGTTTTTTATCTGCATATTTAATATTAATTATTTTGTATGCCTACTATGTACTTTGTATGCCTATTATAGATGTGTTTTGTCATCTAGTTATCTAGTGATAACAGGAACATTTTGAGTTTCTTTCATAGTTATCCATTATATAAAATCGATTTGACATTGACAAATCTGTTGATTTTTCTTTCTTTTTTTTAAGAGTGGATAAGACTTTATGCCAATTGCCAACTCTCAAAGTTCTGAAATGTGAGACTATGTAGACCTCACGAACTTGTGGTTATCACCTCTAATTTTATCTGCATAGACTTGTCTGCTGGCAATTTGAAGTTGTGTTTCTGATTCACTGAATTGTAACCACATGCACTGTAGGGTTGTGCCGATAGACGATAGCAACGTTGTGTATCGACGATAGCAAATGTCTTTGTCGATGGTCAAGATGATATTAGGCTCATTCTCCTATTAATGTATAAAACTATTATTATTATTAGGCGGCCTATCATTAATGGGCTATCAAATTGCCCCGCTATTTCACCTCAGCGCCGCACTTCACACACGCGCAAATGAGGATTAATGCCAAAGTATACTTCGGCCATCCACGTCCGTGCATCGTCCGCATTATATCATTTTCGCAATCAAGCAGGCTCGCGGACAGCCGCGCACCCCGTCTGCATGCAGGCAATTTTTTGAGACCGCGCGTATATGGCAAGCCGTTTTGACTTTTATTCCTTCACAGGATATGAATATTTGATATCAACAATTCAATTTTCACTAGTTAAAATACTAATTCTTGATATCAGGAATTGGATGTCTACTAGTAACAATTGCTATTTTTGATATCAGCAATTGCATTTCCACTAGTAAATGTTTTTATTTTTGATATCAACAATTCAATTTTCACTAGTTAAAATACTAATTCTTGATATCAAGAAGGAACGGAACGCGGAAAGTGAAGTATACCCGGGCCTTTATGCTTCTCGTCCTCATTGGAAATGTTTTAAAAACTGACTCTAAAACTAAGCCCACAACTAAGCCCGCTCTCTTTCTCACGTACGCGTGGTTTAAAATCACCAAATAGTTATGAAATAGCCTATGACAAGTACAGAGAGTCTCTCTCTTGCCCCCACCCACCCGTGCACGATAATATCGTTTATCGGCGATCTCACAGGTTGACGATATGACTATATGAAAAATGACCATATCGCCCAACACTAATGCACAGCATATGGAAGTGTGCGTGATGTCCATTTCATTTTACACTCTGATTGTAAAATTTTGTTGTAACTTAACTTGTGCCATCTCAGAGTGTGTCCTTGTGGGCTCTGAATGGGTCATGTGACCATCTTCTCAGAGCTGCTTTGCTCTCTCCATTGCACAGCCGCACTGACCGCCTACACTCTGAGGCAATGCATCATGGGAGTGCTTTTGTGATAAGAGCACATTTGAACACGCTCCACTGAACTTGTACTTAGTCGACCCCTGCAATATTTTCTCTCTTTTTCTGATGTTATTCATTGAGGCAGACAGATGTACTCTCCGTTTGTCTGAGCACAGACCACACAGTCCACCTGCCTGGCAGGGTGACATCTGGTTGAGTGCCTGTCCTCCTTTTACTTCCTCTGACAGTTCTCTCGCTCTGTCTCTATCATGTGTTGAGAGCTTTCTGTGGGTGTTAGTTTAGTTTTTGTAAGATTATCCTGCATGTTTTCCTTGAACTTGGTGGACATAAGTACGGTTTCTCAAGAAAGAGTCTTAATATTGGACTGCTTTCAACAGCAAATTAACCCCGATGGACATCTTGGCAATTGAATCGCCATTGGCTAGTACATTTTTTTTTGTTTACTTACGCCAGACTGATATACTAGGCCTATATATATATATATATATATATATATACTCTATATATATGTTTGTAAAATGGGACAGCTTTTTAAATATCTGAAAGTACACTCTTAACATCAGTCAGTCAGGCATTATAATATGACATTATGATAATCAAGTATTATTTAATGATAGAGCTTTAGTAATTAGAATTAAAACTTAGTAACCATCTATGCATAGACATTTTAACTGAATTTAGCACTTGGGTGGTTCTTTTTTGGTGTTTCAGTGTTACATTTAAAAAATGGGGAAAAACTAACAATAATACTGATAAGACGATAATAATAAATAATACGAATTCTGCTATTAAGAACAGTATAAAACGCACTAAGGATTAACGAGCTGCTGGATTCATGAATATTAATCAGGTTGTGTGCGTTCACTCGAACTGATTCGCTGAAATCAAAACAGGGACGATAATAGATGAGCACCAGCCAATGAGATTGCCGTTTGCGCATTACTCTTCATTTTTTTCTTGTTTAATATAAATCAAATGTAATAATTCAATAATTAAATGTGAATTTAAGGAAACGTACTACTAAAGATAATTAATATAGTATAGAAGTCCATTTCCAATAAATAGAAGAAAGGCATAAAGGGATTAAAAGGGATAGTTCACCTAAAAAAGCAAGGATACTCTTATTCAATGTCCAAAGGAAAAAAGACAGTCCCTTGATAAGGGAACTATTCCTTAAAAAAATATATAAAAATAGAAAATGGGAGTTAAGAAAAAAATGAGAACAGGACATTAAATTACGGAATAATAATGTACACCTGAGGTGGTAATGCAGCCAAGAAGTGACTCCCAACAATGTCCTGCAGCAGCAAATAATAGCGAAGCTGTACGTTTAACTGATTCAAAAAAGTGACATTACAACAACCTTTCAGGTCACAAACTATTTTATTGAAAACGTTGATGTTGGGGCAGTCCAGTGTTCTTTATGTAATTATGACTTTTTAACTCATTGTTGACTTTGTCTCATAATTATGACTTCAGCTCATAATTGACTTTTTAATTACTTTGTCATAGTATGACTGTCATAATTATTACTTTTTATTTCATAATTTCAGTTTTGTTATTTCAACATTTTTACTTTTAGTGAAGCATCACAGAGAAAATCTTTTTGCTTGTTTCTAAATTGTCTTTATAGATGGTAATTTTAATAACAAGTACAGATTTGGTCTGTTGTCCAGCGACAAAGACCCAGGTGCTGCTGGCCCAGGATCATCTTCAGATGGGTCCATTGCTGTTTAAATAAATAAAATATGCATTATTGTACATTTATTATAGAATGACAAAGGAAATATATGATGATGCATTAACTGTGATACAAGCTATGTCGATTAGCATGACATCATAATAAACACACTAATTCTTGAGATGGCATAAAGAACACCGATAAAACATTTATCCTTGCAATAGTTTGTTTATTTTCAGATTGCATCAGTCTCTATCATTTCTGGCTGCATGTTGTCCTGCTGCAACCTTTTTCCATATTAAGAATTTTCTGAAACTTCATATAATTTTACTTTTAGAGTCTCACTCATGGACGTTTTCATTCCAGTATGAATTAAACATAAAATAGAGTGTTAAACGCTCCATAGCTCACATCGTCCCATTTTCATTAAAAACAGAAAAAAATATTCTCCTCTCTAAATAAATTTGAAGCACAAGTACAAGTTACATGACATAGTATTGTCTAACTGAGCACACTTTTGAGATAAAACGACGTTAGTAAAGGACTCGGACTATCAAAAAAAAAAATGTGTGGCCTACATAACCTACATTTTGGGCAAAGTGTGGTACTGTTCTGACAGTCGAGAGGGTGTGAGCCCCAGCACAAGCAATCATTCGAATTTGCACAATTAATTTTTTGCAAATGATTAACGTTAACCGTCTATGGCATTTTGACATTAAAGAAAATAGAATGTATAGCCCATGTTAAAAGCGTGCTAAAATGGCGCAAAACATTAACTTACATAATCATTAACTTTAATTTCAGATGACTACAATTGCACTTAACATAATCCATACCAATTACACCACATTTAAACCTATTTTACAATGTTACCGGCAAAATTTCAATGTTCACTGACAAGGTGATATTGAGAAAAACTAAGTTAACTTTAAAGGTGCGGCCACATTTAACCGTTAATGTCTGGAAATTTTGCTTGCAAAATCCAGTATTTTAATAGAAATTATTTCGTAAAATAATATGTTAACTGCTTCGTGCATCGATACACTATAAATGGTCAATATTTTCCAATGTACCGTTTTGCCCGTGAAAGTTTGCTAATATTTTAAAGTGCCGTAACAGTTCTGTTGGAACCCAAACTAAACCTATTACCTAACAGCGGCAGAATATGTAGTTTTCGCACATACATTTAAGTTAAAAAATGAGCTTAACCTCAAAAATCTTCTTAGCAGTCACCGTCGCGACTTATCTTCTCCGTCCTCTGTTTGCGAAAGGGCGGTTTTGAACCGAGGGGAATTCGCTCGTCAAAGTCAAAAAGGCGGTCATTAAAATAAAATGGCGGACTATACCATTACTGTTTACAGGAGTCGAGAGTAGAGCACTGCGCTTTAGTTTTAATAAAAGTCAAGTCATGTCACAGTTACTCACCCTCGTGTCGATAAGGCTTTTTTAATCTTCTACACAAATTAAAAATTTTCATGAAACTTGAGCGTTGAATTCTGTCCTTCTATTCGCCCACTTCAAAACGTCTTTAAAGATATCATAAAATAAATCTACGTGAACTCTAAGTCTTCTGAAGAGACACCACTTTATGTGATGATCAGAATTAATTCAGGCTTTTATTCGTTTAAAAACCACGGACATAAACTCAACCAGACACGCGATTATGAACATGGCTGGTTCTTGTGCGCCATCAGGTTTATGAATAAAGCTCAAAATTAAATAGTGCTTTATGTAGCACACGATAAAAAAGATTACAAAATGACCAGTCCTTCAGACTTTGGGTTGGCTACTGTTCAAATTGTTGACCCATTAAAAAAAACGACACTGAATGTGTAAAGCAGATCATTCTACACATATTGTGTTGGATGTTGTGAACAAATTCAAAGGTTGTGTTAATTCAAAAACTACACATAATTATGTGTAAAACAGCTGAATTCTTCCAACACATTTTGATTTAATATTTACACAAAATGTGTAAACTAGAGTGCTACACATAATTTGTGTCATTTTTCTACACAGTTCTTTAAGGATGCAGGAACATTTTGAGTTTTCTTTCATAGTTATCCATTATTATAAAATCGATTTGACATTGACAAATCTGTTGATTTTTCTTTCTTTTTTTTTAAGAGTGGATAAGACTTTTGCCAATTGCCAACTCTCAAAGTTCTGAAATGTGAGACTATGTAGACCTCACGAACTTGTGGGTTATCACCTCTATTTTATCTGCATAGACTTGTCTGCTGGCAATTTGAAGTTGTGTTCTGATTCATGAATTGTAACGACATGCACTGTAGGGTTGTGCCGATAGACGATTGTATCATTGTGTATCGACGATAGCAAATGTCTTTGTCGATGGTCAAGATGATATTAGACTCATTCTCCTATTAATGTATAAAACATTATTATTATTATTAGGCGGCCTATCATTAATGGGCTATATTGCCCCGCTATTTTCACCTCAGCGCCGCACTTCACGCGCAAATGAGGATTAATGCCAAAGTATACTTCGGCCATCCACGTCGTGCATCGTCCGGGTATATCATTTCGCAATCAAGCAGGCTCAGACAGCGCGCACCGTCCGCATGCAGGAATTTTTTGAGACCGCGTTTATGGGAAGCCGTTTGACTTTTATTCCTTCACAGGATAGTGAATAATTTTGATACCAACAATTCAATTCACTAGTTAAAATACTAATTCTTGATATCAGGGAATTCGATGTTACTAATAATAATTGCTATTTTTTGATATCAGCAATTGCATTCCACTAGTAATCTGTTTTATTTTTGATATCAACATTCAAATTTCACTAGGTTAAAATGCTAATTCTTGATATCAAGAATTAAATTGTTGATTCTGTTTTTCACTAGTAAGAATTGTATTTCTGATATGTGAAATTGGAATTTCATCTAGTAAGAAATTAATTCTTGATATAAACAATACAATTTGAATGGCAGCCTATGGTGACATTTAACTAGTTAAAATACAATTACAGATATCAAAAATGGCCATTGTTACTAGTATTCCTGATATCAAGAATTAGCTTTTTAACTAGTGAAAATTATATTTGTGATATCAAGAATTAACATTGTTACTAGTGAAATTGTTATTGCTGATATCAAAAATAGCCGTTGTTACTAGTAGACATCCAATTTCTGATGTCAAGAATTAGTATTTTAACTAGTGAAAATGTAATCGTTGATAACAAGAATTCATATCCTGGGAAGGAATAAAAGTCAAAACGGCATGCCATTCACGGACGGTGTGTACAATAGCGCATGCGCGAGGTGAATGTTGAGACAGCACAAGTCAAGTTGGGGGTCCTGCACATGTGACTCGAGCTCGTCCGTCCGCATTCTTCTGCGGCTGAGTATACTTTGAAAGCTGCGCGAGACGGAACGGAACGCGGAAAGTGAAGTATACCCGGGCCTTTATGCTTCTCGTCCTCATTGGAAATGTTTTAAAAACTGACTCTAAAACTAAGCCCACAACTAAGCCTGCTCTCTTTCTCACGTACGCGTGGTTTAAAATCACCAAATAGTTATGAAATAGCCAATGACAAGTACAGAGAGTCTCTCTCTTGCCCCCACCCACCCGTGCACGATAATATCGTTTATCGGCGATCTCACAGGCTGACGATATGACTATATGAAAAATGACCATATCGCCCAACACTAATGCACAGCATATGGAAGTGTGCGTGATGTCCATTTCATTTTACACTCTGATTGTAAATTTTGTTGTAACTTAACTTGTGCCATCTCCAGAGTGTGTCCTTGTGGGCTCTGAATGGGTCATGTGACCATCTTCTCAGAGCTGCTTTGCTCTCTCCATTGCACAGCCGCACTGACCGCCTACACTCTGAGGCAATGCATCATGGGAGTGCTTTTGTGATAAGAGCACATTTGAACACGCTCCACTGAACTTGTACTTAGTCGACCCTGCAATATTTTCTCTCTTTTTCTATGTTTTCATTGAGGCAGACAGATGTACTCTCCGTTTGTCTGAGCACAGACCACACAGTCCACCTGCCTGGCAGGGTGACATCTGGTTGAGTGCCTGTCCTCCTTTTACTTCCTCTGACAGTTCTCTCGCTCTGTCTCTATCATGTGTTGAGAGCTTTCCGTGGGTGTTAGTTTAGTTTTTGTAAGATTATCCTGCATGTTTTCCTTGAACTTGGTGGACATAAGTACGGTTTCTCAAGAAAGAGTCTTAATATTGGACTGCTTTCAACAGCAAATTAACCCCGATGGACATCTTGGCAATTGAATCGCCATTGCTAGTACATTTTTTTGTTTACTTTACGCCAGACTGATATACTAGGCTATATATATTATATATATATATATATATTTATATATATATACTCATATATACTCTGTATATGTTTGTAAAATGGGACAGCTTTTTAAATATCTGAAAGTACACTCTTAACATCAGTCAGTCAGGATTATATATGACATTATGATAAATCAAGTATTTATTTAATGATAGAGCTTTAGTAATTAGAATTCACTAGTAACCATCTATGCATAGACATTTTAACTGAATTTAGCACTTGGGTGGTTCTTTTTTGGTGTTTCAGTGTTTCTGTTAAAAAATGGGGAAAAACTAACAATAATACTGATAAGACGAAATAATAATATACGGAATTCTGCTATTAAGAACAGTATAAAACGCACTAAGGATTAACGAGCTGCTGGATTCATGAATATTAATCAGGTTGTGTGCGTTCACTCGAACTGATTCGCTGAAATCAAAACAGGGACGATAATGATGAGCTCAATGAGATTGCTGTGTTGCGCATTACTCTTCATTTTTTCTTGTTTAATATAAATCAAATGTAATAATTCAATAATTAAATGTGAATTTAAGGAAACGTACTACTAATGATAATTAATATAGTATAGAAGTCCATTTCCAATAAATAGAAGAAAGGCATAAAGGGATTAAAAGGGATAGTTCACAAAAAAGCAAGGATACTCTTATTCAATGTCCAAAGGAAAAAAGACAGTCCCTTGATAAGGGAACTATTCCTTAAAATATATATGAAGAAAATGGGAAGTTAATAAAAAATGAGAACAGGACATTAAATTACGGAATAATAATGTACACCTGAGGTGGTAATGCAGCCAAGAAGTGACTCCCAACTATGTCCTGCAGCAGCAAATAATAGCGAAGCTGTACGTTTAACTGATTCAAAAAAGTGACATTACAACTATTTTATTGAAAATGTTGATGTTGGGGCAGTGCAGCAGTTTCTGTGTCCAGTGTTCTTTATGTAATTATGACTTTTTAACTCATTGTTGACTTTGTCTCATAATTATGACTTCAGCTCATAATTGACTTTTTAATTACTTTGTCATAATTATGACTTTTTATTTCATAATTTCAGTTTTGTTATTTCAACATTTTTACTTTTACCTCATAATTGTGACAGTTTTGAGTATTCAATGGCTTAATTATGAATTTTATGTTGTAATTATTATTTACCAAAGCATGATTTGTTTTATGTTGCGGAAATTGACTTCCATAAAATAGCTATAAAATAACCAACGTATTTTTTAATATTTTAATAAAATGAAAATGCATAACTGCTTTGGACAGTAGTGACGAGGAGAAAAGAATAGCATTCATTGCCCTCCATATTTAATTATAAATTGATTCTGCAAGGAAATTAATCCTTGTGTGATTTATAGGCTGCAGGAAGAGGACAGAAAGTGGGGTCGGGTGGGTGTTGGGGCTGATGGCAGGTCAAGACCCTCAGAGAGATGAGCTCTGTTAACACAATTACCAGACAGCACTGCAAATGCACTGCCTGCCAAGAGCTTGTCGTGGAGAAAAAGAAAAAAAAACACTATCCTTCTTTGGGAACATTTGGGGTTTCTATGTCTCTTCCAAGGCAGAAACATTGAACTGATGTGTTCGCTACCATTTGTCTTGATTTTCTCTCCCTTCTTCTTTTCATTATAAAGCTATGTTCTCTGTATTATATATTGGAAGCTGAAGGGCTGTTTTGTGCCAAGTATTTGAGATTGTTATTTCAATTTAGTTTTCTAAATTTGGCTGAAATAAGCTGTTTGGCTGCTCCTGAAGATCTAAATGAATGAATAATCTAGCTTGAGCTTTCCAGCTTTCTGCACTAAAGAGCTACCGACTGATAAAAGTGCTTCTTAAACTCATACATCTGTGCAAATATGACTGTGAAACTGAGCTCATTTTAGTCAGAACTTGTTTGTGCCGGAAGGGTTAACTGTCGTTCAGCAGTCAGCATTTCCCAGCATGCACTGGGGCCTTGTAACAGAAAGGCAGCCAGGGCCCCATGTGACCAGACAAAACAAACGCTGCCAACCCCCCCCCCCCCTCCCCTCTCTGCTCTCTCTCTCTCACTCACACACAAACACACCGCCTCCTCAGTAGGCTAAAGTTCATCTGCTGCATTCAGATGCCTGCAAGCAATTACAGTGAGTGAGCGAGCAAGAGAGAGGAGGGAGGGAGGGAAAGAGGAGGTTACTATCGGGCATTTGACACTGTTGCTATAGCAAGGCCAACACTCTGCCTTGATCCATCCTGAAAAAGGTCAGATAGAGCATGTCTTTTTTCTTTCTTTCTTTATTTTATTGTTCTTCTCTCTTTCTGTCCTATGTTCTCTTGTTCTTGGTTCTGTAAGGTTAAAAATCTAATGTGTGATTTTGTTTTACTAGCTGCAAAAAATGGCCCAACTGGGGTGGACATAACAATGGCTCAATCAATTGTGTTTGGGACAGGACTGTCTGTTTGCCAAAGTTCACCCATGAGTCTGTCATCATTTACTTATCCTCATGTTGTATTGATGCTGCATGACTGTCTTTTTTCCTTTGGACATTGAATTTGTTCAATGTAATAGTTTTGAAGAGTATCCTGGCAGTTCCGTAATAATTAAAAAAGTGAAAGAGAGCCAGGTTGTCAAGCTCAAAAATGCCCCCAAAATTAAAAAAAACACCATAAAAGTACTGTAAAAATTACCCATATGACTCATGTGCTATATTCCATGTCTTTTGAGGTTATATGATATCTTTATTTGAAAATCAGACCAAACAGATACATTTCTTTTCATACATTTTTTTTTGGAATCATTGGCAACAATGTGATCATATTTTGTTGAATACGACCCATGGCATGCAGTCCATTCAGAGCTTCTGCTGAGGGGGAAATTATCAGTTAGTTAAGACTGGTCTGTTCACACAAATGAAGACTTGAATAAGTGATACTTTGCTTTTCTGTAATTTTGGAGCTTAACATAACCAGTTCTCATTCACTTTTTAATTGTGAAAAAGAGCAGCTAAGAAATTCTGCACAAATTCACCTTTTGCATTCCACAAAATAGAGGATGTTGTGTTGTATGGATTTAGAACTGCATCACTGTTAGTCAAAGTTTTTGTTGAACATTTTATACATGTAAGTCGATGAAAGGTTTTTAAACTTTAATATTATTATAAACTTTAAATACAAAAAATACAAGCCAAAAAAAAAATTACCTTTGTGAGGTTTGGGGTGAATAAATTGCCCGACATTTAATGCTGAGAGGTGTAAGACTATCAGAACAAACCCTAATGTTTGAGCAATAAAACTAGTGCTGACCTACAAGCTAATTATTATACTTTTGCTTTAGCTGTGCTGCAGAATATATCATAAGACATGAATTCATGGCAATATTTGGATAAAATCAAATTTTCTATAAATTGTGTAAGATAAGCACATAGAAAGACTTCTTGGCATTCATATCTCTTTTTCTGTCTCTTTGTACATGTCCCTTCTCTCGTCTGTCATATCCTAACTGCTACTGCACCCGTAAATTCCTAGTCAACGCCTTTTCTATAGCCAGCATATCACCTCGCACCCACCCCGCCTCTGATATGCTGTCCTCCAGAGTCGACCCCATGACCCTGACCAGAATTTGATTTGTGTGCAGATCCATCACAAAAGAACAGAAACAACTGTCAAGCCCCATTGTGAGTATAGGAGAGGAGAGAGGGAGGCGGCCTCAATTCAACTCACTGTTTCTCTCTAATCTTTTTATCTGTCTCTGCCTCACTCTGACTTTCACTCCCCCTCTTCTCATCTTATCCCGTGACCTTGAGCTGGGATTTTGCTGCCGGCTGTCTTTAACACATTCAGTGCCAGATGGTATGCAGTGCCAGCCCAACCCTCTCAGCAAATCACAGTCCACTTTACCCTGCCATTTACAATATCTGACCACTGAATCAATGTAGATAGAGTCCTCTAGCGGTTTTGTTTGCCCTTCTGCCAGTCAGAATCCATGTTTAACTTTTTAGCTTCTTCTCTTGCTTTCTCTGACTCGGTTTCAAAAACATGCTGTTAAGCTATTGACACATTCACTATAAGAAATGCTGCACTTTTGAACTTCAAAAAATAAAACTGAAAAATATTAAACCGATATTAAACTCTTTTTAACATTGATAATAATGTTTCTTGAGCACCAAATCAACATATTAGAAGGAATTCTGAAGGATCGTGTGACACTGAAAATTCAGCTTTGCCATTACAGTAATAAATTACACTTTAAAATATAGTTGTCAACATTTGAAGTGGATCAAAAAAGTTCATAAAAACTGTGCTAAGACAAGAACACATTTTGCTTTTAGGTTTTAGGACAACTTTAATGAAAGGTTTTGATCCACTCCAAATGTTGACTAATGTATATTTGAATAGAAAGAGGTTATTTTAAATTGAATTAATACTGTAATAATATTACTGTATTTCTAATCAAATAGATGCAGTCTTAGAATTGGGCAAAACAGTATTGAAATCGCCTTCACTTCTCAAATACACCTACAATGACTTAAAATACTGTCTCTGTAGGCAGCCTACTATGTTTTGGAGCTTCTGTCTCTCGTTCTTGACTGTCAATTGTTCTCCTTATCTTTCTTTCTACTCTTCTAATATTTGATGTTTGATAAAGGTGTCAAGGAGTAAAAAATTGCTAGAGAACAAAACAACATGTGCTTAACTGATTGTCCACAGTGGGCGGCGCTTCTTCTGACCCAATACATTACACAGCAGCTATGTGGGGTGTTCAAGTGAAAGTTGTGTGTGAGAAAGAGAAAAAAAGAAAGAGAGAGAGATTGATGCATGGCCCTTGTTTTCCCTGAGCTGTAGTTATAGATGAATGAGAGGGAAAAGCCCAGGTGACCTTTGATCCCAGACTTCAGAGAGGACAGTGGGATGCATTCCAGCTGAGCGGTAGTGAGGCTGTGGCAGTAAATCAGATAGAGAGAGACTCTCGCCCTCGGGCCAGAACCTACCCTTCCAGGACCTTGCTGTTTTGTTGCAGCTGTGTGTGTGTTGGCGCGTAAATGCTTTTTGCTCAGTCCAAATCAAACTTACACATAGAACATGGACAGAGCTGTATTTACACAAGCCTCTCCCATCATTTGTCTTTAGTATAATATATAATGCTACTCGTTATTTGTGCTTAAGTCAAAAGTCAGTTTCCACACAGATGGAAAAATTGATGGAAATTGATAGAGAGAGCCTGTGGCTTTATTTTTTTGCAGTGTCACTTTACATCTCACAATTGCAAATGTAACTTTATTGCACAATTACTTTTTACTTTACAGCAGAAACAGAAATGTAAAGTGCACATAAAACTGTACAAATGTAGTTGCCTACATGTCTCAGTTTTTATTTTTCTCTGTAATAAAAGTGTGTGAAATCTCCTTATAATGCTTTTATGTTTTTTTGTTCATGCAGAGAGCTTCCAGATGACCCCGCGGTCCAGTGGAGCACTGCTCTGATCTCCTCTCTGATCCTCAAACACATCCAAAACTACAGCATCAGTGTGGTAGTAACTTATCCAGAAGACTGAAGAGTATCTGTACGATTTAACATGACAGCGGTACAGCCGTGAAGTTCAGACCACCGAGAGGCCTTAATCTATGAAAGAGTAGAGTGCACTGAAAAGTTCTTAAGAAACAGGAAACAAGTGTGCATTTGCTGCAGAGATTTTCAGAGACTCCAGCTTTTCACTGTTCTTACTTTCCTATCTGATAGCTTGAGTCTTTCTCATGAGGTTGCTCTGAGTAAGACCGTATCAGTAAGATTAATTCACTCAGGCGAGCTTTTCATTGGCCCCCTGTAATTAGCCCTAATTACACATGCTGTAATATCCCATAATACCTCTGAACTCTGCTGAAGTAGACACATACGGTTCCCCAGGGTCACTGCTGGCAAGCCAGTGCAGAGATATCTATCAGCCTGCACTAAGGACTTCCAGAAAAGATCCCCAAAAAATGCGAAATCACGATTTGAACATATATTTTTCTCTCTTGCACCTCCTCTCTCTTTCTCACATGTACTGTTTAGTGTTTTCTTTCTCCTTCCCTCTCCCTCGTTCTCAACCCGCATGCCATGAAATTCCCAAAGGATGCCAAGACTAGCATAAACAAGCCAGTAAACAAAACAGTGTTCTTGCGACATGACTTGGTTTACCTTCATCGACTATCATCCACATCATGTACATGCACACTATCATGTACATGCACACATCAGCTGATACCCTTCCTGCCAGACTCCCAGCTACACCGACACACCAGTCTGACTTTAAACCGCACACTCACTAATACAGGCTGAATCCAGTGGATCTGCACACGGTTCCGCTGCACCCTTAATTTCATGTTTGATTTAAGCCGGGGAGGCTGTGGGGATGGAAATACTGATGTTGAGCTATAACATTACACTCCAATTTGACTTTGGCTTTCAGACGTGTGGGAAATAGAGTGGTGGCCATCTTGTGTGCTTTACCACTTTCTCACAAGGAGCAGAGGATTGTGGGTAGAGCATAATTACACAAATAGCCTCCTCTGATTTAAACAGATGTGCATTAGTGCTGTTTGTACCAGACTTTGATTCTGATTCAAACTAAGTCTTTGACTCCTTATGCTTTATATAACAATGTATATGTGTGTGCAGACATGTTTGTCTTGCGTTCTTCTCACAGACAAATGTCAGTGTGTTTGCATGCACTTGAGAGTTCGATTTCAGTCAGCCCTAAAGCAGTGATTTATCATTTTAAAAGGTTATGTAAACGCTTTCATTCGACTGAAACCATACCAGTCTGATTTTTGGTTACATTAAATCAAATTAACAGACACAGATAACGGTATTGTAGCTTGGCTTCATCCAGCATGTACACGTTATTAAAACTAGGATTGGCCATTGGTATGAAAGACAGATTTTATCCTTTAAATATTACAGACTGGCACTATGTAAAATTTCACTGTAGCTCGATTATTACCATGCATGTAAACATATTTATATTCTGTCTCTCTGCTGTTCGCAGCATTTGGATTTTTCCTCCCTATTGTTCATGCCAGTAGACTCTTTTAAAGCTGACTCACTCGCCGCCTTGTGTTTGGCAACAATCTACATACCTGCCACGATCTATTATTTTGTCAACTATATTTTCCTCCACCCTTGGCACTCTCAAGCTATGTGCAGCAGCCGCTTGGAAAGCATCCATTCCCAAAGACAGAATCCCTCGTCTGGTGACACAGCAGACAGGAGTGTTTCCACACAGTTCTGGCAACAACTCCCACCAAGTCTTCAAATTACTGCTTTTCTTTGCTTGTGTTTCATCTTATTTTCAAGTTCTTTTCTTTCGCTTGTTTTTTTATCGTGTGTTCACCTTTTCACCCCTGTTCTTCAGTGGGAAGAAAGAATGCAGACGGGGAAAAAGCTTTCAAGTAGGGGTGGGCGATATGGCAAAAATATATTATTTTTGTTTGAAGAAAATCACAATTTTATCATGATTCTTTGTCATGTTGGTTTTACTATTTCGCAAGTTGTCTGCCAAACTAATTTCCCTATTTAAATAAAAATATTATAAGGTAAATAAATATATATATAATAAAAAATAATGGCAGACATTTAGGCCAATGTGGGCGAAGATAAAAATCTTTGTCATTATTTTATATTTGTTATTAAAAAATAAGAACAATGCTACACATTACAAATGCATATAATATTTAAATAAGACAAGCAGTGCTTTATTTTTCATTGAATGAACAAATATAAAAATAAAACGCCATATACACTTCACTGTATAAATTATAAATTGATTCTTATTAGAGCAATTTTGTGAAATAATATTCACTTAAAACATCAGTTTTCTAGTTTAATATATTTAAAATATAACTTATTCCTATGATCACAAATCTGAATTTGCAATAGCCATCACTCCAGTCTTTAGTACCACGTGATCTTTCATAAATAATTTGAATATGTAGATTTAATGCTGAAGAAACATTTATTATTATCAGTGTTGAAAACTTAATATGTTTGTTGAAACCTACATGTTTTATAGGATTTGTTTTTTTGATGAAAAGAAAGTTTAAAAGATCAACATTTATTTGAAATAGAAATCTTTTGTAACATTATAAATGCATTTACTGTCACTTTTGAAAATTGTATGCATCCTTGCTTGAACAAAAGTATTAATTTATTTAAGTATTATTAGTATTAATTACCCAAATTGTAGTCTAGGTTAAAGTATTGTTCATTGTTAGTTCATGATACCTTGTGCATTAACAAATATAAACAAATTATTGCATTTATGCGTGTGTTTCCGCAGGTACTGACATTTGATGGCAGCGGTGTGAGTGGACATGCAAATCATATTGCCATCTACATGACCCTCAGGTAACCTTATACGGATGTTCAGTGGCGTGCACAGATCTCCGGCGGGACAAGGGCAAAATGGCGTTACGAGGGCACAATCGTGGACCGGGGGGTGGGTAGGGGGAGAGGGGTGTATGGGTTTGGTCCCCCTTGGCTAGGGGTGGGCGATATGCCAAAAATATCCTTTTTATTTTATTTATTTTTTATATCACATCACGATTTTATCACAATTCTTTGTCATGTTGGTCTTTCTATTTTGCAAGCTTTTTGAGCATTACATCCAAACTAATTTCCCTAATATAAAGACAAAGCCCTACAAAGGTAACAAAATATAAAAGGTATGGCGGATATTTAGGCCAAAGTTATTTTATCGTTGTTATTATAAAAATGAGAGCAAATATACACATTACAAATACACATAATATACAAATAAAACAAACAGTGCTTTATTTTCAGATACAATAGGTGTATTAAGAAGGAGAATTCAAGAAACCGAATGAACAAATATTAAAATAAAACACTATATAGATTGATTCCTATTAAAGCAGCTGTATTAAAGTTTTTAAGTCAAGAATAGTGATTTTTCTGTGTTTGGTGTTTTATTAACATTAAAATAATAATTCACCCCAAAATTAAAATAGGCTTGTGTTTTATTTTTATACCTTCATTTTGAACCTGAATGAGCTTCATAAACGCTATTTTGAAGAAGGTGGAAAACCATACAGTTGCTGGTCAACAGTGACTTACTTTTTTTTCCTACTGTTAAAGTCAAGTGTGGACCAGCAACTGTTTGGTTACCCAGATTCTTCAAAATATCTTCTTTTGTGTTCAGCACAAGAAATAAATTAATACAGGTTTGGGACAACATGTGAGTGAATAAATAATGACAGAAATACAATTTTAGAGTGAACTATCCCTTTAATTGCAGTTGGCAGCAGGTTTAGTACTGTCCCTTTAAGACCTGCACGCATCTAATATACAGGCACCAAAACCAGCCAGGACCAGCCGAGAAACACATACTAGTCTCATAGTAGGATGGCTTGAAGATATTTCATGTCAAATCTGAACATGTCCAGGATCCTTATATAAACTTATATTTGGCACCATGTAGTGAAGTGAAGGTGAATGCAAAGTCAATCAAAGAAAGAAAGAAACATACTGAAGACTGTCTTCCCCTAGTGCACTTTCTATTAAATAATTGTCTCTTATTTGTGTAGAAATTGTGAGGGGTTTATAAACTATTGTTGACAAAATGAGTGTGCAAACATATGCACTCAGCTGCATCTATAATTCCATTACTATAAATAATTGCTCACGTTACACACATTCCAGCAGAGCAGCAAATCACTGTATCGGTTCAGAAGGAGAGGAAATCCAAATCCTCAGTCTTAGATCAGACCGTTTGTTGTTTGAGTGTTTGCAACAATTCAGTGTGAAGCAAGACTTTGCCTCATACCTTCACACTGTATGAATCCCAGTCTTTTCTTCTGCACTATGTATCAAAGCTTAAATCATTAATACAGGTGATAAAGGCATCCAGACAACAGGAGATAAACCTTTCTGCTGGTGTGAGGCAATGACTTGCATGAAGCTTCGCAGTAAAACAGCCAGAACAAACAGCGTTCAGTTGTTAGGCAATGTTTGGTTATAAGAAACCGATCCAATCTTTTCGTACATCTGTCTCTTCTGGGCTGTGGTAGATGAATTTATTTGTCTGTGTGAGAAGAGGCAGTGGTGAAGTTGGCGCTGGGACTGGGTCATCTCGGGCTGAGCACTGGGCCAGCACAGGTGGTGTGACTGGGAGAGCCAGGCCATGACAGACAGTTCCAGGAACTGCATATGGATTTAGAGCTCACTCTAATCTGAGAAAAACCCAGACCTCAGGAAGTGTGTGTGTCCTTAAGACAAACACACACAGAGAATAATGGGAGGGAGAGAGAGAGAGACACTTCAGTTTCGGTATTCAGAAATCGTAATGCTTTGGCATACCAATGCATTTTTTTGACAATGCTGTGCTTTGTGGGAAGGCCCTTTTCTGTTCCACCATGACTTGGTCACCCAAGTCCACAACAAAGTGTTGTGAAAAGCACTTTACAAGTAAATCTATGGTTGTAAATTTTGTCAAAATGTGTCTGTGTGTATATATATATAAAAGGTATATCATTACCTGGATACACCAAATAAAAAAAAAAATGTAAAGGATCATTTGAAAAATAAGAAATTAATTTGCAAATGCTAGAGAAACAAAAAAGAACAAGAAAATGCTGCAAGAAAAAAATGTATTAATATTTTGTATGGTCTGTTTATCAGGTTCATTTATTATCTCATTGAGAATATGTTTTAAGAGCATATGTGCTTATGAGTTTGGTGTGGTACATTAATCATATTTGTGTTTTTCTCCTTCGTGTCTTTGGGAATAGGCATCTGGCTTCTGCTGGACGACTACCTGAAGGTGAGTCTCATTAGATTATGTTAAATATTATTTTAATTCTCAATCATCAGTGAGGTAAGACTAGACAGTCTCCCTCACATCTTGGTAGTGTTTTCTAGGCAAAGTACTCCACCCACTGGTACACTTTATTAAGCACACGTCTAGAAAACACTTACAGTATACTTCCTTGAACATTTTCCAAGGATCTACCACTGAACTAGACCAACCCTCTCTTACTTCCGAGCAAGGAAATGTCACAGTTCTTCTGTGTCCCCATTTTGTCTAAAAGCAAAGGATAATGAGGCTTAAAGCATCTGATAGATTAGAGCAGGACTGATGCAAATGAAGTGGTCAGTTCATGACTCAGACAACTAGGGGTCGATATGCTCTCACACAAAGAAGTGTCTTATGCTCAGTGGGCTAATGAGTCAAATATTTGCAAAGGGTATTTTCAGTGGCCAATGATCTTTCTGACTGCGTTCTAATCTGACACCACACATTAAAAAATCTGACACATTACATTTCCAGCTGAATTTCTTTCTCAGAGTCAGTCCACTCCAGGGTTTTCCCTCTGCTAGATCTTATTAGATAGATCTTATTTTACGTAACATATACTCAGTCAACCTCTAGGCCCTAGTGTTTCTTTAATCAGCCAGATCTACTTTCTGATGACCCTGTCATTAACTGTCAGTATTAAGAAGTAGCTTGTTCATGCCCTTTAGACACTACTATTTAAAAGGTGGGGCCTGTAACATTTTCTAAATGATTTTGAAAGAAGTCTTACTCACCGAGGCTGCATTATCTGATCCAAATACTGTAAAACTGTAATATTATGAAATAATAATACTATCTAAAATAACTATTTAAATAAGGTCATCACATGATTCTTCAGAAATCATTTGAATATGCTTATTTGGTTCTCAAGAAATATATTTTTATCAATGTTGAAAACATTTAAGCTACTTTTTTCAGTATTCTTTGATGAATAGAAAAGTTCAGACACCATTTTATTTAAAGAGGATTTTTTTGTAATATTATAAATGTCTTTACTGTCACTTTTGGTCAATTTAACAAATCCTTACTAAATAAAAGTATTAATTTCTTTCAAAAATGTTGAACAATAATGCACATGTGGTTTAAATATTTCCAACAAAATGTAATTTAAAAAGAAGAAACAAACCTGTAAGGTGCAGGTCAATCTATTTGTATTTTTTCTTAATCCTTGTATTACTGTATATTTCTTTCAATTTTATTTAGAAATGAACCTTGGTAGTATGAAGACAACACCATAGTCACAGCACTGCTTATTGCGAATACAATCTCTATGAAATAATTCAATCTTAATCTTATAATAATAAGAAAAGGCTGTAAAAGCCTTAGAAATGTTCAATTCATTAATGAAAAGATGTGGAAACCCTGCACTAAGCTTACACCTTTTTACATGTTTTAATCTGTCTGTCTCCACAGGTTGTCAGATCTTCTCTCTTCACTCCGTCAGCTTACTCAGAAAGTACGTGTCAGTCCTAGAGCTGCCGGTCAGCTGGCTCCTCCCCTCTGATTTCTGCTGCATCATTGGACGGGAGGAGTATAAACGTGCCAAGGTCTGTCATCAATCATGTTTAAACAAAGAGCTTGTGCTCTGATAATACTTAATGACCCCTGAACTAAAGCTAGACACACCCTGGATCAATAATGATCAGAAATGATCGGTTATGACTTCCAAACTTTACAAGTTTGTCACGTGATTCTCAGTTTTTACAGTCCAGCTGTTTTCAGATGTATTCCCAAAAGAGACGCTGAATGGCAGACTATGAATACAGAACATTCATAACTTATGTGCATAACTGAAAAGCTCCTTCTCAAAAACAAGGGCTATATTGCTGATTAACTCATTGGTACTGTGAACATTAACTAATCCTGTTGAGAGGTTCCTCTGTCTGACCTACCAAAGCCTAACTGGCCCTACCAGTCTGACTCATAACAGTAGCATGCAGATGATAGCATGTTCAGCCCTATTATGTGTTCGTTTTGTCATCTTGAGTCAGGTTATCTACTTAATTTCATTAATACAAGTCATATAAAAAATATAAATCTCCTCAGTTATCTACTCAAAAATGCATGTCATTGCTCTTGTCTTACAGTCTGTTCATTTCTCTCTTCCTTCCTCAGAAAGCCATGCTCTGTCATCGCTCTCAGCTGCTGTGGTTCCGCCGGCTCTACATACTTTTCTCGCGCTACATGCTTGTAAACACATTCCAGGCCATCACCGTGGAAACAAAGAATGTGAAGATGTATTAGCTAAGATTGTCTTGGGCACTGTTCCTGTCCATGTAGGACTAAAGTTATGCACTGACATTTATTAATAAAGGTTTACTTCACATTTCTTAACTTAATTCCAAATATAATGTCATTAAATTACTGTACAGTGACAGCATATATCAATAAGGTTCAGTCAGCATATCCAACCTGCAGACACTAATGGAGAACTGCTGGTATAATGAACCTTAGAGACTTTATACCTAACAATACAATATTGGGAGGTTTGGGGGAGTTAAGCGCTTTAATAGAGTTGTTAAATCCAAAACACTGATTGTGCCTTTTAGGATGCAGGGGATGAAGGACAACATGTAATTCTGTATATTGTTTACATTTTCTGTTACTGTTGTTATTGGATTTTGTTGTTACTATTGTTATTGGACATTGTTATTACTGTTGTTATTGATTTATTAAAGTAGAGTTCCAAGTAAAGCACTGTTCCAAATGGATCAATAAGTACTGTACCAAATCTTATGATTCAGTTTGGTTTCAAAACTGACATATTTCTGATTTCTTTGAGCGAAGTCTGTAACTTTATTAGTTTATGTTCTGTGATTACTTCAAACATATGCCAATGTAGAGCAATGCAATTATTTTGTTTAAAATAAATTTGCTAAAGAGAAAAAAAAAACTACTTTTTTGTATTATTTATTTTATTTTTCGTTTTCCTCATACCTGACACCCTCAATACAAACAAACATTAACACAATACAAATGTGGATATATATCATTCAACAATCATATATGTCTGCTGATACATTTCTTAAGAAAGCAATATATAGTTTAGGGGGAGATAATAGCTGTGTCTCATTTAGAAGGCTGCGTGCGTGCTCCAGAGGCTGCATTCGAAGGGTGCATACGCCATCGAGGCTGTCTCATTTCAGAAAAGCAATTAGGACACTCCGGCTTTGTCCAAATACCCACACTTGCGGTCTTTGCACTTGACTACATAAATGATGTATTTCCTGTGTTTGGCCCAAGTGTTCAAGTGAGGATGAAGACCACAAGTGTGTGTCAAACTTTTCATTACCTAATGGGACACTCTTGTAAAAATGCAAACGTTTACATACTAGATTAGTTTAAATTTGAAATACTTTGCATTTTTTAAATCAACTTCTAAATGTCTGTTCATATAAAATGACAATTTTAATTTGTGGTGCTTCTAATTAAATGATAAAAGCAGTTACAAATGTTCAAAATAAATATCCCCATACTCATTTTTGCACCAATTAAAAACAGTTTTTTTTACCAAATTATTTGTAATATCTAATTATTATATTAATATTTAACTTACATTGAAAAGGTTTCCGTGACCTCTCATGAGATCTCGGCAAAAAGTCTCACGATTTATTTCCAGAACATGATGCATGATGGGATACACTTAGCCTCGAATAGAGCGGTATTCGAGATAGGCTTTGTCCAAAAACCCACACTTGCGGTCTTGGCCACGACAGGAAGTAAATGTGCAAGTCTGTCCCATGTCTTCAAAATGCCAAAGTGCAGTGCCCTTAATGGATACTAAATCCACACTCCAGAGCGCTATTCGAGGCTAAGTGTATCATGTTCTGGAAATAAATCGTGAGACTTTTTGCTGACATCTTGCGAGAGTTCATGGAAACCTTTCCAATTAAATATTAATATAATAATTAGATGTTACAAATAATTTGGTAGAAAAACAGTGTTTATACCTTTTATTGGTGCAAAGATGAGTAGTGGTGATATTTATTTTGTACAATATTTGCAACTGCTTTTTTATCATTAAATAATTTCATTAGAAGCACCACCAATTAAAATTGTCATGTTATAGGGTCTGCTGAACAGACATTTAGAAGTTGATTTTAAAATGCAAAGTATTTAAAATTTAAATAAAACTATGCAAACACTTGCATTTTTACAACACTATAAGTGTGTCCCATCAGGTAATGAAAATCATCCTCACTTAAACACTTGGGCCAAACACAGGAAATTTGTCATATAAGTTGTCAAGTGCAAAGACCACAAGTGTGGGTATTTGGACAAAGCCATAATGTGGATTTAGTGTGCGTTAAAGGCACCTTTTAGTGTGCTGTTTTTATGACCTGGAGCAGTCTTGCGCACTTACTTCCTGTCGCGTGCACACGCTCTCAAGTGGCCAAGACCGCAGGTGTGGGTTTTTGGACAAAGCCTCCGAATGCGACCTTCTTTCACAGGAATTCGGAGGATGCATCAGGTGTATCCTTCGCTGCTACAGATAACCCATAATTCTTTGCATCGCCATGAACAACCATCGTTAATTTGAAAAATGCCGGCGCCGGCAGATGTACACACAAACGCAAATGTGGTGTTTACAATTTACCTTAAATTGCCTCCTAGTAAAAACGGATAAACTTTTGTTCTTAATATCCTCCTCTTTTTTTATCTAACAGATGTCTGTTGTACGGACGCTGCAGCTCCTCAAATATTGAGCAAAATAAAACAAGTAAAAGCATTTTTTTTTCAAATTACTTTCCACATTTATAAATAATTTTAATTCATTTAAGTAGTCTGAGAGCGCAACGATGCTCTAAATGTGTTGGCAAATCAACGTGATACTTCCTGTTTCCTTTTCCACCCGTCCTATGAAGGCCATCTCATTTAATTCTAGTGATGGGAAGTTCGGATCATTTTACTGACTCGGACCTTTGAGTCTCGTTCAGCAAAATGAACGAATCTTTTTTCGAGTCATTTCGTTCATTTTAGCAAAATATAATTCAAATGTTTTGTTACTTCCCTAACACATCTACTACTTAGTAAATGTTGATCACACTACAAACAATACAAAACTATAATTCTATAATTAACTAATAAATAATTCTCTTTCCGGCTCTGACTGCATAGGTTTAGCTTAGGGGGCTATCATGTGATGAACGAACGACTCAAACCCGAAGACTCAAGAGATGAACTAATCAATTCTCTTTCCGGCTCTGACAGTGGCGGAGCCAGGATGTGTTCATAGGGGTGGCCAGAGAGGGGCCAGCAACCAGCCTGGGCTGGCACATAAATCTACATTATTTCAATATAAAAATGTGGTTGACTATAAAGTACTAGACTATTTTGAGTGCCTAAAACACAGCTGAATACAATTAATTTCTACTTAATTGTAATTTAGGTATTTGTGAATTATTATATCAAGTAATATGACACAATTTGTATTATTCCTCACCTCCAGATATTTTAATAAAGGGGCTCACTATAGCTTAATTGCTCTGTCAGTTTGGTTCTGGTTCTCAAAACCCCCAAAAACTTCTTCTCTAACATTACATACTCATGGATGAGACTTGAGACATGTTAATGATAAGAATGTGAAAAAGGCCGGAAAACAACAGCACATAAATGCCAGATTGTAAAATGAGTTGTTTTATGCATTTATATGGTTTCATTTACGTTTGTACTTTTAAAATGAATGAACAAATAGCGCATATTTTGTAGTATAAGTGCACTGTGCTCACATTTACTTGTGCATTAAATTACAAATTATAATACATATCAGATTGCACCTTTGTGATTTGGAATTGCACGATAGCCTATATTTTAGTATGCATTTGAGAGACGTTCTGATAATGCATACATACATACATGCATGCACATTTTGCAGATTTAATCGCCTTTTTGGTAATTTCATGACTTAACTGATGACAGAACCACGTCGTATGCTCATAGTTTCTTGTGCGCTTATTTATGATGACGCGATCAGAGCATGTGCCGTGAGCACAGTGACGGCTGACAGGACAGGAAAGTTTGTTTTACTGGCATATAGCCTAACAGCATCTCATTGTTCTGCCGAAGCTCATTTGGCTGGTGTACCTTTTCCGTGCTCATTTGACTCGCGCCTGGTGCTGTGGCAAAGCTGCAGTGCACGTCTGAAAAGTCTTGTTTGATGTGGATGCAAAAAAATACACCGGTTCCACGTCTTAATAAAGGCATTGTCAAGAAAAAGGGGACAAAAACTGCAGTTTTGAGCAGGGTGGGCAAAGAGGTGGCCAAGCTTAGATCAGTGGTGGCCACGGCCACCGTGGCTCCGCCACTGGGCTCTGACTGCATAGGTTTAGCTTATGAGGCTGTCACGTGATGAACGAACGACTCAAACTCGAAGAGAGCTGAACGAATCAATTCTCTTTCCGGCTCATACTACATTAGTCACGTGAGGAACGAATGACTCGAAAAACCCGAAGACTCGAAACAGGTGAACTTATTACAGTACAGAGCCTATAGGATGTTGCGCATGCGTTACTGAACGAATCATTCCCAGAGACGACTCGTTCTTCCCGAGTCACATTAAATAAATCATTCAAGAACGACCCATAACTAATTCTAGGTTGAGGACCCTTCGTGTAGGCATCCTACAGAGGATTCGACCTCCAAAGGATTCGACCTCAGAGGACGCAGCTTTCTAAATGAGACACAGCTAATGTTTTCATTAGGGCTTTTCACACTTGAAATTGTTAACCCTGAGTCATCCTAAAAGACGGAGAAGCGGAATACCGGGTTCTCTGTAATCACGTTTCACACTGCTCATACTATTCCTGGGGTTAACTGTTAACCCTGGGTATTCATTAACAGACTTTTTACACTGTACATTGCTGAACCCCCGGGTTAATGTTCTTATTTGCATATTTGCAGTGTCACTGATTGGACGAACAGCAGGCAACCTGTTTACAAGGCTTTTCCCGCGTCTTGCCAGTTATTAAAAACAATGTTGCCGCTCATGTCTTTAGATCAGCGAAGATTGAGGATCAGCTCATAACTGTACAGGCAGGGATGGCCATTTTTTATTGATTTTATAGCAGAGTTACTGTAAGCGATTTAGTGCTGGAAATCCATTTATCCTTTGCTGAAACGTCTGCGTCTTCATGAAGAGCGCAGGTCATGGTTGCTTAGCAATGGCAGACGCCATGAGAGTGCAAGCTTCCTTACTTTGGAAAGAAGGAGAAAGCAGCGCGCTTACGGTACAATGTGCCTTTAGCGTATTAAACGTGTTTTTAGGCGCAACATGTGAATGGACTCATGAGACGCACAAAGGCAAGAAAACAAAGACAAAAGTACAAAAGAAAGAAAACAAGGAGCAAAGTATGTGAATATTTCTTTTAAGTGTGGAGAGACTAAAGTTAGTGTTTACTTGTACAGTAGCATAATAATAATACCGTCTCCTATTCATTCCAGTTCACATGCTTTCCGTCTTTTCTATATTTCTTCTCACCGGCTGCAGTTTACATGCCACGCGTTTCCTGTTACTGACGTGACATGAGCCTCGCTGCTCAATTTCTAATTGGCTCTGTTGCCAAGCGTCCAGCAGCAACAAGCAAACACTGCTCCGTTTCACACTGAACAAACTTAGCACCGCAATGCGGGGTTAACACCACAAATGCGGTGCTAACCGGAGCAGGGTTTCATAACCCTGGGTAAAATGCGTTGCTAACACTGCTTTCAAATTACAGGTGTGATACGTGTCTTTCCCCGGGGGTTAAAAGCGGTGTTTAGAACGACGACAGCCCATTGTTAAGTGCAGTGTGAAAAGCCCTAATTTGGAGTACATTCGTATATACAGTTACAGTTATACAGCTAACAGACAAAAGCCACAAAACCTTAAGTTTGGTTCATGGTGACACCAATACATAATTAAAACTGCCTTGAGAAGCAGGAGAGTACAATTTAGTCGTAGGGCTTAATTGGCCGATGGAAACAGTGAGTCATGTGTCTGTTGTTGGTCTTGACATACTTCTTATAGTTTGATGCTTCTGCATACTTTCCTCCCAGTTCTGCCCACAGAAGTCTTCTACAGTGACACTGCTCACGGTTCCAGGGTCCAAACAGTGTGGTGCCACACCTGTAAACACATGGCAGATTTCTAACTTGTAAAAAGACACACATATAACCAGGGGCGCCTTAAGATAACCAGAGGCCCCCTACCGCATTACGGTAGGCCCCCTACCCCAGAAAACTTTTTTTTTTTTTTAAAGCTTCCTGACAATTATTTGTCAAATGTAGATTTTTTTTTTTGTTAATATGCCAGTTAACGTTCACAACACTGACTACATTTACATCCGCACGAATAATGCGATTATTTCCAATAAAGAGTAAGGACTTATCGCATTACGATGTTTACATGTCACGAGCAAAACATAACGGGCGCATGCGCACTTTGGTCAGAGCGGCAATACTGCGATTAAGGTGTTTAAATGCCTGTATATTTAGATTAAAATCGGCGTACGCCACCTATGTTAATACGATTATGCTTGCTGCGTTTATGAGCTTAATCGCATTATTTAAATCGAAGTAATGCGTTTACATGAGGTAAAGTTTAATCGCAATATTGTCAAAAAACACACGCTCTGTTCTGCGTAAAATGCAAATATAAGTGAATATGCACATTCATTCTTTGCCACAAAGTAGCCCTTAGGAACAGCAGAATGTAGCCGTTACATAACACTACGTAATTACATGCTTTATACGGAGGTAATATGAAAATAAAATGCCATCAAAACTTTCCTGGCTGAAATGTGAGTTTACAGGTATGATTATTTAAACACCATAAATCACACAAAATATTCATTATTCATCATCAGTAGAACGAAACAACACGACATTGTTGGCATAAATGTGGACTGTTTGGTGATTTGCTAGCTGAGTTTTTATTTTGAAACATGCTGTGCTCACGTTTAATTGAATTAAATCAGAGCCGTATAAAGTTTAATGATCACATTTAAGCAATAGGACGATTCCTATTTAAAATTGAGACTTTGAAGCAGCACCTTAATCTAACCCTCAGCTAACAGACACGCACATTACATCCATGCAAATTACTGAACTAGCATTGTATGATGTTACAGAAAGTTGTCCGATCCAGTTACTTCACACAGCAGTGTTATTTATCTTGTTCATCTGCACGTTAACATAAAGACACTCTTGTACTGGGCTATTTTACTAGTAGCGAATGCATTGATTGTGCTGCATTCCGCTTACAGTATATCGGTGGAACATACCAACTACACAAACTGTGTGGAGGGAACCTAAACTGAACCATTGACTATATAGGCAACTACAACTAGGGCGTCGCTGAAAATGAGTGTATGAGTTTGTTTACAGAATGCTGTTGTCACTGCTGCAAACTCCCATATAAATAATTATTCGAAAAATATAATTTACTTGCAGCCAATGGCCCCCCTTTTTAGTGTAGGCCCCTGGGCTTCAGCCCCTTGAAGCCCGTGCATTAATGCGCCCCTGCATATAACAGAGCAAACTTTTTCATCAACAAAAGATTAATAATTTAATAGAAACCAAGGCACTGTGTCTACAAACAATTCAGTCTTTTCATGAAGTAAACTTTCTGTTCAACTCACCCAATCCATCAGGGTTGGAACGTGGCGTGTAGAAACTCTGGACGCCACATGTTTTGCAGAATGTGTGCTTGGCCATGTGAGTGTTAAATGTGTATGTGGTTATGTTTTCTGATCCCTATGAAACAGGATAATTTAATGAATTAGGATTATCTGCATTCTGAACACATCTATTTTACACTCTTCGTCTATTCTACACCAAACATCCAGCCAGAGCTCAAATAGATCCTGTGTACAAGCTTCAAATCCCATACCTGCAGCAAGGTGAACTGGAATTTTGGCACAATGAAGTGTTGATTCTGTTTTTTTGTACAAATACTGCAACTGAGACACAAGAAAGCAAAACAGACAGTAGGTGGGTTACCTTGTCCAGTGGGACTTTAGTCTCTTATATGAAAACAATTACTTTAACTATGAAAAGCTGACACCAACTTGTAGCTAGCATCTCTGATGTACAATTTCATTAATAAAACGGACAATCATAAGATAGTCATAATTCATTTTTCATCTCTTAATCTTATATTTTTGCCACGTCTGTCTGTAAGGAACGATTTGAAATAGATAACTTTATCATGATTTGTAAACATCTGATTATTTACAAATGAATAGGCATTTTTTTTAGAAATATCAGTGCCAAGACATTGTTGGCAACAACTGATGGCATTAACATTTAAAGACATTATTTGCCTCACATAACGATGTAAGGCTTTTCATTGTGTAAAATACCCCCATTTCTTCGAATAACCCAGATGACACTTTCCACTGCAAGGTATTCGAAAAGCCAACCACGTGATCACACAATCACATGTTTTGACCATTGTACTGTGACTGTGTTAATGGCTGTGTAGATGGTCCTTACTTGCAATGAAACACATGTAAATCTGGAGCGCTCCACACCTCAAAACGCACCGCGCCGCAGTGGCAACCTCCGGTGTGTTTCACAAGACCATCACGCTCCCTGGAAAAACACGTATTTACTTCAGACCATCTGTACCTCATTGGCTAATGTATTTACCAGAGTATGCGATCAAGGGACTTTAGTCAAATACAGTTATTAAAGGGATAAATGTAATTATTTAAGGGATTGTTTTTATTTGGGCAGCAAAGATAAACACCGTGTATTTTGTGTTTAATGTCTCCCTTTTTTCGATCACTCTCTTGGTTCACAACAGTGTGCATGACGCAGGGAAGATAAGGTTACATATATAGCCTACCTTTTGTCTGTAGTTACGTACGCCATTTGTGTAGCACCTCTAACTTAACGTATGGTAAACTGGTTGCTTGCTTGTCGTCTTCAACCTAACCGGTTTAACGTGTTAAGCATGCTCTCCTGTAGAACATTCCATACGTTGATAACATCACTACTGCTTGCGAAACAGAAGAACCTCTGTTGACTGGCTGGGTCACATGCTACTGCCAGCTCATTTTGCCTCAGCGTCATGTGGTTCCACCCGTTCAGCTGTTGAAACACAAGCCCAGACGAAGTCCATGATGATATCAGAGCAGAAAAACTTGTTTTCTTCGAAACAGGCTGAACTGTATTGCATAAAATATATATAAGTCATGTATACATAACATAGACTAGTCACATGACTTTGCTGGGGGTCAGTGTTAAATAAATAACAACAATAATAAAGCAAGGGTTGTTACTGATTTCCAAAATGAGTTTAAATCTGTTTGTTTTCGACAGAGTTCGATGTTTTATATATTATATTAACATCCTGTTTTTGTATTGTCTGGTGTTAATAACAGATCTAATTACAGGCAGGAATATATTGAACATTTCAGGTGATATGCACACACTCCTGAAAGTTCAAGGTACACAAGTTCTTTATCTGGACAAACACTCTTTTGAGTTCAGTCTGATGATGTGGCAACTCATGTGACGTGTCTCAGCACAGGTCAGGCAATAATAACCAGGACATTTCGAGTGAAATGCAGAATATGTATGTTATGTATTTCCTGTAATTGTCTTGGAAACCTTCGAAAACATCTTTGCTTTTAAGATCACAAAGCAAAAAACACTACAATTGGCATTATCACTTTAGAAGAGCAGTGAGGTAAAATAGGAATCTCACATTTATATTAACATAAATGTTGACCACTGACCAGTTTATGATATTATTAGATCACTTTCAAGTGCCAAGTGACATTGGGTTGAGATGGAGACCCAAATGTAATAGCAGACAACACCATATCTATAATCCTAAAAACAAACTGATGACACCATCTTAAAGATCACTATCTTGTCCTGGTTGTCTTCTTAAACTTTCACCTCCCTTTAATTTTTAATATAGGAGTGAAATAAGTCTAAATGTAAAATCTTCCCCACCCCCCAGTTTTCAAGAAAACTTGCTTAGTTGGGTGATCTAGATAATCTTGTCGCAGCTGTTCACGGCACGCCCATGATAGAAGAAACAGGGACCTGATTTCACAATGATACTAATCCACTAAGTGGATGACTGTCCTGATAAACAAGGCTCAAAGAGCGGTTTCACAATACAAGTCCAAGCCAGTTCATGTTTAATAATCTTGGGTGATTATTTTATGGTATTTTATTTTCAACAGCACACCCACAGTACTGTACGTTCTGGTAAAATAAACAAACTGCTTACAACAGGCAGTAACAGCAATACCTCAGGGAAACCTCAGAGCAAACTTAGAGCTGGTTCATCTTGTTTGTAGTTTTGTTCATGCATGCTTGTCTTCTGTCATGGCAACACAGAGTCAGATGGGAAATAACATGTTTCTGTCCAACACATAGTGTACAGTATAGAAAACCGAATGGAAATTCTTATCACTTTAGCATTATACCTTTCTGTAATAACAGAGGATAGTGCCACGACTAACAAAGTAAAACTAACAAAATCCCATCATTTTAATTTATAAGTCAGGTCCTACTTTGTAACATGGTGAATGTCTGTTAGCTTAGCCTGAGAAAATGGCCTACATTGCTACAACAGATACTGCAAGCTGTGGTCAACTGTTTCAAAGCAATGCCATGTCACACATTGCGTTCTATATTAAGTGTGCTGGTTCACACAACTCTGTAAAGCCTAGGCTAAAACACAAACAATGTACTTCATGGAAACACAGCTACAGTAAAGCTGATTTTTGTCACAACCCATGTTTTTGAGCAAACACTATTATGGGGACAACAGCCTGTCATTTCTGGGCTATTATGTTTAAAATAAAATCAAAATCATGCAGAAATGGTCCATAACTTTAGCAAGGGATTGCAGTTTTTGATTTAATTATTAGTAAGTCTTATTCAATATTAAATCTTCCAGACTATTCTATTTGTGTTATATCACTGACACTGCACGACATAGTCCTGCTCTTTGTCTGGCCCAGATTCCAAAGTTCTGAATCGCCAATAGCAAAGCGAACAAACAACGCAACCAGCCAATCACTGCCTGAAGGGTGTACCAAAGGCCAGCCCATTCTAGAATATTCTGGAGACTTTTATGATACTTTGTGATAATAATAATTATAAATTTAAAATATATATACAAAACATGTAACTCATAAAAACATCATATAAATGTTTAGTTTTAAAGCATATTTGAACGTTTAACAAATATAAGTTTTGACTGCGGAAGGAACTTGTCATGTGAGTGACGTACCATAAACGTCACTCCCCTGGGTTTGTATAAAAACAGAAGCGCTGCTGACGTTCAGCAGTTTTCTACAAGAGAAAGGAGGAGCAACGTTATAGTAATTCAGAAGAAATTGCAGCTTTTACACGCTTTTCTAAAAGGTAAGGAAGAACATCCAATTGGTTTGATAATATTATTCCAAACTTGAAGGATACATTTTTAATGTGTCGTTGTATTGTATTGATTCTTGTCGGTCATTTTTAGATGTCTTGACAAATTAAGCTGTAATTCACAGTTCTTTTAATCAAAGTTAGAAGCGAAACATCATTGTTTGTTACAAAACGGACGTGTGCTTCTTAATTGTGAAGTTATTATATTCGTGCTCAACGATTGGGTTATGTTTCGTCAGATGTCTTTTTGCTGAATCATTGTACACTTTGAACAAAGAGCCCGGATGTTTCTGTAACGCCGCCATGTTAGAGAGGTTGTATGGTGTTGCGCAGTACAGTTTTCAAATAAAACGAAACGTCTCGTAGTTCTGCTATCTTTAATTACTTCGACGATTATTTCAGTTTTTTTAGATAACGGAGTATGTTGTAGTTTGATATGTAGGATATAATAATTCATAAGGACATTTTAGCAGGTACGTATGCGTTACTGACAGTCTTAAAATTATCTTTTGGTAAAAATTTGGAGAAATGTCATAGAAATATAATAATATTGGATAAGGACACCATATCAACTGTAACAATTAAATAAGTACTGCTAATACTGTACTAAACTGTAAACCGTGATAAATTGATATGTAAGACCCAGCACACGCACGCACACCTCACCGAGAACAAAATGTTTCTAACGTTACTTCCCTCTACTTGTGGTTGACCGAGCTGCCTTCAAGCTTTTCTGGTTGACTAACGCAAGTGAGGTGATATTTAATAATTAACTTGCAAGAGCATAGTGCTATCACAAACAAGTATGATTTTTTTTTTTTTGAGTTTTGTGTGGCGTTTCAAAAATCTCTTTCAGAAGCTTAAAGCATTAATCTATGCGCTCTGCTTTCATTTAGCAGTAAATGAATTTGTACCAATAGTTAGTTGATTTTTTTTTTTTTTATTGTTTATAGATGCAGATCTTTGTCAAAACCCTCACTGGTAAGACCATCACCCTTGAGGTCGAGCCAAGCGACACCATTGAGAATGTAAAGGCCAAGATCCAGGATAAAGAAGGCATCCCCCCTGACCAGCAGAGGCTGATCTTTGCTGGCAAACAACTGGAAGATGGCCGCACACTGTCTGACTACAACATCCAGAAAGAGTCCACCTTGCATCTGGTGCTGCGTCTCAGGGGAGGCATGCAGATCTTTGTCAAAACCCTCACTGGTAAGACCATCACCCTTGAGGTTGAGCCAAGCGACACCATTGAGAATGTCAAGGCCAAGATCCAGGATAAAGAAGGCATCCCCCCTGACCAGCAGAGGCTGATCTTTGCTGGCAAACAACTGGAAGATGGCCGCACACTGTCTGACTACAACATCCAGAAAGAGTCCACCTTGCATCTGGTGCTGCGTCTCAGGGGAGGCATGCAAATCTTCGTCAAGACCTTGACAGGCAAGACTATCACCCTTGAGGTTGAGCCAAGCGACACCATTGAGAACGTCAAAGCAAAGATCCAGGACAAAGAAGGCATTCCTCCTGACCAGCAGAGGTTGATCTTTGCCGGCAAGCAGCTAGAAGATGGTCGCACACTGTCTGACTACAACATCCAGAAAGAGTCCACCTTGCATCTGGTGCTGCGTCTCAGGGGAGGCATGCAAATCTTCGTCAAGACCTTGACCGGCAAGACTATCACCCTTGAGGTTGAGCCAAGCGACTCCATTGAGAACGTCAAAGCAAAGATCCAGGACAAAGAAGGCATTCCTCCTGACCAGCAGAGGTTGATCTTTGCTGGCAAGCAGCTAGAAGATGGTCGCACGCTGTCTGACTACAACATCCAGAAGGAGTCCACCCTCCACCTGGTGCTCCGCCTCAGGGGAGGCATGCAGATCTTTGTCAAGACCTTGACCGGCAAGACCATCACCCTTGAGGTTGAGCCAAGCGACACCATTGAGAACGTCAAGGCCAAGATCCAGGACAAGGAAGGCATTCCTCCTGACCAGCAGCGTCTGATCTTTGCTGGCAAGCAGCTGGAAGATGGACGCACCCTGTCTGACTACAACATCCAGAAGGAGTCCACCCTCCACCTGGTGCTCCGCCTCAGGGGAGGCATGCAGATCTTTGTCAAGACCTTGACCGGCAAGACCATCACCCTTGAGGTTGAGCCAAGCGACACCATTGAGAACGTCAAAGCAAAGATCCAGGACAAAGAAGGCATTCCCCTGACCAGCAGAGGTTGATCTTTGCCGGCAAGCAGCTAGAAGATGGCCGCACACTGTCTGACTACAACATCCAGAAAGAGTCCACCTTGCATCTGGTGCTGCGTCTCAGGGGAGGCATGCAAATCTTCGTCAAGACCTTGACCGGCAAGACTATCACCCTTGAGGTTGAGCCAAGCGACTCCATTGAGAACGTTCCAGGACAAAGAAGGCATTCCTCCTGACCAGCAGAGGTTGATCTTTGCCGGCAAGCAGCTAGAAGATGGCCGCACACTGTCTGACTACAACATCCAGAAAGAGTCCACCTTGCATCTGGTGCTGCGTCTCAGGGGAGGCATGCAAATCTTCGTCAAGACCTTGACCGGCAAGACTATCACCCTTGAGGTTGAGCCAAGCGACTCCATTGAGAACGTCAAAGCAAAGATCCAGGACAAAGAAGGCATTCCCCCTGACCAGCAGAGGTTGATCTTTGCCGGCAAGCAGCTAGAAGATGGCCGCACACTGTCTGACTACAACATCCAGAAAGAGTCCACCTTGCATCTGGTGCTGCGTCTCAGGGGAGGCATGCAAATCTTCGTCAAGACCTTGACCGGCAAGACTATCACCCTTGAGGTTGAGCCAAGCGACTCCATTGAGAACGTCAAAGCAAAGATCCAGGACAAAGAAGGCATTCCCCCTGACCAGCAGAGGTTGATCTTTGCCGGCAAGCAGCTAGAAGATGGCCGCACACTGTCTGACTACAACATCCAGAAAGAGTCCACCTTGCATCTGGTGCTGCGTCTCAGGGGAGGGTCAGATATTTAAACTGATAACTTCAGAAATTGACATTTTTATTATTTCAGTATCACCTGTTCATGCACTCACCACTCTTGTCCTCCCTTCTCTCCGTACTTTACTGAATCCAGTTACATTTTATTACATTTTTCCACCCTTTTTTTCTTAAATGACAAATAAAAGCATTGAAATGTATGATTTGTTTCCTTGTCTTTGTGCACTAATAAAATATCTGGTAAAATAAATTGAGTGAAATGGGACATTGGTTTTAAAAAGAAAAGTACCCAAAGCACATGATTATGCTGTAGCATGCAAAAGTGACCATACAAGTCAAATTTTAATTAGAATTGGCTTTATTTTCTAAGCCTGTTAAACTAAGTTGTTGGATCCTAACACTTAAATAGATAATGGGTAATTGCTAGACCTTGTTTTTAAAATTTTAAAATCTACTTGGCAGCTGCCTGATTTCTTACTCCTAATTGGTGAGACCCATGGGTGAAAATGCTGTAAATCTTTCGGTGGAATCTGTTAAGGGTCCAAGTTCAACAGCTGCTGCTGCTATAAGCTTAAAAATGGTAAGATGGTGCCACCAAGTGTGTTCTTTAAAAACTGGATTAAATTCCAATAAAGCTTTACATAAGTCGTTAACAAATTGTGTAACTTTTATGCTGCACTGCTTAGTTGTTTATGTGCCTTTGTTGGTCCAGTGTTGTACTGATACTAGGGTTGTACTATTTTTAGTGTTAGTGGTATTTTCTTACGCATTTGGAAAGACAAATCAATTAATTAAAAAAAATGATAATTTTAAAGTTAAGATTTTAAAAATTGAAATATTTCCATTTAATAGTTTTAAATGGAAATTTTGCAATTAGTCTCTATAGAGTATTTAAAAATAAATCCTAATTCTGTAAGGACTGGAAAGGTCATGAAATTTCAAGTTAAAACGCCCTGCAACCCAGGACATAAGGGCGACGAGAGACAATATTATGAAAATCAGTAGGGTTTAATGCGATAGCATATATTCACCGCATTTCATTTATAGGTTAATTCAAATTGTATACTGTTTATTGTTAATTTACAGTCCTTAATTCCTATTTACATGATCTAATTTTAATTCGCTAATGTTGGTTTTAGTTTAATGTTGATATTAAACCTAGTTAAATATGTCATTACATGAGACCAGCATTAGCCTAACTAATGCTAATAAAATGGGCCTCATTGTGAAGTGTTCTCACCACTAAAAGCGTATAGCATATACGCTGAATAAACTATAAGTCATAAAGACGTTCCTTTTGTTTCGTCCGTAAAACAGCTTAACCCCTTATTTACTGCTCGCATCGGTAGTTGCATCAATGGTAGTAATATTGTCAAAATAAAGAAATATTTCCGGAACTTAAGGAGAAATCTGATAAATAAAAAAGCAAAAGGTTTTGACAACACGTAGGGGGAAGAACCGGCTGCACCACCGTCTGCGCAGAGCAGTTGACAGCTGCTTCGACGCTTTTAAATACACAGGAGCATGGCTCAGACCTGGGGTACATTTTTGTTCTCTCTGCTCGATTACAAGACCGAGAAATTTGTCATCGCTAAAAACAAAAAGGTCGGAGTTCTGTTCAGACTCTTTCAGCTGGGGGTTATTGGATATCTGATCGGGTAGGTGCCTTGTGCTTTCTCTAAATCAAGACGTTGAGGTGAACTAGCGGGCTCTGTTAGTGTTTCGAAGATTCAATCTTCAAAGTACATATTATAATAGGCCAGTAAGTGTTTATGTTAAAATTATTACTGTCAATGAATTTCAACAAACCGAATGTAAGCCGACAGTTAAAGCACCATGTCTCGGATGTTATTTATATCAAGGGAAAGACTGAAAGCATTGCAGTGTCCCTGCACTGTTTGACCTGCTGGTGTTCGGTTTGTAAATTGTGCATGTTGTGAAAAAGACTTTTGTTTTGATTCAGATTAGTAGTGTCCATTTATTTGATAGATGTACCAGAACCAGACAAAAACTTCATACATTTGTCTTTTTAATTGTCGAATCGTGTTTCTTACACCATGAAAGTGCAACAAAAGCTGCTGAATGTAAGATGACCCGGTGTTCTGTCGATTTGTCCTACCCTGTCAGATTTTGCTACCTCCCATTAAAACAGTGGGTAGTACAATTCGAAAACGAAAAATGCTACCTGTTAAATTATATTTTATTAAGGTGTACACACCTACCACAACCCTAAACCTACCCTTACAGTAATGCAGATAACAGTTACATTAAATATTGTTGTTTAGCGTGAGAAAAGGGATGCAATATTGATGCGCGCATGCGCAGTAAGCCGAGGTAGGAAAATCTGACGGGTAGGATAAAATGTCAGGACACCGGATCACATGAGCTGTGGCCACACAAAAGCACCAGCCTGATCTCATAATTGCCCTTTAAAACTGTGTAATAGTCATCCTTTGTGAGAAATAACTAATCTAGAACGTATGATATCTATAGATTATAACATCCTTCAGGGTGTTGGCCATTTATAGAACAAGTGACTAACATTGCTCTCTGTAGCTCACACACAGATCCTCTTTAAACTCTAACCAATAAAATGTATTTTTATACTTTTAACAATCTAAGTTGGTATTTCACACTGTTTATTTTCTTTTGCTTGTGCGTCTTCTTAAAGGTGGGTTTTTCTTTGGAAGAAAGGGTATCAGGAGACTGAGGAAGTCATCCAGAGTTCGGTGATCACCAAAATCAAGGGTGTAGATCTCACCAACAGCTCTCAGTATGGTCTGCAGCTATGGGGTGCAGAGGACTATGTCATTCCCCCACAAGTAAACACACCTCTTTCCTGTGTATTTGCTTTGGAAGAAATATATTTGAAAACCACCTGTTAAGTCTTTATCAAAATCTCTGTTTTTATGTGTTTGATAATGGATATTCCTACAAATATTGACACGACACACATCTTTTGCTAAGAATTTGAACACCGAACACTTGGTGTGTCAAATATGTTAATCATGTTACACAATAAAACATCTATTTTCGGTTTTCTTAATATTAGTAGTGTTCTAAATTAACAGCTGTTTTTTGGACATAATTTAGCTTCGAGTCAATTTTGATCATTTATACTTAGGATTAGAATGTATTATATTTAAACAGAAGCCTTCTCTTCCCATCATCAGTACCATAATGCTTTTTTGCAAAAGAGAATTTGTCATTATATTGTTCATTACAGACATTGAGTCTTTGACCACAAAATATGTTGTATGTAAGATGAGCTGGACAAAATATGCCACAGGCAGCTCTTTGTAAGTATAATTAGCTTGGAAGCTCATTCTTTCAGCCTTTTGTTAGATGATAAATGAAGATTGTTTAGATGCAGGAAGTATAAAGACATAAAATAACTAAAAGCTTGTTGGTTCTGTGGGAAAAAAGCTGAAGTGCGATCATCACACTAGGTACAAATGTCAGTGTTCTGATCAATTAATTTGCTGTTGAAAATGTCTTTCGCAAGAACATGTCTTTATTTTTATTATTTTTTTCCTAAACAGGGGGACAGAGTCTTCTTTATTGTGACAAATTATGTAGTGACACCCAACCAAAAGCTGGGTTACTGCCCTGAGGTAAGAGACAGGTTGTCGTTTTATATTATTGGTCACAAATTATGCAACCAAATATATGTTGCATCTGTTGCAAAGAGTAGGACTGTCTCTCAGTTAGATAGCTGTGTTCGTTTAGAAGTTTTTGATCTCTGAACGTTTTAAACCACTGAGTTTGTTGTATATATCTGGTTCATTTAACTTATTTCAGAGTTCTAAAGTGCCAGATGGTTTATGTACTTGTGACAATGAATGTGTGGAAGGGGAATCTGTCATAGCAGGCCATGGTAAGCACAAAACCTAAATTAAATACAAAGCCTTTTGTTCCCTAATAACTGCATGCCTGGAGTTATATAAAAGGACACACTTTGTGAGTGTAAGATTCTTCTTTAAAAAAAAAAGAAAAGAGATGTTATACTATGACACACTGGCATGTTTAAATTCCTAAACCTTAAAGAGACTACATGTTATTGTTGTTTATTCAGGAGTGAAGACAGGCCGTTGTATAAACGACACAGGAACGTGTGAGATTCATGCCTGGTGCCCTGTTGAGCATGGCCAGATGCCATCGTAAGAAAACAGTTTTGTACCAATTTCTTTCAATTCATATTCAGTTGCAACATCTACCTCACCTTTTTGCTCTTCATGCCTATATGAAAGTATTTGAAGAAAAAAAAACATGTTGTTGTTGTTGTACCTGTTATGTTTCAAATGTTGTAACAGGGAGCCAATGCTGGCAAAGGCAGAAAACTTCACAATCTATGTAAAGAACTTCATCAAATTTCCTAAATTTGCCTTCTCCAAGTAAGTCAAGCCTAGAGGCATCAAGTCAGTGTGTTTATTTTATGTATTGAAGGCTACAGAATAAATGTTCTCACTTTTCTAAAACTAAATAAATATGTTTAAATATATAGCCTATATACAGTATATGTATGTACACACGTGGTCAGAATTGATGGTACCCTTGGTAAATATGATCTAAGAAGGCTCTGAAAATAAACTTGCATTATCAATCCTTTGGAACACTCATTATGAAATAAATGTTTTTCTCAATACACGTTCTCCTTTGGTACAACCCTATATGCATATAGCTCTCTGGTATATGCAGTACACAGTACATTGAATAAAAATATATGAAAGAAGGATCCAACATGTAATTAAGTGGGGATCTTTTTGTAAAATATGACCGAAATCATGTGCATAAATCTATCTTTATAAACAACTTTTAACCATTCAATTATTGGAACCCCATCTCTGGTGTGATATCTCAACCTTCGGTTATTGGGCAAAAGGGGGTGAAATGTGTACATAATCCATGTCTGCCATTCGTTTGTTGGGAGTTTACAGTCTCTCAGAAAAATGTCAAACAGCACCTACATCACCACATGTTGTTTGGGAGGGTTTCATGAAAAATTATCCTAGCTCATACAAAAACTAACTCCAGCATATTCAGTTATCAGACACGACTGGAACTTCAAATGGGACTGGCTTCTATGGTCAGATGAAACTAATAAATTAGCTTTTTAGCAGCAAACACTCAAGATGGGTTTGGTGCACACAGGTATAAAAAAGTACACCATGTGTACAATGAAATATGCTGCTTTATTTTTAATGTTGTGGGCCTATATTTCTGCTGGATGTCCAGGACATCTTGTTTAGACACATGGCATCATGGATTCTATCAAATACTAACAGATAAAAATCAGTAAGTGACTGACTCTGTTAGAAATCTTATAATGGGCCATGTTTGGATCTTCCAACCGGACAATAATCCAAACATAAACCTCAAAAACAACACAGAAATGGGTCACTGAGCACAAAACCAAGCTTCTGCTATGGCCATTCCAGTCCTCTGACCTGAACCCTGTAGAAAATGAGTGAGTGAACTGAAGAGAAGAAGCACCAACATGGAGCTGTGAATCTACAGGATCTGGAGTGATTCTGGATGAAGGAATGGTCTCTGATCTCTTGTCAGGTGTTCTCTAACCTCATCAGGCATTATAGGAGAAAACTCCTATACTATTTTGGCAAATGGAGGTTTCAAAAAGTATTGAATAAAAGGGTGCCGTTAATTGTGGCCAATGTGTATTCGAGAAAAACCTTTATTTCATAGTGATATTTCCCCCTATTTTAAATTATTATTCTCCAAAGAAAGGTTTTTGCGAATTTTTTCAAATAAAAGATAAGAAGGATTAACAATGCAGATTCATTTTTACAGCCGCCTTTGATCATATTTACCAAGGGTACCAACAATTCTGTGTGTGTGTGTGGTATATATATATATATATACATTGACCAAAATTATAAATGCAACACTTTTGTTTTTGCCCCCATTTTTCATGAGCTGAACTCAAATATCTAAAACTTTTTCAATGTACACAAAAGGCCTATTTCCCTCAAATATTGCATAAATCTGTGTTAGTACTTCTCCTTTGCCGAGATAATCCATCCACCTCACACATATCAAGATGCTGATTAGACAATGATTATTGCACAGGTGTGCCTTAGGCTGGCACAATAAAAGGCCACTCTAAAATGTGCAGTTTTATCACACAGCACAATGCCACATGTCGCAAGTTTTGAGGACCGCAATTGGCATGCTGACTGCAGGAATGACATAATTATCCACCTTATTAGCTGTTCTTTTATAATTATTTAATTTTTATTCAGCCATAATCAGTCTTTTCACTGACAATAAAACGTTTACCAATCCACATCACTTCAATCCCATATACATTTACCCAACTACTTTATTAAAAGATTTCTAAATAAATACAACAAAAAATTTTCTTGCCAGATAAAATGCTCCTGTTCTGCAGCTGCATTAGAGCTAATATTAGCATCATGCTTCATAAGACAATTTATGAGATTAATAGTACACTTTTACTCAGAACTCACTTCAAACCACCATCGAGTGTTTGTAATAACTTCCTTTTGCGATCACATGTGGAATTTGGTCTTTTACTGTCGCTAAAATATATTTATAGCCTTTTATTTTGCTGCACAAATTAACATTTCAGATGTACACATTCATCTCACGATAATCACACACAAACTATATCCTATCGTAATTGTGCATTTATTATCTTATATAATCTATAGTGTCTGTTGTCATGTTTATTTCTGCTGTGTAAAAGCCTTAACATGTATGCTCTGGCTGAAACTCATGTTGTTTGTGATGTTACAACCACGTAATATTAAGGTTAACGTTGAAACCCCTAATATATATTGTAACTTATTTCAAAAGTTCATATATTCTAGATTCATTACATGTAAAGTAAAACATTTCAAAAGTTTTTGTTTTAATTTTGATGATTAGAGCTTACAGCTCCTGTGTGTGTGTGTGTGTGTGTGTGTGTGTGTGTGTGTGTGTGTGTGTGTGTGTTGTGTGTGTGTGTGTGTGTGCATACATTATCTCACAGAAGTGAGTACACCCCTCACATTTTTGTCAATATTTTATTATCTTTTCATGTGACAACACTGAAGAAGTGACACTTTACTACAATGTAAAGTATTGAGTGTACAGCTTGTATAACAGTGTAAATTTACTGTCCCCTCAAAATAACTCAACTCACAGCCATTTATGTCTAAACCACTGGCCACAAAAGTGAGTACACCCCTAAGTGAAAATGTCCAAATTGGGCCCAATGTGTCAATATTTAGTGGCCACCATTATTTTCCAGCACTGCCTTAACCTTCTTGGGCATAGAGTTCACCAGAGCTTCACAGGTTGCCACTGGAGTCCTCTTCCATTCCTCAACGATGACATCACGGAGCTGGTGGATGTTAGAGACCTTGCGCTCTTCCACCTTCTGTTTTAGGATGCCCCCACAGATGCTCAATAGAGTTTAGGTCTGGAGACATGCTTGGCCAGTCCATCACCTTTACCCTCAGCTTCTTTAGCAAGGCAGTGGTCGTCTTGGAGGTGTGTTTGGGGTCGTTATGTTGGAATTCTGCCCTTCGGCCCAGTCTCCGAAGGGAGGGGATCATGCTCTGCTTCAGTATGTCATAGTACATGTTGGCATACATGGTTCCCTCAATGAACTGTAGCTCCCCAGTGCCGGCAGCACTCATGCAGCCCCAGACCATGACACTCCCACCAACATGCTTGACTGTAGGCAAGACACACTTGTCTTTATACTCCTAACCTGGTTGCCGCCACACACGCTTGACATCATCTGAACCAAATAAGTTTATCTTGGTCTCATCAGACCACAGGACATGGTTCCAGTAATCCATGTCTTTAGTCTGCTTGTCTTCAGCAAACTGTTTGCAGGCTTTCTTGTGCATCATCTTTAGAAGAGGCTTCCTTCTTCCTTCATGCAGACCAATTTTATGCAGTGTGCGGCGTATGGTCTGAGCACTGACAGGCTGACCCCCCACCCCTTCAACCTCTGCAGCAATGCTGGCAGCACTCATACGTCTTTTTCCCAAACACAACCTCTGGATATGACGCTGAGCACGTGCACTCAACTTCTTTGGCTGACCATGGTGAGGCCTGTTCTGAGTGGAACCTGTCCTGTTCAACCGCTGTATGGTCTTGGCCACCGTGCTGCAGCTCAGTTTCATGGTCTTGGCAATCTTCTTCTAGCCTACGCCATCTTTATGTAGAGCAACATTTCTTTTTTTTAGATCCTCAGAGAGTTCTTTGCCATGAGGTGCCATGTTGAACTTCCAGTGACCAGTATGAGAGAGTGAGAGCGATAACACCAAATTTAACACACCTGCTCCCCATTCACACCTGAGACCTTGTAAAACTAATGAGTCACATGACAACGGGGAGAGAAAATGGCTAATTGGGCCCAATTTGGACATTTTCCCTTAAGGGTGTACTCACTTTTGTGGCCAGCGGTTTAGACATTAATGGCTGTGTGTTGAGTTATTTTGAGGGGACCGCAAATTTACACTGTTATGCAAGCTGTACTCTCACTACTTTAGATTGTAGCAAAGTGTCATTTCCTCAGTGTTATCACATGAAAAGATATAATAAAATATTTACAAAAAATGTGAGGGGTGTACTCACTTCTGTGAGATACTGTGTGTGTGTGTATATATATATATATATATACATATAATCTCCCCAAGCGTATTGGGTCACCCCCTTTTAATGAAAGGTTTGACTACTTTTAGTAATTTCCATGAGTACAAATATTAATCTTTAAGCATATAATGATATTCTAGGGAATTGTGTGCTTCAAATTTTATAGCAACAGTTTGGACAGGACCCTTTTCTATTCTAACATGACAGTGCCTCTGTGTATAAGGCAAGGATCAAAGAGAAATGATGATTCAGTCAGTGTGGAAGAACTTGACTGGTCTGCAGAAAGCCAAGTCCTAATCCCAGCTGAACCCCTCTTGTGTGACTTTACATGCAGACCTTTAGCCAAAAACTCATCACCAAACATCAATGACTTGTACATTCATTATATGGACAAAAGTACTGGCACCCCTTCTTTAGAATAGAAAAAGGCACTTCCAAACTGTGGCAACAAAGATGGAAACATAATTAATGTACTTAAAAATTGTATTTCCACCTCTGTTGCAACAGTTTTGAAGTGTATGAAATGACTGTACCCATATGTCATTAGTGTTTGGTGATGAATTTTTGGCTCAAGGTCTGCATTTAAAGTCACACCAGAGGTGTTCAGCTGGGATTAGGACTCGGCTTTCTGCAGACCAGTCAAGTTCTTCCACACTGACTGAATCATCATTTCTATTTGATCCTTGCCTTAATACACAGAGACACTGTCATGTTAGAATAGAAAAGGGTCCTGTCCAAACTGTTGCTATAAAATTAGAAGCACACAATTCCCTAGAATATCATTACATGCTTAAATATTAAGATTTGTACTCATGGAAATTACTAAAGTAGTCAAACCTTTCATTAGAAGGCAATTATAGTGTATATATGTATATGGGCCATGACTTGTTGCAAATGCAATAAGTGATTGAAGCTTGTAATGTTCATTGTGTATACTCATCTGTGCATGATAGAACTGAACTGAATGTGCAATAGTCCTTTTAAGCTTTTCAACTAGGTTTCTTCAGTTTAATATTTTGCATGTTATTTCCTTTGCAAAGCACCATCTGAGTTTTAGGTGGAGCGAATATAAAATGCTTAAAACCTCTTCACCCTCACAGGATGCTGCTGTTAAAACCCTTCCTCATGAAATCTGTAGATCATATCAAACAATTCTAGTTTGTGCGATATGGACACTAGCTGATTGACTCCGTATCTAGTATCATACAAATATGACTTTAGTCCCCCCCCCCGTCTGTCTTTCTTGTTTAGATGTTTTACATGCTGCATTCAAAAAGGTTTTGTTTCTCTGTCAGCATGTTTATGTGCTGTTGTCATTTCAAACTCCTGCAGAAGAATAAAGTTCATAGTTCACTCACAAGTACATAGACAGGATCATTTATGTGGCTTAAATACAGTGTCATCTGGCAAACTGTTATTTAAAAGCCAGTACAATCCTTTTAAATGAGCACACAAACTAATCTAAACTGAGCTGTCATTGCAATATACTAAAAATAAAGAGAAAAACAAATACTTAATAAATGCTATATACAAATTCTCTAAATCTCCCACCATGTAGCGGTGTGAAAAAGCACACTTTCTTGCACAGTGGAGCGTTATGTTTGGATATTGATGGCACAGCACCGCAGAGCACAAGCTGCTCTGAATATCTCTCGCTTACTCATTTCTATTTATACCAGCACAGCGGGTGGTGCATGAACCGAGACTTACTTCTTGCTATCCTGTTTCACTGACAAGAGTGACAGTTGTTCCTCTGTCCTTACTGGCATGATCTCTGCAAAGTCATCACATTGTAGATCAAGCAAATGCTATGAGCTGTTTCAGATACTGCCTCTCCTACTTTTTTTTTCTCCCCTCACTTGAAGATCGAACGTCCTGCCTACCACCAACAGCACATATCTGAAGATGTGCAGATATGATAAGGAGCATCATCCCTATTGTCCCATCTTTCTTGTGGGAGACGTGATTAACTGGACTGGATACAGCTTCCAGGATTTGGCAACCAAGGCAAGGGCTTCAAACGACACAAGTTAAAACAAAGTCTCCACCATTGTAAACACACTGGTGATTGATGTTCAAGCAACAGCTCAGTGTATAAGCAATGAGAGATCATATCCTAACTTGTCCATATTGAGACAGTGATCGTTTTTAGTATATGATTTGGGGATTCTTTAAAAAAAAAGATTATGGAAATAATATACAAAGGCTGATCCAGTCACCCCAAAAAGTATTTGGACACTTAAGCCATACTTATGTGTGAATGACTTGTGTCTGCATATAATTAAAATATAGCAAACTATCATACAAATTGGCATTTTATTTAAAAGAGAAAAGAAATAAATATACCACAAGTACAATTTTCAACACTGTATGCGATCATATACCAAGCAAAAGTGTCAGTTGACAATGAAAAAAAAAACATTCTATAGACTTCATTGATTGGAACTATTAACTCCCAAAACTTCAAAGGAAGATCGTAATGACCTATATTTGACGCAGAGGGTCATTTTATTAACTGATATTTTTTCTTTTTTTCTATACACACACAGGGTGGTTCAATTGGAGTTGGAATCGAGTGGAATTGTGATTTGGATAAAGATGAATCTCAATGTAACCCTGAATATAGCTTCACACGCTTAGATTCCTTCAAAAACTCTGCCACTTCAGGTTACAACTTCAGGTATTGCTCTGATTGACTGATTTTAGCTCACATAACATTCATATAAGGGTTTGTAAATGATTTCAGCGGTTTAGCTAACTTTGCTAAATACACATGATTTTTTTCAAATCTCCCCCCTAAAACATTCCAGCAAACCTGAACATAAATAATGATTTATTGACAGAGAGCATTTCAATTTCTAAACTTTTTTTATTGTCATTTTGTCAGGACAGTATGAATATCACTCAAATCAAACAAAATCAACAAAATGTCCGTAGACAAACACACACCCACACACAACACACGGTTGTACAATATTCTCTCATAATTAGCATTCAGTGGTGTTCTAAAAGAGATATTTCTTAAGTATTATTCGAGTCTGAATCAGAGGGGCAGAGCAAAGTGCTGACAGGGCATTTCTGAGTGGCTGATTTTCTATAATCTCAGTTTATGTGCAGTATTACAATAAAATACTATTATTACATTGGCTGACATTTTTCTCTCCTTATCAAGATTTGCTCGATACAACAATGATGCAGCAGGTCAAACCTATCGGAATCTATTTAAAGTGTATGGCATTCGCTTTGATATATTAGTTAATGGAAAGGTAAGAGAAACTATTTATTGAAAATTATTAAAGATTCCTCTCATTAGGGGGTTATAGTGAAATGATAAAAACATGTTTTTATGTGTTTTTTAGGCTGGAAGATTCAGTATCATTCCTACAGTGATCAGTATTGGCTCTGGACTTGCTTTAATGGGTGCTGTGAGTATATAAGCTAGATACAGATGGTGTATAATAGTTGAAGTATTAAAAGCGCAAAACTAAATCTTTCTGAGATTCTTGTGTGATTGGTGTTCATCTCATTCCACAGGGGGTTTTTGCCTGCGACATGATTCTGCTCTACATGATGAGCAAAAGTTCCCTCTACCGAGAGACAAAATTTGAGGCAGTCACAAAGTAAGTGTCTAGTGTGTCTTGTCGACTTCTTAAAAAGGTTTACTTGGAAGATTAGATAGATGCAGTGAATATGATATACTATTTGCACCCACAGAAAGCAATCTGGAAAGCACAGAGAGAGAAAGCATGTAAGACACCACGGCCATCATCGCCAAGATGGGCGGCACAAGAGAGAGGAGAAACCGGGAACAGAGATGCAGCTATTGACATCGGTGTCATGTCAGCCCAATAACAACCCAGAGAGACAGATCCAGCCCACAAGCTCAGCACTCAAAACCCACAGTTCTGAGAGAAAGCCACAGGGCACAGTGTCATTTAAGAATCAGCAAACTACAGAAAAACAGACAATTTCTCCTGTTTCCACCCTGAAAACACCACGCAACCAGTAGTTTTTGATGCTGAATCCCATTGGATTTACGGTGAATGTACAAACGGAGGTATTATAGCGGGTCTATGCTGAGTCATACCAAAGCGAATACTGCCAGTGTTATGCTCTCGTGTTGTGTTTTAAATGGCAATGGAAGTTTTTGTTACAAAGGATTTGCAATAAGATAAATTATTTATTATAAATATGGCTTGACATCAAAAAGTGTCAAACCAAGGTTGAATAAATGTTAAAATATTTGAAAAAAATGCTTGGGTCCTTGCATTACTTTCATCTTAAGTAAATGTGAAAAGACTAATCTTTAAAAAGGGGTAGAAAATCATATATATAATCCACACTATACCGCTCAAAAGTTTGGGGTCAGTAGTTTTTTTTTATAATTATATTGATAAAATAAATATATTTTAAATTAATTCTGCTCTTTTGAATGTTTTGAACTTTCTAAATGTATAATGTGGACAAACTATTTTCTTAAACACTAAATTATTATACTGAACTAAATATATGCACTAAATAAACTATACGCACTAAATATTATAATGATTTCTAAAGGATCATGTGACACTGAAGACTGGAGTAAGGGCTGCTGAAAATTCAGCTTTACCATTACAGGAATACACGAGGATAAATAAGTTATTTTAATATTTCACAATTGTTACTGTATTTTTGATCAAATAAATGAAACTTGGTGAGTATTTCAGTGTCATTAAAATATTGTACCAATTCCAAACATTTGAACAGTACTGTAACTATCTATACTAACATGCTTGCAATAATTGTATAACGTTGTCTAAAATTGGGTTCAAGCACCGAGAACAGATAAATACTGTGAATGTACCTGTTCAGTCTGAATAAAATAATCAAGCGGATTACACTACACAGTGTTCCTGTGGCTCAGTGGTAGAGCATTGCGTTAGCATCGCAAAAGCTTGTGGGTTCAATTCCCAGGGAACAAACACACTGATAAAAAAAATAATGCATAGCCTGAATTTAAGGTAAGTCGCTTTGGATAAAAGTGTCTGCTAAATGCATAAATGTACACTAATAATTTTTAAAACACCCTTGAGCAATTACATACCAAACAACACTAATGATAGGCACACTATACGCTGAGTAGCCTACCATAAAAATTATAATAATCATTTAACATCATGTACTTTAAGAAACCACACGATTTAATACATGAGGTGAATGATTTATTTTCCTTGAACTATCTGAATTAAAACAATGCGATTTATACAGGGTATAAAGTCGGTATTGAGGTGTTTTTATATATAGTTCTGATGTATGCTTGCCCTGGAGGTCACAGGGTGTTGCACATCATACACAGAAAGAAAGCTGAAAACAAATTAGTTCCCCTGTTGGGCTGTTACACTAGATCCAAACCCAGCTTTGCCCTGAAATAAGCATTAGGAAAATATTAAATTACAAGAGGAAAGAATATGACAACACAACAATTTTAAATATCTAAATTTCAGTGCAATTAGTACTCAGAAAATGTTTTAAGCTTTATTGTCTAAACATAAGTAAGCTCACGAAGAAAACATGTGGCGCATCAATCAGCACTAGCATCTTTCTAACGTTACATCTACACGGCTTCTGTACTGTCCGAGTCCCTTTAGTACACATGCACCATTCCGTAGAGGAAAGTCCAGAACAGCACGTATGTAAAGAGGCCGCCCACGAGGCCCCCGGTAAACAGCAGACGTCGAGATTTGAAGGACTTGTTCCACCGGCGACCGGCTTTGAGAATCAGGAGCAAGGACAGCAGGAAAGAAGCAAGGACATAAAAGACGAAACCGTAGAGTCCGGTCAGGCCGAGGATGCCCGCAGTGGCCCCGGAGAGCGCGGACACGGACGTGCGGCAGTAGTCGAGCACAGCGTTGTTTCCTCTGACGGCCAGCTCGCTGATGAACTGCGGTCCCTCGCGTTTGACTGCTACCGTGGCCATGTTGTGATGTTAAAAACACGCTGATTGACAAAACAGGAGAGATGTGAAACACAGATCATAGTATGAAGCCGAATGAAACATACTTTAGACTGACGTTAATCCCCTCCCCTCCTCCACTCACGCGTCTGCCTGCGTTAGAAAGCATCGTTTACATTCAAAATAGCTAGCGTTTAACAATAAGGAATGTATTATTCAGGAAAATATGACAAGTTTGGACAAAAGACAGCGTGTGTCATTCTCGGTCAGCCATTTCCTCGCGAAGCATCATGGGATTTTTAAATGGAAATCAAATTCCGATTTTTTCTTTAAATTGGTCCTTATGACCAATTTGTACTTAACTTTCAAGCAGTGACATATTTATTAATACACATATGAGTGTAAAATTTTAAGCAACATTACAGTTTAAATAAATTATTTTATTATTTCATTTACCTTTAACCCACTCTACGGGATCCGCGAAGGCTCAAAAAGGGTGATCGGAGTAGGAATCATTTGCAAGAGTCGGTTCTTTCAAACCGTTCGCTTTTGAACTGAGCTGATTGAAATGTGTAATGATTCTTTGCGTACATGCGTATTTATATTACTGCATGTTTCCTGACATTTCATGTAAACACCCCAACATGAGCTTTTTTATTTGATATATTTGTTTTGTATTAGTGTTGTTTGTTTTTGTTCTTTATAGCATATTTGTTCATATAGCATACTGCAGTTAGTAACAGTTACTGTTGTGTACTTAACTAAATACTAGATTGTGTAACCGCAGAAAATGTAAAAAATTATATATTAAACTTTTATGCAGTTTGTGTTTCTTTTTAAATAAGAGCGTTTCTCAAAGCGAACAATACGGCTCTTGGTTCGCTTGAACCGAACTAATTATTCATTCCGAATCATTCAGAACAGTTTGTGATCCACTTCAACTTATCCATTGAAAAGATTCAAAACAACAACGACTCGTTCACGTTCACCAAACATCGCTAGTTCGGAACGTGGGCAGCTAGAAACTGTAATATTTAGAGCAGTTTATTTTCGGTGTAGTTAAATGACATTTACTGCACATCTCTTCCTGTGTCTGCACAAAAGTAGTGATGTCTTTAGAGACCATGGCGGCATCCCTCAGTTGTTCTGCTGGCTTTGTTCTCGGCATGGATCTGGGCACTACGTCAGTTAAAGTGGTGCTGCTGGATGCGCAGTCAAAGACAGTCACAGATAGTAAGAGTTTCCCTACAAACTCCGATATAAGCAGCACTTCAGACATACATGTAGGTAACAGCACTTTGATTAAAAAGGTGGCACTCAAAAGATACTGACAAATTAACCTCTCTCTGTCTCTCATTTAATTTGAACAAGTTATATTTAAATGAACTAATACTATATATTTACCTTAACTAATAGTTAGTTTGATCAACCTACCAACCCGTTTGGGAAACCCTGACGTATTGTCATGTTTAATGTATTTCATGTTGTTGAAAATAAGTATTTTCTTTTGCTTTGTATTTTTATATCCTGTTATTACATTATTTAAATGTATAATATAATAGAATACGTTACTAATTACAATTTTCATAATGTAATTTGAAATAAGAAACGGGACTACAATTTGTAAGTATCTACCTTGTGCATGTATGGTACTTTTTGTTAGTGTTGTTTAATGTGCTGTTTGAAACATACTTTGTATGTATTGTTGTTGTTGATATTAGGCCAAAGAGCAGGACCCTTCTCTAATAATCAACGCTCTGGACCAATGCATGAATGCTTTACCTAAAGACAAGCTGAAAAAAGTCAAGTGCATTGGAGTATGTGGACAAATGCATGGCATTGTGTTGTGGAAATCTAAATCAGGTTAACATTGAACCACTACTGAATGCATGTTTAATGCTTTTTTAATTGTTGTGTGGCACTGTGGTGAAGGCACTCATCTTCAATTAGAAATAAATGATTGGGATGGTATCGATAACTATACTGTCATTCGTCTCTCTCTGTTAGGCTGTGAGTGGCTAAGTGAAGATCGTGAAATCATTAGATTCATTCCTAAAGATGTCAGTCAGCTGATCACCTGGCAGGACGGGCGCTGCAGTGCTGACTTCCTGTCTTCCTTACCAAAACCAGATTCCCACCTGAGCGTGGCCACTGGCTTTGGTTGCGCCACCATCTTCTGGTACATGAAAAACAGGTAGAATTCCACTCAAGATTTAAGACTAAATGATTTCAGCAAAAATTTAATTGTTTTGCACTGAAATAGTGTTTTTTATGATACATCACTGAATCAGGCCGGAGTTCCTGTCGGGTTTCAGTGATGCAGGCACCATCCAAGACTATGTGGTCTCCATGCTGTGTAACCTTGACAAATGTGTCATGACTGGACAAAATGCTGCCAGCTGGGGCTACTTCAACACAACCACCAACAAATGGAACACACAAATGTGAGTCAAATTAGATATTATAGTTTTTCAATAGCATATTTTTTACTAGGGCTGCAAAACGATGAATTGCGATTAATCGATTCAAAAGAAATGTTTATGTTTACATACTATATTTGTGTGTACTCTGTATATTTATTATGTATATATATAAATACACACATACATGTAAATATTAAGGAAAATATGTTAGATTTATATATAAAATATTTGAATATAGCATGAAAACATACTTATTCGATTAATCGTTTTGCAGCCCTCCAGTTTACACTAAGAACAATAACTAGAAAAAATACCTATATTAGCATTCACATCAATGGACGATAATGTTAAGTTTATTAGGGCATGCCGAGTTATGTTGTCTTCTGCTTTGAAGAGATAGTTCACCTAAAAAATGAAAATTACCCTATAATTTACTCTCAAGCTATTCAAGGTGTATATGACTTTCCTCTTTCAGACAAATACAACCGGAGTTATATTAAAATGTCCTGGCTCTTCCAAGCTTTATAAAGGCAGTGAATGGAGGTTGAGATTTTGAAGCACAAATAAGCGCGTCCATCCATCATAAAGTGCTCCACACGGCTTGGGGGGTTAATAAAGGCCTTCTGAAGCGAAACAATGCACTTGTGTTAGAAAATTATCCATATTTAAAACTTTATAAATCATAATCGTTTGTCTTAACTGTTGTACTGAAACTGTTCACGAGAGAGTGGCGTTCCAGCGTATGACATAGGCGTAGCATAAGCGCTGGTGAGACTATGATGAGTCTCACAATCAATAACCAAGTTGTGCTTACAACAAAGGAAAAACAGTATCCTCTTGGCTTATATCGAAATCTTCCGAAATCCTAATTCGTGACCGGTGTTTTGTTTTGATCTCTCCTCTGCGGCTCTGCGTTCATCACTTCTCACATGACGCCTACATCCTACGTCATCCACTGGAACACCACTCTCTTGTGAACACATGTTAGACACTTAGCAGAAGCTAGAGATTGTGGTTTATAAAGTTCTGATTTAGAGAGATAAGTGAGAAGCAGATTCCCTCCTTTAACATACTTAAAGCTGCTGGCAGATATTCTGATAGTCGACATTTAACTGGAGACTATTCAGAAGTATAAATCTATTCTATTAAAGTTTGTATTAAAGGCAAATGGTGGTAAAATATTGCCTATTTCCTAGTTGTTCACATTATTTTGTCCAAGCCAAGTTATCAATATAGTTATCGTCTTTGGTGTGAACGGGTCATTAGTTTTGATATGGGAATTCTAAGAAATCTAACTACGATGTTTAATATTACAGTTACTCTGTGTGGAACTGAATGACTGTGTATTTATATGTCCTCCAGTCTGAAGGATGCAGGTTACCCTGTGCAGCTCTTGCCTGTCGTGGTGGAGTCCGGAGCTGTGGCTGGTCACACTTCCTCTGAGTGGTATGGCATCCCTGCTCACACAGCGGTCGGGGCGGCGCTGGGAGACTTCCAGTGTAGTGTCTACTCCTGCATGACTGACAAAGGAGATGCAGGTATAGTTTGAATTAGATGCCTCTTTTTAGCTTGACATACATCATATTATGTTTTCCTAATATCAGTGACTTGGTCTGTAAATGACCCACAGTCAGTCTGTTGTAGTTATGTCAGCTCAGCTACAAACAACAGTCTTTATACTGTATAATCATCCTGAGGTCAGTTTGTATTTACTATTTATTTTGTATTTACTATGTATTTACTCGACCTCCAGGTGGAGATGTAATGCGAATGCTGTGAGCACATTTAGACGTGGCAGATCTTGTACTCAGATTTCAGCGTCCTCTCTCAAGGGCAGGGCTGCTGTTGAGACACTATCTGTTTTATGGGTTCTTGTAAAAGAGATATTTTTGTGCTGCAGCTTAAGTTAAAAAGAAGGTTGTATGGTATTTTAAATACTTCAACCTAATTTCTTTCTTTATTTTTTTATTTTGTCTTTGTTTTTTACGCATTTTGTCAAAGTGGTTATTCACCATCTACAGATGGTCTGGATTTCATATTTTAACACATTTCCTGTTAAAAAGATTTTTTTTCCTGTACATAAATACATTTAGATATATTTTCTGATGTGTTGTACAAAAATTTAAGATATGTACTTCATGTTGTGTCCACATCAGTGTTATGTGTGGACTGTAGCATTTTCACTTCTACACTACCATTCACAAGTTTGGGGTCAGTTAAATTTGTATTATTATTATTATTTATTTTTTTTTAAAGAAATTAATAGTTCTGTTTGGCGTGGATGCATTTAATTGATCAAAAGTGACAATAAAACTTTTATGCTACAAAAGATTTCTATTTTAAATAAATGCTGTTCTTTTGAACTTTCCTATTCGTTAAAGAATCTTTAATAGTATTACATTTCCACAAAAGTATTACACAGCAAAACTTTCTTCAGCATTGATAATAATACAAAATATTTCTTAAGCAGCTGAAAGAGTGGATCGCAGACCTACAATGGCCTTCATAATAATATTAATTATTATAAATTATTAATCAAAGTTACATTTATGCATGTTAGAGACTAATGGCGCTTTTCCACTGCATGGTACGGCACGGTACGGTTCAGTTCGGCTCACTTTTGGGGATTTTCCACTGTACCTGGTACCTGGTACTTTTTTTAGTACCACCTCGGCCGAGGTTCCAAGCGGCCATAGCGTTACCAAAACGTGACGTGTAAACTCTGCTGATCACTGATTGGCCGGAGTCACTGTGCACATGAACTTGCGACACGAGACACAACCAAAGACTATAGAATACCCAAGACATGTCACTCGTATAGAGTGGTGGAACTATGATGTCACGTTGTAGGCGAAAACCCGTAGCGAGTTAGCATTTTAGCACTTTCGGTTCCATCGTCCCAGAGTTTTTAATGGGATTTTGGCTAAATCCCTTAAATAAGGTCCGTGGTTCACACAAGCTCAAGATACTTTCACGTTTTATTCTATAACATAAAACACACCAGTTACACCACACTCGTGATTTTTTTAAGCTGTTACGTTTCTTAAAAAACACGGTTGCAAACAAGTTGCTAAATGGGACTACAGTCGCTGTCTGAGATATTCAACGTCATCACGCCAAACAGTTTATCAATTTACAGTATTTTCCAGTTGTAGTATAATTTGTAATACAATTCATTTTAGAATAACCAATGAATAGTTTCCCGCATATATATTGTTGTTCGACAATGTTTAAATTTCTTTTTGCTTCATCCCGAAATGCGACACAAGGCTTCGGATGGAACATCTTCGTTTTATCACTTACTGATGCGTAGACTCTGGGTTCGTACCTTAAGGTAAACTCATATTACGATAATTACATGTAAACAACACATTTACCGGCTTTACGTGGTGAAAGTGAAACTTTTATGATGCATAAGTGCTTAAAGCCACATTAAAATTAAATGTTTACGGCCACATGAAGCTGTTAGAAAGCATATAGATTGAGGATTTCCTAGAACCAAGGATAAAATAACATATTGTGTACCCACCCTAACAAACTGAGCTGAGATGTGGTGCTTAGTTCACTAAAATAAGTTTAATCTTACCATATCCAAAACTCGCTCACTCTGCTGTTATTTAAAAGATTAAATATGCGGCGATACGTTTTTAATTAATATTAATCAATGAATTATTGACTTTTAATGCACCTTATTTCGAAATGTACATAAATACATGCTTTCATATGTCCTTCTGTTATGATTATTTTATTTATTCACTATACTATTTATAACTAATGTCTCATTTCAGTTTTAGTTTGGCTCTAGTTTTGTATTTATTCCAGTTTATATGAAACGGTTCATGTAGCGTGGATTAAAATTCAAATACAGTGTAAATAATTTTCACTGAACATGTTAAAAATAAGTTTGAAATAGTTGTCGGGAGCGCGGTGCTGGTGACGTTGAAGGCGAGCGACCGTGGTGCAGTAGTTCATTTATAGCATAAGTTTAGCTTTTCAGTTCTGGAGCTTTTATTTAGGCTTCAAATTTCGTCAAAGTTAAATTATTTTGTGAACTATTTTGTGAACATAAACTATGATTGAACACAGAGCTTATGTTTTGCGATAATCCAAAAGCCTATGGAAAAATCCTATTGGTTTTTTGTCGAGGGAACCAGTTTCATGCTAACAGCAGATCCGCCTACAGAGTGACGTCATAGTTCCCCCACTCTATAGTTTTGAATGGGGAAAAATACATCGCTTAATATGGCCGCTCAATCCAATTGCAGGAAGCCCCGCCCATCTGAATAAAAGAGCCTATCGCTAATCGGTAAAGTCAGCGCATCACTGCAGCTGCCGTTAGAAGTCCCGGTTGCTATAGAAACAGTCAGCGCTCTGTGATGTGCGCTCAGGACTGTGCATGCGCACTGGCTGATCTAGCCTGAAATATAAGCTTTTTATAATGCTATTTGAGCAAAAATTATGACTACAGTCTTTGTCTGATTTCATTGGTGATTTCAAATATGAAATTTAATCGTAAGCTCAGTGAACAGTTTTGGAGAATTTGATGTTTCCCCTTACAAAGTGATTGGAGCTGCACTTGGATGCCCGAGAGGCGTTTTAAAGATGGACGCCGAGTGACATGACTTGTCTTGAAGAGACTTTGACACAACAGGCACGCTAGATTTAAATCAGCATGGCCAGCGAAGGATCGAACGCAACTATTTTGAATGAGCGCACATTTCTTTTAACAGTTTCGTTGTCTGTTGAGGAAGTACAGACGTTCCTCTTGTTTATAGCCGAGGAGCGGAACAAGCGAGAGCATGATGGAGTGACGCGGACTTAAAACGTTTTTCAGGAGTCACGTCAGTAGGCGACGCAACTATAATGACACGTGAATAATCCCGCCCACTCTAATGCATTACTAAACTGCAGTGAAATCGCAAATCGAGCCGAACCTGAGCCGTGGCATTCTGAACTGTGCCGAGCCCAGTCGTACCATGCAGTGGAAAAGCGTCATAAGTTGAATATGCTTTAGTCTACCTTTTTACTCTCTAAGAAGCTGCTCTCATTGTGTGTGTGTCCATGCCCGATAAGGTTTAGGGCTGAGGCAACCTTGAAGTATGATAAGTGTAAGATAAGTGTTTCTCTGCGTATGTGTGTTAGTATCTTTCTGTACAGGGAGAAGCTCAGACAGTCCCAGGATAAACGCTCAACTGCCAATGTCCAGCGTATCAGATATACGTCTTTGGAGAGACGTATTGCGACTGACCTCTGATCACTTGTCACCAAAATAGTCGTCAGAAGAAATGCTTCAAACTTGCGTCCATATGTGGAAATTATCTAAATTACTCTGTCAGGGTATAATTGTGGTGATTTTTGTATTGTAAAGCAGAGCAGCCTACGAACTCCATGAGAGTGTTGAAGCTGTCTTCTGCCTGAAACGGCAAACTATTTATTCAGTAAAATTTTGTTAATTCATCGCATCTTTGACTCCTGGTCTACATTCAACTACACATGGTCCTTTGGGTTTGACTGTTATTCCCCAACACAGCAAATCAGCATATTAGACTGATTTCTGAAGTTCACAATATTACTTTTTTAAACTGTACATTTGACCAAATAAATACAGCCTTGTTGAGCATAAGAGACTTATGCTCAAGACAAAAACATTAAAACATGTTATCGACTCCAAACTTTTGAATGGTAGTGTACATAACATAAGGAATATCATGCACAAATTAATTGTGACTTATGTTAAATCACTAGTGCTGAATATGAGCACTTCAGCCCAGCTGACGTTCAGCATGCCTGCAGAGTTCACCCCTCCAAATTCTCCAGACCCCTTCTCTCCTGTTGCTTATTTCCCATACTTGCATGGCTCCTACCTGGCAGTGGCTGCATCACTAAATGGAGGCAATGTCATGGCCACCTTTGTCAGAATGCTGGACTTGTGGATGAAAGAATTTGGTAAATCTTCAATTGTTCAATTTCTAAATGTATTATTATTTTGAAATTAAGTGTGACCATTTTATATTTTACTATGGTGACGCTTTGCTGCCGCAGACATAATATTTTTTCCACTCAATTATGTTGTAATAACGACATCTTTTCTCGTTAAAACAAGATATTTTCTCGTTAAAACTACATATTTTCCTGATAGGTGGAGACTGCACCACGCCATTGAAACGGGGTGGTCTGCTTCTGAATTGAAGGGTATACCCACGCTTTATCACGAGTAGCCAGCGCGAGATCCCCGGAATAACTTCCCACGCGTTCAGGGACTGACATAGCGGCTTCAGTAGCTTGGTCGACGGATGAGCCGGCGAGTGACGTGCTACTATAATTTGTGTGGGCGGTGGCTCTGCACTGCTCTGAGGCAGGGCGAGATGAATCGCGCTGACTGAGTGAGGAGGAAAGAGCTCTTTTTGTGAGGATGTATGCATTTTTATTGAACGACATGCAAGAACACAAACATTGTGAATGCCGCACTCGAGAACATCGAGCGACATTCTGAATCGCTTGGGAGCTGGGTTTCCGGTGCGCTCCTCCCTCCTCATGACACCGTCAGGAAGACGGCTTGGAGGCTGCTGGCTGGCCGGTGTCCCGACGAGGGCTCCTCCGCTGTCCCTGGCACCTTTTTCCTGGACCTGGCCACACCTTCCTCCTCGCGTCGGGCTCCCACCTAGGGGCCGCGGTCGCTGCTGCGGGTCTTTCTTCCCTCCTCTGGGGTGGGCGGGTTGCCGAGGACGACCTGAAATGGGACGGTGGCTGGAACGAGCGCCTCTGCATGAATTGGCTCATGGCCTTGGCGCGCTTTTGAGCTTCCGAGAACCGCTCGACTATTGACTCCACGGCATCGCCAAAGAGGCCAGAGGGAGTGATCGGTGCGTTCAGAAGCACCTTGCGGTCTGCGTCCCTAAGGTCGGCTAAGGTAAGCCATAGATGCCTCTGCTGGACTACCATGAATCCCATGGCTCGGCCAGGCTGATTTCGCCATGGTTTTGCCGACGTAGGGCACAGATGTGCTGCGATAGTCTCTTGACGGGGCATGCACACATAGCCATCCACATGTGAGAATATAGCCTGCGTCGCATGAAGTTGGGGCGCAGACCGTGACTAGCTGATCGCACGCACCGATGTCCTTGATCGTGGCGGCTGGACCTGAAGTACCGCAGCTTCCTTGGACGGCTCCTCTGGAGATTCCAAGAGGCTCCAACTCCCGCCCTCCAGGGACTGCAGGAGCCTTATTGGCCATGGAACACTTGATGAGCACTTGGCCATAGCGTGCAGTCCTTCGCTGTCGGAGCGATCCTGCTCCGATTCAGCCCAGCCGAGGAGTAAGCCTTGCTCCGAGGCTGAAATGGACATAGAGTCCTCCTCGTCTTCCTGGCCGAAGGAAACGAAGTCCGCGATAACTTGGGATCGAGGCGACCGTTGAGAAAGGTGGCTTCGCGCCAATTCGTCGCCTCCACCTTCAGGTGGGGAGGGGGGACCACCAGCGGCTCGCTGGCGGCAGTGGGCCTCTTTGACCCCAAAGGGGCCATGCACACATACCCGGCGAGCTTCCTCGCCCCATCCACATGTGCGCAAATAGACACCTCCAGAGCCGCCTCTGCGTTGGGCCAGGCCCAGGCAGGCGATGCAGTGGTCGTGGCTGTCCGGCGGGTTTTGGATCGGTCCCGCGTAAATACGGCAGTAGGACGTCATCTTATTACAGGAATCAGTCGTGAAGGAAAAGATTCTGATGCAATTGTCGCGGGCTTCGCATTTATACTGCCTCGAGCTCGTCATTATTTGCATGCTTTGCGACAATTGGCCAGTCATTTGGACTGGCGTGAGCCAATAGGATTTCAGGAAAGGTTGGAGGGAAGGAGTTCCCATATTTCTCTGTGATGTCTTGTAAAGCTCGATAAGGGAACTAATTCCAGTACAGAACCTGGAATATAGGATGTTGCGCATGCGCGACTGAACGAATCACTCCCCGAGATGACTCGTTCTTCCCGAGTCACATTAAAGATTAGTTCAAAATGAACAAATCGTTCAAGAGCGACCCATCACTAGTCAGTGCTCTGAGACGCTTGCTCAGGACTGCGCATGTACACTGGCTGATCTAGCCTGAGAAATAGGCTTTTTATAATGCTATTTGAGCAAAAGAAACAACATTTATGATTTCAAAAAAGAGCTTAATTCTAGCTTTATTTCCATTTGCCTGTTTGCCAAACAGAACAAAATAATAATAACAATAGGCTAATTATAATAATAATAAGGCTATTATTAGGAGTGGAAGGCCTGCGATCGGACGCCGAGGTTGCTTTGTTTCTTCTCGATAGGTGAGTAACACCGTGTCTACACCAGACGTGCCGTGCCTCAACAGCTAAAACCTGAAGACAGCAACAGGTCTGGGGAAAACAGTTCCTGGGACATATTTTTCCAGTTAATTTTGGTGGAAATACACCTTATGTTTCACAGAACTAATCATTGCCTGGGTTGCGTAGGCTACGTATATGTGGGGCGGATCTATCAAAATAGGGGTGAGACCCTTTTGGGGTTTTTGTTTTGGTGATTTCAAAAATCTAAATTGGCTTCCAGAAATTCCTCACCCTGCCTTTAAGTCATGGGTCTGAGTGCAGTTATTGGATATCACTATATTGTAGACAGTTTGGAGATTAATCCTAATAAACATGGAGCTACAAATTAAATGGTAATGGTAAAACCATTACATTAAAATTCCATTACATTTTAAAGATGTCGTTTTAATGAGAAAAGATCTCGTAATAATGAGAAAAGATCTTTTTATTACAAGAAAATATGTCGTTTTAACAAGAAAAGATGTCGTTATTACGACATAATTGAGTGGAAAAAAAATATGTCTGCGGCAGCAATGCATTACTGTATTTTACTATAGTAGTCTTCTTGCATGTTTTTGGTCCTCGGATGTATTCTTATCTTGATAATCTATTTCTTGTATGTCACAGGACTGGAAGTAAATGAGTCCAGAATCTACTCCCAACTAATCCAGTCTGCTCTGGCACAGCCTAACACTGACCTAAGCGTGACCGCTGCACTTCTAGGAGAGCGGCATGACCCCACTTCCAGTGCCAGTGTCTCCCAAATCTCGCCCTCTAACCTCTCTCTTGGTCATGTGACTCGTGCTGTGTGCAGGGGTATTATTGAAAACATGGCCACTATGATGCCCCCTCAGATCCTGCAGGCCGCTGGAGTGAGGTGTATAATTGGAAGTGGCAGCGCTCTGTCATGTAACACAGTTCTGCAACAGGAAGTAGAGAGAGTATTTACATTTCCTGTAGTCTATGGAAAAGATGTTGACTCAGCTGTTGGAGTTGCCATGGTGTTTAATGACCAAACATAAGATATAAACATTTAAGATAACGTCTCTGAGACATCTGATTTACCAGAATGCTGGTAGGGCTATTTGTTCTTTATTAAAATGTATAAATATTCACACTGTGTAATTAAGTGTAACACTTTGTAATTAAGTATAATTTAAAAACATTTTAACACTGTATAACTGTTTTTTATTATTTTAATTTAATACTATATAATTATTTTTGACTAACATGGGTCAAATTTATGTATTGTTCAATTTACACACTCATTATGTAACTGTTGTTGAGTGCAATACAAAACAATATGCATTTAAGAATATTTCTGAATTCTATTAAATGACTGAACATAGCCTTCAAATGACAAAATATTGTTTACAATGTTCAGTGGCATTTCAAATGTTAATAAACAGTGGAATATTTCATCACATTTTAAGTTTTTATGGTCATCCTATTGTTATGATTGAGCTTAGGTGGTATATTTCATGTGATGCACAAGGCTGAAACTGACATTAATGTTTGTTTCAAAAGTAGAAAAGGAGGCACAGACCAGCTTCACCTCAAAGGAGCAAATTCTTTACCATGTGTCCACCAAGAATTGACTTCTTGCTGTTTCATTTTGTTCACGTAATCTATGCAACCAAACCACTATGCATGCTCCAAAACCGCTTTACTCTGCCACAGTCCTCCAGTGTCATACAGGAAACCCTGCACGCTAAGAAAGTGAAATTGCTCAACAGATAAGTCTAGGTGACCTGAATGCTGCTCCAAACACAATGTGCTGCTCAAAGATACTTATTCGATATTAAATGCATTCCAGCACATTTGGTTAGTTAAGATATGTAGAATATAGAGTTGCTAGATGAGAATGAAGCATTTTAAGGAGCTGGATGACTTCTAGTGCATTGTACGGTATATGGATGAAATGAGCTACAACAAGGCGTGGACATGGCAAAACATACGTAACCACATACTCAAAAAATCAATACAACCCGCCTTTTTAAGGCTCTCAGCAACTTCAAAACATATCTTCCTCTCTGACACGGAGAGAGAGAGAGAAAGTTATCGTGCTCAAAGAATCGAGCTCATTGATACTGGACACTTCATCTAACGGATTGAAAAACAAATTAATTGGTGAGTACAAATGTTTCATACTTTACTCCTACATACTGAGTAGAGTACACCAATATTTAAATCAATTTAGATTTGCAAGTGTAGTAAATCATATTAAAACATGGTGTTTGCTGTTTGTTTTTATTTATTTTGTTTAATTTTTTATTTTAGTCCACTTTTTTTGCAGATCAGTTTTAATGTATGTCCTTTTTAAAGCTGACAATAACATGCATGACTGTTTTTGCTCAACCCAAAACATGCAGAATAAGTGCTAAATATCATAATATAATAAGTGAGATGATCTAAAGATGTTGTCTGTGTAATGTACAGTTTCCGCTGTAATATTATCTGAACCCATTTACAGAGAGGCCATGTCATATTTTACTAAGTAAGACTATCCAGCATCTTGCAATTTCACATTAGGTCATCATCATCTAGCGTAAAACAACATTAACTCATCATTCGTCCATCAAATATCTGTTAAACTCTTTAACAATCTGTGCTGCCTCGCCCATCGAGGAGTCACATACACATCGAATATGCTCAATTCTATATATATATATATATATATACAGTATAATATAATATATCTAACATCCTTAACACCCTTTCTTTAATTTGATATGCACATTAAACATTAATCCATAATTAAATTTCCCTAATGATTTCAGCAGTTTGAGTTCTTATTTAACGTGAGATACAAATATGCTCAAATGTTCAAATCATATATATAACTAGTGAAACTAATTTTGCATTTCCTTTGACACTGTGACTTCCTGTTACAGAGTTTCCATCTGAATTGTTTTGTCCCCTTCCTCTTTTAACTGGTGTTTGAACCAAAAAGGCACATTAAGATGATCCGTTAGCTTTTATTCTCACAGCGCTAGCTCTTAATATAATTATTTTATAAATGAAGTCTAATTTAAATACACTCAGCAGAAAGGACAATCACTGAAATAGCATCCAAGCATAATTAGTGATGTTATCTGGTATTAAAATGTCACATAGACTTTGTCAAAAAAAAATTAAATCAAGAAATTGTGGTCTTGTCATCTTTAAAGAAACTGATTCATTTAAAAACAACTGTCTATTAAATACAAAACAAGCTTTGTGAGAGATGCGGCGTGAAATGTCACAAGATAGATCACATGTGTGCTTAGAAACCGGGTCAAAACAGAGATGAGTGTTAGTATAGCTTGTTTCTAAGGACATTAATCTCTTACAAAATCACAGGCGGAACTGCATATTCTTTTTTTGAAGAGTTCTTGCAATGAGATACACATAAACTAAAGTCATATATAACAGTAATGGTAGTTCTGCATTTCCTTCAACTTCAGCTGTCACAGAGTTTCCATTTGGATCATTTGTGACCCCTTCCTGTTTTAATGGTGTTTAAAACTAGAATGTTGAAATGTGATGATGATCCATTATAACACTCAAGCAGCTTCTACTCTTAGAAAAGCAGCTCTTATTCTACATTACATCATTTGACTGGTCAGAAAGGAATAAACATTAAGTGAATTATCATTAAGCACAATTACTTATTTTAAAGCTAGTTAGCGTAATGTTCCATTTGCTTACAAAAGTAAATTTGCTAATTGAGGTCAGGCTCACATTTCCTAGACCTTATTTGTATGAAATATAAACCTAATGTCCTGTATCTGTGAATGATTCCACTAATTTCTGCTGTATGACTAAGAAGACATCACTATGAGTAAATCAAGAGACAGCAGCCCCACGTTCTTCCTGGAGACGGATGACCTGACGGAGGAGGAAAGGTCAAAGGCCAAACAGACGAAGAAAGGTGTCTCAAAGGACAAGAGGCCTATGGATTCTAACTACCTGGATGAGATAGAAGCACCTGCACACACAATTAAATTTAACCTACACTTTGACAGGTAAGTGGGCCTCCTTAAACCACACTGCTGTGTATGATTAAGATAATGTGAGAAATCTTCCTTTATCAGATACATTCTGCACACAGGGGAATCAGAGAAGTGAAAGAGGATCCAGCTCAGCAGGACAGTGAGAGGTTTACCCTCAAGAGGCTGTTTGATGCCGTGTCCAGTGGCGATGTGTCTAAACTGCAGGGTTTACATCAGTACCTGCACAAAAACATGAAACGGCTCACCGACTCGCAATGTAATTGTATTCAACAACAAATACACTACCATTCAAATGTTTGGGGTTAGTAAGATTTCATAAAGACATTTGCTGTGTTCACCAAGGCTGAATTAATTTGATAAAAAATGCAGGCAAATCTAATTTTTAGCAGTCATCATAATCCTTGAGAAATCATTCTAATATGCTTATTTAGTGCTTAATGTGCAAACTGTGAAGACCATTATTTTGATCAATTTAAGATGTCCTTTCTGAATAATTGTATTGGTTTCTTTGATAAATAAATAAATCTGACTGACCCCAACCCTTCGAATGGTGTAGTATACAACGAGTAAGAGTACTGTGAATTCATGACAGATATTTATTAAATAATGAAACAACTGTTTTTATATTGTCTTTAGATAAGTCCAATGGAAAGACAGCCCTGCTGAAAGCACTTTTAAATTTGAGGAAAGGCGAGAACGACACTATTGAACTTCTGCTGGAAATTGCAGAGAAATTGGGAGATTTAAACATTTTTGTCAATGCTGCTTACACGGACAGTTTCTACAAAGGTCAGAGCCATGGATTCATTTTACATAATATGTATTAGTGTAATTATTATCGGAGGTATTCCGTATATGAGCTAAAACCTTATATTTGCCCATTTTACAATGTTATCGACTGATCTCTTTGAGACAGGTCAGACAGCACTCCATGTTGCTATTGAACGGAGAAGTGCCAAATTTGTGCAGATGCTGGTTGAGAAAGGGGCTGATGTCCACGCTAAAGCCTGTGGGAAATTCTTTCAGCCCAATCAAGAAACATGCTTCTATTTTGGTAGGTCTAAGGGTATGGTTAAACTCTTGCAATATTGATATAATTTATACAGAAGAAATTGCATTTTCAGTCCATTTTGAAAGTTCTACTTAATGTTCTCATTGTTACTGACCCACTTTTGTGGGTACCTATAGGCTTACCTGCATCACTTACAAATTTTGTGCACAGGTGAGCTGCCCTTGTCGCTGGCCGCTTGCACTAATCAGCGAGACATTGTGGACTTCCTTATGAACAACCCTTACCAGGCGGTGGATGTCAGGGAGAGGGACTCTCATGGAAACACAGTGCTTCACGCATTAGTATCCATAGCTGATAACAGTCCTGAAAACACAGAGTTTGTCATTGCCATGTATGACCACATCTTAATCAAAGCCGACAAACTTCACCCCAAGATCAAGCTGGAAGATATTGAAAATAATGAAGGACTCACCCCACTCACACTAGCGGCCAAAACAGGAAAACTGGGGGTAAACCTACATTTTTCTGGTGCCTACCAACTTTTTAATGTTCAAGAATATAAATAATTGAATTATGTCTTGCAAAATACCAGTATTTATTTGAAGCAGTGTGTATATCTTCAAGTGTCAGTTCTGTTGTCTGTTTTTGGATGTTCCTGATTTTGTATAGATGATTAGTCCTCATGTGATTTGAGAAGCTATTTCTCTTCAGCACATGGCTTTAAATCAGACACCACACTGATTCATAGTCATGTAGTCTACAGTCTACATCAGTTGCCATAATGTATTTGTTTATTGTATTGCTTTTGTTCTATATTTTAGCTGATGCTGTTACTGACTTGGCTGATTAATCAAATGAATGCATTGCCAAAGACAAGTGACTAAATAACACATATTTGAGAGTAATTTGACAGATTTCATTTTCGTTTGTCAACTAGCTGTTAAAGCACATCGTGCAGCGGGAGTTTAAGGGGCGCCGCCATCTGTCACGGAAGATCACGGAGTGGGCCTACGGTCCAGTGTGCTCGTCTCTGTATGACCTCGCCTCTCTCGACACCTACGACAAGAACTCCGCGCTGGAGATAATCGTGTATGGCAGTGAGATTCCTGTGAGATGACATGCTGTTAACTAATTAATTCTACAATCTAATATGTATATTAGACTTTACTACTCCATTGAAGCAAGTGGTTTCATTTTAAAGAACCTGATAGCAACATGTTATTTGATCTGATTTCAGAATCGCCTCGAGATGCTCAATATTGAGCCATTTAACCGACTAATTGAAGAGAAGTGGGAGAGATTTGCCAAACGGATGTTCATGTTCAACTTTATCGTTTATGTTATCTACCTTTTCATCTTCACTGCAGTAGCTTATCATCGAGAAGCAGGGAAGGACTTTAACAACAGCCAAGTAGGTATACAGCCCAGAGCAGAGGTGGGGACTACAAAAAGAGCGTGAGATGGGCAGGAGTTGGGCTTTACATCACATTTCATGCTAGACATTAATATTTCTGTCTATATTGTCTCATATTATACAAAATAAAACCAACTTCTCTGGGATATATGCATACTTGCCACTAATTCCAGTTCAATGTCTGATTGAAACTATACTTTGTGCATGCTTAGTGTAAATGCTTCACTATGTAATCTCATGTCTCATCCCCACTCTTTTCTTTTCAGTCATTAAAGCCCCCATTTTGTTATAAAAATAATAGCCAAGACTACCTGCTTCTGACAGGACACATCATAAGTACCATTGGAGCACTTTACTTCTTTATTAGAGGGGTATGTTTGTTTAAAACAAATTCATATGTAATTTTCATGTAATTTTTTTACAGAAATGAATTAATTCCCTTTTCTTTTAAGTTGATAGACTTGTTTAGGAAGCGTCCAGGATTTCAGTCCCTGCTCATAGACGGATACACCGATCAGCTTTTGTGAGTCCTTTGCATCTCTTGCTTTATTTGATTATTAATCATTTCCTAATACACATTAATATGCTTGAAATTACATTCTTTGTCAATTAAGTTTTTGAAATTACTGTATATACACAACACACAGATAAATTGCACTACTCAGACTCATTTTTCCTACAGAAACAGTAATCATTAAATGCATACATGGTTTATTCTTGCATTTTTTGTATTAGTTTTCTGCAGGCCGTGCTCTTCCTGGTGTGTGCTTCACTGTACTGCTCGGGTAAGGACCAATATCTGGCCTGGCTAGTTTTGTGTCTTGCCTTGAGCTGGATGAATCTACTCTACTTCTCCAGAGGGTCCAAAAATATGGGAATCTACAATGTCATGATACAAAAGGTGAGGGATAATTGTCTTTATTTTACATAATCTTGTAGAGTGTTAGTAAATTATGGTTTGTGTAGAGCTATAAAGATGCTATGCAACACATTTAATGCCTCAATGTAGTGTAGACTAGTCCTCACAGTTCAGGCTTTTTTACTTCATGTTTGTACTCATACTCTTTAATTGCTGTCAGATGGTTCTTGGGGAAATTCGTCGATTCCTTGTCGTGTACTTGGTCTTCCTCATTGGGTTCTCTACAGGTATATTGCATGCATTCATGAATGTCCTTGACTATTTTATTACAACTCATTTCATATTTATCTCAACATAACAAACACTTCCCAATTACACTACTGTTTAAAAGTATGCGGTCAGTACATTTTTAGATTTTCTGAAGGATATTAATATCTTGTAGTCAGTAAGTATGCATTCAGTTGATTAAAATTGGTAGTAAAGACTCTTACATAGTTACAAAACATTATATTTAAAATAAACGTTGTTCTTTTGAACTTTCTATTTTTCAAAGAATCCTGAAAAAATATCATGGCTTCCACAAAAATATTAAGTAGCACGACTGTTTTTAAAAAATATTTAATATGATTTAATAAAAAAAATAATAATATAGAAACACAATGTTGCTGTTTTACAGTTTTGACCAAATAAATGCAGCCTTGGTGAGCATAAGTGACTTCTGTCAAAAACATGAAATCTTATCGACCCCAAATATTTGAATGATAGTGTGTGTTAATGATTTGATTCAACAGCCGTGGTAACTCTGCTTGATGAGGAGTCTATCAGCGAAGATCAAGGAACAAACATTTCTGAAAAGCAATGTTCTGACAGTTCTGAAGGACAGTGTAAGAAGAACCCATTCAAGAGCATCTACTTCACCACTCTGGAGTTGTTCAAGTTTACGATTGGCATGGGAGATCTGGAGTTCACCGATCAATATCAATATATAGAGGTCTTCTATGTGCTGCTAATTCTGTATATAGTGATGACTTACATCTTGCTGCTGAACATGCTGATCGCTCTGATGAATCAAAGAGTGGATGAGATGTCCGTAGAGAGCGCCAGCATCTGGAAACTACAGGTGAAATCAAAGGCAAAGTTAAAGCTGTCTTGTGTCTGAACATACACTGTAATCACTTGAAATTATTCAATGGGCAACATTTTGCACAAGATATTTTATGGTTTGCAATTTTAGTTGTTCAATCAGGCAATAAATATGATTGTTATTCACAGCGTGCAATCACCACCTTGGACATGGAGTGGATTCTTCCCAAATGTTCTGAAGATAAAGTTGCGCTCTGGGCAAGAAAAGGACCTAGGCGGGGGGCAGGAGCCTGATAGACGCTGGTGTTTTAGGTAACCCTGGTGGCTTCCACCCCGGAACCACACGATCTGAAGTTTGCATTTGTCTCCCATCTGAAAATCGGCAATACATTTTGAAAAGATGATATTATCATGCACACTTACCCTGTATTGATCAGTTTACTTTCAAACACATAGTGAAACCATAAGCAATAATTATAGCATGTGTCCTACTTCTTTCAGTGTGGAGGAAGTCAACTGGAACCAATGGAACAGAAACCTGGGTGTAATTACAGAGGACCCTGGGAAATGCCTGCCTGTACCTTCCCCAACTAAACTTCAGAGAGGTAGTCGATGTTAAACAAATGCATGTGTGTGTCTGTGTTTATTTTAGTCCTACATCATATCATGTGTATTGGTTACAGAGCCCAGCCAGCGTGGACTCATGCAAACGTTCAGTAAACGTTGGACACAGAGACAACAACACAGAGATGTACAGGAGCTGAGTCCTCTAGCTGAGACCACTAGCTCCGTCTGATGCTTTTATAATCCGTTATAATCTATTGCAATCTATTTTGCAGTTCCCTTTCATTCCAACTGATGTAGGAATAATTACATGTTATGACTGGTTAAAACTTGACTGTGGTTCGTTTAAAGAACAAATACACCTCAATGGTCATTCCTGTTATGCATCATATCATTTTTTAAGTGAATGTATGTTGTTATTTAAGAAATTATTTATATAAAATAATATACATAAGCCCAATGTTTACTAAATTGTGATAAAACAAAACTAATATGATTTACATATTTGAAAACATTCATATTCAAATTTGTGTTTAATTATTTATTCATTACATTAACCCTTAAAAGGGCACTTAAAGGTGCCTGTAAGTAGCCTACCCTTTTTCCAACACTCAAAAACAATATCTTCTCATGTCTCTTCAGTCATTCAAATGTTTCTATATACCAGGATTGTTGTTTCGCGTGGTTCTGCTTGTGTTTGATGTGGCACAACAGAGACCTACAGTAGGCTACATCTGACAAGCATCACAGCAGTTAAGTTCCAGACACGATTAATCCACTTTGCTTAACATCAGTATACATATTGCCACTATAAATTAATGTGTCCACAAATTGGTTACATATTTTGCTTTCCAGTAGCGCACCGCTCATCATGTCCTCCGGCTAATACTTCACTGCAGAGCAGAAACGCTGTGACCATAGATTGTGAATGTCCTGCTGTGCTCTCATTTATAAATACAATTTACATCCACACTAGTTTTTTTTTTATAGAACAGAATATTTACAGGCAATACAATTACAATAAAACATTTTTCAAAGGCTAGGGGGAGATATAAACATTACAGGAATACATTAAGAATTGTACAAACCTGCAAAATTAGAATAGCTTTTTGTTTCATTGGGGGCAGTAGACTCATATATAATGCTCATAGACTCAATATAATGCTTTACTTCATTTTTAAATACTATAAAAAAAATTTTTCCCCCTATAAATTTACATTTATGAATATAAAATATAACCGTAATTTAAAAAAAATAATAAAATAAGAGAAGTGTGGGTCTGTTTATATTTTGAGTTTACAGTAATGCTTAAAATAATATTTTTCCACTGTAAAGTAACATTTACATAAATAAAAAACAAATTTCCAACAATAAAATCAAGTACATTTTGCCACCTAACCGCCCCAAAAAAAGAAGAGAGACATAAGTGCAATGGCAAAATAAATAAAAGAGCTATCTATGGCTTTTGCTTGCAAACGCTACGGCATACATCTATACCTTTTTTTATTTAATTAAATACAATTTATTATAAAAAAATAAAACGGTATATTTTGTGTAGTTTAGAAGATACTTCTTTGATCTTGTTTGTTAAGGGATAGCGATTGTCAGAAGCCAGACTTTTTTGTGGCATTTTTACAGAATTATTTAAGTCAAATTTACACAAACACACTGTCTTCAAAGAAACTAATGAATGTTGTTTTACTCTGTATAGTTACTCTAAATGGATGTATTAGCTTTGTAAAGTTGTTGTGAACGACTTATATTGTGAAGTGATATACAAATAAATTCTGAATAAAATTAAATGGACTATGCAAAACTGTAAAGCAGAATTGTATATTCTGGATATTTAAACCCATGGCTAGAGTCAAATATATGATCTGTCCTCTAGATCATAGCCCTCCCAGTCCACCAGGTATTGCAACTGGCGCTCATGATACTTGGAATCCAGGATCTCCTTCACCAGATAGGCCAGAGCTCCATCAATCTCAGGTGGTGGAGGGAGTTCCCTCTCCTCAATAGTGTGTGTGTGTGGGGGGGGGGGGACATGAAAAGAAGGAGAGATACGGTAATGAGTAAGCCCTAGCTTGTAGGTTCCTGGATTAATTTGTCGTAAGATACAAAATGGGCCTACATACCGTGAGTTGAACTTCAGTAACCCCAGATCTCAAGTGGACAACCAGACGTTCTTACCTGGCTGGTAGTTCGAATGAGTACGCCTCCTCCGGTCAGCCTTGATTCTCTGAGCTCTGACTGCCCTCTGCAGCCTCACATGAGCACTATCCCACACCCATTCACTTCTTTTGACCCAGTCATTCACTGCAGACACTTCAGATGGTTCTCCAGACCAAGGGAACATGGAAGGCTGATAACCTAAAACACACTGGAAGGGCGTAAATCCCGTAGAAGAGTGAGTGAGAGAATTTTGAGCGTATTCTTGATTTAGCCTCTCAACCTGTCCATTAGCCTGGGTATGATAGCCAGATATTTAGCTCACAATTATGTCCAGTTGCTTACAGAAAGCTTGCCATACCCAAGATGTGAACTGTGGCCTCCTTGGTGAAATAATGCCTGTGCGGTTTCCATTGCTGTAGGTAAACCTTTGAGTGGGATTAGACGACATGCTTTAGAGAAGCGATCAATAATTAACAGAATAGTGGAGTGACCATTGGAGCTGGGAAGGTTTGTGATGAAGTCCAAAGCCAAATGGGACCAGGGATGCTGAGGAATTGGTAGAGGTTCCAGAAGACCAGCTGGGAATTCCCGGTGTGTTTTGGACTAAGCACAAACACACACTGCAAGATTTAACATGCACAGTAACATAATTATGTAGATTGGGCCACCAGAAGGAGTTACACAACAGTTCAATTGTCTGTTGAATGGCAGGATGCCCAGAGATAAGAGATGTGTGAACTCATTGCATGATTCGTTGCCATAAAGACCTAGGGACGTAATGCTGGGAAGATGGACATTCTGGGCTGACTCTGACTGTTGTCGTTTTTGCAGCTCCTCAACAAATAGGTGCTACAATAACTGAGGGAGGTAGAATAGGTCCTTGGCAACAGGAGGTTTAATTCAAATCTTTGTGATAGATCATACGTTTTAACATTCTTGCTGCCTGGGTGATAAATGACCGTGAACTGGAACCTCGTAAAGAACAATGACCAGCCTGACTGTCTTGGGTTAAGAGGCTTTGTAGATTTTTGTGATCCGTAATAACTTGAAAAAGATGTCGGGCTCCCTCCAGCCAGTGTCGCTATTCCTCGAGTGCTGCTCTTACGGTTGCTTATTACTCACATCATAGTTCCTTTCAGCAGCAGTTAACTTTCTAGAGAAGAAAAGCACAAGGGAAAAATGTACCTGGGTTCCCAGGTCTCTAAGATAAAACTGCTCCAATACCAAAGTCAGAAGGATCGACTTCGACGATACACATCAGGATCTGGATGTTTCAGTATTGGAGCTGAGGTAAAGCTGGTTTTTAAGGCATCAAAGGCAGATTGAGTCCATGACAGTTTCTTTGTTTTTCACTTGAGTAATGAAGTTAGAGGTGCCGCGATGGTACTGTAGTTACAGACAAACTTTCTATAGATGCTAGTAAATTCTAAGAACCTGTAATTCTTTTACTGTACTGTGGCCACTCTGTGACTGCCCTGAGTTTTGCGGTGTCCATCTCCACTCCTCTGTGACTGATCTTATAGCCCAGGAAGGTTGTGCTTGAGACATGGAATTCACATTTCTCTGCCTTGCTGCGAAGATCTAATCAGAAGCTGCTAATGAATTGGACTCATCTATTTCTCCGCCCTCATTGCTGCAAATGGATGAGGTGGTAGCAGAGTTTTATCACTTAGGTGCTATGCATATGTATTTTACAGAACAAATGACTCTCCGTATAGGGCTTATTATGTCCTCTCAGAACCTGCAGGCCGCTGGGGTGAGGTGTATAATTGGCAGTGGCAGCGCTCTGTCATGTAACACAGTTCTGCAACAGGAAGTAGAGAGAGGGTTTCCATTTCATGTAGTCTACGGAAAAGATGTTGACTCAGCTGTTGGAGCTGCCAAAACTCCAAACAAAAGATATATCACTTAAGAACATGTTGGTTTCTCAAAACCATTGTGTTGTAAAATACAAAACAATATATTTTTTAAAGAATATTTCTGAATTCCATTAAATGACCGAATAAAGCCTTGCAATTACAAAATATTGTTTACAATATTCAGTGGCATTTTTAAATGTTAATAAACACTTGGAATACATGTATCATCACATTTAATGCAAATCGACTGCATGCCAAGGTTTCATTTTGTTCACGGAATCTATGCACCTAAAAAACCATGCATGCATCAAAACCGCTTTACTCTGCCACAGTCCTCCAGTGTCATACAGGAAACCCTGCACGCTAAGAAAGTGAAATTGCTCAACAGATAAATCTAGGTGACCTGAATGCTGCTCCAAACCAAACATTTGCTACTCAGAGGTACTTCTTCGATATTAAATGCTTTACAGCACATTTGGTTAGTTAAGATATGTAGAATATAGAGTTGCTAGATGAGAATGAAGCATTTAAGGAGCTGGATGACTTCTAGTGCATTGTACGGTATATGGATGAAATGAGCTACAACAAGGCGTGGACATGGCAAACATACGTAACAACATACTCAAAAAATCAATACAACCCGCCTTTCTGTAAGGCTCTCAGCAACTTCAAAACATATCTTCCTCTCTGACACGGAGAGAGAGAGAGAGAGAGAGAGAGCAAGTTATCGTGCTTAAGGAATCGAGCTCATCTATACTGGACACTTCATCTAATGGATTAAAAACAGAAATTAATTGGTGAGTACAAATGTTTCATACTTTACTCCTACATATTAAATCATTTAGGGAAATATTTAAATAAATTCAGATTTTGCTAGTGTAGTAATTAAAACCTGCAAAGTTGTTGTTTTTTTGCTGCCAAATGCCTTTGGTTTCTTTAATTTTGCAATGCTTTCGTGATCGACTTTAGTCCATTTTGTTGCAGATCAGTTTTAATGTTTGTCTTTTAAAGCTGACAATAACATGCGTGACTGTTTTTGCTCAACCCAAAGCATGCAGAATAAGTGCTAAATATCATAATATAATAAGTGAAGATGTTGTCTGTGTAATGTACAGTTTCTGCTGTAATATTATCTGAACCCATTTACAGAGGGGTCATGTCATATTTTACTAAGTAAGACTATCCAGCATCTTGCAATTTCACATTAGGTCATCATCATCTAGCGTAAAACAACATTAACTCATCATTCGTCCATCAAATATCTGTTATTTAACAATCTGTGCTGCCTCGCCCATCGAGGAGTCACATGCACATCGAATATGCTCAATTCTCTTCATGATTTAAAAATATCTCTACCATCCTTGGAAACCCTTTCCTTACTTTGATATGCACATTAAACATTAATCCTTGTTTTGACAAATCCAAATAATGTTCAATGTCTATTTTATGGTTGTCTATTGTTTATAGTCTGTGCCTTAAATGAGGAACTGTGACTGGATGCTCTCATGACTACATATTATTATTACACATAAATATATTTCCCTAATGATTTCAGCAGTTTGAGTTCTTATTTAACGTGAGATACAAATATGCTCAAATGTTAAAATGTCATATATATAACTAGTGAAACTAACTTTGTATTTTCTGACTTACTGTCAGCGTTTCCATCGGAATTGTTTTTGTCCCCTTCCTCTTTTAACTGGTGTTTGAACCAAAAAGGCACATTAAGATGATCCGTTAGCTCTTATTCTCACAGCGCTAGCTGTTAATATAATTATTTTATAAATGAAGTCTAATTTAAATGCTCTCAGCAGAAAGGACAATCACTGAAATAGCATCCAAGCATAATTAGTGATGTTATCTGGTATTAAAATGTCACATTAGCTTATAATAGTAACATTTAAACCGATTCATTTAAAAAAGAGCTGACTTTTAAATACAAAACCAGCTTTGTGAGAGATGCGGGGTAAAATATCTCAAGATAGATCACATGTATGCTGAGGAACCCGGTCAAAACAGAGCTGAGTGTCAGTAGCTAATTGTTTCTGTGGACATTTATCTACTTTTGACATTATCCAGAGACAGTGTAATGCAGTTTCTTAATGTAGGATTACTATTTCCTCTCACTGCCATTTAGAGAATGTAATTGTATATGAAGCCATTTACAAAGACGCTAAGTTATAATATTCTGAATCTACAGTACAGAACATCCAATGCAGTATTCTCAGGGAAAGTTTTACTGGATGGGACAATAATAGCCCATTCCCTGGATGGGATCATATAGCATGTAACAGCATGAAGAGATATCAATAATTCAGTTAGCAAGGGTCTATTAGAGTCTGCAGCTATTTGCACCATCTCTACTTGCACATATAAACTGAAACTGCTTAGTTTTTGTTTGTTTCTCTTTCTTCTGTATCTTTGAAAACCTCTATTGGCATGCAGATTAATCCATGTTTTTGCTTTGATTTGTTTGTTGTTTAACAAAGACAACCACAGATTCATTACATTTACATTTATGCATTTAGCAGACGCGTTTATCCAAAGCGACTTATCAGTACGTGTGTTCCCTGGGAATTGAACCCACAACCTTTGCGCTGCTAACGCAATGCTCTAACACTGAGCCACAGGAAATTAGATACTTTAGATACATTAGATACTAGATACAGGAACTTAGATACATTAGATAGTTTATATAGGCCTATGTGGTCTTGTGATCAGAACTGCATATCACATCTCCATAATTATTCAAGCTGAAGAGTTCTTGCAATGAGATACAAATAAACTTAAGTCATATATAACAGTAATGGTAGTTCTGCATTTCCTTCAACTTCAACTCTCACAGAGTTTCCATTTGGATCATTTGTGACCCCTTCCTGTTTTAATGGTGTTTAAAACGAGAAGATGCGATGTGATGATGATCCATTATAACACTCAAGCAGCTTCTACTCTTAGAAAAGCAGCTCTTATTCTACATTACATCAAAAATCAATTTGACTGGTCACAAAGGAAGAAACATTAAGTGAATTATCATTAAGCACAATTACTCATTTTAAAGCTAATTAGTGTAATGTTCCATTTGCTTATAAAATTAAAATTGCTAATTGAGGTCAGGCTCACATTTCCTAGACCTTATTTGTATGAAATATAAACCTAATGTCCTGTATCTGTGAATGATTCCACTAATTTCTGCTGTATGACTAAGAAGACATCACTATGAGTAAATCAAGAGACAGCAGCCCCACGTTCTTCCTGGAGACGGATGACCTGACGGAGGAGGAAAGGTCAAAGGCCAAACAGACGAAGAAAGGTGTCTCAAAGGACAAAAGGCCTATGGATTCTAACTACCTGGATGAGACAGAAGCACCTGCACACACAATTAAATTTAACCTACACTTTGACAGGTAAGTGGGCCTCCTTAAACCACACTGCTGTGTATGATTAAGATAATGTGAGAAATCTTCCTTTATCAGATACATTCTGCACACAGGGGAATCAGAGAAGTGAAAGAGGATCCAGCTCAGCAGGACAGTGAGAGGTTTACCCTCAAGAGGCTGTTTGATGCCGTGTCCAGTGGCGATGTGTCTAAACTGCAGGGTTTACATCAGTACCTGCACAAAAACATGAAACGGCTCACCGACTCGCAATGTAATTGTATTCAACAACAAATACACTACCATTCAAATGTTTGGGTTAGTAAGATTTCATAAAGACATTTGCTGTGTTCACCAAGGCTGCATTAATTTAATAAAAAATGCAGGCAAATCTGAATTTTTAGCATTCATCATAATCCTTGAGAAATCATTCTAATATGCTTATTTAGTGCTTACTGTGCAAACTGTGAAGACCATTATTTTGATCAATTTAAGATGTCCTTTCTGAATAATTGTATTGGTTTCTTTGATAAATAAATAAATCTGACTGACCCCAACCCTTCGAATGGTGTAGTATACAACGAGTAAGAGCACTGTGAATTCATGACAGATATTTATAAAATAATGAAACAACTGTTTTTATATTGTCTTTAGATAAGTCCAATGGAAAGACAGCCCTGCTGAAAGCACTTTTAAATTTGAGGAAAGGCGAGAACGACACTATTGAACTTCTGCTGGAAATTGCAGAGAAATTGGGAGATTTAAACATTTTTGTCAATGCTGCTTACACGGACAGTTTCTACAAAGGTCAGAGCCATGGATTCATTTTACATAATATTTTATTAGTGTAATTATTATCAGAGGTATTCCGTATATGAGCTAAAACCTTATATTTGCCCATTTTACAATGTTATCGACTGATCTCTTTGAGACAGGTCAGACAGCACTCCATGTTGCTATTGAACGGAGAAGTGCCAAATTTGTGCAGATGCTGGTTGAGAAAGGGGCTGATGTCCACGCTAAAGCCTGTGGGAAATTCTTTCAGCCCAATCAAGAAACATGCTTCTATTTTGGTAGGTCTAAGGGTATGGTTAAACTTTTGCAATATTGATATAATTTATACAGAAGAAATGCAAGTCATTTTCAAAATCTACTTAATGTTCTCAATGTTACTTACCCATTTTTGTTTGGACCTGGGCTTACCTGCATCGTTTACAAATTTTGTGCACAGGTGAGCTGCCCTTGTCGCTGGCCGCTTGCACTAATCAGCGAGACATTGTGGACTTCCTTATGAACAACCCTTACCAGGCGGTGGATGTCAGGGAGAGGGACTCTCATGGAAACACAGTGCTTCACGCATTAGTATCCATAGCTGATAACAGTCCTGAAAACACAGAGTTTGTCATTGCCATGTATGACCACATCTTAATCAAAGCCGACAAACTTCACCCCAAGATCAAGCTGGAAGATATTGAAAATAATGAAGGACTCACCCCACTCACACTAGCGGCCAAAACAGGAAAACTGGGGGTAAACCTACATTTTTCTGGTGTTTACTGATTGTTGAATATCCAAGATAATGAACAATTAATGTTTTGCAATATAGCAGAATTTATTTGAAGCAGTGTGTGTGTATTTCTTAAGTGTCAGTTTTCTGTTTTTGGATGTTCCTGATTTTGTATAGATGATTAGTCCTCATGTGATTTGAGAAGCTATTTCTCTTCAGCACATGGCTTTAAATCAGACACCACACTGATTCATAGACCATCTTTACCCAGCTGAGTTAAGGCTTCTCTGTGCCTGCTCAAAATTCAGTGTAAAGACACAATGCTGCATTAAAGCCTGACTAAATTATGCCAGCTCAGACCCACACCAGTATTAAGTATTAAGGTATGCAGTTGTAATCGCTGCATTTCTGCCACCTCTGAGCAGCATTAAACAGTCTGTGTAAAGACACCTAAACGTTACTTCAGAAGTGCTTCTGTGCCACCATAACAGTGTCAATGATTTAACAGTCATGTAGTCTACAGTGACGGTCATAACCTTTACATTAACCTAAAGTTTTTATTTATTGTATTGTTTTATATTTTAGCTGATGCTGTTGCTCGCTTGGCTGATTACTAAAATTAGTGCATAGCCAAAAGACAAGGGACTAAATAGAACGTTTGTCAATCATTTGTAATGAGAGCCTGATAAAATCCTTCAGATTTCATTGTTATTTGTCAACTAGCTGTTAAAGCACATCGTGCAGCGGGAGTTTAAGGGGCGCCGCCATCTGTCACGGAAGATCACGGAGTGGGCCTACGGTCCAGTGTGCTCGTCTCTGTATGACCTCGCCTCTCTCGACACCTACGACAAGAACTCCGCGCTGGAGATAATCGTGTATGGCAGTGAGATTCCTGTGAGATGACATGCTGTTAACATGATTCTAATTCATTCTACAATCTAATATGTATATTAGACTTTACTACTCCACTGAAGCAAGTGGTTTCATTTTAAAGAACCTGATAGCAACATGTTATTTGATCTGATTTCAGAATCGCCTCGAGATGCTCAATATTGAGCCATTTAACCGACTAATTGAAGAGAAGTGGGAGAGATTTGCCAAACGGATGTTCATGTTCAACTTTATCGTTTATGTTATCTACCTTTTCATCTTCACTGCAGTAGCTTATCATCGAGAAGCAGGGAAGGACTTTAACAACAGCCAAGTAGGTATACAGCCCAGAGCAGAGGTGGGGACTCAAAACCCCGTCCCTTTGACGTTCTGCTGCTTCACGGCAGGGGAGCTAAGTTACATTTGGTGAATTTACAGAGAAAATAATAAAAGTAATTTTAGGGAAAATAAGAATAATGACTTTAACCAGACAATGAACTTATTCCGGTTAAGTGTCTAATTGAAACATATGCTTAAATATGGCTTTGTGCATGCTGTGAATGATTCATTATTTGATCCCCACTCTTTTCTTTCAGTCATTAAAGCCTCCATATCCTTATAGAAAAGATAGCGAGGGGTATCTGCTCCTGACAGGACACATCATAACTACCATTGGAGCACTTTACTTCTTTATTAGAGGGGTATGTATCCAATGCTGTTGTTTTAAAAACAAGTTAATATATAATTTTCACATACAAAATGACCCCCCCCCTACAGAAATAACTGAATTCCTTTATCTTTTAAGTTAATAGATATGTTAAGGAAGCGTCCAAGATTTCAGTCCCTGGTCATAGATGGATACACCGACCAGCTTTTGTGAGTGCTTTCACTCTCTAATATTCATTTCAGCATTAATAATTTATTAAGCACTCTTTTTTTTACTTCAGTATTAATTGTATTCCCAAATATAGATCAATATGCTTAAAATTGCATTCTTTGCCAATAATTCTACTAGCTAGGGTTAGGGTTTAAACTTATCAAATGGCTGAGTTTTTGAAATCATATGTACTCTATATTCACATTAAATTACACTAGTAAAACTATTTTTTATGCTACAAACAGTAATCATTAAGTGTATACATTCATTGTTTACTCCTCCTAATGAGACTTTTTGTTGTATTAGTTTTCTGCAGGCCGTGCTCTTCCTGGTGTGTGCTCTACTCTACTGTTTTGGTAATGATGAATATCTGGCCTGTCTAGTTTTGTGTCTTGCCTTGAGCTGGGTGAATCTACTCTACTTCTCCAGAGGGTCCAAACATATGGGAATCTACAATGTCATGATACAAAAGGTGAGGGATAATTGTCTTTCTTATAGTCCTGTAGAGTGTTAGTAAATTATGGGCTGTGTAGCGCTAGAAAGATGCTATGCCACACCTTGTAGTGTAGACTAGTCCTCACAGTTCAGGCTTTTTAGCTGCTTCGTGTTTGTATGACACACTCTCATACTCTTTAATTGTTGTCAGATGGTTCTTGGGGAAATTCGTCGATTCCTTGTCGTGTACATGGTCTTCCTCATTGGGTTCTCTGCAGGTATATTTGGATACATTCATGAATGTCCTTGACTATTTTATTACAACTCATTTCAGATTTATCTCAACATAACAAACATTTTCCAATAACACTACTGTTTAAAAGTTTGGGTCAGTAAGTTTGTCTGAAAGAAACCAATACTTTTATTCAGCAAGGATGCATTAAGTTGATCAGAAGTGACAGTAAAAACTCATACATTGTTACAAAAAATGTATATTTCAAATAAATGGTGTACATCTGAACTTTCAATTCCTCAAATGTTTAATGTGTTTTAATGGTCTGTTTCTTAATCAACAGCCGTGGTAACTCTCCTTGATGATCGACCTAGTAAGGGACGGTCCTTTTTTACTCCTATTAATGGAAATGAAAACTGTAAGAAGCCCTCATTTCAGGGCATCTACTTCACCACTCTGGAGTTGTTCAAGTTTACGATTGGCATGGGAGATCTGGAGTTCACCGATCAATATCAATATAAAGAGGTCTTCTATGTGCTGCTAATTCTGTATATAGTGATGACTTACATCTTGCTGCTGAACATGCTGATCGCTCTGATGAATCAAAGAGTGGATGAGATGTCCGTAGAGAGCGCCAGCATCTGGAAACTACAGGTGAAATCAAAGGCAAAGTTAAAGCTGTCTACCCATTTCTCCATACACTGTAAATCCTTGAAATGATTCAGTAGGCAAAATGGCTGTAATGGTTTGCAATTTTGTTTGTTATTCACAGCGCGCAATCACCACTATGGACATGGAGTGGATTCTTCCCCACTGTTTGAAGACAAGGCTGCGCTCTGGGCAAGAGAAGGACCTAGGCGGGGGGCAGGAGCCTGATAGACGCTGGTGCTTCAGGTGACCCTGGTGGCTTCCACCCAAAACCACAAGATCTGAAGTTTGCATTTGTCTCCAGTTTAAAAAAAGATGATTCATTTTTGAAAAGAGGATTTTAGCATGTAAACAAGCATAATGCACTCTTACCCTGCATTGATCTGTGTTTACTGTCAAACACACTTGAGTGTGGCAAGTCAGCGAAATTCTGATTGGTTCCAAAACCTAGATAAAGTTTGAAGCATATCTTCTGATGACTATTTTGGTGACAAGTGATCAGAGGTCAGACGCAATACGTCTCTCCAAAGACGTATATCTGATACGCTGGACATTGGCAGTTGAGCGTTTGTCCTGGGACTGTCTGAGCTTCTCCCTGTACAGAAAGATACTAACACACATACGCAGAGAAACACTTATCTTACTTAAAGGTTGCCTCAGCCTTAAACCTTATCAGGCATTGTCACACACACAATGAGTGCAGCTTTTTAGAGAGTAAAAAGGCAGACTAAAGCCATATTCAACTTATTCTCTAACATGCATAAATGTAACTTTGATTAATAATTATTCATTAAATATTATAATTACTATTATTATGAAGGCCATTGTAGATCTGTGATCCACTACTTCAAGTGAAACCATAAGCAATAATTATAGCATGTGTCCTATTTCTTTCAGTGTGGAGGAAGTCAACTGGAACCAATGGAACAGAAACCTGGGTGTAATTACCGAGGACCCTGGGAAATGCCTGCCTGTACCTTCCCCAACTAAACTTCAGAGAGGTAGTCGATGTTAAACAAATGCATGTGTGTGTCTGTTTATTTTAGTCCTACATCATATCATGTGTATTGGTTACAGAGCCCAGCCAGCGTGGACTCATGCAAACGTTCAGTAAACGTTGGACACAGAGACAACAACACAGAGATGTACAGGAGCTGAGTCCTCTAGCTGAGACCACTAGCTCCGTCTGATGCTTTTATAATCCGTTATAATCTATTGCAATCTATTTTGCAGTTCCCTTTCATTCCAACTGATGTAGGAATAATTACATGTTATGACTGGTTAAAACTTGACTGTGGTTCGTTTAAAGAACAAATATTATACACCGCTCAAAGGTCATTCCTGTTATGCATCGTATCATTTTAACTGTAATTATTTAAAAATGATTATGCATGTGTTGAAATTTATGAAAGCATTTATATAAAATATTATACACAGCTAATTGTTTTTTAATTAGTAAAGGATTGAGAGTTAGCAAAATTGTAATCTTTTTGAGATTGGAAAATTAAGAATAATTGGTAATTGTGTTCCCTCAATGTTCGCTTTGTTGTGATTAAAACAAAATAGTATTGCCATTTTTAAAATATGGATATTTAAAATTGTATGTTCAACCATTTGTTCATTACATTGACACTCAAAATCTAACATAAAAAAGTATCCTGAGTAGGCGTTACCTTTTTAACATTTTAAAATACTGACAACTCAATATCATTTCATATCTCTTCAGTCATTTAAACGTGTCTATATGCCAGGATACAACAGAAACAAAAAAAGGGGAGTTAAGACATATAATGTTCACGTCAAAATGTAGTCTGCTGCATAATGCATCCCTCTTACCTTTTGTATGCATGTACAAAGCTTGAATGTTGGCTATAGACATCTTTTATTTCAGAACATTTATGTTCTCAATGATTATGAGTGAATTATTGAAATCATGTGATATATTTGCAAATTCAGTTCACTTTTAATGCACAACGTAATTAGTGAAAGATCACCTGGACTGATTTTAGGGACAACATGCAAAACTGTTTGCCTATATCTCCCTCTTGTGGTGTCGCGTGGTGCTGCTTGTGACTGATGTGGCACAACAGAGACCTCCATCACAGGATGATGCAAATAAGATCCATTCCAGACACAATGAATCAATGTGCGTAACATCAGTATACTCATTGCCACTATTATTACATGCCTCCACAAATGTCATCCGTTACCTATTTTACTGGCCAATAATGCATTGTTCATTTAAGTTCAGGGATAGATGGCTCAAGTCCTCCGGCTATTACTTCACTGCAGAGCTGAAATACTGTAACCCTAGATCGCGAATGTCCTGCTGTGCTCTCATTTATATAACTAAAATTTACATCTGCACCAGACGGCTTAAATGTGGCGAACCTGCCTATTCTGCGTCACTTCCGGTGCTGTTTCCCTTTGATATATAGAGCCATTGAATAAAACAAGCTGCAAACATGCATAACTGAGACAGACAGGGGAAAGTGCCCTCACTCGGACTGGAAGCTGTTTTCCCTCTAAATGTTCCTTTTTAAATTGAGGAGGTTCTCAAGGAATCACCTCTAGGGTTTTTATCTCATCATGTGGCATTTTAACAGAATTATTCAATTCAACTGTGCACAAACACTGTATTCTCAGAAACTACTGAATGTTGTTTTACTCAATATAGTAGGCTAACTCTTAATGGATGTATAAGCTTTGTAAAGATGTTGTGAACAATTTATATTGTGAAGTGATATACAATGAAAATTCTGAATTAAATTCAATGGATTATGCACAACCGTAAAGCATTATTGTTTTATTCCGGATGTTTAAATCCATGGCCAGAAAGTCAAAGATATGCTGACCGTTTCATTTGAAGTTATGTACTGGCTGTGTGATTTTAGCAGGCCTTGTTACCAGAGAACTGACTTACAATAGCCTACACAATCTGCAAGGACAATCCCTCAGAATCTGTTCAGTGATTTAGATGTGACGGTAGCAAGGGTTACGTTGGTTTGCTTTACCTGAATTCGAACCTGCTTCTTAAGTGTCTTAAAACAAGACCACTGTCGAAAAAAAATCATTGAAGACTATATGAGGGTTTACACAGGGTGACCAGTTCAAGGTTGAAGTTTTTGCAGCTTTTGAGCAATAAACTGAAATGGAGTCATACATGAAAGCATAAATTAGAACTTTATTTTATTATTACAATATTACAAAAAAAGAGTAGCACAACTCTCACACTCTTCAGATTCTTCCCACGCATTCAATTGACAGCCACAGAGTGACAGATACGAGAAAGGCTTCTAGAAGCTTCCTCCAATTTCACAGCAATTGCAAAAAAAAAAAAACATTAAATAATGAATAAAATCTAATTCAGATTTATAAATAGAACAAATAGCAAAACTGAAGCTTTGAAACATGGAATAAAAAGATTTTGTTACAGCCCAGAACTACACACATCTATAAAACAAGGACGATAAAATATTCTTTATTTCTTCGTTTACGTTATAAAGTAATTCTAAAGAATTGCTTTTCTATTCAACAAAAGTTAATAAAAATAAACAAGGAAAAATGCTGTTCCTTTATAGTCTATTTTTCAAAATCAGAATTCATTATACCTTTATTAGAATCATGCTTGTTGTCAAAGGAAAGTCCAAGGACCAAATACTTAAGGCTTCATGAGGGCTGTTGAGGGGAGGCAAACCAACAGCGAGTCCAGACAAACTGACCCACAGCACACACACCCCATTCACCATCACACACACATGCGCTCATCACATGCACACCAAATCTGTGAACCCATATCCATATGCAGCCACATTCATACACAGTTATTACACTTCTTTAAAGTTACAGCAGTACAGTAGATAAGCCAGTGTACAATAAAATAAGCAATTCACCTGCTGTTTCACCTTTTTGACTTTTTCTTCTTTTAAAAAGTCCTCCTTAATTTAATCACAAATGATCTTGCAAGTGATCAATTTGGTCAATTCAAGCACACTTCACAAAAGAATCAGTAGCAACGCCTACTTTACATTATTATAAAGGATGAATTAGAAAACGTAGGCTCATAAACCCTTGATTTGGTACATAGTTTCTACATCATAATATTAGTAACAAGCCTACAGACACCACCTTCAGTAGTACGTTTAGTCCTGCAAACCCACGTACAGCTAAATCACATACGACCCACCTGAAACGGCACAACTCATCTATACAATTCAAGTAGTAGTTTCTCATATGTTAAGAAATAAAGGGAGTATAATGATCAGGTAAAACAAAAATGGCACAGCTTTAACATTAAAACATCTGTAGCTCTTCTCGTTTGGAAACCCCACGACAAGAGCTTTCGCCTAGAAACAGTCTGAAAGGACCAGTGTGACTGGCATATTCCCGCGTAGCTCAGACACTAAAAAAAAGAAAGAAAGGACAAAGAATGTGTCATGCTGAAGAGAGAAGCGCTTCGAGTCTGTCAGCCATCTTGATGTTATAAGACGGGCTCAAAACAAAGATCTGTCAAATGAAAGCAAGTTGCTTGTCCAATGAACAGAATGCCTGGTGATGCATTTCATTATTATTTTGAATATATTTCAATAAAGTAAGCACTAACACAAGAAAGACGTTCATAAATAACCCAGGAGCACTTGAGATCCGGGTAACTGGAGATAGATAAGACAGAAGTGGGGAAAAAATCCCTTTAGTGCCTTAGAAAAGCACTTGTTAAAAGAAAAGAATTGATCACTTGCAAGATTAATAACACAAAACACTGCTCTTCATTAGACATGTTTGTATTCTTGTTTTTTTCTTTGTTTCGTCAACAATCATCCTTGAGATTTTGAGCTCATTTAGTTCCTCTTAAAATGTAATTTCATTAAGACTAACAGGAGGTGTCGAGGACGCACGTGTGTGGCTGACTTCACTGAGGAGAGACTGTGTCTGAGGCTTGTGGGCTGAAGCTTATCTGTACCCTGGGTGCTGGCCTTGCGTCTCAGAGCGGGGGACCACTACCCGGCCCATAGGGGGTGGCCTGTGCATTTTCCCCATCAGGATGAGATTCTGATCTCGGAAGCAGGGCGTCTGGAAGTCCCCTCCCATGCAATCTGCGGTTTGCATCAGATTAGTCTGCCCTATTAAGGCACCCCCTACTAATTGGTAATGGGCCGCTCCTCCCGTGGGGGCACAGTCCATCCCTGGGGTGGGGATTGTATTGCCTGTGCCAGTGCCATGGAAGGGCATGGGGAGGTCTTGTGAGCCGGAGCTGTCGCTATTTGGTGTGGGAAGAATACTACCCCACACCGGTGGCTGGTGGTAGTACTGCCCGTTGGTGTAGTGTGTCACCGCTCCTGGGGGCATTGCATTGTTGCTGTTGTTGGCAAGTGGCGACGAGGGGCTGGAGAGTTTCATGGCATAAGGCTGCCCCATGCCCATTTCTGGGTGATAGGTAATGCCCTTGCAAGGGAGGCCAGGGTCACGATTCGGGGGTTTGCAGGGGTGTCCACCCCCTTCCGAGATGTGCTGAAAGTGAGCGAATTGATGCTGAGTCCAGGACCTCATATGCGGCTGTTGGAGATTTTGCTGCGGTTGATGGCTTTGATGGTGTAGGTGCTGTTGTTTTATATCTCTGTGATACATGTGGTTCATCGTGGCCATGTTATGCGGAGGCATCGCACTCACTGGCGCAGAAGCAGTCATTTTATCAGGAGGTCCAATAGCACACGATGGGCGCATGAGGCCGAGAGCAAGCGCATTAGGGTTTCCTGCATGCACCGATCCTCGAGAACTGGCGTTGATGAGTAGATTTCGACTAATGGGACTGGGGTTGGCGATCTGCCCTTCACACATTGACGTGGCACTGGCACCCTGAGACCTAGCCTGGCAGAACTGGCTTATCTGGTGCACTATGCTGTTTAAGTCCGCCGGACGGCCCTGGTGGAGCCCTCCGGCCATGGACAATGGAATGGTTGAGGTAGAAACAGTCACGTTAGGAGGGGCGTCTGCAACTGGCAATTTCCGAGGACCCACCTGCAGGCTTGCAGGGGGGTTCTGTAGGTGCTGCGGAGGAAGCAAAATTGCTGAAGGTTGGTGGGCTCCAGGGTGGCCTAAAGAAGGCGCGTGCGACAGAGTCTGGGGCCTCGGAAGGCCCTGGGGTTGCTGTAGCATGGAGGAGGAAGGTCGGTGTCCTTGGTGTGGAGGCCCAGGCTGTTGCAAAGTTTGGAGATTCTGAGGGTGTGGAGGAAGCCCCTGCAGATTCTGGGACGCTCTGGGAGGCCCCTGTGATGGGTGGTGCAGGTTTAAAGTGCTGGCCGAGGTGGCTGCATAAGGGCCGCCGGCGGCATTCATTATCACCTCTGGGTGCAAACGTGCCCGTGTGCCGTCAAAGTCCTTGATGACACCCTTGATGAGGGGCACTTTAATGATGGCAAGGAGACCAGTCTTGGCAATGGCCTGAGAGGAGGGGTAGGGACTGTATCGGGGGCCAGTGGTATCAAGTCCGTTGACTGTGCGACGAATGTGGTTCCGCTGAGGGACTTTAACGCTGTTGGGGAAGATCTTGATGGTAAGTGGATTGCTGGCAACCTTTTTAGCATAAGCATCCAATTCTGCAGGGGTTGGATACTGAGCAGATCTCATCCTTTGTGGAGTGTCCCCTATATGGAGGAAAAAGGGACAAAAAGGAAGAAAAGACAATACATTATGACTTGAATATAGTGGACAATGAGTTGGTATGGCCTCCTAATTTTGTACACAGAGCAGGGCAAGCAAGAGAATGGAAACAAAGTAGAGCAACAGATATTGGAAAGTGCATTAGAACATCTGAATTTTATACATATATTACTATTCTATTTTTTTTAAGATTTTAATACTTTTATTCAGCAAGACTGCATTTCATTGATCAAAAGTGACAGCAAAGAAATTTATAATTTTACAAAAGTTTTCTATTTCAAACAAAATCTGTTCTTTTGAAATCTATATTCAAAGAATCCTTAAAATTTATCAGGGATTCCACTAAAATATTAAGCATCACAAATGTATTCAATATTGATAACAATAATACATGTTACTTGAGCACCAAATCAGCATATTACAATTATTTCTAAAGGATCATGTGGACACTGAAGACTCAAGTAATAGCTGCTGAAAATATAGCTTTGAATATCTTATATAAAAATCTTAAAATAAAAAACAGTTATTTTAAATTATAAACAGCAATACTGTGAAATATCTTTATACTGTATTTTTATCAAACAAATGCAGCCTTGGTAAGCATAAGATACTATATATATATATATATATATATAAATATCTTACTGACCACAAACATTTAGTGTAGAAGTAGTGTAAAAAAGTCTGAAGCACACTTGAATGAATTTGTTTCTAATGATATAAAATTTAATCATGAGATCTTTATAATTGAACTTTTAGGCTCACTACCAATTTTGATTAATTATTATAATTTTACTTTTCAGTTTTGATGACCTCACTATTATTCTAAAGCATGAAAAATAGAGATCATTTTCATAAGACTTGTTATATTGTTTAACTTCTTTCAAGTATCAAATTCCAGTGCACAAATATACAATTGACAAACTCACTTTCCAAAATAATTTATAGTGTTACTGTAAATGTGGCACTTACAACAATATTTGATTTCTCTACAATACAGAACACATAGTCTTTACAGATAGACAGTAAATGCTCACACTCTCATTTTTATAGACAATTCATACAAAACCTTTGAGTGTGTTGAGTGTTAAGTCACATGACAAACAGATGCAGGTGAATGTTCACTTTCTCACTTCCTCTCTCACTACAAGTACCAGATATATGCTTCCTGTATGCCAGAGTGTGATCTGCTATAGCAGAGACCATTCACATGCACACACGCACATGCGCACGCACATGCGCACACACGCACACACACACACACACGTACGTGAACACACAGACTGCCAGACAACACCAATGACTGTCAAGTACCTCTGTTATATTTAACACCACCGCTGTGATGTGTCTGTGCTTGATTCTCTTACAGTTTCAGAGTGTGAATAAGAAATTAAAACCTGTCTGGCCCTGCCCCCAAAAATATAGCAACCATGTATGTCTTCGTCTAGTGTGGTAAGCATCTTATGCTTCACATGTTCTGTGCTCTAAATAAGCTGTCTAATTGGTGAGCACTTTTTATCAATCTGTTTTTCACACAATGTTCTTCTCTTCAGGATCACAGTAGTGCTTTTAAAAGGGAACATCAATGAGCTGAATTATTTAACTGGTTTTACATCCAGACGTCTCTGCACACAATATAAGCTCTAAGAACAATGCTGTTCTTCCTGAAAGTGACATCCTCACCTGCCAGGACACCTCTGATTCAATGGGTTGAGAATAGAGGAGAGCGGGTGGGAGACAGACAGAAAAACAAAGGAAGCGAGGGATAGAGGAAAGAAATTGAGGATAAGTGCTCTCTATGAAGCTGCATTCTGGCTGCTGAAAGGGGTTCTTTTTATATAAAACAAGCTTTCATCACTTGAGGGGAGAAGAGAAAAGAGCGAGTTCTGATGTGCATCCACCTGCACACACACACACACACACACACACACACACACACACACACACACACACACACACACACACACACACACACACACACACACACACACACACACACACACACACACACACACACACACACACACACACACACACACACACACACACACACACACACACACACACACACACACACACACACACACACACACACACACACACACACACACACACACGTTCCTGGCCCCCTCATCCCCAGTGAGAGGATAGACAGCCTGTGCTCTGTGACTGAGCTCTTTCATCCAGCCTGAGCGGATTCAGTTACTGACAGCTCACACTGCCCCAACAAACACTCCATAACAAACAGCATTTAACATATAAAGACATCGCACAAGAACATAAAGAAGTGGTTAAAAATCTAGATATGTTTTCCACACAGCTTCCACAAGAATAAAGTTCTAACATTTTCTAAGACAAAAACATGTAATACGTTAGAAATGTCGAGATGGAGGGTTTGTGAATTAAAGTCTGATGCTGATATTTGGCAACCCATGGTAAGAGTTTGGGGCAGGAGTCTGACGAAAAATTGACATTGTTGTGGAAGATATTATTATTTGGAAAACACTACTTTTCTACTTTCTTTCGGTGACACTAATAGTATAAAAGCAACAAAAATAGACCTTACAAAAGGTCAGAGAATAATATACACTTTTCCATAGCCAAAAGTATTATCAAAAGTAAACATGCGAGGGGCAAGAGATGTATGTCTTTGTGAATGAAGGGCTGTTAATATTCTAAAGCAAATCTGTGGAGCTTTATAAATTTTGCTACTAGCAAAACCAATAATTATAGCAAACACAAACATCAACAGATACATCTACACATCTGTTCAAGTTAAAGACATCGAGTACTGCCTTTTGTGAATTATTGGCGTTTGTTTGGTTTGCTTCCTCCACCAAAACCTCACACAGCATTCAGCCGCCATGCCATTCACTCATCTGTCTCTCTGTGTTTCCACACACGTTCCCTCTCCTTCTATGTGGGCTGTTGACTAAACAAAATGGCCCCTGACATTTCTTAGCTAAATAGCTTTCCTGCCAATCTCAGGCCGTGTCAGCTGTCTTCACTGGCTGCCCACATTTACTCACTTCCTAAAGAGAGAGAAGAGAGAGGAAGAGGAGGAGGAAGAGCCACGCCGGGCTCAATAAATGAACCACCGCAGGACTAGATCAAGGAGCGAGGAAGAGGAGAGTCATTATGCTAATAACTCACAAGGGAACGCTCTTTCTCTCTCTCACTCTATTCCCACTGCATCTCTCTCTCCGTCTATGCCATTCTCCTGTTGAGTGACATCCTGGGGGAGGCCGGCCGGTGATAATGAAGAGTCAATCTTGTTAGGATTAGTCAACAACATACAGGTCGGCAGTCATGCAATCCATTCCGAGGACAGGAGAGCAGGGTAGAGGACAGTGATCAGGGGACATTTAAACATGCACTGAGATGTAAATGTCTCAAGGGACTTTAACATCTCTAGAGCTCAGTGCCAGATCTGACTCACTTCTCTTCGGGATTTGTAATTAAAGGGAAAGTCCACCTAGAAATGAACGTTCTCCTGTCATCTATCTGTTCCAAACCTGTACGACTTTCTAACATGGGACACAACAGGAAATATCAAGAGACATGCCATAGATGCTCTTTTCCCTACAAGTGAATGGTGACCACGGCGGTCTCTGGTCCCCATCTAATTACAGTAAGTGCAAAAGCTCAACTTCAGTCTAACAAATCAGTAACTCAACTAGACAAAAAGCCATGCAAATCTCTTTTTTGTAAAGTCAGACTGACAGACTTGAGAATGGAGCTCAGCTTCATCAACTGCTCAACTGTTTTCAACATTGATAAGAAGAAGATTTATGTAAGCACCAAATCAGCATATTAGAATGATTTCATTTCTAAAAGATGAAGTAATGGCTGCAGAAAATTCTGCTTCACAAAATTATACTTAAAATGTATTCAAAACAATATTTTACAATATTACTGCTGTATTTATGATCACATAATGCAGCCTCGGTGAGCATAACAGATGAAAACGTTGTACTGTAAATATGCTGTATGAAAAACAGCAGCTCAGACATGCTTAATAGTTGGTTTTGTGTCCAGAAAATGTTACTGAATGTTAATTTTTGTGTGAACTATCCCTTTAAAGGTGTTCTTTTCACTAAGCTTTCCTCTCTCTCGCTCTCGTCAGCAGTGATTCGAGGATCACAGTAATCAGCCAAACCCCAGGAGCCCCATTACAGACAGGGTTGTTACACAGCTATTGTCAGCCTTTTCTGTCTAAGTACACCATATACATCTCCTAACCGCCTTTTCCCCTCCGCACAGACATCACACACACACTTTTAAACTCTCTTTAATCCGAGAGACTGCTGATCTGAGTGGGTGTTCTTATATTGTCTTATATAGGGTTATTCCTCATGGAGAAGCAAAGCCTCCTCCTTCTATTCATCTCTTTCTTCTTATCTAAAGCCATCTTTTCCTCCCCGCTCATCTCACCTTCTTTTCAGCTTCCTTTGAACGAGTTCAGAGAGAGAGAGAGAGAGAGAGAGAGAGAGAGAGAGAGAGAGCAATAGAAACCATGCTCTATTTAGACAAAAGAAAATCTTTTTTTGCCCCAATCTATGGCTTGCGTTCCTGCATTCCAAGGTATGTTCTGGCTCTTCTTATGTCTCCTGAGTACCCTGAGAGAATCTGTGCCAGTGCCAGATGTGTTCCAGTAACATCTGGACCACAGCAGGGAGCACATGAATTTAAAGGGGCAGTTAATGACATGCCATGGGACGTTTAAACAACCATATGCATCATTACATTACATGATTTAAACAACTGAGGCTTCTCGAAATCTTTCAGATTGGGGGTTTGAAAGTAGGAGGAATCTGGGCTATGCAGATTATGGGTTGTATTAATAAATTGGTAAATGACCAAATTTCAGAAAACACTGCTGCAAATCGAGCCTGAGACACCAAAATACATTATTATGACCTGCAGGTGTGTAAATCAAGTGCAGCCTTTGCAATTTGACAATCATATCAAGCCATATCGCAATTTTGATTTTATTTTGATTAAGAATTCAGCTTTACCTTTTAATTGGAGATACAATTTACAAGTATAAAACTGACAAAAGCCATATAATTCGAAGGTCAAACTGAAATAGTCTTTGAGTCATACTATAATAGAAAATAGAAATGAAATGTTGCAGAATTAGAATCCATCAAAGTGAAGAAGGGATCGGACCAAATGTGAGCTTATCTTCACCATTTAAAGGCTACCATTAAAGCTTGATTTTCATTTGTTTTTGTCCAGTTCATTGGGATTTCCATGAGGCGTTTAATTTCTCAGAGCACTTAGACTATAAAATATCATTAGCGTCCCAGCAAAAGATGTGGCAAACTAATGAATCCTTTCCATCTACTCTAATCACAGACAAACACTCTGGGCCTGTAGTTACAGATCTTACTTCACTGTCTTACTTTGTGTGCAACGAATGAAATGCATTTCTATTATCACTCTGAAATCAGGCTTCAGCATCAGAGGTATGCCTCCATTTCCTCTCTCCTACCTGTTCATCCCCTGTAGTTAGTAACAAGACTCCATCTCTTTCTGTATTCTCACTAGTTAGAAATACGACTCCCGTCTTTCTGTGATTTCTGCTCTCTCCTGCAGTTAAAGATATGTCTCCAGCCTCTCTGTAATTGCTGCCTGATGAGGGTCTTCCTGAGGCGATGTGAGACTCATCAGTCTCCGGGCCATCGGCACTCCCCCGGCCGTGCGTCTCTATAGCATAATTTGTCATCCTGATGGAGAGCTAATCTGACAGGATGTCTGCCCACAGACAGAGAAGGCGAGATATTCTGTCTGTACGTATCCTTTATTTCTTGCACTGACTCAGTTTCTCTGTTTCTCTGACTCTCATTTTCTCGCTGCCTCTGTATGCCACTTATCTGCCTCAATCTATTTCTCTGTGAGCGGTGTGGTTCAGCAGGTGTCTGCCCTTGTAAACCGCCCTAATAAAAATCCTGGGATTTGACAATCTGTCTCTGGAAATAAGCTTTTGCTCACCAACGACAGCTCTCTCTTTTTCCCTCATTCCATTTCCTTTCTCTCTCAGTTTTCTTTAGTCTCTCATCAGACATTTCTCTGTTTTTATATATCTGTTTTCATCTTGTCATTTCTTAAATGTCATCTTTGACAACATCTGTATGAATTTGTGGCAATAAAAAACACAAAATGCACAGCATGAAAGAATATTCACATTTTGTTCATTTGAGACTGCTGAGAGGAAGGTAAACAGGAGAATGAAAGGAATATTCACTCAAAACTGAAAGTTCTTTCATCAGTTATTCATCCTCATGTCATTGTAAACCTATGTGGCTTACTTTCCTCTGCTGAACACAAAAGGAAGCACTTTTCCATGCCAAAACAAAACGTTAAAGATGACAAAAAGCACCATAAAAGTAGTAATTAAGAGTGATGTGTCTTTGTGGTTTACATGCAGAACATTGTTTTGTTTATTTTGGACGTGTCCTCAATCAGTTGAGGACAATCAACCATTGATTTTAATTTTGAAGGCACAAGTTCATACCTAAAAACAAAATGAGTTAACACTTTATTTCAATAGTCCACTTTAGAAATTCTACTAACAGTAAGTAACTTTGCAACTACATGTCAACTAGCAGTCATTAGAGTATTAGTAGACTGTCTGCTTAATATCTTCTAACACTTTATTTTGATGAGTCCACAACATACAACATACTGACTATGAGAAACTTTGCAAGTATATGTCAACTTATTCTACTAACCCTAAACCTACCCTAACAGTCTACTCTGAGAGCTAATACACGTATAGTTGCAAATTAATGAGAATTAGTTGACATGTAGCTGACGTAGTTAAAAAGTTACTTATAGTTAGTAGAACGTCTAAAGTGGACTATCGAAATAAAGTGTAACCCAAATTTACATTGAATTTCTTAAAAAAAGCTGTAAAACGTGTTAATATTATAGAAAAATTAATCTTACCTTTCTAATGTTTATTTACATCATATTTCCCTGTTTATTTGAATGAACTCATTGTATTTATAAATCTTTAAAAAACGAGAGATGCATTACATTTTGCTTAAGTTCAGTGATAGAGTTGTGTAAGGATGAGACCGACAGATAAGTCGTTATTCAATCAAACTCAATTTATTTGACATTTCAATTTCTGTATTTTCCACACAAAAGTCCCCAGTAGACTTGGAAAATAATGTGATGACATGACTCATATGGACTACTGCTATGATGGCTTTTTGGTGTTTTCTGTGATATCCGGCGATCATTGCACTGCAAAAAATGCTTTTCTTGCTTAGACTTTTTGTCTTGTTTCCAGCCAAAATATCTAGAAATTCTTAAATCAAGAAGGAATTTCTAGATAAGAAAAAATTATTGTCTCGTTTTCAGAAAAAACATGTTAAAATTAAGTGAGTTTTTGCTTGAAACAAGCAAAATTATCTGCCAATGGGGTAAGAAAAATAATCTTGTTTTCTATTTGAAATAAGATTATTTTTGCTTACTTGTTTTTTCTGATAATTTTACTTGTCTAGAAAATCCTCCTTGATTTAAGAGTTTTTAGATATTTTGGCTGAAAACAAGACAAAAAATCTAAGTAAGAAAAGCATTTTTTGCAGTGTGCATGGAAAAGAGCAGCATGCTCATTCTGCATTTCTGCTAAACATCTTTTATGCTCAAAAAAATTAAGAGAAATAGTTTAGAAAAACACGAGTGTGTGTAAATGACCATTAAATGTTTGAACTGTGTGTGTTTTGTGTTTGCACTCACATTTCTGAAATCCAGTGTTCATCTGCGAGTGGGGGTGGAGCTGAAGGGAGAGATCACCTGGCCCTGGCAAACAGGCCAGCATCTCATACACACACCCACTCACACACGCACACACGCTCACATACACACACACACACACACACACACACACACACACACACACACACACACACACACACACACACACACACACACACACACTCAGTCACTCCTAGAGCAACATGGGCCACATATTTCTCCTCACACTGTAGAGAAAAAAGAGAGAGAAATTAGATGATACAGCAAATACCTCAGTGCAAGTTCAACACTGTCCGAACCTAAAACAACATATTGTCATTAACTGTCTTTCTAACTGCAGTGCTACATTGGTTAGCCCCGCCCACAGTGAAGTCTCACTGGCCCAAAATCTCACTTTGCATGACTGTTAAATATCATATATGTTCTGATTAGCTATGACAAGGTGTGGTCTTACAGCATTTAATGCGGACAGAAAAATGACGTATTGTGTTCAGTGTTGTCATTGTTATGAAATGAATCTGAAAGAAAATTTAATTAAAAATAAATGTTAGATAACAATTTTTATTTAAACAAACATAAATTAAAAATGTTGCCTTGGCACACAACTGAAATAAAATAAGTTTAAGCTGAAGTTCTAAAATTACTAAACAAATAAATAAAACCAAAAGCTTTAAAATGTTCATAAATGCTATAATAGCATATCAATAATACTACAAAAATACTGGTTGTCTTACACCTGGCTAGGACAGAGTGTTTGTATAAAAGCTTTTCAAAGGAATAAAATTATCTCTGAAATGCAAACTTTTACGAGGTCTGTTAACTGAAGGATGCCTACAAAAAATTGCTAACAAACATTTGTCAGTAATTTGATTTAACAAAATTATATTCAAAACAAACTAATTAAAAATGTATCTTTTGCCCTCAGAAAGGCATGATTTAAAAGGCACGGTGTGCATTAAAAGCTCACTGTTAGAAAAGGTGCAAAGCTAAATGACTCCCAGTCATGTTTTGGATCATTTTCCAACATAACAGGAGCAATGAGACAATTACCATCTGTCAGTTTGACACACACATTTTCACTGCATTCATTAAAACTCAGCAAGTCTTCTAATCAAGTGTGTCATGAGGAACGCATCCAAACATAAATTCAAATGTGCGATTGAGTGCAATTTCACACATATTAATGTGAAAAATGAATTGCATGGCAAACAGAGTTTCCGTTGCAATTACAAAAAGAACCAGTGATAAACCCAGCTATGATAGCTTCAAAGCTTTGGATTCGCATCAATTAATCAACCAACCTATCAATCAGGTGAGGCTTAGGAAATCAAAATATCCTTCTTTAATCATCCTCTTTGTCAGTTCAGAGCAGCAAAAACCCCTCACATACCTTTCCATTCCAAACCACTCTCACTAATAGTACAGCAGCAGGCAAAACACTTCATATCAAATCTGAGGTTCAATTTAACATCAAACACACCAGCCAGAGTGCTCTGACCATGCCCCAGGCGCTTCATCTCTCTCTCCTCACCTCCACATCTTTGGCCCGTCCTCCTGCATGAATGGTGTGATCTAGAGTGACCTTTGCTAAATTCCAAACTTTCACATTTTAATTTTGTACTTCAGCAAGGCGACAATCCGACCACTGAGAACATTTCCGACACCTCAACCATCAGCCTAAACACAATGAGTTAGTGTGACTGTGTGGGCACAGATCCACATGCACAGAATGGGAGGAATTGTCCTGACCAGCTGTCACTGCGACAGGATGTTCTGTTGATTGCCTTGTTTTTTTTCTTTTTTAAATTTCTGTGGTATCTACCGGATAGCACAGTCCATCTGTGAAATGGGACTTATTCAAATTGTTCTCTATATAGCATTCAAAAGTGGCTGTCCACGTTTTAGCAGCCTTGGATTCAGAATTTCATGTCCCATTGGGCTTTTTTTTTTTTGAAACACAGTTTTGTTAATGATTTTTGATAAAGATGTTCCAAAACAACAGCACCCAAAAACTAATCGTTATCACTCTTTGCCAATATCCTTCAAACCACTAAGTTTTTGTCCCATTTGTCAGCAAGAAGTTTAATCATTTAAAATATAATACAATTTAGAATGATTACATTTTCTTTTAGGCATTTTAATACGTACAGTTCAGAATAAGTATCTAAGAAACCCTGCATGCAGCCATGTACTACATCCTCACTCTACACACTGACACTAGACAAAAACAATGTATTAAAACATGTAGAAGCAAACAAAAAGTTCAGACAAGAAGCAATTATGCACCAAACAACTCTGACAGGGCAGCACCAGGCCAGCCAGCCAAAGCTGGAGAGAGAGCGAGAAATAAAGAGTTTGTATGTAGTGAAAGGTCATGAAGGCAGCTCATTAAAATCCTGCCAGTGCACTAACAACGCAGCAGGGCTTGATACAAACATACTCACTCTCTATCACACATACTGAGGAAGAGTTCTCATCTGAAAGCTGAGTGAGCTATATGAGTGACTGATTATTTACTCAACTAGTGTTCCACATGTGTATCAATATTCTGCTGTTAGCATGCTGCTAAGCTAATGGCGCACTACTCTAAAAGGTGCAACAATACACAGTACACATAAATGTTGGGTAAAATAATCAATTCTAAACTCTTTTCATCAACACATTTCCATAGAGAATGAAACAAGTTTACTTATGATCGATATTTCTCTCGTCTCTTCTTCAATTGATTTTGACTGATGATGGGTAATTCATCTGTTCCTCTCAGCCTGAATCTTTGATTTCTCCCCTGTCTCCAAGCCGTGCTTGTATGCTTGCGGAGTCTCACAACCCAGTCCTGTCTAGACGAAAATATCTACACCGAGATGAAAGAACTATAACCAGAAGCACAGCAGTGTTAGTCGGCCAGTATAGTATTTTTAATTGTGCATGCTTATTTTTATATTTAGATTACGTTAGCTGTCATCTAACGCTCCCTTTGAAGTCGAACTTTAAAAACACTGTTAAATATAATAGCACATCTTAAAATTAATATATCATACTTTATTCACTAACATTTAAAGCTATTTTGGTGCATCCCTGCATGCAACTTCTATGCTCTTTTTATTTTCATATTTTTTATTTGTTCTTATGAACTTATTTTGTTAAAGGTTTCTATGCGTATACACTACATTTAAAAGTTTGGGGTCAGATTTGTATTTTTTGGTAAGAGATTAATGTTTATTCAGCAGTGACATTAAATTAATCTAAAGTGATAGTAAAAACATTTATAATGTTACAAAAGATCAAATAAATATTTTTTATTTAAACAATTTTGGGGGAAAGTGCCACATTTTTATTTATTTTTTTAAATCCACAAAAATATTAAGCAGCACAACTGTTTTCAACATTGATAATAATAAGAAATGTTTCTTGAGCAGCAAATCAGAATGATTTCTGAAGGATTATGTGACGCTGAAGTGGGTGCTGAAAATTCAGATTTGCCATCACAGGAATAAATTACAGTTTAAAATATATTCATACAGAAAACAGCCATTTTAAATTGTAACAATATTTCACAATATTACAGTTTTTACTGTATTTTATATTAAAAAAAGTCTTCCTGACCCCAAACCTAAAATGATAACTATATGGAGCAGAAGCCCCATCAGAACAGCACTGAATGCTCCAGAGTCAAAACGTACACAAATTCAGAGTCACATGCCGTCGAATCAGAGCTGGTGGACAATCTGGAGAGAGAAAGACAGGAAGAGAGAAAGTGAGTCTGGATTCTCAATGGCTGGGGATGTTTGGGTCAGACCGCATCTGATAAAAGACTCTTTTCTCCACTGCTTTTTCTCTTTCTTTGTGTGCATGGGAGGACAGAGGGAGGGTGTATGTGGGAGAAGAAAGGATAGAGGGAGGAAAGTGGAATGGAAGTGAGCTATTTAGAAAATGACTACGGTAAACTGTAATCAGGCTTTGGTGGGGCTGAGCTCCAGAGCTCAGACAATCTGCCTACACTGGCCTTTACGCTCAGGAAGAACACAGACTAATTACACTAAAATATACACATACAATAGAGTGAGCGAGAAATCCAATGTACGCTTGCATGTATAGTTTCCCAGGAACACAAAAAGCTATTGAGTGAAATGACTTTTCAGGGAAGAGTGGAGAGGAGAGATTGTGATTATCATTTATGAGAACTATGGAGGAGGACATCGGGTGGGCAGGGTGGGGGTGGGCTGTGGCTGAGAGCTTACATTTCGATTTTTTCAAATGAGAAACAAGCTTTACCCTTGAATACGAGAGCGGCTCAATAGGAAGGAGAGAGAGAAAGAGATGTTGCTTGTAAATAAACGTTCACATCAGCACAGGCCCATTTTAAGCATCAATTTATAGCAGCCTGAATAGATTGTGCTGTAGCTGCGTGTTGAGGACGTGCAAGCATGTCGCTGTCAGTGTGTTACTGATGACTTAAGCACATTTTTATTCTGTGAGAGTTATTCTGAGAGTTTTGGTGGTCTAACAGTGCCAATTTTAAGCACATGAAGTGTGTCAGACAAGCAGTTTCAGATATTAGCTCTAAGTCAGAGAGAATTTAGCTAATAGCTAATGTTAATAGACTGCGTGTGATGGCAAAAGAAAGAAAAGAAACAAACAAACAAAGAAAGGAAGGTGAGGAGAGGAGAGATGTGGGCTTAGAAGAAGAAAATGCGAAGCCACTATCAAAGAAAAATAGAAAAAGTGAAAAGAATTAAAGCTTAAAAACAGAGAGATACTGCAGAATGGAGACTCACATAATGACATGCGTAGTGAATATTTTTTTACTTAAGCTTATGCTTAAAGAATGCATACAGCTGAACATTTTCAAAGTATAGGCTCTATTTGACATCCTCGATACATGCACAACAGAATGTTTGTAAAAGTTTGAAATATCAAGCAGAATATTGATTGGAAAATATTTTCTTTATTATCACTTTTTAAGTTATTTTGCACTTTTAATGTTTGAAACATGATTTACAAAAATCAGCAATTATTGTGTACAATCACATGCCTAATATACAGTATACACAAAATAATTATATGACAAAGACCACTGGCATTGCAATAAACGTTATGCAAATGAGCAGGGACTACCAATGGGAGCACAGACAGAGATCAGACTGAGTGAAGCGTAGAAACGCCTTCAAGAAGCCAACAGCACAGACATGGTGACCTCCAGAGATTGAATCATGGAAGTGTGAGTGACTGAGAGAGCCTCTGACATTTCTACTCATGATCGCTCAGCCACTGAACATAAGGTGCGAGTACAGCAGAAAGTGCGTGATTTGTGGGTGTGTGTGAGAGTGTGAACAAATGTGTAGAAAGATCAGACCAGTGAATGTGAGTAAGTGTGAGTGTTCGCATGCATGAGAGAGAAAATGCGACGGATAGAGCCAGATTTGGGGCAAGATGTGTATCCAATTCATTAATATACATTCTCATTACTACTGTAACATGTACAAAAGGCAATCAGGAAAAGCAATATGCAGGACTTATCATATATAGGTGGATGTGTGAGTTTACCACTTACAGTGCGGTCATGTGTGAACAATGAACCACAGGCCAAATGAAAAGGTGAAAAATTCTCTGCGTCTTTATTCATATCTGGATCTGCCTGAGCAAGGCTGTGTGTAATGTGAAGCCCAACAGACGTGACAAAATAAGAATAAGGCTGAGAAAAAGCAGCAGAGCAGAAGAGAAACTGCGACACACATGCTTTAAATACTCACAAACTAATGAATCTTTAGGCTCCTCATGACTCGACACAATGTAATGCCAAAAACATCTCACTTTTTCAGGTGTAAATCTTTAGCATGTTGCCAAATTCTGTGTAAAGATTATACATTAAAAGCTGTACTAAACCTAGAAGGGGACAGACAGATATTGAGTGTTTATGTGAGGAAGAGCCATTCACTGGATATTGAATCACTGGATTTACACTGCAGACACACAGCCATGAACCGCTTCATACAACAGCAATGGAAATCTCAATTTAAAGATTCTCACAAATGTAATACTTTTTGTGTTGGTTATGCTAGAGGCACAGAAATCACACTTCATCTTTATGTACAAATAAAACAGGAATATTACTCAATTGATTTCGAAATGGATGTGGCAAAAATAATGTCTTTCGAGTCATGATACAGGGAGTAACATCTCTGACACACCGATTCAAACGGAGTCTTTTTGACTGAATCAATTAAAAGAGTCAGCTTGTAATAATCAGATTATGCATAGGCCTACATTTTGAAACAATTTGCAATAAAGCAGCATTTCCATCTAGAAAATGTGACTCGATTATATATTCCATCATAGATTTAACTAAATTAAACTGAAGAATCAAATTAGTACAATGTGGCCATGATCTAAAATGAGGGAATTAATTCATTAGATGTATCCATTAATTAATACGTTGTGGGAACAAATTCTTAATCTATTTTTTTTAGGAAATTATTTTCATATTGGTCTTTCCATCCAGCATATTTTTTAATGCATTATTCCAAAATTCACATGAAAATACGCAGACGGAAACCCAGCTGGTGATTTAATGGTGCATTGTGAAGTCTGCTATAGTTTCTCACTGCAAACTAGACAGAGAAAAAAGCAGAAACAAATCAAACGAGAAATGTTTTAACAACCATCAGCTTTTCTTATGCAATTGGATACAGTTATCAAAACACCTCACATCCACTCCACCACTAACAAAAAAAATACCTTTGCAAGACCATATAAAGTAAAAACTGAAGTTTTAACAACTGCACAATGACATACCCACACTGATGCAAGACCACGAGGGAGTGAGAGAGTGTCCCCTCACACATTCTTTATATACCAGACGTCTGTGCTGGGTCACAATAACAGAAACGAGGATAAAAATGCTCACCGGATGAGACAATTTCATTTATGAAAAGATTCATCCATTTACTGCTCATCCGTTTGCCCAAGACGCCTGCAGCTCATCCGAAATTGGACACCCTGGTGATAAATTGCGGCAAAAGGAAAAAAGGAAGGAAGAAAGCGAATGATTTTTGAAAGGGCAGGGGAAAAGCTGTCTGTCTGCCTCTGGTGAGTGGTAGAGCCTCTCTCTCCGGGATTCAGACAGCTGCCATCTCATCCCAGAGTGCAATAGATGAACAAGCACATCCCAACAGCTGTCCCTGTGCCCTTCAACTGTTACTGGACACCAAAGATGCAACCCCACGTTCAACATGAAGGGGAACTGAATCAGCCTAAAGTACAGCTTGATCTTCATCATGATTTGTCACGTTTACGCCTCCTTACAACGATCTATGGGCAGCCTGATCCAGCCGTACCCTTCCCTCATCCATCATGATGTGGGCGGCCCAATTGCTCCAGCACCGCTAAACCGCAGCATCCACACAAACACATTTTACAGCTACCAGTTTGCACACAAAGGTGTTTGATTCTATATAAAAAACAGACAAAAAATCTTCAGTTTCTCTCTCTTAAACAAAAACATGGATTATAACCATACATTATATTTAATCAATATCACATGATCAGAAGTGCAAGTATGATATTGCATTCAAACAGTTATAAAAAAGTATTAAAGTTATTAACTTGCATTTGAGACAAAATATGACTAGGTGCAGTTGACAATGGGTTCTCAACCTCTTTGAACTGAAAATCCCCCATTGTCCACCACAATATATATATATATATATATATATATTGTTAAGTGGTGGATTAAAATAATTTGATGTTTGGCTTTTTTAGAGGATTATTTCAAATGGCATCTTGTTTAAGTTCGCTAAGGGTTAAGAAAAACAGCATTAAGGCCTATATCACACAACAAACAAGAGATAATAAATCATTAAAGTGTATAATCTACTCTACTTTTCTACGACACAAATTTGTATTATTTGCATGATGGAACCAATACCTAATACCTAAACATGAACTTCGGTGCAGAAGAGGAGTTTCTGTCTCTCATTGCCCAACAGTATGCACATGAAATATGTGTAAGCAATTGAAAAGAGCACAAATCTAGTGTAACTATACCTTTTAGTTCATATGCTTTGTCTCCACCAATGAAAATAGTTTGGAAAGAGCAGCGACAGCTATTTCCCATACCTACTCAAAGAGTTCGGTCATCACTTCACTCCAGCTTTGCGCCAGTTTTTTTACATTTACACAAGGTCAGCTCCCTATCACAAACTGACTTCAAAGCAACACATGGAGAGAACAGATGATGAATAAATGGCAACATTCTTATTTTACTGTCCTTCTTTACTGTACTCACTGACAGACACCACGGTCCACACTCCTCTACTGTTGTCCTGTGGGCTGTGTTGTACAGGGGAGATGGTCAAACAGACAGACCGCTTGGCTTTGTGACCGCAAACATTTCACAAGGGCATGTGACCATGGGAACAGACACATCAAACACAAGCAAATCGCCACAACTGAGCTGAACTTTCCAGATTCCAGGAAACAGATAAAGTCTTCTCATGGAAGAAAACTCGCAGAGAATCTGCTTTGGCTCTAGATTACGATAAAACTGTCAGATGTTGTCTTACAACCTACTTATGTACACAAACGCCTGCTATCAGGGAAAGGTGACATTTTGGATATATTCACATTCATGTTTGCAGTCCAGAAGGATTTTAGACATAAAAAACCATTGAGTCGATTAATAGACAAAAAAAGGTTCAAGTGAAAATTAAACTTATATTCACTAAAACAATTGCCATGTCTTAAAATAACAGCTCTAAAATTACCTAATATTTCCAGATTTTCCATAAGTGACAGCCTTGTCAGTTGAACTGAAATGTGAAAAAATGAGATGACTTGCTGGTCTAATGCTATAATACTCTTTAGCATTTAGTCTTTGCACCTGACATTTATCGGAGACACGTTCCGATCATACGCTCTTCATCATTACATACTTTCCTCATCACAAACACTCATTTTGTTCCCGTCTCTGCGTCCTACAATTGTGTGTTCAGAAGCGTGTGTGTGAGCAGAAAGCTGATCAGCCCACATCAGATCAGACTTTCAAGTTCAGCAGCTCAGCCTAACCCTTTTCTCTCTCCCTCTCTCTCAATAACCCCTCAAACATCAATCACGCAGATACGGTGCTGTTGACACAAAGAAAGAGGGCACTGCAAATTCCTGAAGTAACAAAGCGTATGTGTCTGACGGGGTTGATAAGCTTTTTACAGGTCGGTAAGTTGCTGTGAAACTGCAGGAGTGACCCAGGCATTTGAGAGGTGTCAGGGAGGTGAGCATTTTCTAATCTTTACGAGAGAACAGCTTGTGCAAACTTTAACACTGACTCGCAGGAAACTGGGCACTGATGCATAAGCAGTAATGTCGCTAACAATGTGTGAGCGGGAGTGAACGAAGCCTTTTGGCCGCTGCTAATCAACTTCATCAGCACTCTGGCGCTCAACGGCGGCTCACCAGAAAGCTCAAAATCTGCCCCGTGTGTCCCTATAATAAAAAATAGAAGTAATACAAATAAAGAAATAAATTATACCATACCAGTCGTTCTACAGTATCAGAAGAACAGTGTATCAAATGCTGTCTGCCTACAAAAGCAATTGTGCCCTGTGTGTTAACTGTCAAATAACAAAATGATCAGTGATGAATTCCTATGAGTTTTCCATGACCTTTCCAGTCATTTGTGACTGATTACCGGATACGGATTTACAAAATTCATTCAAACTCAGACTGAATTGCTAATGAATGATTCCATAACAACCATAACAAATCAATCAATCATTTTTTAACAGCATACTATTTGGGGTGGGAAGATTTTTTTTTATGTTTTTGAAATATTGTGTAATATTCCAATTTAAATCCGTTTTATATTTTAATATAATTTAAAGTATAATTTATTCTTGTGATGGTAAAGCTGAATTATCAGCAGGCATTACTCCAGTCTTCAGTGTCACATGATGCTTCAGAAATCATTCTAATATACTGATTTGGTGCTTATTATCAATATTAAAAACTGCTGTGCTGCTTAATATTTTTTTGTGTGTGTGTGGAAACCACAATACTTTTTTCAGTATTCTTTGATGGTTCAAAAGAATATAATTTATTTAAAATAGAAATAGACTGTATCATTACATTTTTTTACTGGGACTTTATATTACATTATATATAAATTAATATTTAGTTAATATGTATATTAATATTTATGATACAAATTTATATTCATATTCAAAGATAAGCAAGACAGCACATTTTTGAGCACATTCAGTTTGACATGATACTTGTATTTATTTCTGAATTTCAGTACCATGACCCTGGTTCACTTTATGGGCTTGATTTAATATAACTCCGATATCTGACTTCATGAACTAATCTTAGCACAGCTATTTAAAGTACGATTATGTTTTTTACAGCCTGATTTTTTTTTACAGATTCAACCTAATTATCCAGAGAGAATTCTGCACTCAGGGCTCATGAATCATGTGAGCTGTGAATCTCCTCATACAGAGATGTCTTTGATAAATACGGCCTCAGTGATGGTGAAGTGCTCTGTAGTGGTTCACAGTAATCAGACAGAGCTAGTGATTCATCCTCATCTCCACTCAGCTCCATGACTGCTTTCGGCCCTCAAATGCACTGATCTGACTTTTCATTATGTATCTGTGTGTTTGTTCCAATCGTTAAATTACTACACTGTGTTTTACATCCTTGTGTGTCATATAAAATACTGTATGATTCAGTGCAATGCTTCAGTAAGAGTAAGGCTGCCCATTAATAAGAAAGCCATAGTATAATGTGAAGTGTACAGAAACTCATTTGCTCTGCTATGAACACAAACACAGATCTCTACGCATACCCTGAGACCCATTAGCCATAAATCACACTTAACCAAGAGGTCAGAGTGTGCCTGATTACCATGGCCCAGTTAGTCCCTGCTGATGGATACACCATCTGCCTACTAAAAGCATCTCCACTGATTGTCATTCAAAAGTAACCATCCCATGAGCAAAGATAGAAAAATTCAAATTGCATACTTCTGAGGGGTCCTCTTAAAAACATAAACTGGAGTTTTCACTTTCTGCTGTCTTTTACGTCACATTTACAGTTAAAATAATCAGGGTTGGTGAGTTTATGCTTTTGAAAGAAGTCTCTTGGTTACCAAGACATCATTTATGTGATCAAGAATGCAATAAAAACAGTAATATTGTGAAATATTATTAGAACTTCGAATAACCATGTTCTATTTTGTTATTGTAAAATGTCACCTTATCCCTCATAAATCATTCTAATATGCTGATTTGGTGATCAAGAAACATTTCATATAATATATTTTTTTATTATTATATATTTTTTATTTATAATTTTTTTCTGAATTCTTTACAAAGTTAAAAGGAATAGCATTTTATTAAAAATATAAATATTTTGTAACATTATAAATGTCCTTACTGCCACTCTTTTAATCAACAGGCATTCATTTGATAAACTTTAATATAAAAAAAACAACAAAGGTGACCAACTCAAAAAAAGGGCCCATAACCAAGATAGCAAATTTCAAATAGCATTATTCCGGGGGGTCCTGCACCAGCCGAGCAACTGCCATTGAGGTAAACGAGTAGCTTTCTCAAGGTATTACAAATCTCCTTCAACTTAACTCACAAGCCACCCAATGTCTCTGGGGGTCATGATACATGTCAAGGCGATACTCTGACCTGGAAGTGTAGCATTCCTGGTGCTCCTACACCATAAGCCCACCCAGCGACTAATCCGGCTGCTTCCAGACACCATAACTCTCGGTATGTGATGGGAGTGATATAGTGGTGAGCCAGGCATGCAGAAAACAGCAGTGTATCTGATAGGCACACCACCAGCGGTGGGCAAAGTTCCTCCCCCAGTCAGATTGCATTTCATAAGACGGGTCAGTTTGGCTCTGATCACACAGTAACAAGGTTGGACGTGCTCAGCAGGAGTGCTGATCCTAGATGACTATGATTCTCAGAAGAACAGGCTACAGCTCCAAAATCAGATCAAGAGGGGTTTCATGCGGAGGCAGAGGCCACTGGCTTGTGTGGGTCTGTTATTGTGAAGAATGGTGCTAACAAAAGGCATGTGGGTTGGTGAATCATCCAACAAAAGCTGTGATTGTCAGATGCTCATGCATGTGTGAGCACACTTGTTCGGAGTAATTTTCTATGAAGGCCAGGTATAATTAAACACTAATCTTTTAGAATTCAAACTGTTGTTTGTCTATGAAACAGCGTGCAAAAACAAAGATCAGGGAGTGAAGCGAACACAAATGGTGCTTCAATGATGAACCAGATTTAAATGTGCCTTTATGGAACGAGCTGTGCGGAGCGTCACACTGGAGGAACAGATCCAGCGACGCGGGTTTTAGCGTGGATTAGACTCTGGGTGGGGATGGTGTTGGGTTCACCGAGTTCAAGCCTAGGGTTCTCACAGCCAAGCATAATCTCTGCATATCCACCGTGTTTTAAGAGCCAGCTCTTGCCTGATTAACCAAAACCTCCAAAAACAATTCATTCACAAAACTCTTGGATTACACAAGCCTGTAATTAGTATTTACAAACATCAAAACAACTATGATGGTGTAATGGAGTATTAAAATAAAATAAGGAACTTATTTCATAACAGGAGATTTTATACAATTGTTGTTTTGACTGCACAGTGAATCATATACAAGATTGCAGAACTACTTTTTCATTTTAACCACCTCTCATGCTACTAAATACTAAACTCCTAAGGTGCCATCTCAGGTATTTTGTTAACTTCAGCAATTTTGTTAAATTATCTTTCTATTTACAAAACCCTGTCCTCAAAGTTGTCAGCAAACTGAAATGATTCACTAATAATTTCTAATTTAGCTAAACACAAGTATTTATGTTTTTCAATAAATACATAAGTAATCTTATTGACCCCATATTTTGAGCAATAGTGTATATACTAGATTTGCACCAGTCTAGGTCAGTCTATCAGACAGATTTTCTTGTTCAGGTTAGCTGTACTATTGTACACTATTTTCAGACAAATTCTCAACTGGGCTGAGCTCAGCACTTTGATTGAGCCATTACACAACATTAATCTGTTTTTTCTTGAACCACTATATTGTTCATTTGGGCCTTGTGTTCGGGATCATTGTCCTGCTGAAAGAAGAAGTTTTAGGTTTGGGTGATGTACTATTTACACCAGACAAACTGCGTTGACAAAAGGCTTTCTTGGTTTCATCTTGCCCCAAAATGTTTTAACATCTTGTTTAAAAGACTTACAATAAGGTTCCATTTGTTAACATTAGTTAACATAAACTAACAATGATAAATGCTTCTAAAGCAATTATTAATCTTAGTCAATACTAATTATTAACTAAGTGTTAGAAATATTATTAATAATCATAATCATTTTACATTAAAAGTAGTTAACGCATTAGGTATCAGAAACGAAGAACAAACAATAATTCTACAGCACTTTTTCATTTAGGTTAATGCTAATTTCTGCATGCACTCGTGTATTTTAAACCAGTTAATGCATTAATTAATGATTTCACAATGCACAATAATATATTTATAAATTAACACTGTAAAAAAGTTAACTAATGGCAATGAGTTGAAGCTTTTTGTAAAGTGTTACAGCCACAAGTTTTTTGCCACCCTCTAATCCAGAACTTTTTCTAGGCAGCACCTGGGTGGTTTAACGCATCTTCCTCTTCCTCAGCAACTGAAACAACAGCGCCCAGTGAGACATCCTAACAATTGATATTTTGCTTCATTTATACATGTTTATGTTTTTCCTAACTTCTCTGCAAGGCTCTTTAGTCTTTATTCGCACAGCTGTCCTTCAGTTTCAAAGACCGAATACATTTTTAACTGTATGTTTATTATACAAAGAATGCTTTTAGTTTAATAATTCACAAGTAGAAGCCAATTAAGACATACTTAGACAAATGTGTCCTTGATAGAGTGATTTTTTAATCTTGGTGAACCCGTATCTTCTGTTTACACAAGAATATTTCCTAACAAAAACAATGTTACATTAACTTTGAGTGTCAGTGCTGCTCAGAACTGAAAATATGACAGAACTAAACGTCAATGTCAGATGAGAGAACGGGTTCAATTTTGTGAGTATCTGACAGATTGGCAGCTGCTGTCACCGGTAATCAAAGGTCACTTCATTTTAATTTCTCCAGAGAAAAGCAATAGATGTTGAGTGTCAGCAATGCATGTGTGTGTGCATGCGTGTGTAATTTGCTGCATCTCTCTTTCTTCACATCCTCCAGGGCACAGGGAGGGAAATTGAGGCGCGCTCCCAAGGGTGGAGAGACGGTTGCCAGAAAGATTAACCCGCCTTCCTTTTATAGCCCCTGACAAGAGGTTAAATCACACGTTACAGTTCCGCACACTAACCTCTCCCTGAGTAATTAGATCATGAATATTACAGTGGCAGGCCACGGCCGATCAGTCCTGGCTGGAGAGGCTGAGGGCACAGCTAGGATTTAAAAGCTGCTTTCATCACATCAGCCTCATAGAAGGAAACGTTTCAGTGCAACCAAAGACGGCTGAAGTGAAATAAATAGATAAAGTCCTCTGGACCAACACACTCCAACAAACAAAACAATGCCAAATGTAGGGCCTTATGAAATCTACTTTATTTATTTTTTATTCCATTTTATTTTATTTTTCCAAATTCTATTTTTCCATTAAAATTTTTCTGGATTCTACTTTTTCCCCGTTTAATATTTCTAGACTATGTTTTGATGGTTAAATTGAATTGTAGTAAGCAAAAAGTATGACTAATTAATTTAAATCTTGAAACTTACACCATTTAACCGCAATTTATTAAAAGATTAACAAAAATTAATTTTAATGCCTTGTTAAATGGTTTATTTTTTTCTCAAATTCAGTTAATTTTTTTTTACCAAATTCTGCGTTTTCCATTCATTTTCGGGATTCCATTTGAATGGTTTCATTACATTTTAATAATCAAAAGCATCTCTAATTAATTTATTAAAAAATTATGTAGGTTTCAGTTTGTGTGTGACGATAATTTTACTCAAAAGAAACGGTAAAATTGTAATGAAGTGACTCTCAGAGCAATTCCAGAGATTATATTCATTTGTTCATGTACTCTTATATTCTGGCGGCAAAGGCTGAAAACACCACAAGCATCACGCGCGCTTGAGTATGTGTGCAGTGAATGAAAACACGTCACCACACGCAGGATTCATTTTTAAATAGTATTTTTGCGGCCTAAAATTCACAGACATTATTCCATGTTGCGTTTGATTTAAGTGTACTGACCTACTTTTGATTTATCCAACCAAAATTTGGCGAATTCCGTGACATTCCGCAAAATACAGTAAATTTTGTTTTATGACTGGATTCTGCAATTCCGTCCGCGTTTTCGGCATCACGGAAATCATAGGGAACTACAAATGTTGTGCCAAAGGAGCAGAGTAAATCAAGCCTACAGATTTCATGGCTAACAACTGAAAGACTAAATCCACAGGACATGAATGACATATGGAAATATGTTATCTTTGATCCAAATTAAAAACGAGTCTATCCCTACATCCAAATATGCCTTCTCCAAAGTTAATAATTTTGAAGATAAAACTTAAAACTTTAGATTAGTGATGATTAGTAATGAGAGTACATTTTACAGGAAAATCATTTTTCTACTTTTCAGAAATGTTCATTTTAATCCAGTGTTACTTGCTGTAGACTATTAATATGCTATAGTGTGTAACTATGCAGATGTCAGGTTTTATGAGTGTCCCGAGTCACCCACGAGTGTCTATGACATTCCGGTCCTTAGATATGACACCACTTAGTGAGCACCACTAATAAGCGTTCTCCTTTGCTGTTGTCACTGAACTGAGGTTGATTTGTGGATGGACGCCGAGAGTGTTCATTGATATGGGAGGATGAATATTTGTCGGGTCACGGAGATAACAGTACTCCACTTCACAGAAACACCTGCTCTCGGATGACTTCGGGCAGGAGCCCCTATTAATTACAGGAAGCCACCACAGAGGGACAGTCAGCATGCAATGAGACCCTGAGACATCAGCTACAGGAAGACAAATGGCCCAACTGTGACTGAATGCAGGCACACACACACTCTCTAGCACACACACACACACACACACACACACACACACACACACACACACACACACACACACACACACACACACACACACACACACACACACACACACACACACACACACACACACACACACACACACACACACACACACACACACACACACACACACACACACACACACACACACACACACACACACACACACAGCTCCCTCTCATCCTCTTCAATCAAGCTCTGTAATGCTGCCCGTGTAGGTCTTACTCTGCCGCATTTCAGAAACTAGGTCACACGGATGGCTTTTCATCACACAACTCCACATTATATGCTCCAAGCTGACTCGAAAACACTACAGGCTACTTCAAAACCGCATTTCTATGCATGCAAGCACAAACCAAACAGAGCTAGCATCAACAAGCACACACAAAAGAGCTTCTGCTAATGGACGGTTTCTTCAAGTAACCCCACGTTCCGGTCTGGCACAAAAGAGGGAAATGGCTGAAGGTGTACTCGTCAGTGATCGCTGAGAGACGCCTGACAAAAGGTCTCCGCTTGCCCCTGTAGCTACTCGTACACTCGTTGACCCAAGCACTACACTTCTCAAGATGAGAGCTTTGTGCCTGTGCATGCGTGCTTGTGTAGCTCTTGTACATGCATTAGTGGCACACTGGAGTTTTATAAATCTCACCGGATCAACTTGTTTTTGCAAGATTTCAAGGAGGACAGCAGAAGCCTAGAAGGCACCTTTGTCTTTTGACAGGATATTAAGCCTCCCTCATGTCTGTCAGCGCACTTCTCTGCACCTGTTTCTGAGAACAACTCTCTCTTTCTCTTCCACGCACACAGGAGCGAACCGTCCTCAGAGCCAGGCCCGTGTCAGATCCTGTGCTAGATTGATAACCATTGAGCTGCCTTGATAAATCAGCGGGAGGCACAAAAGGCTACAGAAGGTCTCACGTCACACCACCTGCAGAAATCACACCTGATTTATTGGCTTGGCGTGTTGACATCTACAAAGTGAATATTTCTGGAAACCTGCTCATGAAGGATGTGGCCCCAGACTTGCTATGAGATCCTCAGGCGCTGATGATACTCAAGATCTACAGGTTCTGCAATGGACATTCACTTATTAGTAATATGGGTTCATTCTTAAAAACACTAATAATTAACAGTTAAATGTAATCTTTAGCAAATCTCAAAATAGCTATCCATGTTTTTACATTATTGTTGTCTAAATTCACTAGAAGCATTTAAAATGTTTCATTTTCAATTGTATAATTAGTTTAGAAAACTCTAATATCACTCATCTAATGATTATCAGCCATAACATAACACCAAATAATTATTAGCTCATCTGTACAGAATTGTAATAGCTGCTTCCTTTGTTAAAGCATCTTCAAGAATTTAATTTTAACCATACTTTATTACGTTTCTGAAAGTGTTGATTTGTTTTTCTATGCTAACGGCAACTAATATACATGTAAATATTTGCTCTGACAACGGTTCCCACAAACATATTAAGTAGCACAACTGTTTTCAACAATGATAATAATAAAAAAAGTTTCTTGAGCAGAAGATTAGCATAATAGAATTAGAAATAGATTTCCGAAGGATCATGTGACTTGATCTGAAAACTCAGCTTTACCATCACAGGAATAAATATCATTTTTAAATATTAAAATATAATGGTTTTAAATAGTAATACTATTCACAATATTACGGTTCTTACTGTATTTTTGCTCAAATAAATGTAGTCTTGATGAGCATAGGAGATTAATTAAATAATATTACCAGCCCTTTAGTGTATACATCACAAAATGCAACTGGAGAGAAAACATCTATGCATCTATTGAGGCTAATCTTTCCAAACATTTCAGGTTTAAAGTCGCATGAAGTTTTAACCACAACACAACAATGCCCACTAACACAAATCTGTGGTTTACTTCCACAAATTTTTGTCCATTAAGCTGCAGGGGGACCCAACTGTATCACTAACATTATTTGTGGAGCAAATCATTTTAAAACCGTTCCGTTTACACTTGAAACAACATTAAGAGGAGCAGTTAGCCCAACTCATTCTGCCCTTCCCTCAGGCTACAGGTTCTGTTTGAGAGAACAACCCTGATAAACTCAGCAAAACATCGCCACTGATCCCGAACAAACTGTCTCGGCTAAAGGCATCAAGCCCTGCGTCACAGCACCCTGATTCTTCACTCGGCTATCCACTCGTCAACTCTGACCTGTCATTACAGGGCAATGTGATCTCTCCAGTTGAGTTCAACCAGCATAAAGACACATTCCTGGAGGAGGTAGCTGAGAAAGTGAGACCATGTGCCGCGGACAGGCTAGTAAACAGAGACGTTAGTTAGCCTGCAGCTCGTATTTAATAAACCCTCATTCTAGATAACAGATCTAGATTTGGCCTGACAGTTGTCACAACGGACTTTTTAAAGAAAGTTTATGAGGGTCTGAGGGCCCAGAAAGGTGCGTGAAGGATGAATATCTTGTTAAAGAAATGTAGGCGAGCTGAAGACAAGGTGAAGGGACAAGATGGAATGGGACAGTTTGATCAAATAATTGCATAAGTGAAATTCCAATTTTTTTTTAGCTTTAAGACTAATTCAGAAAACCCTCCAACTTGTCAATTATGAAAATCAAAAGTTTCAAGAATTAAAAGTGTACTCAGTAGTTTTATTTATACTGCATAGGTCGATAAAGAATTCAACAATAATGACGTTTTTTCTGCATAAAACATACAAATATCATTCATTCATTCATTCACACACGCGACCACTCAAAAGTTTGGGGTCTGTTAGATGTTTTTAAATGTTTGTAAAAAAAATACTGTAAAAAATGTAATATTGTGAAATATTATTGCAATTTAAAATAACTGTTTATTGCAATATTTCAAAAAATGCAAAGCAATCATTACTCCAGTCTTCATGATCACATGAAGTCACATGATCCTTTAGAAATCATTCTAATGTTCTGATTTGGTGCTCAAAAATATTTCTTATCATAATCAATGTTGAAACAAGTTTGAAAACTGTAACTAATATTTTTTCTGTAAATCATGATATATTTGTTCCACATTCTTTGATTAATAAACAGCATTTATTTTGTAACATTACAAATGTCTTTAATGTCACCGAATAAAAGTATGAATTTCTTTTTTTTAAATCTTACTGCCATATACATAACATTTTCAGTGAGGTAGTAATTACTGTGTGCATGTGTATGAAGATAATCAGATCACTTTAATGCTTACTTCAGGAACTGCAGCAGAGATTACCAGATCAATAAACCCAGCCTGTGGTCAAAGTAATAACTCTCAATTTTAAGTTCGACACAGAAACTATCATGCTTGGTAGTCCCACACTAAACAACATCCTACCCAAATCTGCACACAGCAAACAGAGCAAGAAACACAAGTAATATGTCAGGCTGAACCCCCAACTCTCTCACACTGAATCCAATCTCACAAACACGTGAAGAGAGATGGACCCGTCTCAAATGTCCAAAGGTGCTGAGGTTAATCTAGCGTGTCAGAAGTCACTTTCAGAACGAACACGAAGCACACTCTGCTTCAGCTCTGAACACAAACGTCCATTCAGGATGACTTCTTTCACTCAGGCCCAGTGAAGGTCAGCGTTTACCCTTCACCTCCTCTCTCCCCATTACATACAAGCCCGGTTATTCATGCCTGCCCTCTCTCCTACTTTACCTAAATAAAAAAATCAACATTGTGGTTAAAGCAATCCCTTCCGCTGCACTCTTTTTAACACAGGAATAATGTCATCAGTCTATTTCGGCCTGTGGAGAGATAGCATTCAACATTCAGTATTCAGCGTTCTCAACAATGGGTCTTAACAGGAGCACTGATTCACTGGCCACATAAAGGGCTCCTATTCTCTGCTCTGGATCCCTCGTGCTGAAAATGTGCACACACATACATGCTAAACAAACACTTACACACACTCACATACTTGTCCCGCTTCAAAATGAAAGGGTTTTTACAGGATATCCAGGTCAATTCTCTTTTGACTTACCTTCACTTCAATAAAAATATGCGCACACAAAACATGGCTATAGAGAAAGTATTTAGTCAGAAGAGGACTCGCAAAAAACTAGGCTGAATGAGATAGGGACAGAAACACAGCACTAATCCTCAGACATGCTTTTTAACAGGATCAGCGCTAACAGATGTGAGGCAAATAGGGTTGGATCAATGCCAAAATTTTGCTGTCTGGTATCTTGGTTTCAATACTAAATCAAAAGGCAAAAAATGAACAGCCTGGATTGACATACAAAATGAAATTAGCAAATCAAATGACTAAACAGTTTAGCAATTTCCAAGCAATCTATCATTCTTGTGTGTTTAATACACTCGGTTACTTTTTAAAATAAAGCAAACAAAATATGTAGGTATCAAAATACGAGAAACACAAATCTCGTTAATAACTTTTTCCACAATTTACTTTGTTTTTACATAATATGTTTTTGTACTGACGACAGCCTTATCACTCATTTATGAATAATCTTATCTTCTGGTTAAATAAAAAATATGAGTTTCCTTACATTTTCATTTCAAGCATTTAGCCAACTAGCCTATCGAAAACTCGACAGTTATTTATGTAATAATGAATGGTTCAATGGTCTAAAGTTAATTTGGATAAATTAAAACATGCTAAATTAATAAATGTAAAACAAAAGCCTATAACTTTGTTGTAATAAAGCATTTCATTACAGTGATATATAAAACGCCTACAATATTACAATATTTTGCTCACATCATGATCCATCTCCACTTCACCAAAAAAGTGAAAATGACAAACAATCCATCTGAATCTGAGTTCAAATGAAACATTTTGTAAAAGCATTCATAAAGATATTAATGAATCTTTCACATTAACTTTTATTATTTATGTCATAGAAACTTGAACTGATGAATTGTACAGCTCATTGCCATATAGGTCAGGTACCGTCATTTGCAAAATGATGATTGTTGTGGTTTATTAATACCAGTATACCATAGCCAACAAGATAACAAAGAGAAACAAGTCTACGTTTTCCAATTTTATCACATTTACATTTATTCATTTAGCAGACGCTTTTATCCAAAGTGACTTACAATTGAGGAATACAATAAGCGATACATTATAAAGAGGCAAACAGACACAGGAAGTGCTTGTAATACAAATTTCTAGGCATTGTTCAGAGCAAAAACTACCTATACAGTGAGAGGTTAAGGGAAAGAGAGCAAAGCTAAGGAAAGAGAGTGAGGATATTTTTTTTTAAGATGAAGTCAAGTGATGATGGAAGAGACGAGTTTTCAGGTGTTTGAAAATAGTCAGGGATTCAGCATTCCGGATGGGGGTTATCATGAAGAATAAAAGGCACAAAGAAAGAAAAAAATGGCCAAAATCAAGAAATCCATAAAATGCACAACCTTAGATTTCAGCTCCTTTTTCTGAAACTCTTTAAATAATTTCTGTGAAAAGATGTTGGCCTGACTGGTGTGACAGCCTTGAGTTTGACCTGAGGGGGCTGCAGAACTTTATCAGCCAATGGGGACAGCCTCTGATAAAAAGGCAACCAATGGCAAGAGCTGACAGTAAGTGCTCGCCTGTGGCAAAGAACATTCATCAAAGAGCTTTTATGAGCGGCAGAACAGAGGCTGGCATGATAAAATTTAACAGACATGCCAAATATCCACAACACACCCCCTCCCCGCCTCTGTATCTCTCTGTATCTCTCTGACTGTCAGCTGACTCAATCTGCTCCATGTAACCTGACATTAACCTTTTGATGTTTCGCCATATTGTTCTCTGTTCCAGGAGGAATCAGCTATCCCATCATCCTGTCATCTCAATGTACTATGCCTTTACAATTTATTATTCCTGTCTCAATAACACACACAAGAGCATAGAACACAGATGAACCACACACACCACACACAGGTCCATGTGTTTTCTGTAGACCTTAATACATTAAAATGGGAATCTGACAAACACAGAAAACCATAAATTATAGCTCCTGTCCAAAAAAACTGCAAAGATATTCCAGATTTGAATCAATCTGTCTGTCTTTCATTAAGAAGTGCGCCTATCTGCATGCATGCAAATCAGCATGATTGGCAAAACAAGGCAGAAGGATTGAAGATGAACAAGCATATGACAATGATTGTCAAAACAAAACATTCAACTGCCTCAAATGTATGAAAGCCCATTGGACTTGTGTAAAAATGTGGCATTCGACATTTTATTAGAAAAGATGAAGCTACAAATGAATGCAGAACAACTGCAGAAAAGATGAAATTATTTTTAATTAAATACAACCAAATGACTACTTAAATGATTTATATTTGTATGATTAATAATCTATATTATATATTTTATATATATATATTTTTTATCACTTGTTAAATCTCTTAAAGGATTCTCTTCACATACATGTATGGCTGTGTGTATATGACAAATACAATCTAAATTTGATCAATAATAATATAATAATAGATTGGGGACAACAGAATCGGGCCCTACAGAAAGAGAAGGGCTTCACTGCATCATTGTATTCTAAAAACAACAAAAAACTATTCAGTGTAATAAACAACTACATGACTCCATTTAATGGTGAGGTGAAAGGTAAAAACGAACACTAGCACTTTAAAACTCCCATTTGAGGCACTTCTGAGTTCAAAATGGACTTCTCCGTCACATGATTCTGCCCTCTGCCCCTGCGAGTTGGAGGCAGATCACACTTTCATCGCTTCACGACTACAGCTCAGTGTTGCTTGTCCTCAGAGGTGCCAACACGCAGCAGGCCACCCTGGCACCCAAGCAGGAGATGAGAGCGCTGCCATGCTAATGGCATCTTTTCAGATTACACTGGACAGATATGCAATTTGCCAAGCAAACCCTCATTATGCAGCAGGGCAGAGACAGAAGGGAGGGTCAGATATCCCGTTCCAGAGGTCTTATCTAGAGCCGTAAACAGATAAGAGCAGATGACTGCTGCCCTACTGCTGAACTTATAGACAGATGAACAGACAGGGGGATAAACATGTTGAGACACACAAACCAAAATACAGATCTACTACGTGCTGTAGAATAGGTGTCATTATACTGGCCATATCACTCGGACACATGCATGCACACACTTCCCTTTTACAGGTACCATAGTAACTGCTTCCACGGTAAAAGGGAGACCGGCTCTGTTTGTCTGTTGTGTCTCAATGTAGACAACAGCCTGTTGTCAACAGGTCTGAATATTTTGGCGGTTAACATTTAACAATTTCCTGTTTAATTCTAGAGAACAAGACAAGGAAATCTCTAGTTAAACTGTCCTGATACACAGAAGAATATTTGATTTAGAGAATTCTCAATTTCATGTTTTGGCACATTATACTACTAGGCTTAACCCTGACGTAGTGTGACTACTGATCTACTGAAATTAAGCTTTTGATTATGTACATTAATTATTCTAGTATTTATTTTTTATTAAACCGAATAAAACACCACTGAGAATTCTGTTAATTTATTTTATTTAATCTAATTGTACTAATTAAAAAAACTAATTAAAAAAAAGATTTTATAGCTAAAACTGAGACTGAATTGAGCTAATCTGAATGAACAATATATGTTACAAAACCCCAAATCTGGGATTAGTAATAGTTATTGTATCTAAATATATCATGGAAGTATTTAACAAGCAATGTGGCATGAAATGCGCTTTATGTTTAAACCAGCTAGGTTTCAGTGGCTACTATCAGCATTCACCCCTGCAGCACACTTACTACCACGTGACAATGACTATTATCTAAAAATGACAAAAACTTAACGGTCCTCCATTTTTTATTTGAACAGTGTCACACCTCATGACTTTCTGATGCTATCTGATCTTCCTGGTTAAGCAAATACTGCTTCAATGGTGCCTAAATAAATGACTGGTCATTATAAACGTATTACCCACTTCTCTGACAAAATGTGTTTATCGATCACAAACCTTTGACTGCATATGGGTTGCTAATGAACTTTTTTGGTATATTTTACAATTTAAGATCAGGAATTCTTTTAATGCAAGTGAGAAAAATTAAGTTGTTAAACTAAGAATACATTACAAATGAGGAGCAATGAAAACAAAGTTTTAAAATAGTTTAAATGCATTAAAAAATGCGTTTTAAATGCATGACACCATCACCATATAAACATTTTTAAGAGGTTTCCATATGGATCGTTCAAAGCTATCACTTCATTTCCTGCAAATCCTGTTTCAGGCATGACTGCGGTAAATTTAGTGCTGAACTGAGCGCAGTTATGCCGTTTTTCCACAAATTGATTATTCTTTTGCAAAGTACACATTATAAAAGTTATTCCCTTGTCCGCTGGGTATTAGACATTTTCTAGCTAGCTTGCAAAATACACCAACACACTAAGTACATTGCATCATGCGCATCTCCTCAGTTAAGCCAGTTCTGTGATTATTAATAAAATCTCCATCACCTGCTTTCAAATGGAGCGGCATTTAATACACAGAGCATTAGTTAACTGACAAGCTAGGCAATATCACGTTCAATATCGCATGCGATTCATCTGCGATTCTGAGCAAGAGACTCTGCTCTGTGCATTAAATGCCGCTCCATCTGAAAACAGGTGATGGAGATTTTATTAATAATCACAGAACCGGCTTTACTGAGGAGATGCACATGACAATCGCATGCAATATATCGTGCAGCCAAACACTACCACAAACGCAGTTAACAGCTAAACCCCCGGGACAAATCTCTTTCACACAGACTGCTGCTTTATCTACCCTGGATAAAGATCCACGATCTATCTACCCTGGATCTATCAACTGGATAGACCACAAACAGAGCAGAAAACAAAACAGAAAACTGACATACAAATCATTGAGGCCCTGTAAGACAACCTAAACCTGTCAGGTAAAAGCATACGGCCCAATTGCCTCAATGACATCAGGCTCCTCACTCTCATCTAACAGGCTTATCTGAGTCTCTTTCTCAGCTGATCTCTTCAGACCTGCAGTTTACCCTCATACAAAGGGATTTTATGAGTCAGGCCACAGCTACTTGCTTTAGGGTGCAGGAAAAGAGAGATCTGGTCTGTTTGAAGCGATATAAAGGGCAGGCATGGGAGAGAGACGGCAGTGAGGCTTTATGGCTCTAGTGTAACTAAAGATGTTGAGAACTGAAAAAGAGTGTGTGTGTGGCCTGGTTTAACAGCTGGGTGTTTAACTCTCACTCTCAATAGGTGGGGAAAGAGATGAGACACAGACCTGCGTACATGGATTTTTCTCCAACAGATGTGCAGTGGAAAACAGCTGTGTAAATGAGCATGCACACCACAAACACACGCAGGCTGGATGCGCAAGCTTTGATCGGCAAGCTCCATCAGGCTCTCTTTCAAGCCAAATAAATGATGTTATGTAATTAGGAACAAGGTTGAAAGAGTCATTTTCATTTGGCTTTTTTAAGATTGAACTAAGATTTAACTATTAAACGAACAGCTGATAAACAAACAAATTCAGATTAGTTTAGAGGAAACAGAAACTTTCTGTGTGTTTGAGAACTTATTAATAGATGCATTGCACATAACTGCAGAAGACCAATGTGTTAAAGACAAAGTTCAGGCAAAATCTGCTAAATATTTACTTTTCAATGTAGGAATCCACTGGACAATTTAATTTTCATTGAAAAAATTACATTTTGTAAACGACTGGTATTTTAACTGGAAGCAACATTTTGAAGTTAAAAACACCCGAATAATGGATTTTATTTTTTTTACAAACTCACAGGTTTTCACTTGACAAGACGGTGAGTTTTTAGGCAAATTTTAATTTTTGGTTGAAACTGTCCTTTAAAACGAACTCACAAATCACCACGTTCAGGTTCTGATGAACACACAGCCCATAAGTTTTCATCATCTTCATCTTCTTCACTACTGCCACTTGGGTTCCTCTCCATCACTTACGCTGTAATTTGTCATCTGCTGACTCACAAGCTGTGATTGCTCGTCCTTCAGTTGAAAAATCGGTCCATTTGGACCTCATTCAACTGATCTTCAAAATCACAAGATTGTCTGTCTCTCACAGCAATTACTGTCAGTATTTACAACATGACACTGAGCCTCACAGGCAAAGGACTTGAACCAACACCCAGAAAAAAAAATCACATGATTGCAAATTGTGACATTCCTAATGCTTAAATCTTCACATACAACTCAGTGACCACATATCCCACAAAGCTATTTAATAAAACAAATGGTCAGTGATAATCACATGATCAGAAATGTTCACTATCTCTCTCCAGCTTACAAAAGCAGCAAGGCATGCCTCTTTCTGGAATGAGACAAATTTATGGTATTCATAAACAACAGGTTACCACGTTTGGCATTTCCTCTATAACAGGGGTGTCAAACTCAGTTCGTGGAAGGCCAGAGCCCTGCAGAGTTTAGATACAACCCTAATTAAACACACCTGATCCAGCTAATCAAGTCCTTCAGGCTTATTTGAAAACTACATGTTTGTGTGTTGGAGCAGGGTTGCGGGCCCTCCAGGAACTGAGTTTGACACCACTGCTCTATAATGACTGATTCTATCTTACTATTAATTATAAACATTAAAGTCAAACACTCTTTCTCTCTCCATTTACCTCTTGCTTAGCACAGGCAGGTCAATTAAACATAAACCACTTAAAGAGGAGAATGCACCCATAAGCCTTCCATGCACACTCATAGAGGAATGCGTTAATTATCAAATGCATTAGCAGGTTGCTATGCGTTGCAAAACCAAGCACCTGGAGATATTTTAACATCGTGACCACATAGTTATTCCATTAGTAGAGGTTACTGACTACACAATGGATAATGACATGACATTTAAGCAATACCGCTTGAGAAAAAATTCACTGTAAAAAAACAAACAAAAAAACAACTACATATTTTCACGTTTGCATGCCTTATGATTATTGAATACAAAGTTTCAATAATTTTAAGTGCATATAAACAAGGTTTATATGCACTTAAAACTGCATATAAACCTATGTTAGGCCAACCAAATTCTCCCTAATGTTGTCCCAACTAGTCAAACATAGTTGAAACAACTGTTGAACAAAACAAATTGAACAATATTGCTAAAATGTTAAGGGTCTGTGAATTCCCAGCATGCATTGCAGCTTGAACACATTATATGGTTATTGATTACTGGTCATGGGATTATTGTTTTGTTATTGTTAGTTATTTGTTGTGTTGTTAATATCTCATCATTTTACATTAGTTTATTGCCACATTCCTATGTACGACCTTCCAAAACTATATTCCAAAAATCTCTCATTTTTAAGATGTTTGCACTTTCAAAATCAAAGATATCATAAAACTATCACGTCATATGAGGCCACAGGTAAACATAGCAGTGCTGATATTCAGTACTAAACCAAGATTGTGTTATTACATTTATACAACAGCTCTATAAACAACTAATATGGAGTAATTTGTGTCAAACAAATGTTTGGTTACCACAGGTTTTCTCTAATAAAGTAGATGTTTACAAAAAAAAGCCTTAAGCTATGAATGCCACTAAATATTAATATGCATATTCTGTATGATATATTTTTTTTCTTGGTATTCTTTCTGATATACATACATACAGTCCAAATAAAGAATAGTTACTCTGACAGACAAAAAAAATTGTTTGGGATTTTGTGACTGCAGAAAGGACAAATGCAGGAGTGAAAATGTTTTTATGGCATGCATATTTGAAAGCACTGCCCCATGATCCATTCAAAAAGCCAAATCACATAATGGCTTCTCATAGAAGAAGAGAAACGTTACACCCAGATGTCAAAATGATCCCTCACCACGCTCGATAATTGTACTGAGAATAGGAGACCGTGTTTCTCTGGATATAGGAGTCTGAAATTTAATTATCCAGCCCTAAATGTAGGGCAGACAGAAGACAGCGCAATGATATAAAACTGCACTCAGTGGGTAACTAATGTCAAGCTCCGGGTTTAACTGAGTGAACACAAGATACCGGAGCCGTAAATCAAATAAACACTCTCTAGCCTTGGGTAATTGCGCTTTTAAGACTAGTTAAAAATAATTCATGAAACAAAAAGAAAAACAAGTGAAAACACAAACCAATGTCTCAGAACAGATCCGAGGTATTCTTCACATTCCACCTATGTTTACAAAGGTCATCCTCAAAATATGTTAAAGCTAAACTTTTGCATACAATAACAATCCACTGAGCATGCAATGCGGGAATGTTTATGCCAGTGATTCATGTTGTTTGTCATTTACACAGATGGGAAAAGCTCAGTGCTGCCAGGAGTCTGCTGGCATGAATTCCTCTGATAAAAACACGCAACACGGTCGGAGATCACAACATAATTATGGTCAAGAATAAAATACGGCAAGTCTACTAATATACACACATTAAGCTTTAATCTTACCCCGGTATCCAGTTATTTACGGATGACGCATTCATTTAGCTCCAATCCACGAGACCGAAATGCATGGTTAAAGATCTCCTGGAACGCGCAGCGATAGAAAGTGACCACTTCAACACGAGCAGTCGCGGAGACACCTACACCAGATTGAGCAGTAGCGTCTATCGCTCTGGCTCCTCCACCAACAAGCCCCGCCTACTCTTACACATCAACACGGAAGCTCTCCTCCCATTGGCTGTCGGTTAGACTAGGACGCGTCTAGCAGCGCGTTCGACCAATCGCGTCGGCTTCTGAAATTAAACAGGGGCGGGATTCAGAGTTGGAACTCATGCAGGCGGGATGCGATGCATGACGTCAACCCTTTGTTACCTTGCCGACCCCTTTGATCTGAAACAGCACTTATCTACGAGTCTAAAAAATTGCGTAATTAATTCATAAACATCTTGGTGCAGACGGTGCACTTTGAGAAGCTAGTTGCAGGGGTTTTAATTAACAGAAAGCACTTCAAGGCAAACACAACGCTTATTCTAATGAAGCAGGTGCAATCGGTAAAACACGTTGGATATACTGGATATACTTGCTGCATGGGTGGCCAGTGTTGTTACATGAAACCATGTGGTTTTTCTGTGATTTCTTTGTACTCACACGATTTATAACGTCTCCATCTGGCTAGACTAAAGCTGAGATTTATGACAGAGCAACTGTACATTGCTACCCAAATGGCCAAGCGTCGTTCACACAAGTCGTGCATGTATGAGGATCGCAGTCAATTCTCCGCATACCATAATAACCCCTCTAATGATATGCGACTTTATAACTTTCCACCCACCAGCTAATCTGCTGTCGGCTGTCAAAACCCCCAGCTTCAAATACCGCACTGCTTCTCGGCGGAGAAATCCCCGGTGACATTTCGAGACAACGCCTTTGATATTCAGCAAAGGTCACAGCCATAAATCTATAAAAAAAAAATTGTCGAGAGGATCAAATGCGAAGTCTGCCCTCCAAAAGGCCCTGTAACAACACCAAGTATACCTAAAACGCAGCCTATGCAATAACAACAACAAATCCTTAACATTTGCAAGAACGTTGCAAGTAATATATTGGAAAATGTAATAACACAATACATCATAGTAAAAGTTGCAGCTAAATGTCCATTCATTCATTGTAAGTCAGAGTGGCCAAAAAATAACACTCAAATAAATGCATTGCTTGTGCTAGAAAAACTCACATAAGCGGATTTTCGGAGTATTTAAATATTGTTTTATAAGCACTGATGTCGATCTTGTGTTTTGGCCTAAAGTAGAAGGCCAAGTGCATAAGCCATCTCTTCCACACTTAATGAAACAGAGAGATGACTCCTTTGTTGCTTCCTAAAGCTTGATGGAATAGATGTATAAGCAATCCTGCACAAAATCAGTCCAGTAGTATCATTCAAATGATATAGCCTACTTACTCTCCGTGGATCATGGTGTTATGGGCATTGTTCAGAACATCGTACTGGATTAGTATTATTTGGATACTCTGTTTTGATTTTTTTTCTCCAGTGTTGTTGCCGAATCAGTGTTGCTGTCTGCGGCAGCAACTTCCGGCGCATGCGCTCCAGCGCTCGCGTCACAGACAATGGCTGCGGTCCAGACATTTTCTTAATTTATATGTACAAAATTAAATTTAATGTGAAACAACAGAGGGAAACCAAATACATTCGCGCACAAATGTAAATATAACATTTACAAATCCTCCGTTAGCATTAGTCCAAATATAATTTCTGCAAAAGGCAGTTTTGAAGGCGTTTTCTACTTTAACCAATCACACACATCTTCACTGAATCTGATTATGCCTTTAACTTCGGATCTAAATGATCTTGTAGCAGCATCGTGTCTTCTTGCAAAAACACAAATTTATCACGAGAGTCTTATCTAATGTCTGCCCCTTGCTTCGCCTTTCATGCTGCAGTGAGAGATAATCATGCTTTATCATTCTCTAACTATATCACTCGTGAGATTATTCTCCTCTGGTTTATCGTTTAATTTACTCTGTAGGGGACAGAGTTGTCGTCTTGGGATTTGTATTCGTTTATCCATTAAATTAGGGCTATCATAACTTATAAATAACTAGAAAAACATAACGATAATCATATTGTCTGAGGAGCAACACGTTTTATTAGATCTTTACTCTATCTATCTTGATGGTCGTCAGTGTCTGTAAGGAAACTGTAGATGTGGTCGATATTTCCTGGTAGAAATCAACCAAATAAGCAGTTTCTGATTTGCTAGAAGCATCATGTTTAACACAAGAAAACATTTCCTTAAATAAGATTATTGCATATTCTCACTTGCTTAGTAAGTAGGTTTAGCCTTTTGGTCCCAGAGACTACACTAACATTAAAGTCTGTCCAATGTCATTTTTTTCGACGTGATATGGAAAGGGAGAAAATCATTACAAATATGGAGTATACATTACAGTAAAACAATGCAGGTCACATAGAATAAATATTTTCACAGAATAAAATAAAAGTAACGCACGTAAAAACATTTTTAGCAACAGTTGGTTAATGGAGGAACAGCATTTTCCCATTTTGAAAAACAAAACAAGAAATAAGACGGTAACGTTAGCTGCACCATAGAGCAAACATAGTGTGGTGCACCCATCAGATTTATTAGCGCCAATTCAGTGTGTATTTAAGATCATTATAATTATAAAGCGGAGTCTCTTAATCAAATCACATTAGTCTATAAATAGATTAAATTGCCCCAAACGCACAGGATTGTGCGCGCGCGGTCAGTCAATAACTAAACATTGAGGTTATTTTATTTTGAAGCACCGTTGTGCGGTTTTGACAGACGCACTGATAACCTCATCAGACAATCCACCGAAATGACAAGGACTGCGGTTTCGTTTTGAGATGCTCGGCTGATATGACAAAAAATAGCCCGCGGTGTATAATCTGACGCCAAGAAGCAAAACCCCAAAGCTTCGAACGGAACGGAAAATGGTGTATAAATATTGATATTTCCCATCAGCGATAAAAGAGCCGTGTGATTTAAATAAATCTTGACATTTAATAGTACTTTACAAAGCAATCGCCCTTCGTTCGCCATTTTACCGGAAGCCCTCTTCTTCTTTTGTTGATTTGTGGTAAAACGCAAGCGGAGTGTGTATGTCGTCACCTATTGGTCTAATGCGCATCTGCATATAAACATCCAATAGCCTCTTTAATAAGTGTAAAACATCCAATGTGTGTTAGCGAATGCCCAAAGTTAGAGGACAAAGATTACAATTAAAATCATAATTTGACAGACAAGCCTAAACTTGAAATGCATAGCAACCTGATATCCACTAATCTCTTCTGTTCCCTACATCTGCCCATCTGCCCTAAGCACACATTCCTGACTCACTTGAAAAATGCAGTAAATTCCACTCTTTCTTCATGACCTTATGGCTTTCTTCATTTTCATGCACTCCAATATTTAACCCTCTATGCCCCAGTATTTTGCTGCATTCTTATCTTAAATATATTAATAAAGCTAAAAAAATTATATATATATATATATATATATATATATATATATAAAAACTGCTTTAAATGACTTTTTTCCATATCAATCTACACTCAATACACCATAATAAAGCAAAAACAGAACTATCACAACTTTGTAAATTTATTAAAAAAAACTGAAATAAGTGCATTGCATAAGTATTCAGTACTCTGTATTTAGCTCAAGCACCTTTACAACCTCAAATATTCACCAACAAAAAATGGTTTTAAGACGGTTATTTCTATCTTTTGCTGTAGTGTATCAGTTGTAAAAATCAGTTTGCATTACCAAACAATCTTTTTGCCATGAATTGTAATAATCCGGTGAGATTTTTTGTTTGCACAAGGTGTCAGCCAGAGCCAACAGCCAGTGCTCCACACAGAGATCTGATCTCATCATCATCTGGAAGTTGTCTGGAATGACGTGAATAAACAACAAATTGAGACCAACTAAATCATGAAGAACTGTGGCAACGTCTCCAAGATGCTTCAAGAAACCTCCCTGTAAAGCTACAGTCCTGTTAAAAGTTTTAGGCACTTGTGTAAAAATGCTGTAAAATGAGGATGCTGTCAAAAATAATGACAAAAATAGGTTTTATTTATCAATTAATTTATATTTACTAAATTAAATCAACATTTGCTGTGACCATTCTTTGCATTTAAAGCAGCTTTGGCCCTAGGTGCACCTGTGCATAGTTTTTCAGGTAGCTTTACAGGTAGGTTTCTTGAAGCATCTTGGAGACGTTGTTTCTGGATTTAGTCTGTCTCAGATTGTTCTGTTTATTCATGTCATTCCAGACAGACTTCCAGATGATGATGAGATCAGATCTCTGTGTGGAGCACTGGCTGTTGGCACACAAATCTCACCGGATTATTATAATTAATAGCAAAAAGGTTGTTAATGCAAACTGATTTTTACTACTGACACACTACAGCACAAGATAGAAATAACCGTCTTAAAACCATTTTTTGTTGGTGAAAATACTAGTGGCCTATAAGACTTTTGCACAGTAACACAGACATACACTTTAAACAAATAGTTTAAACTATATTACATTAAATATATTTAATCCTTTGTGCATGAATCTTCATTTCTCAAAACTAAAGAAGACAGACGGTGATTTTCTTTGAATATTTAAATATCCATTTCCTTTCTATAGAGCACTCTTCAGTCCACTGAGCCATGTTATATGCCAGTGAAGGATCTGAGGGATCTGTATCTCATCCTCCACAGTAATTTCCTTTATGCTAATATAGTGTTAAAAAATACAGAAAAACCTTGTGAGATTTAGAGTGTGTGCATATCATGAATATTTTGAATAGCTGCTTCTAAAAGAGTTTTGATCTCAGCGCATCTACTCAGAAGCATTGCAGCTATATTTATCATATTGATAATAGAAGGCCAATACATGTTCTGTATTCAACACTAACAGTTTCCCTGTTACAAAAGATGGATGGTGTTAGAGCCTCTGACTACATCCCACACAAGCCCTGTCAAAATATTTCTCCTGTCATTTCTGTTCCCACATGCCCACAATGCCTCCACACATCAAACTTTCTGCTTGCTGTATATATTTTTTTACGTCCTATGCTTTCAATTGTACTTGACATCCTCCATACACACTGCACTATGGAAAGCTGCTCAATTACAACAGTGGAGCCCATCAGTCACTTGACATTTATATAATGCTCTAACCATCATGTTTTTCATATCTCATTTTCCGTATGCACACTCCTGCTACACATCCTGTATGCTGACACCTAAAACAGCTTAGCATTGGAGGAATAATAGTTATACATTGTCAGGAAGTCATCCCTCAAACTGAATTAAAACACTCAGACTATCTTGTAATTCTTTTTTAAAGCTGAACAGACTCATTTACATCCACTTTAGGGATGCCACTTTACATCCTTTAAGGTTTACACCAGTGTCCTCAACTGTCCTCAACTGTGACCCTGGACCACAAAACCAGTCACAAGGTTCAATTTTCCGAATTTGAGATTTATACATCATATGAAAGCTGAATAAATACGCTTTCCATTGATGCATGGTTTGTTAGGATACGAAGATATTTGGCCGAGATATAACTATTTGAACATTTGGAATCGTGCAAAAAAAATCTAAATATTGAGAAAATCGCCTTTAAAGTTGTCTAAATGAAGTTCTTAGCATTGCATATTACTAATAAAGAAATATGTTTTGATATATTTGCAGTAGGACATTTACAAAATATCGTCATGGAACATGATCTTTACTCAATGTCCTAATGATTTTTGGCAAAAAAGAAAAATCAATCATTTTGGTCCATACATCGTATTTTTGGCTATTGCTACAAATATATAAATATATATTTTTTCAGCCGATAGTATTAGACATTTTTTTTAATATAATGGTATCATCAGTGTATACCAGCCAATATGCTGTTGCATTTACCTTTGCCATTATTTAACACTTACTTAAAATTAATCTTTAAAAACAGCAAATCACAAATTAATATACATTTTATTGCATATTATAAGATATTGTTTTTAGTTTTAGTTCTTTGTTTTTTACTTATTTATTTACGTAAATGAGTGCAACATTTTTATATTGGACATACAAAAATGATTGGCTCATCTATATTATTAGATTTAAATGATTTTCAAAATTTTTCATAGACCAATATCTTTGAAAAGTTCCAACTCTCATTCGTTGATATTTCTAAGAACGATTCAGGAAAACATATTTGATTTGTTCATAGCTATTAGTAACCTCTCTACACTCCCACTTCCAAATGACAGTTTAATATTGATGCTTCCATAATTTTTCTTGAATACAATCTGCTCATACTAAATTATATTACCGGTTTACTATAAAAAAGCTAACTTTTGTAAAGTTGTTCATACATAGCCAAAATAAAAATAAAAGCAGCCAAACCAATCAAAAACATAACTTAAATATACATAACACATTCTAAATTAAATTATAAACAGAGCATCTAATATCACAAATATTAGTACTTAATGTGGTTTGAAGCACTTCCTCTCCTCCAACTGAATTTCCCTCCTTCCACACTTCTCTGCTCTACATTTTTGAAGACTCTATTGTGAGCTCCTTCAAGCAGCGACACCATCACATTATAGGGCTGCTGCAGTTATGAAATGGAATTTTATATAATGAATAACGACATGTATGTATTTAAACTGCTGGTGTGCCACCCGTCTCTACCTGATGCACATCCTCTCAGAAACCGGCGTCATCATGATTATCATTACCCAGGCATTGTGTGATTCATAGCAGGCAGAACTATGTGGTGATCAAGACTAATTATTCACATTTTTTCCTTTGAGAAATAAGAAAACGCTGGTTCAGACCAGGCCATTCCACATGCTCGTAAACCATATCAGGGTCATAAGGCTTTCTCAAAAGAAAAAGCCATTATGTGCAAGAGAATAATGAAATAGAAGTCTTGAGCTTGAAGCTTTTCATGTGCGGTTTCAGATTTTTTTCCTGGAATTATTAAGGTTATTATGGCTGATCCTGGACCAGTACAAAACGTCATTTTGCACCCACAGAGCCTCAGGCAGCTGAGGGGAAGTGCTCAGCAGTGTGCTTCATCACACAATAATACAACGTTAATGACGCAGAATGGTGTCTTTCTTTGGCCCTGAGAGACGTCAAGGCAGGATGTTTAAGGAACGGTGGTGCTAATTGCACTTTTTATTCCCAACTCTGATGTGATTGATGGTTTCAAAGGAGATGCATTATTGATCTACTTCACAGACAAGTTGTATTGATTGCGAAATCCTGATAGAGTATGACTTTTCCTCTTCCTCTTACTTTCTTTCTCCTGCTACAATCAGGGCTGGAAAGTATGACCTCTGGGTGCTTTTTAAAATGATCGTCCTAAAATCGTTTTGATGAGGATGTGACAGAGGATGCCTCAGCTGTGTGGCTTTGTGTGTTTTGCTGCAATCATTTGTAATGGCTGAGCAAGCCGAAGCTGCATCTCTGCCTCAACTAACCAGCACGGCTCAGCCAGCTCCTGTCACACGCCTGTCGTATACTCAACATCTCCGCAGCTTTGTTATTCCTCCTTGCCTGCAGAAAGGTCACAGTGCTGTGCTGTAACTGCGGGACATTTCTATCTGTGTGTGTGTATCTGTCTTCACTGCAAAAGACGAGGAGAGACCTACTGAAATATTTGACATGACAGCAGTTATTCAGCATACACAGCTCCTAAACAATAATGGCATATGCAGCACAAACAACCCTGGGACGAGGCTCTCATTTTATGCTGATATTGGATTCCTTTTTATGATTTCTAAATCTGAGCTTTGTAATTAAGAACCTAAACATGAACGTAGCTTTGCACAAGAATTGTCAGAAACAGTTTTAATAGTCAAGTTATTTTTGGAGAAACCATTTAAATTGGCCACGATGTATAAAAACAAACAAGGAACTTAAAATTATCCAAGATTGAAACCAGCATACTTTATTTTATTAATTATGAGACTCAAATAAATTATTTAAATGTGACATTATGTTTTACATAACATAGGCCCTGCAGAAGTGTTTAAGTAAAAAAAACACATGGCTAGGTGAATATTTAGATGGTCATAAGACCACAGTGAAAATGAAGACTAAAGAGGTTTCTTTGAATTTAGGGCTAAATTACTGGGATTCAGTTTCCAGGAAGTAGAAGTCACATAAAATTCCACAGACACTTGCCAGAAAAGGTCTTTTCACAAAGCTCATGCAAACAAGGAGAATTATGAGAGAAAAAGATGAACAAACAAACACTGTGAAAGTACTAGAGTTGAGAGTCTATGTAGTATATTGCATGTGCCAAAAGTTACAGTGTGCGCAATAGCACTAGCCTTTAATGGCTGGCAAAGAAGTTATTACTCAAAGAAGATGTGAAAGCACATCAACATGTCCATAGAGTTTATTTATGGTGACCTAGTTCTAATGTGTAAAAAATATGTTATGGTTACATGAGACCACACAATTACAGATGATGTGTGTGTTGTGAATGCAACGCTGGCCACATCTCAAAAATAAAAGTATACAGTGAAATATGATGGGGTAGCATCATGATGTTCTGCATTTCTTGTGCAAGGACTGGACATCTTGTTAAAATAGACAGAAGCAAACATGGTGGAAAAACACAGCGAAATACTGCAAAATGTCTCTGTGTGCTCATTTGTGAAAAGTTCATCTAAAGTTCATGGTTATGGCTGAAGAACAAAATGTAGTTAAATCCCAGATATCCTCTTTATCTCATACAGCAATAATAATAGTACACAATTAGCAATAAAGCTCTTTAGAAGTTCTTCAAAATGTGTCCCACGACATTCATTTTTAATTACTGAATACCTAATTAGTGTCTTAAAATACAGAATACATTTCAACATCAGATTAGCAATTATCTTTATACATTCTGATGTAGCTATAAATGGCCCATATTCTCAAATGAGATAGTTAGGGGAAGAATGTGCCATTTTTCCTGGTCTGCAAGGTAAAATAAAAGTAAACCAAACCCATGTGAGGAGAGGTCTTGTGTAAGTGAACGGTGAACGTGTTTTTGTTGGCACATGTTGTTGTATCTGATATAGCCTATTTGTGTCAATTCCTGAGCTTAACTATTCATGGCTTATTCTTACGTAAACAAATCTCTGCTTCAGTCAAAATTTGTCTTTACTTCCTGGATGTGTTATGTTTTCACTAAGCTGATATACTGACAGATTGTGAACCACCTGATATCCTTTCTTCTCCCCAGTGGAAGTGTTTTTCCGCTCGGTGCTGCTCCTGGTGGACTAGCTTTTGATGGGAGACGGAAAAACACATCTGTTCTCTCTGATTTTACCCAAGCGGATGAAAACAACTCATACAATCTCAGTGCCTCTGATTAGGGATCATATTCTGGTCCTCAAAGGCTTCTTTTACCACAAACCTAACAACAGTAAGCTATTTCAGACCAGTGAACTCCAGAATCGCACTCATGTCAGTAAAGTAAATATAGTAATATCCAAAGGGCATCATATACACACAATAATAATTCCTCTTGTACTAGCTGAAATTATAACAAAGGTTCTTGGTTTTTACTGTCAGATGCTGAGGCTGTCTATATATCAAAGTATTAATAATTAATGAAGACTAGCAGTTTATTTGTAGCGCCTTCGTAGCGGCGCCAGAGCAGCAGATGGCAGTAGTGTGTAATAGATTCATCACTCCAGTTCACTCAGCTTGAGCAACATGTCTGCGCCCGGGACACATGTGTAAACAAACATGGAGAGGAGAATAACCTTGCACAGGGGTTAACCTAAGTGAAACATTTTGAAATTATCCACTTGTGTATAGAACAGTTGTTTCAGCAATGACCTTGCGGCTTTGCGAGACGTTTCTACGCAGATCTTTGCGGTTTTTCAACGATTCGCAAACTGACAACTGCCCCAGAGCACGCTCCACTGTATCTGCGTGTATCAGGTGATTTATAGATTCTACACAGTCTGTTTATCCTTCTTGTATCTTCGTGATGTTATGCTAGATGATAAGCGGGTTGTATTTGTCTTATTCACCACCAGAAATAAAAACAACGTCAGGGGATCTCTTATTTGACCTGTCGTTTGACCTCTACTTGTTCACAGGTTGCTCAGTTTTTGGTCCACAGACAGTAAGAAAATGTCTTTTTCATTGCACTCCGGCCAGTTTGGTGTCTTCGAGTGGTTTTTTGGACAGACTGCAGAAGGGGAGAGCGGTGGTGTCCGATGAGGGTCTCTGTCATAATCAGCCTGTCTCTGTTCCATCAGACAGCGGTAATAATATAATCACCAGCCCCTCTCGAGCCTTCAAGACTGCTGTTACAGATAACATATCGAAAACAGTTATATGTCATTATCTGCGTAAACATTTGTGATATTATAGCCTATTCGTTAAACCAATTTTGTCTGTGTGTTAATGTATGTGTTTGCTCTCAGGTCATCAATTTTCTTTATTGCTAAAGGATCCTGATCAACCTGAAAATGCCAAATCTCTTAAAGTAGCGATAGTGGGTACGCCTAATGCAGGGAAATCAACATTGACCAATCAACTGCTGGGTCGAAAGGTGATATTATACTAATGCAGTGGTTTTCAAACCTGTCCCGCAAGCACCCCTGCCCTGCACATTTTGCATGTCTCCCTTGTCAGACACACCCAGTTCAGGTCTTGCAGTCTAGACCAACAAGCTGATGAGTTGAATCAGGTCTGATAAGGGAGACATACAAAATGTGCAGGGCAGGGGTGCTTGCAGGATGTATGGAATAAAAATGAAGGTGAAATGTGTTTTTTATCACCAAGAAATGTTATTTCTGCTATTTACTCAGCCAGTAAACAACAGGCTGTGTACTTTATACAGTGTTGTTCCAACATGTTTGAATGTACACATGTAAAAATGAGATTTGCATAGTGATGCATAATTAGAAGTAATGATAGAATAAACAAATTTGTGTGAACGATCTCTAGAAGAACTTGTGTCTGTAAACTTAAATGTTAATTCACAATTTTTATGTAGTTGTTTGCGGTTTCGGAGAAAGTGCACACAACAAGATCACGTGCTGTTGGTGTCCTGACAGAGGATGACACACAAATCGTAAGTACCTCTTCTACCCCATGTATAATAGACTAGTCTCTTTAGGGAATGTTCCATGTTTGAATGGCATTTTTTCACCTATTTATTTTTTCTATCAGATACTGTTGGATACCCCTGGTCTCACCACATCAATAAAGTCTAAAAGGTGACTATGTAATACAGCAGTTTCTTACAACATTAGGTGGCAACTGTAAGTAAACCATTTGTAGGTTGATTTACCAGAAAAGTGTAAATACTGTGCTCTGCAACCTTGTTCTGATTGTTTGAGCATCTCAACCAACCTGAAACAACAACATTGATTTAACTAATGCCATGATTGTGGTAAGAATTCTCATACTCATAAACTAAACTTCATTTTATTATATTTGTTTAACAGACATCACCTGGAGAAATCGCTTCTGGTGGATCCTTTTGAGTCAATAAAGGAAGCTGATCTAGGTAAAAAAAAAAAATATTCTTTGTTTTAGTTGCTCTTCTCTTATTTCTTAATCTGTTCAAAAACGAGGACACAGCAATCATCCAATAGAATCGCCATTGGTTTACTGCAGGGCTGTCCAAACTCAGTCCTGTAGGGCCTGTATCCTGCAGAGTTTAGTTCCAACCCTAATTAAACACAGCTGAAGCAGCTAATCAAGCTCTTACTAGAACTAGGCATACTAGAAGCTGCCATGCAGGCGTGTTGAGGCAAGTTGGAGCTAAACTCTGCAGGACATCGGTCCTTCAGGACCGAGTTTGGACAGCCCTGGTTTAGTGTGTGTATAATTTGAACTAACCATGAAAATGTACAAGAGGTACTACATATCAACTTAGTTAGGAGAGCCTTTGAAAATAGTCTTGGACAAACAAGAGCCTTGGAGTCAAAGAGACTGAGAACCACTGTATTATGATTCTGTATTTTGTGCTGAATTTTTTCCATTTCTGCTATATATTTGCAGTGGTGGTGCTAGTTGACATGTCTGATAAATGGACCCGAAATAAGCTGGACTATGAAGTGCTGAAGTGTCTGGCCCTGAATCCAGATGTCCCTGCCATTCTTGTCCTCAATAAGGTATTAGCTGTGTAATTGTGTATTGATCTGTCCCGGTCTGATCTGATCTGCTAAATAAAAAAAGCAACTCTTAACACACAGGTAGATCTACTGAAAAGCAAAACACTTTTGCTAGACATCACGGCACAGCTGACAGAAGGGGTGGTGAATGGAAAGAAGATCAGGATCCGTGGTGCAGAGAAACCACGTGAGAAGTTAGCAGCCAAACCCCACAGCGGACATGTAGAAGAACCAAAGTCTGAGAGCATGAAGGACGGGGTGTCTCAGGAGGGTCAGGTCAAAGACAGGCTGAAGGCCCTGAAGAGCCGCAGTGGGTGGCCTCTTTTTAAGGATGTGTTCATGTTAAGTTCTATTGACAGAGAAGATGTGGAAACATTAAAGGTTAGAGACTGCATTGGAGATTTTAAGAAAGAGACATTTGCATTAAAACAAATTTGATGTTGGAATCTCCAGCTTTGTGATAATCATCCTTAATTTGTCTGTTTGAACACGTGCAATAGACGTACCTGTTTGAGGGTGCGAAGCCTGGGCAGTGGCAGTACCACAGTGAAGTACTGACTGATCAGGGTCCGGAGGAGATGTGCATCAACACTATCAGAGAGAAACTTTTACAGCATCTCCCGAAGGAGGTGCCGTACAGTATGACACAGGTGGGTCATTTGCGCTCACTAAAAAGTGTTGAAATATGCTACCATTTTGGGGAAAAAGAAATTCAATTATTCAGCAAGGATGCATTAAACTGATCAAAAGTGACAGTAAAGACCTTCACATTGTTACAAATGTAGCATTTTGAACCATTTATTCATCTTGGAATCCTAAAAATATATTGTTTATGGTACACAAAAATATTAAGCAGCACAACTGTTTTCAACATTGATGATAAGACATTTTTCTTGAGCACCAAATATGCATATTAGAATGATTTCTGAAGGATTGTGTGAAAATTCAGCTTTGCCATCTGGGGAATGAATTGCATTTTAAAGTATATTAAAATATGAAAGAGTTAATTTAATATATAAAACTATAATAATAATTGTTATTATATTTTACTCTTTTTTTTGGTCAAATAAATGTAGTAATATTCACTCATTTCCTAAACAGCTGTTTCTCATCTTATTATGGTCTGTTTTTCATCATCTGAACAGCATCTATTTTATCCCGTTATGATTCTCATTCTGTTTTTGTTAATTGGGAACTTCTTCACAAAACGTAGTCATACATCTGCCTTTCTTTTTGAATGATTCCATTACTCAAAATATGTATTGTGACCTTTTTGTATTATTTATGTTTTCTGGAATGTTATTTGTTCTGGTTATTATTTTGGTCTTTTTGCAGCAAATTGAAATCTGGAAGGAATCTGAAGATGGGGTACTCGACATATCCATCAAACTATATGTAAAGAAAGACACTCATATGGTTAGTTGGTTTGTTTGCCACATTTATTTAGAGAGATTAGTCTTCTGTGCTGCTGTTTTAACAATCAGGCGACTTTAATTTTATGGTGGACATTTTGTGGAATTGTTTTTATAACAAATGAGTGCTTTCTCACTACCTGAAGAAACAGTAACATTATTACACTGAACAAAATAATAAACGCAACACTTTTGTTTTTGCCCCCATTTTTCATGAGCTGAACTCAAAGATCTAAGACTTTTTCTATGTACACAAAAGGGTTATTTCTCTCAAATATTGTTCACAAATCTGTCTAAATCTGTGTTAGTGAGCACTTCTCCTTTGCCGAGATAATCCATCCACCTCACAGGTGTGGCATATCATTTATAATTTTGTTCAGTGTATATTTCACTATAAATTGAAACCTTTGTTCTTTCTTGCAGAAAATGGTTATTGGTTCTGGAGGCCAATCGATAACCAGAATAACCCAGGAGGCTGAAAGTGACCTAATGAAGATTTTCTTGCGTGAAGTGCGTTTAAAAATCTCTGCAAAGTTGAGGAAGTGAGGTAGACAGTTCGGATGATGTAGGTCAGAGCCTGACCCATGCAGAGGCATACGGAAACCTGAAAAGACAGACACATTACATGGGTTTTCTGTATAATTTCAATGAGACTATGATCGATTGGATCACATATGCCTGTGCCGCTTGCATATCTTTCTGCTTTTGATTTATAAATATGTCTTTATAATAGTAAATGGCAAAAATCATATAGTTTTGCATTCATACATTGATATACATGTGTGCTCTGAAGGTAAGGTTCACGCTCACTCTTTTACTGGAAGGAAGGGTTTACCTTGTTTTTTATTATTCATTGTCTTCAGTGTGGTCAGGCTGTTATCTGTGGTGCCGTCTTGCTGTTTAACTGAATGTCTTGCGTAATAACATCACACTGACCTGAAATCACTCAACTGTAGGCCCGGCTCCAGGCCTAACATGTAAGGAGGGCCATAAGACTCGGAGTGGGCTGCACAGTTGAGGTGGTGGCTGGTTGCCAGGGTGGAGCATCTGTGGCTGTAGCACGATACTAACTGCAGCTTTTTGAATTATTACCTGTTTTAGATTATTTGTAGCTATGTCTGGAATATTGCAGTTAATAAATGTTATCAATAATACATTTTCATCAGTTGAGTAAATTATTGCATCAATTTTAGTCAGTGGTAAATGTTTTGAGTAAAAAAGAAAAGTCCGTTCTCATGGTGCAGGATTATCTGTGGTGAAAAAGTTATTGTTACTTTATCTACAGACCGCAGAACTGCACATATGGAGCTGAAAATCAACTCGCTTATTCGCTGCAGACATTTAATTGTGTAAATCTCAATTGTTTGTTTTATTATAATACACAACCATTAAAGAGTTTGGGGTCAATACAATTTGAATGTTTTTTAAAGAAGTAATTTATGCTCACCAAGGATGCTTTAATCTGATACAAAATACAGTAAACAGTAAAATATTAATTTTAAAAAGTCTTATTTTTTTTTTATTATTATTTCAAAAATGTAATTTATTCCTGTGATGACAAAGCTGAATTTTCAGCATCATTACTCCAGTCTTAAGTGTCCCATGACCTTACAGAAAGCATTCTAATATGCTGATTTGGTCTCAAGAAACATTTCTTATTACTAAATGTTGAAATCTGTTGTGTTGCCGAATATTTTTGAGGAAACCGAGATACATTTTATTTATCAGGAAACCGTTTGATTGATTAATTGAAAGTACAAAAGAACAGGAATTATTAAAAATATAAATAATGTAAAACTATAAAAGTACTGTTACTTTTAAAATGTTATTAAAAATAAAAAATTACACTGACCCCAACCTCACAGTTGTGAATTGTGTGAACAGTTTTCTCTCTCTCTCTCTCTCTCTCTCTCTCTCTCGCTCTCTCTCTCTGATTTTTTTCGTTAAATAAAACATATATAATGTAAACTGTCTTTTTTTCTTCTTCCACCTCCTTCAAAACATGTGGAAAAGGCCAGTTAAAGTTCCACTGCCTAGACTAGAGGGTTAGATAACGTTTTTAATGGAAAGTGTAGTTAACCTTCTGCTAAACTGAGTTTCAAAATGGTGACAAGATGCACTTATTCCCCTTTTTGCAGTAGGAAACTTAGGGCCGGCCCTGGCCAATTTGCTGCCCTAGGCAAGATTTTACCCAGTGCCCCTTGCCTCACATTAGTGAATATTAACTTGAACTAACAATGAACAATACATTTGCAACAGTATTTATTATTTTTGTAATTATTTTAGTCATTGACAATTAACCTTATTTTAAATTGTTTCCAGTGAAACTATAAAAATGTAAGTGTTGCCTAAGTCACTTTATAAATTAAATGCAATTAAACATCAAGAATAATTACATCTGGTATTCCTGCACAAAACTATATTAGCATACAGTAGGCTACTGTTTAATCTTCAAAATAAATTTGAAAAGTAATTTCTAGAAATGACTGGAACTGGAAATTCTATTTCCTGTAGATGGCAGCAATGTTCTACTAGCCCATTCTAATGTTTTCACCATGGATTATAGCCTACCGAGAAACGTACATCTTTAAAGTGAATTTTACATGAATTATACTAGTTTAATAAGCCCAGTTATAGGCCTATACAAACATTACTAAATTTGCCAATTCAAATTAAAAATACAATAAATCCCCGAAAACTACAAAACTGTATATAGCATAAAAATATGATTAAAACGTGTTGTCATGTTAAATGACACTTATGTTACAAAATCTTGGATCTTTGGAACTCCAGAGATTGTTATAATCCTATTTTAAACTTTTAGACTATAGGCTTTCTAGACTAGGTTAACCTAGCTTGTTCACAATCTTTTACCTCATCTAGAGCCCTTAAATGCATGCTACCTCATGTCTTTAGCGAACCGGGAGATCATTCACTACCTTCTCCTTCCTTCATTTTTGAAAGTTAGATATCAACTTTGTAAGTCAGCTATTTCTCAATATATGCATTATAAACAATATAACAAAAACAATAATCACATATAAAAGAATGCCTGTTTTCTGATTACTTTTCTTTTTGTAAAAAGTGTATAGGGTCGCTAAAGACACGAGCAAGAATGTGCACGGATTCTTTATTCCTTGAGGGGGCACTGTTTGATACACAATGACGACTTGATGTTTCACTCAAAATTACCAGATGGTCCCAATAAAACAAAAGAATATCATCAGCAAAAATGTAACTGGTTTGATCTCTGTATACAGATCTCTAAAGACACGAATATCATGATTAGTGAAACATTCATGCATTTAAGGGCTAGTTTATTTGATCATCATCATTCATTACATCACATTACCTCTCTCTTTGTCCCGTTTTTCTTCTCTTATTTTTTTTTCTTCCCTGGGCACCAGTGGTAATTTATAAGTGAACATCTTTTACAACCAGGTAATGATGTATGTGGAAGTGCGGCTTTGAGGCAGAAGATCATGAGTCGAACTGAGGAGAGCAATAAAATAGTTGTTTTTGTGGGATGATCGATTTTTGTGTAACATTTTAAAGAATTGGAAATAAAAAAAAACTCTTCACTCATGTTGGCGCCCCTATGGATCGGCGACGCCCCTAGCATTTGCCTATTCCGCCTATGCCACGGGCCGGCCCTGGGTACATGCTTACCTCTAGCTGGCCTAGAGCAATGATATGTCCCTGGTTCTTTCTCTATATCCTTACACTGGCCATTATTTGGCTGTATCAGTTAATTGTAAATTCATTAAAGTTGTCTTTGGCTCATAGAAGCACAAATAAGCATTTTACCAACCACATATGCTGCCTTTCTGTATAAAGGGATGGTTAAAAGTGGATTCTGTAAAAAAAATTAAATAATGAAACAAAACAAGCAAAATTTTTAATTTCAATTCAGTGATATTTATTTAAATTACACACAATGGCAGTATCATAACACATTATAGACACTACAGCTGTATAGAATACGAATGATTCAGAATTTCAAATCTGCTTAACACTTGGTCTTTCTGGTATTTTTGTCCATTCGTTCACTCATCGGATTTTGACTGCGCCATCCGTTGCTCTGAAGTTCCATCATATCCAGATGATTTTTGAGAGAAGGCAAAAGAACCCTTACCATTGCTAAACTCAGTAATGGTAACGGTTTCATCGCCACTCTCTGTCACAATGTTTGCGGGTCCACAGGAAACAGTTGGAGGTGGATTGTCCCCCTGGATAGTACATCATCTATACTGTAGTGTCTCAATAATGAACTTACGGTATACGATGATATCCTGTCTAGAGGACAAGACTTATGAAACACCTTCACTTTGGAAATCCACTGAACGTTCGCATCTACTATTTGTAACATTTTCTGTGATCTAGAACATTCTCAACCTATTTTTAAAGAACTAAAATGATATTTGACTTGTTAATGTTCCAAAGTAATCACCAGAAACTGTATAGATTTCCAGATCTGTTGCATTATTATCAATTCAGCGTGGTCTAAATTTAGATTCATTTGTGTTTCCAAAAGATTTTCCTGTGGAAACTCTTCCCAACTCTTCAGATGATCACACCTGTGGAAGACTATTCATCTAAAAGGAAGAGCAGCTGCCATCCTGTAGTTCATAGTCACCGGCCGACATACTCACCTTTAGATCTGTGTCCTCAGTACTCCTGCAGGAAGTGTTGGAAAACAATTAAATTGCCTTCATCTGTCACCTTTACCCATCTTCTCACTTTGGTTTCACAAGTCTGTCGTCTCCATGCTGTTAAGTGATCTAAATGTTGCTCCCTTGCTCGTGAGTTTTATTGCTCGCTGCTCATTTGCATATGATGACACAAAGGTTGTCCCATCCTTATCATGTCTCTGCCCTTCAGTCTGCTGACCAATCAGAATCATTCCCTATATCAGACCCTGAACAGTTACTTATCAGATCTCGCTCTCACGCGAGTGTGTGAGCCCACACCCAAACTCTCCCACCCTTGGATTAAACTTGACATTTTGAAAGACATGTTTTATGCATTTCATATTAGTTTCTTCAGCTTTTATCTATAGCCAAAAGCGCACATTACAATAAGATTCTAAATTACACATATTAAATCCTGCATAAGTAGTTAATAATACTACAGGAGAAAAGTGTGTCTTGAGGCTGTATGAGGGGTTTGCAAAAACGCATTACTAAATGACAATGTTTTTACTCCATTTCTACATCAGATTTAAATAACTGAAATGGATTTCATGACATTAGCGTGCATAAACAGATGCCAAATTCATAGATTCTGGTGGCCAGTTGTTGATTGACTACCGATGAAATCACCTCTTGGTGTCTGATCTCATACCCATGTGTGAGTTGTGACTAATTTAACTTGATTCTACATCTGTAGTTGTCCTCAGCATCTGGATGTTAAAGGTCTATTGGCTAACATGGGAGTAGCCCCCCGCAGTTACTCTGGACTCCCAGTTTGGGTGGGGTTGGGGGGTGTTTGTGACTGCTTAGGCCATGCTAACAGATAAAAACAAGATTGTGGCCTATCTGAGTTGCACCAGCATGTAGCAAGCCTCTGACACCTTATCTGCCACGTAAATAAATGGACATTTCTGTTAATTTGTGATGATTTCACAGAAAAGACATCGCTGTGGCCAGACATGAAGGGAACTGGAAACGGCCCTTTAGAGCTCTTATGAAACGCAAGTAGTCACCTGATCTAACTGATTTGGGATCATTTAAACTTAATGGTTGTTGAGTGCTGGCATAAAGTGTGCAGAGTCAATTCTTGGAGAACAATCCTGCTATATCAGCATCTTTTCCTTTAGCAAAGCACTTAACAAGTTGCTCCTTACTTTTCAAGTAGTTCATTGTAAAAGACCTTCAATAAAACCCACTAAATGAGGAAAACAGTTCAGGACAGATACTAGATCAGGACCTTTTAGGCTCCTTGGTTTACGAGAGACTTGGCAGAGACACTGTTACATATTATATAAAGCTGAGACTTATTTCTGGTAAATAAAATATGTATACAGTTTTAATGTTAATTTATTATGATCCTTGCATTGCACATCAATTAAAATATAAACAGAAAATGATATGTAATTTCTATTATTTTTTTCATTTATATTGATTTAAAGAGACGTGTGTGCATTTAATTTTCACTTTCTTGTATTTAAATTCGTATAAAAATACTACTGGGCAGTGTTGGGAAGGTTACTTTGGAAATGTAATAGGTTACAGATTACAAGTTACACTATTTAACCCTCAATGGGATATCGTCATGTATAAATGATGCTAAGAAAATTGCATTTAAAATACAATATTAATGTTCAACCAATACAATTTTATTTTAGTGATGTCAAATGAAAATGTATTACCCATATGCTTCACATTTTTGGTAAAGGAGGCATTAGCACATGTTAGGTCACATGCTCTCAAGGCTCCATAGTGAGCTCATTTAGATTAGAAAATACATATAAATTCAAGTAATACAAATATAATTGTACATCCAAATGTGTTTTCTAAAGTTTTTTTTGTCATTTTTAATGCAATTTTATAAAAAAACAACATCTCAGAGACCAACAAATCTGAGTGTCATGCATAACTGACAGCGTCCTATTATGTGACATATTTTGTGTAGCTGGCATTATTGACCAGCATTGGCAGGTAGTATAATAGCCTTTATACATGTGTTTTAGGTTCATTTTTGTAAGATTTTTGTAAGATGGCAAGACAAATCTGTACTTATGTCAGAACGTATTGATGATAGTTATACGAGTGCATCAGAAAATCAGCTTGTAGTAATAAGCTAAGTAATAATAAGTTGTTGAAGACCTAGGAGGATATAAGCAATGAGGGTGAGGGCAGTGATGAAGAATAGCTTGTTGTGGAAGTCAGACATTTGGATACAATATTGTATTCCAGTTTGAAAGATGTGATCCATACAACAGCAGAGGTCAGGAAAGATATCAATGTCTGTTGGCATTACTGTAGTGACAGGTAGCGATGCTCCAATGATGACTGCACAATTCAACATCTAGTTACGTGTGGAGTACACTAAGAAGAGTCTTGTTTACTTTCTCTTGTGCTACGATAAGTGATTTGAAATTCCAAGATGAAACACAATGTTAAAGTTGTTTTAATGCTTTTGAAACACTAAGACATGGTTTTCAGGCACTGAAATTGCATCAGAATTTGTGTCAAGTTTTAGACATTTTCACGCGCGAGTTCCAAATCAAATATAGCAGCACAAGAAAAAAATGAACTTTCAAAGATCTTTTGTTCATTTTTTTCTTGTGCTGCTAATGGGACAAACTGACTTTGTCCCATTAGGGTAAATTATTTGTGTCAAATTGTATGAAACTTCACACAATCAAATTCCTTTTCACTATCTGAAAAAGTCAGTTATAAATTACGGATCCTTAAAAACTAATTTAAAAAAAATATTTTACTCCAAAATATAAAGTCAATTATTTTTAAGCTGTAAATTCACAATTAGTCCTATAGAGGGTTAAAATGTAATAGTCTGACAATTACTTCAATTAAAGTAATGGATCTGATTACATTTAATTACTTTTTGATTACTTTTCTAAATTTCTAATGAAGGTTTTCAACTGTTAATCATTTTGAAACATTTAAAGCAGGCAGGGTTAACATTACAGTAATACTCAACACTGATTACTGTCGAATCCTTCTTCACTTGAATTCAGATGATAGTAATTTAAGTATAAATCGCAACCACCACAAAATCAAGACTTTAGCACCTCTATTTACTTTGAGATCGTGCAGTTACTGAAATGTAACTGTAAACTGTAACAGATTACAGTTACATTTATTTTTTATTTAATTACGTAATTCCATGACATGTAACTACAGTAGTTACTCCTGAACAATGCTGGTGGGATAATGAAACATTAACTTAGTTTTACTTTATTTATTTATTTATTTATTTTCAAAATGAGTTTGAAACAGTAATACTCAAACAGTAATTGGTGGACCCAATGTTGAAGACTCTTATACTGGATAAGCTGATTCTTTCTCAAAGGAAACGTAAAGGTACATCTAAAAACAAATTTGAATATGGTGAAAAAGTTAATTTTTTCTTGTAACTTATTTTAAAAAAGTGAAACTTTCATATATTTTAGATTCATCAAATGTAAAATAAAACACTTCAATAGTTTTTTTGTTTTAATTTTGATGATTAGAGCTTGCAGCTAACAAAAATCAGTATCTCAAAATATTAGAATATTTACATTTGAGTTTCAATAAATGACCATCCATACAGTATAAATTCTGGGTATCTCTTGTTCTTTGAAACCACAATAATGGGGAACACTGCTGACTTGGCAATGGACCAGAAGACGATCATTGGCACCCTTCACAAAGAGAGTAAGTCATAGAGGGTCATTACTGAAAGGGGTGGTTGTTCAATGAGTGCTGTATCAAAGCATATTAAAAGCAAAGTTGACTGGAAGGAAGAAATTGGGTAGGAAAATGTGTACAAGCAACAGGGATGACCGCAAGCTTGAGAATACTGTCAAGCAAAGCCGATTCAAACACTTGGGAGAGCTTCACAAGGAGTGAACTGAAGCTGGAGTCAGTGCATCAAGAGTCACCACGCTCAGACATCTTCAGGAAAAGAGCTACCAAGCCACTTCTGAAACATTCACGTCGACAGAAGCATCTTACCTGGGCTAAAGAGAAAAAGATCTGGACTGTTGCTCAGTGGTCCAAAGTCCTCTTTTCAGATTAAAGTAAATTTTGCATTTCATTTGGAAATCAAGGTCCCAGAGTCTGGAGGAAGAGTGGAGAGGCACAGAATCCATGTTGCTTGAAGTCCAGTGTGAAGTTTCCACAGTCGGTGATGATTTGGGCTGCCATGTGATCTGCTGGTGTTGGTCCACTGTGTTTTCTGAAGTCCACAGTCAACGCAGCCATCTACCAGGAAATTTTAGAGCACTTCATGCTTCCTTCTGCTGACAAGCTTTATGGAGATGCTGATTTCATTTTCCAGCAGGACTTGGCACCTGCCCACACTGCCAAAGGTACCAAAAGCTGGTTCAATGACCATGGTGTTACTGTGCTTGATTGGCCAGCAAACTCGCCTGACCTGAACCCCATAGAGAATCTATGGGGTATTGTCAAGAGGAAGATGAGAGACACCAGACCCAACAATGCAGATGACCTGAAGGCCGCTATCAAAGCAACCTGGGCTTCCATTACACCTGAGCAGTGCCACAGGCTGATTGCCTCCATGCCACGCCGCATTGATGCAGTAATTCATGCAAAAGGAGGCCCAACCAAGTATTGAGTGCATAGAAATGAACATACTTTTCAGAAGCCTGACATTTCTGTTTAAAATATCCTTTTTTTATTGATCTTATGTAATATTATAATTTTCTGAGACACTGAATTTGGGGTTTTCATTATCTGTAAGCCATAACCATAAAAATTTCAAGAAATAAAGGCTTGAAATATTTGACTCTATGTGTAATGAATCTATATAATATATGGGTTTCACTTTCTGAAAATATTGACCTTTTTCATGATATTACATTTTTTTAGATGTACCTGTAGACTGAAAGGTTGACACATTAAAAAAAGTTTTCTAAAACTGTGGTCACATTTAATCATACTGTTAAAATTACTGGATCAATTTCTGTGAACAGTGATAAATGTGATCCAGTCATTTTAACAGTTATTCACATGATTGGGAATTTCACATGAAGGCAAAAGATTTCCCTATGCAGGGGTTCAAGTTGATCACACGGATTTGTTGAATTGGTCAACAAAAAGCTACTTCACTTTACTTTTGTGTCATACATCCCTACACTATTGACTATATAACCTTTTTGGCCAACAAAATTTCACTAACTGTCTGAAGGCTGAAGTGTTTGTTAAAATGGTTACAAGTGTTTAACTGCTTAAACATATTCAAAACCAGTATAAAACTAAACTTAATGCTGTCCAGGATTATTCTCACTAGGCCTAACTCAGAGGATGTTATGATAGAGAAAGCCCTTAGCAAAAGACATGAAAGCAGATTTGAATATTCAAGATTAGAAATTATCTGTTGAACTTTGAGAGTTTGGTCAAGAGCCAATAAATAGTGGCAAAGACTTCCTGCAATAATGAGGGGACAAACTGCTGGGGTGATTAACACCTATATGTGTGTGTGTGTGTGTGTGTGTGTGTGTGTGTGTGTGTGTGTGTGTGTGTGTGTGTGTGGCATGTGTGTGTGTGTGTGTGTGTGTGTGTGTGTGTGTGTGTGTGTGTGTGTGTGTGTGTGTGTGTGTGTGTGTGTGTGTGTGTGTGTGTGTGTGTGTGTCTGTATGGCTTTAGAGGAAGTGTTAGGGAACCCTTGGCCTCTAAAGTCAGATGCACCCCCTTTCATCCAGATCCAGAGATTGTTGTTTTTACACACCTTTGTGGGCAAGCAGGAGCACAAACTGGGAACTAGAAGAGACAAAGAGGCAGATCAAAGACAAGACTGATGTTTTGACAGACGTGCACATACACACCTCTGTCCTCTTTGAAGTTATGGAAAGGTAGCATCCTAAGGATATTCCTAGCAAGTCATTGGCTTGCTACAAACCTCTGGACAAGTCACTTTACTTTGTTGCTATAGTCTCATGGTCATGTATCTTCCAGAGGAACGGCCTGTGCTGGACTTACCTTACCAAATGACTTATTTGGCTAATAGCTATGGATATTATCCACAAGGTAGGACTGTTTCTACATCTCTCATGTTTTTGTTTCGTTTTAAATTCAATTTCAGTGTTATTTTAGTTTATTTATTGATTACTGTGAGTTGTCAAAAGAAGGAGAATTCTTGAGAGCCACTGTTGTACATATGAAATAGTGTGGTGAATGAAAATCTGAAATGATTCTGTTATCGATTAGACTGTACGGAACCCATTTTCCGTACCCAACATGGCCTCAATAGCAGGATGAACAGTCCTGAAGCTGAACTGACCTCACTGCCAGTTCATGTATCCCTGCAAGATCGAGAGCTTTGGGACCAATTCAGCAGTATTGGCACAGAGATGCTGATTACTAAATCTGGAAGGTATGCACCTACAGTGTTTTGAAACTTTAACCGTTTATAATATGTGATGATATAACAAACATATAAATTCATTGTGTTGGAATGTACCCTTATTATAGTGCAATAAATCTTTGTTAAGTGCATTCAGTGTACTATTCATTTAGCTGAATATTTCATAATCTTCAAAGTGTTACAAATCAGAATGCACATTATGGAAGGCCTCGTCTAATATGTGATGACTAATTGTTATGATGTGTTTCCGGTGTACATTTATTTCAGGCGGATGTTTCCCAGCTGCAAAGTAACAGTGACAGGACTGAATCCAAAAGTCAAGTATGTAATGATAATGGACATGGTGCCGTTTGATAACCACAAGTACAAGGTACCTCCCCTCCACCCCTCCCTTATGGCGCATACACAACATACTCACTTTAACCCCCTCCGACTTCCCTCACAAACACACATGTACTCTAGCATTCAAAAGTTTGGGGGCAGTACAATTTAAACAAGTATACTTTTATTCAGTTGATCAATAATGACAGCAAAGACGTTACAAAAGATGTCTATTTCAAATAAATGTTGTTCTTTTGAACTTTCATCAACGAAACCTGAAACTGCATGACGTTTTCGAAAAAATTGTATTTAACATGTTTTCATGACAATAATCATTTCATTTCTTGCGCACCAAATCTGCATATTAGAATGATTTTTGAATTATCATGGAACACTAAAGACTGGAGTACTGTAATTAAATATATTATAAATATTAATTTTAAATTGTAATAACATTTTACAATATTACTGTTTTTACTATTTTATTTGCATTTTTTTCTTGTCAAATAATGCAAATAATGTATCCTTTGTAAGACTTCATAAGAGACTTTTAAAAACCCAACCCGTTTTGAACAGTATACTACAACTGTAGTTTATTTAACTAGTTTTCTTCTGCTTATACATTATAATATGAAACTTTTTCACCCTCATCATTTACTCACCCTCAGGTTATGCCAAACCTGTATAAGTATTTTCTTTCTTCTGTTGAGCACAAAAGATGATATTTTGAAGAATATGGGTTACCAAACAGTTGTTGGTCACCATTGACTTCCATGGTATGGGAAAAATACAGTCAAATTCAATGGGGACTACCTTTTTTTTTTTTTTTTTTATAAATATCTTTCAAATATATTTTGTTTTCAAGAGAAGAAATACGCTTATACAGGGTTAAAACAACTTAAGGGTGAGTAAATGATGACAGGAATAAATTTTTTGTGTGTACTATCCCTTAAATATTTCAATTGATACACATCATACTTTCAGCTCCAGATGGGTAAAGGGATGTTATAAGGCTGCAAACCCTGATAGATGTGTGAATTTTTGGAATTTAAGAATAAAACTAAATTCCGCAATATAAATCTATGCTTGAATGAGTGGTGATAAATTGTTGTAGTCCTCATGACTATTCTGCTCTTATATTGTGACAGTGGAATAAGGATCGTTGGGAAGTGAATGGTTCAGCTGATCCACACCTGCCCAATCGGTTCTTCATCCATCCAGACTCTACTGCACCTGGAGAGAAATGGATGCAGTATCCAATCTCCTTTCACAAGCTCAAACTGACCAACAACACCCTCAACTCTAATGGCCTGGTATGGGGAGAGTGTATCTGATGAAAGATTTCCAAGAGTAGTTTTCTGTTTGTTTTTTAATGTTGATGCTTCTATTTCTCTCAATGCTCATCAGGTGGTTCTCCACTCCATGCACAAATACCAGCCCCGTCTACACATAGTCCAATCTCCAGACCCCTGTAACCCTCTCAACCCTGGCGGTTACCTGCGCTTCACCTTCCCTGAAGCTGCTTTTATAGCTGTCACAGCCTACCAGAACCAAGAGGTGAGGACAGACATAGCACATGAGAGCAATAACTGTGGAAATACAGGACTTTCAAAGCTGGCCTTCAACGATTCTTTTCATTGGGTTGCACTGTCATCTAGTGGGTCAAATTCATGAGGATAAAAAGGCCAATTTAAATGTCTATAATAGTAGAATCTAGTACCCAGTATAGTGTGCAAAATATGTAAAACCCAGTATTAGTATCAGCAAAATGTTTAAGTAAAAGTTGATGTTTGAAGATTTTAAAATGTCAGATTTTTCTCTATTGATTTATTTTGTTTTATTAATCTATTTTGCATGATTTAATGCTATTTGCCTGGCATGTCTGTGGTTTTTGCAGATCACAAAACTCAAGATTGACAACAACCCCTTTGCTAAAGGCTTTCGTGACAATGGGCTGAACAGGAAAAGGTGAGAGACGCTTCATTAGAAATAGTTAATTAGGTCAGTTCAGTTACAGAAAATGATTAGGTCACCACAAAAATAAAGTAATGGAGAGCTGTTTTAACTCAGAAAAGTTTGCACATAATTGCACTCCTTTACAGCATATGGCATAAGGGCTGATATTTTTTGTGAATAATTAATTATAATTATTTTCAACCATGCAGTAGCAAGATTGTAACAATTATTTTCTTCATTCCTATTTGCAAATCAAAACTGTATTTAATATAATTTACATAATGTTTCCTGTCCTGACTGTTGAACCTCCAATTCTAATAATTAATTCTGATATTTTCAGAATCCGACATCTGACTTGATCGAGAGCCTGCATGACACCATACGATGGGATTAATGCTCCAAGAGTTCTTGACCACCACGTTTGTACACAAGTGAGTCCTGGAATGCAGCCATCTTTGTTGGTAGAAGCTGAATTTGTAGATGTGGAGAACTTGAGGTGGAGTGTGTATTTTCTCTGAAGGCTGGTAGGACATAAACCAGGGTGCACCTGCCGTAATGAATTGGCCTGGGAATAGGATTCACATAACCACAAAGTGCCAGTCGGTGGAGGAATCATACACCACTGATTTATGGCAAAAAGTTTCGGTAGGGATGGGTTCCCGTAGAGACACTCTTTTAATTTCATTCTCCTCTTTCGTATCCAAGTAGTAACGTACACATCGAATTCGGTTCTTCTTCCAATCACAAAGCTGTACGTTCACGAAAATTTCACCCATGTAGTCGTAGCTGGAGCATGATTTTCCATGCACCAATAGAAAACATCATTGGCATGTAGATCTGTCATGATGGGAGTAGCTGAATTAGGTTGCCAGATGGTAGTCCAGGAAATGCAACACGAAGAAGCTGGAGGAATTGTTACGTTGTGACATGTATCCTTGTTGTATAATCCACTGGTATGATGATCGACATAAGGTACACGTATCACATTTGGAGATAGGGTGTGTCACCCCCATGGATTCCTGCCTCCTACAGAAATGTGCAGTGTGGCATGCAAACGTTCTTTCCAGCAAACAAGGCCATTTCTTGACATATTCATCATATCTGGCAGAATATGTTGTTTCTGGGTCTACACTTTGCGTGATGTCCATGATGGTTAATAGTACGAAAATCTTGATCATGTTGATGGATGACTGAAGTTCCCGTATGTGAGTCTCTGCGTTGTGTATTTTTATTTTTTTATTTTTCTTGTGTGATAGTTGGCTCGGCAATGGGTCTAGTTGTTTTCTAGAGGTTGTGGCTTCATCCGCAGGTGAGAAGGGCGGTGCATATGGATCTCAGGACAGCCATCAAATGGTATCTGCACAGAGGAAGAAAGAAACACAAACAAGAGAGAACAACGGCACAGAGCAGTATTTGTTGTAGAGTCTGCAAACATTAGGGTTGTATCCTCTGTTCAAAATATAGTCTGCTATGGTTGTTCCTTCTTTCCCTATTTCTCAATTCCTGCGACACCTAAAGAACAGTGAGGAAAGGATGGACTAATGGAGGGGAAAGGCCTATGAGGAAATCTTCACCGCAGGGTTGGCCCCCGAAGCCTGTTGCTTTCGGTTCTTCCCTGGGCTCCTCACTGGTTCTTGTGTCTGCCCTATCCTATCCCTGCAGGGGGAGGAACAACCTTACAATGTGACACATGAGTCCAAGTTTTCCTTCCCTGACACAATACTGCAGCTGCTGTAATCAACATCACTTGATGTGGTCCGTACCACTTAGGCTCTAATGGCTTGTTTTTGAATGCCTTTATCATGACCCATTGACCTGGGACGATTGTGTGTCCACCTTCTGGTGGAGTCTGCCAACACGACTCAACTCTCTCTTTGGCACTCTGCACTGCCTTTGTGAGGTTTTCACAGTAAGCGATCAGGGCATCTGAAGCAATGTGCACATCAGCATTTCTAAGATCAATCACACCTGGCATCTGCATTGGGCGTCCAGTAATAATCTCATGAGGGCTCAGTCCTACTGATCTGTTAGGTGATGCTCTCATACTACACAGTACTGCGGGCAGTGCTTCAACCCATGGTACTCCTTCCTGATGCATTTTGCTTAGCCTGGTTTTGATTGTTCTGTTTGATCGTTCAACCTGTCCTGTGCTTGTGGCCTATAGGGGCAGTGAGGTTCCACTTAATCTTCAACATTCTAGACACTTCCTTGACTACCTGTCCGTGAAGTGGGGTACCTTGATCTGAGTCAATGCAATCTGGTAATCCCCATCTGGGAAGAAATCAGTGACAAGACATTTAGCAGTATGTGCAGCTGTAGCACGCCCTGTTGGATAAGCTTCTACCCATCTTGAGAACTTGTCTATTACTACCAAAACGTCAGTTTTTTCCTTTACAAGGGGGCAACGATATGTAATCAACTTGCAGGTGACGAAATGGCCCTGGTGGAGCTGGGGTATGTGCTGCTGGTGTAGTGGCTGCTGGTACAATCATTATTTTTCTGACATGTAACACATCTCTTGACTGTTTCAGTGGCTCGTTTCTGAATTTTGGATTCCACCATTGATTTGAGAACCTGTGATTCATCGTTGCTGGACCACTATGACCCAAACTGTGTATTTTGTTGAGCCAAATATGGCAACAGTGATTCGGGAGCAACATACTTTCCCCTTTGGTCCAGCAGCCGGATGAATCCACAGTGGCTCCTTTGTCTAACCATGTCCATGCTTCATATAGAGGAACGTCTTTATACAGATCAACGATTGATTCAGGAGGTAGAATTATCTTCTGTGCTGTACTACCTGAACACACTTGTACAGTTGCATAGAAACAAGCCTGTTTAGCCGCTACATCAGCAAGAGCATTACCTTTAGCTTCCGTAGTATTAGTTGTGAGATGTGCTTTCACTTTGATCACCGCTAATTTCTTTGGGAGTTTCATGGCAAACATTAAATCTTTCACTAATCCAGCATGCTTAATGGGGATCCAGCAGAAGTTAAAATTTTCTGTTTGCCAAATGACACCAAAATCATGAATTACCCCAAAAGCATACCTGGATCTGTGTAGATATTTGCAACCGATCCTGAAGCTAGCGTGCATGCTCTAGTTAAAGCTACTAGTTCTGCAGCTTGAGCTGAAAAATGATCTGGACGACGACCTGAAGCAACTACTCAGTGGTGGAAGTTACTGCATATCCTGCTCGTCTGTTACCTTCAATAACTTGAGCTGAACCATCAACAAACAACTCCAATTCTGCGTTCTCTATGGGAGTTTCTGCTATTTCACTTGTCGCTGCATATGTAAGCGTAACACAATCATGAGTCATTCGCCTTCATCCTCTAACACAAATTCAGTCATTGCAGACATCATACATGAGGATGGGTTCGTGACTGGTGCACGCTGTATAACAATATTCGGGGCTGTGAGAGTTGCTAACCATTTCCCAACGGGAGGAGGTGACAGAAGTGACTTTTGCTTGATTCATTAGTGCGGACACTGCGAGGGCATTTTACGTTTACAGTCTGACCTAACACCATTCCTGATGAGCCTGAAGCGCTAGATGAACTGCCTGTACTGCTCTGAGGCATGGGCCCATACCTTGAGCGACTATGTCAAGTTTACCGAATAGTAATGAATTGGGCGTAAGCTGCCCCCATGATCTTGCATTAGACATGCAGTCATAAAGCCTAAGTGTTCATGACATAAAGCACAAAGGGTCTATCAGATTGGGCAATTCCTAATGCTGGTGCTTGACATAGTGCTCTCTTCAAATCATTAAAAGCTTTGAGATGAAGTTCTTCCATACAAACAGTATCTGAATCTTTACCATGGCTTTCAACAAATCATAGAGAGGCGAGCAATCGAGGCATAGTCTTCAATCAAGGTCTACAATAACCTGTTGTTCCTAAAAATGAGCGGAGTGTTTTAATGGTATTAGGCGGAGGTATGGCTTTGACTGAAGCCGCTCGATCCTGTGTAATGGATCTATTTCCTGCACCAATTGTTTGACCCAGAAATGTGACTTGCTTTTTAGCGATTTGAGCTTTGTGAAAGCTGCATTTGGTCCTTTTTTATGCAAATAGTCCAACAATGATGCCAATTCAGTTTGATGTACCTCATGATCTGTTGAGGCAATCAAAATATCATCGACATATTGGATCATAGTGGACTGTTTTCCGGACATTCTGGTCACACAAATCACGTCTGACAGCCTGATGATATATGGTTGGGGAGTTTTTGAAATCCCTGTGGCAATCGTGTCCACTGTATTGTTCATAGTCAACTGTGAAAGCTAACCATGGCTGGCTGTCAGAGTGCAACGGTACAGAAAAAATCCATTAGACATATCAATTACTGAAAAAATCTTACAATCTAATGGTAAAGCCATTACAAATTGTAAGATGGATCTGCCACTAGGGGGTTTTTTTTCAATATGTTTATTGGCTACTCTGTAGTCTATTGTAAGTCTCCATGTCCCATTAGATTTCTTGATGGGCCATATGGGTGAATTACATGGACTGTTGGTTTTAACTAGCACTCCTTGCGTCAGCAAATTTTCTACAATAAGTTTGATTCCCTGTATAGCTTCCTTATTAATCGGATATTGTTTGGTGACCGAGGTGGAGTTCCTGTCAATTTAACTGGTTCTACACTGTCAAAAACCCACAATCATCCTTGTCTTTAGCCCCAATTGGATGATTCTGTAAGAAAGCATACTCGGGAGGGGTGCATTATTGGTAGAAATCTGTGCTGAGGAAAATTTTTATGCTAGTAATTCTGAGGACATGTCTAAAGTTAGATTTATTTGTCTCAGAAGATCCATGCCTAAAATTGCACCTGTATTTAATGGAGCGCATAGCAATTTGTAGTCAGAGTTTTTGGGCCAAATTGTACCTCTATGGGCGGATTTCATACAAAACAGAATCTTCACCATTACACCAGTTAAACAAAGTTTGGTTTTCTTGTATGGGATGTTTAGACCTTGTGCCAATTTTGTAGGAATTACTGTAATTCTGCACCTGTATCAAGCAAAAAATCAATCTCTTTCTCTTTTATCTACCTTTCACAAAAATTCTTTGGTCATTGTGTTGGATTACAGGGAAAGGTAGCTACTCACAGCCCAATAATTAGTTTTTTTCCTGGTCTTGTTGTGCTCTTAGAAGAGCCTGAACAATCTGTACCAAGTTTCAGTGGTCACTGGCGGAACTACTTCAGGTTGTGTGCAGGCTGAGAAGGAGCAGAATTATGCATAGCATTTCTTTTACTATCTTGTAACTTCTTCTACACTCTTTCTCCAATGTCCTAATTTTTCACAGTATTTGCATTTGCTTTCTCTTTTAGACCATCTAATGTGTTGTTTCGTTGTGTTATAAACGCTGCTGCTACTCTTATTAAGGGTTTTTTTTTTTTTATGATCAGCTGATCGCTTTCCCATGACTAGTGTAGCTAGTTTATGTTAGGACGAGAAGTCTGTATAGGACAAGTTAGGTTTAAAATGGTAAAATGCTTTTTCCTGTATTCCACTACAGGCCATCTGACCAATACGAACCAAGGGTCCCTTGTCTTCTAGCACACTTTCAGGTCATCAACAATTCCACTGTAATTACAGCTGACTGAACAAATCTCTCAGTATATCACTCACAGTTTCTTCTTTCCTTTGCACACAGTAGTAATTCTAGACCAATCTATTTTGGGCCCTAAGATATTCTTTAGGATTTTCAAAAAACCTTCTCTTAAACCACCCTTACGGCATTTCGCAGTTCAGAAAGTGACAGCAGATTCAAAACTGTTGAATTCAGATTCAGTTAGTATTTGTGACATCAGCTGCGTGACTTCTGCCAACGACATGTCATAAAGACGCATTTTACTGATCAATGTTCTTCTAAATTCAAGAAAAATGTGTCGTGCTGACGGTAAACTCTGAGATAGTCTCCTCTATATCTTTAGACATAAGCTTTGGCAGCAGTTTGTATTTGCACAACAGAAGAATTGAGAGAACACAATCAGTGTCCTCAATCCCCTGAGATCTTCTTCTAGCCCACACACATGGACGAATTTACAGGCACATCAGTTACTGATTGGAGAGCTACATCTGTTTCAAAGATACGCTTGTAAATCAGGGTAAATGTTATCAGGCTGACTTACTTCCACATCAGTTTTTGCTGCAACTTCTTGAGGTTCATATCTTAGTCAAAGTGGATACTCTAGCACAGGAGTTCATTGTTCTGTTTCTCTAGCTCTGCGTTACGCTGAGACTGTTGTGTAGCTAGTGTTACACTGAATTCCCTGTGACAACAGATAAGCCTTTCACATTGTTCTTACGAATACTTGCTCCTAGTACCTTTTTACACTCATCTACTGACCAAGTCTTGTCTGGATGAATCTCATATTTCTGCGTTAGTTCTTGTCTAACTTTTTCAGTGCTATTAGGTCCATTTGTTCCCCTAACAGTGTTTTGAATTCACTATCTGACCACAACGGAGTCGCAAGACCCATCTTTTCTGTGGTTGGAATCAGCCTAGCATTCATTCTAACCATTTGTAAGTTTCTTCGGTACCACACAAACAAAAACAAACACTTCTCTGATCAACAGAGGTACACTTGTTTTTAGCACGTAAGCCAAAATCTTCCCTGCCAAGAAAGAACAGAGGTTAAACTTTCATCTCTAAAATAAAAACTTTAAGGATAAACTCTTCCCTGCCTGAAACAGAGGATAAACTTCCCTTGCCTACAAGAACAGAGGATAAACTTTCATCTCTAAAATAAAAACTTTAGAGGATAAACTCTTCCCTGCCTGAAACAGAGGATAAACTTTAGTTAAACAAACCCTACAGATGTATGTTAATCTTCTCTGACGGCACAGAGGATACACTGGTCTTAGGTTCATTTGGATTAAGAGACAGCACTCACCCAACCCTTGGTTGAGAGAAAAAATTCAGTCTGGGAATCCTTGTTCAGCTTGAAGTTTCGCTGGATTCCAAAAGATGCAGATCTTTGTTTGAGCTTGAAGTTTTTCAGTGAGGGAAGCTGGAACTCTATCCGGGTCACGGCAGCATCTGTTGAAAACTCTGTTCTTCTAAAAAGAGAAAACTCAGAAGAGAAACCAGAGACCGTATGGATTGTCAGCTAATTTCTTTATTTATACATGTCATTGTAACTTGGTCATCGAATCACTCTCTTAAGTAATTTACAAGTTGTATTATAGTATTTTTTGGAGGAGGGACTTTTTTTGAGGTGGAGACAAACAACACACAAACAAGCCTCTGAGGCAATAAACCTAACGAATCCACGTCTTTTCAATTTTTCTTTGAATCAACATCTGTTAAAACAGACTTCCCGTGGTTCTAAGACTCATCAACATACCAAATGCATAGACACTAATTCAATCAACCTAAAACGAATCCACTCTGCAAGGGGTTCCCACAAATCAACGTCTGGCAAGTCAACCATGACTTGAATGAGACAAAGCACAGATATACATTGAGTTAAAAAGTGGATAATAATAATCTATATTAAACATGGTAATACAATTTGTAGTCCTTCACTATACTGCTCTTATATTGTGACAGTGGAATAAGGATCGTTGGAAGTGAATGGTTCAGCTGATCCACACCTGCCCAATCGGTTCTTCATCCATCCAGACTCTACTGCACCTGGAGAGAAATGGATGCAGTATCCAATCTCCTTTCACAAGCTCAAACTGACCAACAACACCCTCAACTCTAATGGCCTGGTATGGGGAAAGTGTATCTGATGAAAGATTTCCAAGAGTAGTTTTCTGTTTGTTTTTTTTTTAACGTTGATGCTTCTATTTCTCTCAATGCTCATCAGGTGGTTCTCCACTCCATGCACAAATACCAGCCCCGTCTACACATAGTCCAATCTCCAGACCCCTGTAACCCTCTCAACCCTGGCGGTTACCTGCGCTTCACCTTCCCTGAAGCTGCTTTTATAGCTGTCACAGCCTACCAGAACCAAGAGGTGAGGACAGACATAGCACATGAGAGCAATAACTGTGTGGAAATACAGGACTTTCAAAGCTGGCCTTCAACGATTCTTTTCATTGGGTTGCACTGTCATCTAGTGGGCCAAATTCACGAGGATAAAAATGCCAATTTAAATGTCTATAATAGTAGAATCTAGTACCCAGTATAGTGTGCAAAATATGTAAAACCCAGTATTAGTATCAGCAAAATGTTTAAGTAAAAGTTGATGTTTGAAGATTTTAAAATGTCTGATTTTTCTCTCTTGATTTATTATGTTTTATTAATCTATTTTGCATGATTTAATGCTATTTGCCTGGCATGTCTGTGGTTTTTGCTGATGTTTTTGCAGATCACAAAACTCAAGATTGACAACAACCCCTTTGCTAAAGGCTTTCGTGACAATGGGCTGAACAGGAAAAGGTAAGAGACGCTTCATTAGAAATAATTAATTAGGTCAGTTCAGTTACAGAAAATGATTAGGTCACCACAAAAATAAAGTAATGGAGAGCTGTTTTAATTCAGAAAAATTGCACGTACAAATGTCTCCTTTACAGCATATGGCAGAAGGGCTGATATTTTTTGTGAATAATTAATTATAATTATTTTCAACCATGCAGTAGCAAGATTGTAACAAGATTTTCTTCATTCCTATTTGCAAATCAAACTGTATTTAATATAATTTACATAATGTTTCCTGTCCTGACTGTTGAACCTCCAATTCTAATAATTAATTCTGATATTTTCAGTTAATATAAACTTTATCATTTCTCCTTCTTAGGTTTAGAGAAAAAGAGAGCCAAGAGACCCAGAACCCGTTGGACAGGCCAAACAGGATGTGACATCAAATGAGCATGGTATGATTTCCAAGAGAATAATAATAATAAGAATATTCAATATAGCTTCACATTATATGCATCAGTGTCACACAGTGTTTCTGTTGCTATGACCTGGTGCCCAGCAGAGGGCAGCAGAAGGGGACTTTTAACCTCAATCATGAGGGTTACCTTGATGAACCCTACATTTAATTTACCACTTAATTAGCTTTGGACAGACTAAAGAAAAATAAATTGTGTATTTCTTCTTCTGTTTACAAGCAGTAGGACAGCCACGGGAAGATGAGGTTGTGGATGTGACCGTGTCCAGCTCTGTTGACTTCAGCAGAACACTGAATTCTTCAGAAGTGGCTTCCTCTGTCACCCCCAACCCTTTCATATCAGCCTTCATAAACCCCAGCACTGCTGGAGGACCATCACCCCATCAGACCCACACCGTTCTCAGCCTCAATAACAGACACCTGAACAGGTCAGTCTGGCAGCTCTGATTCTGCCTGGGAACTTCTGTGTGCAGTGAATATCACATTATAATCAAACCATAATATCATGCTGCAGTTCTGCTGGAAAATACCAATTCTTGATCGAGACTGAAGTATTACAATTAATCTTAGAAATTCTGGGAGGCAAACTTATCAGGGGTGAAAAAGGGACAAAGATAGCCTAGTAAAAAAGAAATATATTAAAATTAATTTGAAATACATTTATTTCATGCTAAGTATACATTTCAATATGTATGCACTTAATAAAGTTGTACTTTTGGTATACTGTACTGGTATACTTTAAGTCTGCTAAAGTGGAACAACACATTTTGTGCAGAAGTAATGCTGAAGTCCAACTAAAGATATACTGAAGTAAAGTTGAATGTGCTAAAGTGGAACTATTGCAAGTACACTTCAGGTAAACTTAAAATGATGATTTAAATCTGGAAGTTAAAGACCAATATTATACAAAAATCATGCAATCCTCATCAATAGTGATATTAAAATATATTTTAGGCTTAATATTAAGAAATTAATATTATACATAAAGTTATATGTATATAAAGGTTTATGTCTGTCTCAAGCGATATGTCAGGAAATATGTTAATAGATTTGAACTATACTTAGTATGAAATAAATGTGCCCTCTATGGAAGAAATGTTTTTATCATCTGAGCTTTAAAATGGGGTTTTAGACCCTATAAATAATATAAAAAATATTGAAGTAGTAATATCACTATTGTATTGTAAAATTAAAAATAAATATAACAATAATTATTTTATTTTACAGAACAATGAAAATGCTAAGCCATAGAGCTTTTATTTTAGTTTTCACTGAATCAGATTAGGATCCCTGGAGATTAAATGTATTCTCAGGATATGACTTTTTAGACTTACTACATGCAGACTAGTAAACAGTTACAATTGTGGTTTTGATAATTAGGCATTGTCCATTGTGCAAATTACTACTTCTACTGATTATTATTATTACAAAAATATTTTTTTTAACCAAATTCCCCCAAAAATGATTTAAAAAATACATTTATGAAATAAATGTTTTACTATAGTAATAATACAATTGTACAGTCAAATAAAATTTTTAATAATTTCCTTTTATAGAACAAGAGTCAAATTACAAGTAAAACTTCTACAAGTAAAACTTCAAGAAAAAAGTTGATTTGTTTTTAAATGTCAAACCATAGAATTTTTATTCTGTCAGAAAACCTTGGATTTGTATCTCTCAAGATTAAAATTATTCTCAGTTGATCACTTTCTAGACAACAGCTACATAAAGACTTGACAGTTTTGTCTTCCAAAGTAATGTTGTGAATTTTTTCCCAAGTCCCAGAGAAGCGAGACCCTCCGGCCTCCATAGTCTGTGTGGAGCTTTGCCCGTGGCCCAGAGCTCCTGTGTCCAGTCCTCCACAGGAGACACCAACCTCAGCACACTGCCATCTCAGATCAGCAGCCCTCTAAACCCTCAGCAGCACCATCACCACAGCAGCCCAGCCTCTCAAACCCCAGGCAGATCCACCATCCACCTCCAGCCTTATTTTCAGACCCTCCCCACATCCCTCACGACAATGTCCCGACATGGAGCTGCCCCTCCCTCTGCCTCCCAAACTGAGCCGGATGCAACTCCCTGAAAGTGCTCTGATGAACCTGGAGATGACCCCGGTCTCCGACTACGTTAATCTGAGGCCCCTCACTGACATCCTCAACAGGATCCATTTTCAAGCTTTAGCCTCAAGACCTTCGGGGAAGGTCCTGCAAAATCCCCCCCAAACTGAGCAGTACCTCCGTGGCTCAGACCGAGAGCTGCGTCCGCAGATTTATCCAGCGGCTCAGGAGTACATCGATCAGCAGTTCACATTAAACAGCATGCTGAGCAGCCAGACTGATCACAGATTACAGATGGACTATGTCAGTGCCAGACCACTAACTGAATATTACTGTGAACAGCAGACTGGGAAATGAAGTTTGTCAGTCATCGAATTATGCCTCATTTTGTTGCTCATTTCCAGCAGACTGCACTGCTCTGCATAACTAGTTTACAAAGCAGATTCAAGTTGAACACTGAGGGCTTCCCAACAAAAGAATGTAAATATTATTTTCAGCATGACACGAGGTAGTTAGCTGTCACTAATGTCCATATTTATGTTTAGTCTGTTACTGTCTGTCTGAACTTTAAACTGCTAAATGTCAGTCAACATGAAACCATTCAGAGTTGTAATCGACTCCAAGTAATTCTGCAGAACACACTTTTACGGTTTCTATCCTAATTTTTGACCCTGTGTGGGTTTCATTTTTTACATTAAACCTAAATACAGAGTTCTGGGTTAAGTTTGCTTCTTTTTTTTAAAGTCATCACAAATATATAACTTTTCTTAGCAATGTAAAGTTGCCTTCACAAACAGCATAGACTCTACTGACACTGCTGTGCGTCTTTAAGTCCAGAGTAAAACAGCAAATATCTCACACACAAAAAAGTCAAATCAATTTAAGATGAATTTATTGGCTGTGATCAGAAACCGATTTCTTATTAGATACATATATTGTATTATACAACAAGTTATAGGCATTAACTGTATGCACTGGTATATAACACATTCTCAGTATGTGATTGTTAGTGATGGAAACGTCACTCAACTCTAGAACAAACACACTCCGCTCTTGTTAGTTTAGATTAAACATAGAAAAGTTTTCGAAGCCTGAAGTTGATTTTAAATGCGTGCAACATCTTATAAACAATGGCTACATTTCTAAAGCACAGTTCCCTTTTTCCCAGCTGAAACAGATATTGATGTTGAACACACTTCATTTTGAAGAATGAAAATTGAACATCAATTTTAATGAACTTGTTTCTGACAAACAGAATTCTTTCACAAATACTTTTGCCAAAGTGTACTGTAAAAAACAAAACAACAAAAATGTTATATTTGGCATCTGATTACCAATGAGCAAGAGACCCAATCATTTATGATTCAGTAGCAATATAAAATAAACGCGGATATGCTGTTTGACCTACCGACGTTTGGCAAATGTATTTGTATTTTCATAACACAATAGCAAGCTGAAAATCAGAAGACAATAAACACTAAAACAGTCACTCTGGAGTGGAGTTAAAATTCACATATACCTGACAGAGCTCTCACATTGTCTGGATGATAATAGGAACAAATAATACATGTAACAGTATTTAAAATATTGCGGTTAAAACATAAAAAAGAGGAAGAAGCCTTATAATCAAGCTGCATCACTGAATTAAAAATAACTGAAGTTATTCAATATGGGAAAAACTCTGTAAGGCAGAGTATCTTCAAGGAAACTATGAACATGGTAGATGTTCAACTTAAAATGCACAGTATCAATCTCCAAATTAGAAGATTTAACAGTAGACAAAAGAGTGCACTGGGTTCTGTACTGTCAGTTTGGCTGCAGCCATAAAATCTTACGTGCAGCTAATGGAAGAGGAACAAAGCTTTATTATCTTCATAAACATTGGGTGAGGTAAAATTATCGGAGGTTTTAGAAGAACGACTGCACAGTGAAAGCGTGATTAACACAACCCTAAAAACAAAGTTTTGAAAAAAAAAAAAAATATATATATATATATAGTTTTATCCTACTTTAAAAAATTACTATAGTGCTTCCTGTTTGAACTATACAAAAAGATGTTTAAAAATGAACCTGTTTATATAAACTTAAAAGTCAGTTCTCCTCATTCCTGTCACTATTTGACCTGAACAGCAATGTCTTCATAATGATGAATGATTTCAAAGGCTCAGCTGATCAATCCAGTCCACTAAACATGCTGTAACAAACCTAATGGCTCTTCTACACTATACTTCTATATATCTTCATACATTGCATAACTTAACTGTGAATACAACCTTATACCCATTAAAATGGAAATACATCCTTTTCTTCTAAATCACTACATACACATACATCTGCAGCTGCCTACTAGTGAATTTCATGAAACAGTTTAGCAATTAACAAAATAACTATAATTGAGGTACGTCGTTTCAACAAAAAAGGCAAAGAAAGACATGACAAAGGATATAAGTGATGAAAACAAGAGCACATGCAGAGATTCTGGTCCTGCAGAGGTAAGGCACCAGGGGTCTAAACAAATCAATTCCTCATTTCTGTAAAAAGAAAACAGCTTGTGTTTTTCTTTCAAGGCAATCAATGTGGGAGTGTTGGAAAGGCAGCAGAGTGCAAGAGGCGTGTTCAAGCTTGAGGATTGATCATTTTCTGAAGCAAAGGGATCTGTAGAGAAACAACACATTTATTTAATGTTTATACTTACAAAACATAATATATATTACTTGATCCTGGTTATTCATTCCTTAATCCTGTTCAACCTCTAAAAATATACTAATGTAAAAAAATAATCAGGTTTGATATATAACATGCTAAACAGCACTATGCTTATTATGTTTTTATAATTATGCATGACCATATTAAATGAGAGTCTACACTAACATATTAAAGCTTGCGATCAGTAAAAATTAATACTTTCATTCTGTGTGGACACATTCAATTAGAATGATTTCTGAAGGATCATGTGACACTAAAAAATCTTAAACGTTTGAACCGTAGTTTACATGAAAAGTAGTAGTCTACATGTATTCACCTTGGACAAATCCACTCCTGTGAGGGCGTTTACAGAAACAGGGAGTTCAGCCAACAGACGACTCACTTCCCCAGTAACACGGCCACCGTCACCGCTCAGGATCACAATCTCATTGGTACGACTTAAGGGTGCTGCCACCTGCTGAGCAATCTGTGACGAAACAAATTCACTGACAAGTTAACACAATGAAAACACACTCAGCTTAAACTTAAACATTTGCATTTTAACTATTGGTAGTGTTGGAGAGGTCTGATCAAAGTTAAGAGAAAAAGAAAAAACTGAAACACACTGCATCTGTAATAACTGTAATCAAATTTCCAGAAGTTCCAGACTTCCACACACCTTTGGCAGAGCCTCTAGGACGAGGGCGGTCTTTGCAGCCTCTCCGTACTGCAGATAGGCCTCAGCTTTGAGCCTCATCTTCTCTGCTTCGGCTTTACCCACAACCTCAATGGAGCCGGCCTCCGCTTCTCCAATACGCTTGACCTTCTCCGCTTCAGCCTGTGCCGTCAATACCTTCTTTACCCTGACAGAGAGGAGCAGAAGACAGAGTTCATGAGGCCTTTCTTATCTGGCTCCCTAAAACTAAATATACCAATTTTATTTATACAGCTCACTAATTCCCTCTCACTCGTGTTACTCACTTATTTGCCTCTGCGAGCTGCTGCATCTTGTAGGCTTCAGCCTCAGCTGGTCTCCTCACGGTGGCGATCAGCTCTTTATCTGTCCTGAGGATCTCTTTCTCCTCAATGGTGATCTGCTTCTTCCTCTGAACCACCTCGATCTCAATCTCCTCCAGTCTGATCTTCTGCTGCTCCTTGGCCGCCTGAAGCTCATAGGCCAATTGCGCCTCAGCTTTCTGAGATAGGTGAAAGGAAAGAAGGATTATATATGTTGTGCTTTGGGTGTCACATGATTAATTGACCAGTGCATCTGCAGTATTAAAATAACCAGAGGTATAACGTAGCTCTACCTTTGTGTTCACTTCTTGATTGAAGGCAGCCTTCTGCATCTCCAGCTCTCTCTTTGAGTCTGCCATTTTTGTATCGGCTTGGAATTTTATATCCATCATCTCCTTCTTACAATCTGCTTCCTAAAAAAGGGAATAAGGAATGTGAAGAAAAAAAAGTTCCACACCACTTGCTTATTCACATTTTCTGGGGATTAAAACAAAATTAGCTGCCCTCAGATTTTTGTTGTCAAAGGTTTGCCAATCTGATGAATTCATATTTTAGCAACTGTAGTAAAGACAATGTAAATTAACTGTAATTACCAAAAAAAAAAAAAATAAATACAAATCAACATTTGGTCTTAAACTATCCAGCCCTGTACTGAGTGAAAGCTTAATTTTGGGTTTGGCTCTTTTATCAAAATTTGTCATTTAATTTTGATATTTACTTCATGTTTATGACAAAAGGATTTTAAACTATATACTGTATACTATTCTTCAAAAGTTTGGGGTTGGTAGGATTTATGTTTTTAAAAGCTTTCTCTTATTCTTACCAAGTCTGTATTTATTTGATCAAAAATACAGTAAAATAGTAAAATATTATAAAAAATTCAAATAATATTTTTAAATGTAATTTATTCCTTTAATGACAAAGCTGAATTATCAACAGACATTACTCCAGTCTTCAGTGTCACACGGTCCTTCATAAATCAATAATATGCTGATTTGGTGCTCGAGAAACAATCATCATTACTATAAAAAAACAGCTTTACTGCTTAATATTTGTGTTGAAACCATGATGCATTTTTTTCAGGATTATTTGATGAATACAAAGTTCAAAAGAAAAGCATTATTTTGTTAAAGAAATCTTTTTTATAACAATGTAAGTCTTTACTGTCACTTTTGGTCAATTTAATGAGTCCTTGCAGAATAAAAGTAATAATTAATAAAATAAAAAAACTTGGTGACCCCAAATTTGTCAAATTATGTTTTTATTTTTCCAGCTATGTCCAAAATATTCTAATCTGAATGTTCTATATTCTAACAAAATGAACATAATTATTTTGTCATCTTTATGATAAATATTTTCACTTGACCATTTATCTGCTAAAGTTTTTTAATGCTGTCAAATGATTAATCACGATTAATTGCATCCAAAATAAAAGTTTTTGTTTACATAATATATGTGTGTGTACTGTATATATATATGTGTAAATGCACACACATACAGTATATACTTTGAAGATAATTTATATTACAGATAAATATAATAAACAAAATATTTTTTTGTGTGTGTGTATTTATATAGACATAAACATACACAGCACACACAAATATATTATGTAAATAAAAAGGTTTATTTTTGGATGCGATTAATTGTTTGACAACAGTAGTTTTTTTATGTAATTAAATGTTCTAAGCGTTTCAGGCTCTATTTTGTACTGTAGTAATGGAAAGAGACTCCTTCATTTCTTCAGCTCACCCTGATTCCAGCGTCTCTCTCTGCTTCAGCCACACCGATGTCAGCATCTCTCTGAACAGCAGCAGTCTGGGATTTCCCCAAGGAGCTCAAATATTCCACCTTGTCATACACATCCTGATGGGAGAAAACGAATAACATTTTCACCCTGACAACTGAAATGGATTTGAAAGACTGATTGTGGAAAACACAAATATAAAAGCAAAATAAAATAGAAACTCTATTTATATTAATGTAGGCACACCTTGATAGTAAAGCTTAGGATCTCAATGCCCATCCTGCCCACGTCAGGTGCCGCCACCTCCCTCACCAGCTTGGCAAACTGATCCCTATCCTGGTAGATCTGCTCCACCGTCAGAGTCCCTGTGAACAAAAGCAAATGAGATTGTGAGGATGTGAAAGTCATGATGTTTCCTCATTTTCATGCTTCAGGAAATTGATTGGAGTCTGCCATTATAAAGGATTTATACATTTTCTAAATGCACTGTGAAGGCAGAGGAAGCTTTTAACCACATAATGTCCCAAACTTTGAGTGATCTGTTGAGAGTGGTTGCTGGTCATATGTTGCTCATCTGGCAAGAACTTCGATCTAAAACTAACTGTGCACACTGTCTGAATCCTTCACAGTGAAGATAAGAGAGTGCCATTCAAGATGGACACAAGTGTCTGGCATCACTCACCCAGAATAGAGCGTAGGTGACCTTCTAGCGTCTGCAGAATGACACTTTTAATCTCTGCCACGGTCTTGCCCAGGAACTGTTCACAGGCATAACCCAGCAGCTCATGGTCAGTCATGACCTTCACCTGGTAGCAGAACACATATAGTCATGGTCCAAAACTGACATACACTGGATCACAGCATGCCATTGACACCTAGAGCTCGATACAATGCACTCAGAAAGTAGAACAGTCAGCTGTTGCGTTACTGTACACATTTATGGTAATGAATTGTTGTAATACAGCAAAAAAATTCAGAGGCACATTCAGAATCTTCTAGCATCTTATATATAATATTAGATCAACACTTGCAGTTTGATGCATCTAAAAGCATATTTTGCAGGTGTGAGGGAAAGACATCTGCTGAATGTTGAAATGTGTATAACTGAGGTTGTGGTTGAATGAGGGACATGCTTCAGTCAGTATTTACTCCATGTTGAATTTACATGCAAAAGCTTGCAAATCAGTATGTAAAAGAATAATGTGTTTGATAAAAAGAATATGAAATAAAATGTTTAAAGAGGCTAAATGTCTCATTACATTCAAGCAGAGTGAAGGGCTGGGCGATATATATGTATATATATCATTATTTGTTCTTTGTTCAATGAGTTTTAAATGTAGAGTGCAAGTCAGAGTGATTAAATGCATACACATTTAAATTGAGATATACACAATATTATTATTTTTTTAACAACAACATTTTTATATATATCTGTAACACCCAGCCCTAGTATGAATTAAAGGGATAGTTCACCAAAAATGAAAATTCTGTCATTAATTACCCTCACGTCGTTCCAAAACCGTAAGACTTTCGTTCTTCTTCGGAACACAAATTAAGACATTTTTGATGAAATCCAAAATCTTTCTGACCCTGCATTGACAGCTATGCAACTAACACGTTCATGGTCCAGAAAGGTAGTAATGACATTGTTAAAACAGCCCATGTGACATCAGTGGTTCAACCTTAATTTTATGAAGCTACAAGAATACGTTTTTGTACAAAGAAAACAAAAATAATTAACTTTTTTCAACAATTTCTTCTTTTCCGTGTCAATCTTCAACATGCGCTCACGAGAGTGCCACGCATGAGAACAAAGGTCTTACGTGTTTGGCACGACATGAGGGCGAGTATTTAGTAACAGAATTGTCATTTTTGGTTGAACTATCCCTTTAATGGAATTTGCAATTAATATAAATGGTGGTAAAACCAAACCTGAGGGGAGAACAAACTCAAAAAAGTAAAAAATGGTTCTAAATGTTCATGTCTGCATGCAAAATAAAGTAAAAGAAATACAAATAAAATAATGTCAGGTTTAACCGCAAGACATTTTCAATGCAACCGAATGTGCAAACCCAAGGCCTGGATTTTCCACCCTTCACAAGTTATGAGTCTATGAGACACATTTTAAAACAATTTCTCTCCATGGCTGTGAAAAGGAAAGGAGAATGAAATCATGCATCAGTAAGAGAGGGGTGAGTTTTTGTAGGTTTAAGGTTCTGGCTAGAAGCCGCCCCTCTTTACAGAACTACAACCATCTTACTTTTTTTTCAGAGCTTTGAGAAAAATATGCACGTGGCCTGGTTATTTCAGCAGTACGTGATTATGACGAAAGCTGATTTCAGTGCTGTGTCAAAGGTGAACTCTGGCAAGAGGGTGTCTGTGCATCCTCCCCATAGTCGAGCAGTCATCAAACAGTTAAAGATGTGGTACATTACAAGCAACTCAATACACAGCAGCAAGATGCCACTAATGTGGGTGGGGGAAAACATTAGCCATAAAATGAATCTCAAATGACTCCACAGGAGTAATGCCCTGTGAATGGCATCTGGTGATGGTTGGTCTAGTATGGCTGGTGCTCCAGATAAATGTTCCAGGTCTGGAACCATATTTTCAAATATAAATTCTGAAATTACATTTTTAGTATTTCTCAGAATGAAGGCCTGTTCACACAAAGATTAATATTCAGTGCAAAAATTAGGTGCAATAAACATTTTAATTTAACGATTATCTTTTCAATCGCACTGAAGAAAACTGGCCAACCAATATCATCTGTACTTTTTAATTGAGTTATTTCCGAATCAGCAATCATTCAGGACAGACATGTAAATCAAAAATGTCAATAACAATGAATGTTGTAGCAGTTACAGTCAACATGGGGAGCCATGCTTTAACAAGCTTTCAAATGAAGCGTGCATTGGTGACAACATTTTCCCCCAAAGTAAAACAAAAAGACCCATTCACATGTTGCGCTCATGGGAAACCACAGCAATCGTGCAATCATGCAACACAGTAAAAACGAAAGTAGGGCAAGACTGAAAATGCGTAGTAGGATTAAAAAAGACTTTCTCTTCTTGAAGCTTTCCAGATTAAGAAAACAAAGTTATCTTGAACTCAGAAAAACACACAACCCAAACCCAAAGTGCTAGTATTATCTGTATATTTGCTTGTTGGTGAACATGTATAAGGATTGATTCATAATAGAAAACAGACTCAAGAAGGAGGACATTGCAGAGGACTGGGTGGCCAACAGTTAAGTGGGTCCTATAGTTCAACAGCTGCAAGGCCTCCATTTACAAACCACACGAGACAGACTTTCCACGGTTGCTCTAAATTGGAGGGGGGGGGGGGGGATAACGTGGGATGCAATGATACATTGATATGGATTGATACAATCAATCAAATGGGAGACTAACAATACAACGCACAATAAATCAACATGTGGATACTGGATGTGTACATTTTAGAGAGCACAGACGACTGGAAGACTTTCTTGACTGTTGTCAGTGCATATCTCATTGGACAAACCAATGATCAGATGACAGATGATGTGCAAATTGATTTTTTCCCTTCATTATTTTAGTATTCAGTACTTTTTGATGTTGATGTCCCAATTGAACTACAAAACTTGAAATTTGCATAAAGTTCACTGTTTCAAATCATATTGTGGTATGTTTTGAGGTATCAGCAAATATTGAATTGCTGGCTTAGAGAATAAAAATCAAATATACTGACTGAGTGATGAAACATCCAAATTACACCCCTAGGTAAAACATGCAGGGCAAAGCAGTGTATTATAGTCTCATTTCATTGAAAAAAAATCACTGTTTTGATACAATAGACGAATGTAAACATACAGTCTCTCTATGGAGAGACCTTGAGCTCAAGTCTCTATGGTCTTGTTTAAGTTCCTCGTCCAATCACATGTGACTACCAGAAATAAATGCCCTGTAATGGCTGGACTGCCTCTTTGCGTTATAATGCTCTCATTGTTCACACCAGACTAAGCATTCACAGAGAGAAAATAACACTTGAAAAAAAGAATCAGGCTTTGAGAACTGAAATTCAAGATCTTGCAATACAGGTAATGCAAAATGCTCAGTTGTAACCAAAGTGGAAATTGGTATTTTCTCTTGAAGTTGGGTTTTCAAGAGAGCAGAGAAATGTTCATTAGAGTAAACATGTGAGTTCATTTACACACTGCAAGTTTTGGCACGCTGACAAACAAGAGTAATCCAAAAACTGTCAAGGTATAGAAAACAAAGAATGAAACTAATCAGCATATCATTTACAGATTTCTCTTCTCTGTTTGAGAAACGCTTTTAGATGCTTACAAAAACAATTAAAACATCTGTAACATCTACACTTCAACATGAAGGTCACAGAATGTGGTTACATATTGGCTCTGTTCTAAAACCTATTTTGTGGTTATAAGGCAATCCCAATATGAGTAGGTGAATTAATTAATGTAATTATGAGATTTCAATTTTAGACTTAAAAGGCATTCACATCCTTGTAGAACTTGTAAACTGTGAATTTTCTAAGAGTTACAACTTTTACCACCTGACCATTATGTCATGATAGCACTTTTTGAATGGTGTTGGCTACAGTGGTAAATGTAGTTATTTCATAAAAAATTCTGTAAAATAATTCTTAGAATTGACTATTGTTAATGTCTTAATCTAATGTCTGCTAAATAATTTTAACCTTATTAATAAGGCATTTGCATAACAATTGTTACTTGTTGCTGTATTATAGTTTTGTTTATTGATTACTTAAAGGGATAGTTCACCCAAATATGAAAATTCTGTCATTAATTAATCACCTAAAACGTGAAAAAATTGTAGCGCTTCAAATAGGAAAAAAAAAGTCCTTGTACTGCAGGTGCGTAGAGCTAAGTGAGATACTTGACAATGAACAAGAGAGTGGATACCTGCACACTGATCCACTCAAGACTGGAAAAGTCTACAAAAACAGTTTTTTTATTTTTATCCTTATTATTAATCAATCAATCAATTTTATGAAGCTACGAGAATACTTTTTGTGCACAAAGAAAACAAATATAATGACTTTTTCAACAATTTCTTCTCTTTCAGTCAGTCTCCACAGCTATTCACATACTGCTGATGGCGGAGCCGGCATTCTGATGGAGAACCCGGATGCGCTGAGCATTATTTATGAAATGCACACGTATGCGTCGTGGTACTCTTGTGAATGACGGCAGAAACTGACCCGGAAGAGAAGAACATTGAATAAATTATTACATGGACTACTTTAATTGTGTCCTTACTACCTTTCCAGGCATTGAATGTGTCCGTTCCATTGCCGTCTACGGAGGGTCAGAAAGCTCTCAGAATTCATCAAAAATATCTTAATTTGTGTTCCAAAGATGAACGAAGGTCTAGTTGGTTTGGAACAACATGAGGGTGAGTAATTAAGGACAGCATTTTAATTTTTGGGTGAACTAACCCTTCATTTAGGCTTTAATAGTGTTGCAATAGAAAGGAATATTTCAGAGTCTGAGGACGCACAACATCCTGGGTTGCATCTAGTCACTTACTGTATTGGAGTTACGTTTCAGCCTATGTAGGCAGTATATACACCAATAAATCTTAATGGGTTTTGGAACAGAGCCATTCTTGTAAATTATATTTTTTTTAAGAGAAAAAGCTTTCCCCCAAAATCCCAGTAAATTATTTTTTAGCATTTAGTAAGTAATCAAAACTTTTGATTGAACAACAGTTCATTATGTCAAGCACAAACCAGTGACCTTCAGTTTGGTAAACATACTAAGACTGGCACTGTTCATCCCTGAGGGGGGTATCAAATTCAGGGACCAGAAAAGGAGGGAAGGAAATGAGAGGAAAAAGCATGATAAAAGGGTGCTGGGTCTGAAACCAGTCTGGAAAACCTGAAAGTGGCATTTGGAGCTGAGGTTAGGTGAGGTAAGGTGGTTTACCTGTGCCACACCTGTGACAGTAAGAGCTACCCCCTCCGCTGTCTCTACATCCTCACACTTGGGTTGCAGGGTCATAATCTCAAGGGTTATCCTGTGGAAAACGCAAAAAAAGGGAAACAAACCAAAAAAGTTGGCTATGATCTACGGGAAGAATGTCAAGCGGCGTGAAAACAGGAAAGAAGGTGGGATTAAAGAAAGATGTGATGGTACACAACACAAAATGAATCTGTAGGGTGAAAATACGAAGACACAACCACTCGGTCAGCACAAATCAGGTGTTTTGACCATGGGCTGTAATGGCATCCTCTGGATTCAGATTCCCAGAACTTCAAAGATTATTTCCCAACCCACAATATTCCCGAAAGACCATCTAATACGTTCGTTATCCATTACAGACCCAACAGTCAAAACAAGCTGACGTGAGACATTAGTTACATGAGCGCTGCGAAGCCAAACTCCAGACAAGGATAGTGAGAGATGACTGGCTCTCCTTCACTGCAGAGGAAGACCAACACAAGAGTGTGGAAGAGAGTGTGAGAGCATGTGTATGTGTGTAACTCCGGAAATGGAACCAGGCCACCGCCATTCACATCCGAATGCTTGAAATTGTTCTCACAGTCTAATTAGGTTGGATTGTTTCATTCAGTGTGATTACCTGAGCGACCCCTGTCACATCCAAGGGGACACCCTCCGAAGTTTCGATATTCTCACAGCGACAGAGGATGGTCATTATCTCCAGAGAGAGTCTATGTGGGGCAGATGGGGGGTGAAGGGGGAGAGAGGGTGAGGAGGGAGGGAAGGAGGGGAGGCAGGACAGCACAATATTATCAGGGTGTTAAAATATGTGAAAGGGGAGGACTGAGGTCAGGGTTCAAGGTTAGGGAGGATGGGCGCTGGTGTTGATTGCAGTTGAATCCAGACCATCAGGGAGACGCTGTCTGCTGCATATGGAGAGACCTTTCATATCATGTAATTTATCTTTGAAATCTCATGACTGACTCGGAATGAATGTCTTATTTCGTCTATCCATTATGCTTTGCCTTTGCACTACCTGCTGGCACTCACACCCCTAGATCACTCCTTTAAACATCTATGACAAAGCAATTTCCATTTCTAATAAGATGTTTATGCTACATGTGGATCTGGACAAAAGGCCGCACAAAAATTATTAATCTTACATTATTAAATAGAGTTTAGTAGAATTTTAACAGAATGTGTATTTATACAAATACTGTGTAGGTCAACTGCATCACATATTCTTTATGTTGGCTACAAATTAGGAATGTTCATTTTAACCGTTAACCGACCGATACGAATTTTGACCGATTAATACAATCAGTTAAACGGTTTAAAGTCACTTATTTATTTATTTTTAGTAATTTATCAAAATATTTTAAAAGGTTTGCTGCATGGTTAAAATAAGCTACAAGCGTATAAAAACACGTTTTTTTTAGAGAGAGCGAGAGAGAGAAAAAAACAAGTTGCCTATAAGTCGCATTTTATTATTTCATTCAGAAATAGGCCGACGCAAATTACAAAACATTATAATAAACACTGTAAACATAGCTAGGCTATTTTAGTTCCCCTCACTCCACAAAAAATCCTTTCAATTAACAGTAGGCTATTTAGAAAAGAACAATAATTAAAAATAAGAAGCTATAGCTATAAACGACAAAAAAACAAATTAATTTAGGCTAAAACGAAACTGAAACCATGATGGTCTCTGTTCGACACAAAATCAAATGTTCCGTATTCATGATGTACTGAATGACAAAATATAATTTACCTTTTACGCCTACTTCACTCGCTATGTTTTGCATCCACCGGTACGATGATAACTTAACGGCACAGATTTACTACATATTTCAACAGAGAGTGTGTTTTTTCCATGTTTGACTGGTTGTTTTTATAATTTGAACAGGCTGCATTGTTTGCAGGCTGATGCTAGAGAACAGTAGTACCATTACATTATTTTCTGAAATTTTACTTAGTACAAGTAAAAGTACAGTCTAAAATTTCCAAGTAATAAAAATAGCTCATTTAAAAGCTTAAAAAGGATAACAAAGGTGAAACTCAAATTTCAGCCTACACAGTGTATATATAACCCTAATTAAACACATCTGATCCAGCTAACTAATCATTTAGGCTTATTTGAAAACACATGGTGTGTGTAAAATCAGGAGAACTAAATTCTGCAAATGGGCCCTATAAATCTCAAACTAATTATGTTACCAAAATCAATCTTGCAATGTCCACAGGAAACGCAAAGCTTCATTAGAATTTAGATGTATTTACATTGGTGACATTTCAGCATTTATTAAGACATAAAATGTTACTCCATTATAAATGTCATTGAAAGCTGATAAATATATGTCCAATGTGTGGTTTGTTATGACAATATTTGCAAATCGGAATCTGAAGGTTCAAATATTGAGAAAATCTCCTTAGTTCAAATTAAGCTCTTAGTTTGATATATTTACAGTACAAAAATATTAATGGAATATGATCTTTACTAATATGCTAATGATTTTTGGCATAAAAGAAAAATTTATAATTTTACAATGTATTGTTTGGATATTGCTACAATAAACCCCAGCGACTTAAGACTGTTTTGTGCTCCAGGCCAGGGTCACAAATGTTAAATAGTCACTAAATAAATTAGAACCACAGTAGGTGTCAGAATGAGTCATTTGCGATTGAACAGAATCATTTAAACGTTTAATACATTCAGGAACAAAACACGTCATTGCTCAGAGTCAGAGACGCAAAACTGTGTATTGAGGCTGTGTTTGGTATTATTTTTGTTGTCGAAATAGAGCAAAAACAGGCAATACTAAAACGCAAGTCTCTTAATTAACTAATGTTTTTTGAACTGTTGTAAAAGAAAAACTACAGGCATTCTTCATGTGATGTTGACTTACTATATTAAATTATATAAATATATACATTTTCTGCTTCTATATCTTCATGTTGTGATCATTCTAAACGAATGAAAGAAAGCACTCCTGTAGTCTAATCTAACGTTACTAGATTTCACTCCCACTGTTTAGAGTGATTGTTTGGTTTTGAGCAAAATACTGATAATGTCAAATCGCACATCGACAACAATTACTATTTTATCTCAGATGATTTGCACACCCTGCACCACTGTCTTTTTGGCTCATTTGTGCAAAACCGTCAAAGCTTCATTTTAACCACCATGCAATGATGCAAGTATTTACCTCACCTCTACATGCTTGCGAAGGGCGATGTCGAGATGTTATAAGCTCGGGTCTCTATCACTGCATAATAGAGCATGAATATGGCCAGGGTTCACTTCAATTTCCTTCGAGTTCAACTTCAGTAGAGTACGACGTGGTCTGGTTTTCAGCTGGTCTGCACCATTAACGCCTGTCTTGTCCGTCTGCATCTTTCTTGTGATTTTAGCGCCAGTTTCTTCTTCTGCCCATTATTGCTGCAGTTGTTTCCACGGAGCGATTTTTTTTTTTAAACAGTAACGAATTTTTTTAAATGTAGCGAAGTACAATACTTCACACAAAATATACTTTAAAAGTAAAATTACAGATAAAAAAAAATTACTTTAAAGTACACAAAAAAGTAAATTAAGTACCGCATAAAATCTTTGCTTTTTTGATGCCGCTTTCTGCCGTCTGGTTTCCTTTCGCGCAGCACAAAATGAACTGAAATCTGTATACTATAAAAAACAACCCAATTTGGGTTGACAGAACACATTTGGGGTTAATTTACCAGTAAATTGGGTTGTTTATTTAACCCATCATAAAGGGTTGATTTAATCAGCTAATGGTTATTTGTTTGTATTATAATATTAGCTTTTTTTTTTTTACTTTATGCATGAAATTGTTTACAGATTAACTTAAATCCTCTAAACAAATACTCCAGAACCACTGGTTTTTCATAAACTTCCTTTATTTTCTTTGCTCTTTTTTATGTAAGCTATACACATTGCCTATTTAATCTCGTTTAACAAACATTAGAATAAAGATTAAACATTAAACAGACGTAATTCACGAGTAAATCGACCACTTGTAATTCTGTTTTCCACCGAGCTGAGTCGTGTGTTCGACAGGAACTGATCACAGATAAGACCGCCGCCCTGCGTTCACTCATGGAGAAATGTTCTGCGATTGCCTTCACAGTCTGCCCAAAACAAACAGTAAACAGGACATATTTTAACATAGAAAGTATTTGTATTCTGTATCTTTATAAATATAATCGTTTATTTTATGCAAAGCATCAGACTCTTCATCACACAATAAGACCAACGCGAGCAACGTTTAGTGATTCACACCGCGCGCCTGTATGTTTCTCTGCATAAATTTGAACAATATACAGCACAATAACAATTTTATCAATAAAATAAAATGTACACAAACTACCCAAACACTCAAAAAATAACCCAGGATTTTTTTTAGAGTAGGCTGCTTGTTGCACAGTTTTTCTTTCGTTTTCTTAAATTATTATTTAAGTGAAAATATATTTCTAGTATAGGCCTATTTATTTGTTATAATATATAGCTTTATTATGTTTTTCTCCACTCGCAGAAGCGCTGCAGGTGCATGATGTGATGGCTATGACGATCATGTGAATCCTCATGTTCTGTTGTTTGCTGCTTTTTGCGCATGTAAAATTAATCCCCGGAAAACAAATGTTAGTATTTTTAATGGGTCACAGACATTTATTCTTTCTAATTTAATTCAGTTCTAATTTAAAATATTTTTGTCGGTTAACGGTTAATAATCGGTTAACGAGAGTTGGTTGTCGGTTAGGAAAAATAACCGAAATGAACATCCCTACTACAAATTCAAACTAAGATGATAACTGTTACTAAATTAATGATGGCATACACTCCAAATCTGAACAGGTATTAAACCAAAAGGCCTCATACACTTGCCGACTTTGTAAATGGTTACAAAGAAAAACTGGGTATCGTAAACTAAACCAGTGGTTCTCAACCATTTTAACTTAAATGTCTCCTTTTGTCCAATGGCCCCTTATTATATTAACAGACCTATAATATATACAGCAAATATAATCTATTATTAACAGACAGTGGTGTGTCAATATAGGAAAATAAACCACAATTAATTGTGACATTTCAAGAACTAAAGACAGCAGCTGTTGAGAAAAAAAATATATGATTCAGATTAAATCTAGACTATGTTTTTTTAAGCATTTTAAGTTAGATTGTTTTAATATATTAATAATAAATTAATTTAAATAACTTTAAGTCACGTCTGGTTGAGAACCACTAAACAACTGAGGATCTCACACACTACCAGACATAAGTCATGCAGAGCACAGAAAACACAATGGAGAAACGTGGTAAATTAAAAGACTGGCTCTGACTTTTGGCAACTAGCATCGACTCCTCTACTGACTATAATCAGGGCAAATGTCTGTGCAAAAATCGAGTTATGTATTCCAGCTTTATTTTTGCTATAAACATTTTTAAATGTAAAATAATACAACAAAGATCCAATTATAATCACTGAAGCTGTCACTCACTGCAGGTTTAGAATGTTTCATACTGTCTGAGCCCTGCAGTTCAGTACATGCTAACTGACTTACGGGGTGGAAACAGGGTCCCAGATGGCATACTATTTCTAGTGAATTGTTAGGCCAATATAGCTAAACCCTAATATAGCCCAAACCCATTTAACACAGGATAGTTCACAGTAGGGCTGAACGATTAATAGCATTTGCGATGATATCGCGATATGAAAAAACGCGATTTCTCAACCGCAGAGGCTATATTATACTGTCACGTGACACGCGAGAGTAATGTATGACGATCGTATGACATCCAAGTACGGCAAGAGAAAGCATAAGGAGACGTCCGCTCTCTTATAGCTCTCGCGGTACTTTGATGACACACACCGATCGGTCTAGCAGTGCTGCTTCAAGTCAAACACATCTAAGCAGTCTTCAGAGGAAGCATCATGTTGGCACGCTGCTATGTTGCCAAGTCCGCAGTTTGCCGCGGGTCTTTCATAACATGCGGAATTGACGTGTTACATGTAAACGATATCCTTGTTGTACTTTCCTGTCAAAATAATGGAGTTCGTTTGCAAGTCTTTAGCTTTTAAGAACTGCCGGTTTCTCCTTTAGTGGGTGGAGCTAATGCGCAATCGGCAATCTCATTGGCCGGTGCTCACCTATCATCGTCCCTGTTTTGATTTCAGCGAATCAGTTCGAGCGAATGCAGACAACCTGATTAATATTCATGAACCCAGCAGCTCAATAATCCTTAGTGCGTTTTATATGGTTATTAATAGTATAATCCGTGGTAGTTTTGTCATCTTATCAGTATTATTTGTAGGATTTTTCCCCTTTTTATATAGAAACACTAAACTACAAATAATATCTTAAGCACCACCACCAGTCCTAAGTTCAGAGAACATGACAAATATGCATTCATACATGGTTATTCTAAAGTTCTATCATCATATAATGCTAAATTATCATAATATCATATTATAATGTTTGACTGAAATAATCAATTTAATTTGATAGGTGTCTCTCACATTGTCCCACAGAAACATTAAAATAGTGTAGATTAGTGTAATGTTTTATTATAATAATTTATTCTGTTTGGTGACAATTTCATTTATTTAACATATTTAATATTGGGGCATCCAAGTTATTTGACATATTTGAAGCTTTTTTTTTTAAAGTAACAATAGTTACTTTCCCTGGTAATTAGTTTATTTTATAACGATGTAACTCAGTATTTGTGAGAAGTAACTAGTAATATATACTAATTTACTTTTTTTAAAGTAATGTGCCCAAAATCTAATCGCAATATTTATTGTATGGCTTTGATTAATAATGAATATGAAGAGCTTTAATAACAATTGCATATTAAATCTTAATCGCAATATTGGTAAAAAAAATTGCTATTAGATTATTTTCTAAATTCGTTCAGCCCTAGTTCACAGTCAAGAGACCATAGTCTAGGATTCAGCCTATATCTACAAATGTAGTTGTTGTGAGTCTGCTCATCAATGGCCCTTTTCTGTATACTTCAGACTAATTTATTTCCATTTGTTTTTTGTCTCTTTCAAAAAAGCGTAGCTCTTTAATTGGACTGAAAAGAAACTGTGCATGTCTGAATGCCAACATGCACAAGAATATGCAGTGGATCCTCAACTAAATATTTAATTTCAGCCCTTGTGCTGCAGCAGCCCTACAGCTCTCTCAGTCTTTTAAAATTAGATCAATGTAGCTTTTAGAGCTGCCAGCAAACTACATTACTACATGTTTATCGAGGAAGGGGGGATGGTAAGAGATATCCCACCCAGCCTTGCTTTACTTCTAAGCTATGCACTCAGCTGAACGACTGTTGTAACCACGGTTTACAACACAACCCATATTTACAGTTCTTTTTGACATTTAATCCCTCTCTAGAAATTGACAGTTGTTTCATCTTCATATCGTCTCTAACAATAAAAAGGATGAAATACACACTTTAATTTTAGATGTAACATTTAAAACAAATGGCTGCATTTCTGCAATAGACCTTGTCCACACATCCATGTGTTGTAACATGACTCTCTGACCAATAAATTACCAACTTCCTGTGTTCCTGTCAATGAATGGCGGTCAGATTTGGCAAATCAAATATACTGTTAGTGAACTTCCCAATAAACCTTTCAATGGTTTCTTTAGCTTGACATTGTATTTCCCCATATTATCTTATCATAGTATTTCCCTAAATCCTTCCACTGTGGACATCATAAAAGTGTGATAAACGTTTACTGATCTGCACTTGCACAGAACTGATTTAGCATAATAATCTTATGATCCCCAGCAGTGAGATATCAGAGAAAGATCAGATGCTCAGACACACACGGGTGAGTCCAGCGCTTAAAGGCAGGTTAGCTCAGCAAACACTTAAAGAAATGAACAGGAGAGGAACATTAGAGAAAAGACAGGCTGGTTATAGATTGCACATGCATAACTCTCAATAATGATTAAAGAAGGAAACAAGGAATGTAAATAAATCACATGCTTCAGTTCTCTTATTTCATATATATGACTTATGGCTAATGTTCTAACAGCTACAAGCATTGTGTACCCACAGTGCTCTCACCAAATGACACATATAGGCTTTTTACACTGCACTTAACCTTGTGTTATCATATTTTTAAAATCTCAATTTAGAGAAACATCATTTGAGGAAACATTTGACAGAAAATGTTTGATTTTTACAGCTAAGGTCCAAGAAATGTCTATTCAGGACAAATTAGATAGTCAGTATAAATAAGCCTGATGTGCAGGAGTGAGACAAGCCGTTATTTAAACCGTGATATTGACACTGCAAATATGCAAATAAGAAAGTTAACCCTGGGTTTATGATTGTACAGTACAAAATCTGAATAACCAGGGCTATTTCCTATCTAGAGCAAAGAATGAAAATGTGTGAAACAAAATATCATAAACCAGGCTTCCTATAACCCGGTGTTAACAATGTTAAATGTCAAAAGCCCTATATAATTTTAGGAACAAATGATTTTTGGATTTACTATGTTTATCATCAGCAGATGCTGCACCATTAATGATCTTCCATTCGTAACCATTGAAGCTGAACTTTAGTCAACACTCTAGTATTGTTAATTCTGTTTATTTTTCCAAACACTGGCCCTGGATTCTCAGGCCTTTAATGAAGTGAGTTTATGTGAACAGGGGGGTTGAGTACTGATATATGAGACAATGTTTGTGTTTAATGTCTGTAAGCTGTCTAAGCTGAAGACTATACCACTGAAAGGAAGAGCGCTCAACAGATATGTTTTTTTCCTTTAGTAAACAGAATTATTTTAGTTACAATCACTGTCTTTAATATGTTGGGAAGAAAACAATAGGCACAGGTGTGTGCACTCTGGAGTTTCTCTAAAGTAGACATATTATATATATTCACAAGTTTAAATAATCTAGCCAGACAAATATGAGCATGCTGTGACACATCTCTAAAATGGTCCCAATGCCCACTCAAGAGGAACTGAAATGTACATATATAGAGAATAAAATCATTCAATCAGTGAGAGAATGATTTGTTTATGTTGCCAGTAAACACAATAGTAGGAGGGAATGTGATGAATGTACATTCTTACTTCTGAATGTCTGTGATAAGCCACCATGCCCAGGCCCAGCCGCCCACTGTATAGTTCTTCCCATCAGAGCCACAGCAGCCACCTGCGAAAATAAACACTGCATATTTAAAACAAATACACATTCCAACCTAATCTCACTTTCAAACTCAAACATGCTTGCAATTCATTTTAAATTGTCTTTAAAAAAATCAAACCATATTTTTCTATTGTAATCAAATCTTTCAGCCCATTTCACAAGCTATTGGTCAGTCACCACTTTCAACACCTACAAAAGGTAAAAACCTCATACGTGCCTCACCAAACCAGGTTTATAAACTGTAAACTGAACAACAATGTCATAACCACATGCAATGGAAATCATTGGAAAGCCCCAACGCACAGTTACAGGCTAACCAAACAACTATGGTGGTTAAATGTTTACAGAAATGAGCTCCAAGTACTTACTACTTACGGTTCAAAAGTTTGAGATGTGTTTTATTCAACAAGGATGCATCAAAAGCAACAGTAGAGACATTTACAATTGTTATAGTTCAAATTATAACCATTTCCACAAAAATATTAAGCAGCACAGTTGTTTTCAACATTAATAATAAGCAATGTTTTTCATACACCAAATCAGCATATTAAAATGCTTTCTGAAGAAAATGTAGATCTGCCAAAACAGGAATAAACTACCTTAATAAAATATATGAGCCTAAATAGAAAACAGTTATTTTAAATTGTAATAATATTTTACAATATTACACATTTTCTTTTTTCATCAAATGAGTGAGCAGAAGATTATTTTTTTTGTTTGTAAATGTTACTTACCCCAAACTGAATTATATTGTACATGAACACATAATTACAATTCAATTACTAAGTTGGGACTAGTTTGATTATGAGGTTTACTGAATACCAAGGCCATAATTTAAACTAAATATGTCTGTTATTGTTTGCAAGACAACAAACAAAATACTCTTCACTCATACACGTATCTTCTCCACCAATAGCAGATTAAATCACAAACATCTTTTGGCCACATGAACATGCACATCCTATTTGCCTTTAATTGTCATTATGTAAAATACAGTCTGTTGCTCATGTTGTGATTTGGCTAACAAACTAATGCTTTGGGAGGCAAGCAATTAGAAGGGTAAGTGTAAAATAAACCTTCCAGTTCTGCATAATATTCAGTTTATGAAGCAAGATATTTAGGCTATGCGTCTGTGCAAATATAGATATTGTTGGGTCAACCATGACAGTTAACCAGGACTTCAGGGAGATAACCAATGATCTATTAGATTCCGCTGTCAATGTTACAACATCCATACATTTTGCCTGAAGTTTATGCATCAATCTGGACTCCTGATGTAAAGTATACACAGTAGAGGCCTGTAACCATTAAGAATGTGAGATATGCGAGGAACTCCCTCACAAATATGGTTAATGTTGCAATGGAGGAACTGGAACCGTTTCCAACAAATTCCCTGCATGTCATCAGCTATTAGTGTGCAATACTCAGCTGTTGTTTAATCATTTGCACAACTGCAGCCAAATCAATCACGTGAAAGACAGACGAATTGGCCCATTGAAGTTTCTGTCATGTGACTTTATTTCATGAAACATGACCAATGCGGACACAACGTTCAGGCAAGTTAAGCAAAGAGGAAATAACTCTTTAAAAAAATAAAGTTGTTGTACAACTGTAGTTGGCAGATCATAAAAAAAAACAACTAGCAAATTTTGTGACGTGTACACTTTAGTGTGCTATAGGGCTGTGCGATATATCGAACGCGATGATCATGCGCATCTAGTCAGTAAAAAGCCGGTTCCGTGATTAGTAGTAAATCTCCTTTGTGTGTTTTCAAATGGAGCGACATTTAATACACAGAGCCGTAGTTCACTGACAAGCTACACAGTATCGCATTCATTATCGTAGATTACGGGATCATTCTAGAGCAGGGGTTTTCAAAGTCTACATTCAAAGTCCAAATCTGAATTTTCATCAGCAGTACCGCCGCTCAATATACGCAGAGTATGCAGTTTGCATAGGGCACCAACTCCCGGGGGCACCATCCCAGTTGCTCAAACAAAAAATAAAAAATAAACGGAATGTGCCCTTCCCCTACCTTTAAGTTAACCTACAACAATTAAGTTAAAACAGTATTTAATTTGTAAATAATGCAATTTAATTACAATTTATTTACTTATATATTTTATTATAAAATGTTTGCTCAAAACTTACGCACCTTCTCAAAACAGTTCTGAAGCTTTTTGTTTATGTTTGCTGACAGACACCAGCGTTTCCCACAGACTTGCAAATTCAAATTAATTATCTGCCAGCAGAAGGCGCTGTTGGAGCGGGAAATATATCGGTTTCCCTGGTAACAGCTGTATTTAAAGTAATGGCTCAAACTCTACTTTATCAGGCATTATAGGAAAGACGAAATGAAAACGACATCAAATTTCTGATCATTTCTGAAGATGGTTGGTTCTTTTCAAAGATACACTCATATAAAAACACCCACGCTACATTTCAATTTTGAAACGTGCAGTGCACAGTTTATTCAACCAAGTATAAGCCTTTTGGAAAATCTATTTGTGGTGGTCAGTTTTGATATTGTGACGGGTGCCACAAATAAATCAATGTTTGAGAAACATTGGACAGTGCTAGAAGTCAAATGGCCATAATCCAAGTCAGGGATCTCCAACCCTGCTCCTGGAGAGCTATCGTCCTGCAGACTTCAGTTTCAACCCTGCTGCAACACACCTGTCTGTAATTATCAAGTAGCCCTGAACACCTTGATTAGCTCAGGTTCAGGTGTGTTTGATTGGGGTTGAAGCTGAAATCTTCAGGATGGTAACTCTCCAGGAGCAGGGTTGAAGACCCCTGATCTAAGTGATAACAAAAATAATGATAAAAAAATATATATATAATAGAAGCAGTGAAATGTCGTCTGATTATTAAAGGTCATACACTCACTGGACGTAATGACAACAAATGTCATGAAGGAAATGTTTCAATAAATAATAATAATTTGTTACATTTATATAGCGCTTTTCTAGACACTCAAACGCTTTACATAGTAAGGGGGCATCTCCTCATCCACCACCAATGTGCAGCATCCACCTGGATGATGCGAAGGCAGCCATAGTGCACCAGAACGCCCACCACACACCAGCTTATTGGTGGAGAGGAGACAGAGTAATGAAGCCAATCAGTGTATGGGGAATGATTAGGAGGCCATGATGGTCAGAGGCCAGTGGGCTAGTTTGGCCAGGATGCCAGGGTAACACCCCTACTCTTTTTCGAAGGACATCCTGGATTTTTTAATGATCACAGAGAGTCAGGACCTTGTTTAACGTCTCACAGAAGGACGGTGCTTTTTACAGTATAGTGTCCGCGTCACTACACGGGGCATTAGGACCCACACAGACCACAGGGTGAGCACCCCCGCTGGTCTCAATAACACCTCTCCAGCAGCAACCTAGGTTTTCCCAGGAGGTCTCCCATCCGGTACTGACCAGGCTCAACCCTCTTAGCTTCAGTGGGCAACCGTCTTGGGCTGCAATATCTTGCCTCGCTTTCATTTCGGACCATCTCCAAAAAGACATTTAAAAACTAAACAAATTATTTACAAGTTTAACATGCGTTTATCAAAGTAGGAAATGTAGGCTAATTAGTGCTCTTGAAATACACGGAGGCGAGTCTGGATTGAATTCATGAATTTGTGAGTTTGAACGAGAATGCACGCATTGGCTGTAATGCATAGACGGACATAGGGGTGTGCGATAGAGGTAGGCGATATGGAAAAAATATAACTAAGTTGTAAATACATTTACATATTTAGCAGACGCTTTTATCCAAAGCGACTTACAGTGCATTCAGGCTAAACATTTTGTCAGTATGTGTGTTCCCTGGGAATTTAACCCTCAACCTTTTGCGCTGCTAACGCAATGCTCTACCACTGAGCCACAGGAACACAAATAAAACACAGAGAAAAATCACTCACTATTCTTGACTGAAAAACTTTAATACAGTTGCTTTAGGAATCAGTCTATATACATTTTTCTTTGTACATTTGTTCATTCAGTTTCTTGAATGCTCCTGCTAAATACATCTATTGTACCTGGAAATAAAGCACTGTTTGTTTTACTTGTATATTATGTGTATTTGTAATCTGTATCTTTGTTCTTATTTTTTAATGAGAAAGATACAATTTTTGCCCACTTTGGCCTAAATTGACCATCATGGCCTCCTAATCATCACCATACACTGATTGGCTTCATCACTCTGTCTCCTCTCCACCTGTAAGCTGGTGTGTGGTGGGCGTTCTGGCACTATATGGCTGCCGTCGCATCATCCAGGTGAATGCTGCACATTGGTGGTGGTTGAGGAGACCCCCCTTCTATGTAAAGCGCTTTGAGTACCCAGAAAAGCGCTATATAAATGTAACAAATTATTATTATTATAAATATCTGCCGTTCTTTTTTTCTCTTTTTTTTGTTACATTGAAAGGCTTTATAATAGGGAAATTAGTTTGGCTGTACTGCTCAGACAACTTGCAACATAGTAAAACCAACATGACGAAGAATCGTGATAAAATCGTGATATTTCTAAATAAAATCGTGATATTATATTTTTCCCATATCGCCCACCCCTAGATGGACATTATGTGAAAATGTGGACAGTGCCAAAATAAAGGTGCCTTTTTATACTACAGATATCGATATTTTACGCGTGGCATCGATGCATCGTATCGATCCATGTCGATGAATCGGTACACACCCTACTAGTTCGTTTCCAAACGATGCATCGTACTATGGCGGTTAATTAGCGAGTTACGTCGTTGTTCCGGAAACGCACCCCAGCATAGTTCAGTTCCAAACACACCTGCCTGTAATGATCAAGTGCTCCTGAAAACATTGATTAGGTTCAGTTGTGTTTAATTAAGGTTGCAGGAACAGGATTGGGCACCTCTGGTCTTGATTGATACCGTTTCTATAAATCACGACCACTATTGTGCAGAGACAAAACGTGTTATAGTAGTATTTAAACAAAGCTCTACAATCATTATCTGATATATGGATACAATGGCTTCAACATTATACTAAGATATGGACGTGGCAGCATCACATACAAATGTATAAGTTACGGCAAAACAAGAAAAAAAAAACCAATACGTAAGTCGCGTTTTTAATCTAAACAACTACATAAGCAATCGATATTCAAGACCAAGAGGATTTCAAGAGAAAAATTGATTTCATTGCGCACGTCAAAATCGATCAGAAAAGAGCAAGAGGGAAGCACAACAACACGAGCTGAGGGAATGTCTTCTTTCGTAACACTTACTACAATGCAACAGGCAAGCACGAACGGCTACACTACTCGACTGAAATACTTGACAAAATAAGCGTTTATTGCAGTTACACTGTAGCATAAAATACATTTATGATGATTAACATACACGTTTTACGTTAGCTACATTTCAGATGAATATAATAAAAGCGGACTGTTTTGAGAGAAACTGAAGGTAGTTGATATACGTTACGTTACCTGATACCACCAAGGCTTCGTTTGGTCCTACTGTGTGGCAATTCCCCATTTTTCCTGCCCGACGGCTTTAAAAAGCTATTCAAAACGAGAGATTACTACTTTTTTTTTCAATGACGACGGAAAGTGTATTAAAAACAGTCACAAAGACACTCAAAGCAGTCTTGTGCACACCATAATCCTCACGATTTATTTCTGCTTGCATGAACCAGTAGTCAGTCACCGCCCTTCTCTTGCTTAATGGCGGATTGCAAACAACTTTTAGGTGCATACCGCCACCTACTGTACAAAAGTGTGTAACATCGTGTCATTTTAACTGTGCTCATATTCTTCTTATTAACCGGGTGTATTTAAGGAATTTAAATAATGCTTCCCTCTCCTTCTGACCTTAATATCCCCGTCAGATTCCACTCACGCCCTACCTCCTGAACCCTATTTTGCAACACCCGTCTTTCCACCTATTATAGAATACAGTCAAATATGACATGCTCAACATTTTCTTTAACCCCACAGTTATCACAGTTCTCATTATTCCTTTTCCCCATTAAAAACAAGATGCTATTCAGTCCTGTGTGATCAACTCTCAATCTTGTCTTTAAAATGTCTTCCCGCCTGTTCCTTTCTTTATGATTTTTAATACTAACAGACTTTTATCATATCTCAAATCCAGGTCATTTTCAGTGTCTGTTGGCCAGTTTATCTCATCAGCCTCTCTTCTCTATGGAGTCCCTCAGGGGTCCATTTTAGGGCCATTACACTTTCATTTGTATGTTTACACTTGGTAATATCATAAGGAAATATAAATCTCTTTTCATTTTTTATGCCGATGATTCTCAGCTGTATCTTCCTTTAAAATCTTGAGATTCTATGCAGCCTCTCATTGACTGTCTTGAGGACATTAAATGCTGGATGTCAAATAACTTCCTGCAGCTCAACAATGATAAAACTGAGGTGATTCTCTTTGGTCCCTCTAAAACAAGAAATTCCATTGCTGGGAGCTTGGAAAACCTCACTCCATATCCAAGTCTCATGTAAAAAATCTAGGTGTTATCTTTGACTCTGAGCTTTGTCTTGAAAAACATATTAGCTCAGTTGTTAAGAACAGTTATTATCAGCCGAGGATCATCTCCAGACTTATATCTTCCTTTTCTTTTCAAGATCTGGAAATAGTCATTCATGCTTTTATCACATCACGCCTGGATTATCGTAACTCGTTATGTTGGTTTTACAGTTTTAGCATCCCTTCATTGGCTTCCTGTCTTTTTTATAATTCAGTTTAAGATTTTACTTATTGTTTTTAAAGCTCTTAAAATTCAAAAAAAGTTTGTTATCATGTGTTTTTGACAGTGTTCTTTTTTAGGATTACTGATAAACTACTGTTTGATGTGTTATCTATTTTAATTTTAGATAAATTATGTATGAATTTATTATGTCTTTATAGGTATTTTCTTTAGTTTTAATAAATTGGAGTTATTTTAGTAACGTTACTTCAACATACTACATGGAAATAACATATAATATATATATATATATATTGTTTTTAGCTTTATTTTTTGTTTTCATTTAAATGTTTAGTTTTGAAATGTTGTTGTATGCATTTGTCATTTTATTTAATTTCTCAATTTTCTTAAATGTGTATATATAGTATTTATAGAGGTGTAACTTATAGTTTTAGTTACTTTTTCTTATTTGTAAGTCACTTTGGATAAAAGCGTCTGCTAAATGACTAAAAAGTAAATATAAATAATCTAATATTTTGAGATACTGATTTTTGACTTGCATTAGCTGTAAGCTCTAATCATCAAAATTAAAACAAAACAACTTTTGAAGTGTTTTGCTTTACATGTAATGAATATTACTAAAATATATGAAAGTTTCAATTTTTGAAATAAGTTACAAGAAAAAATGAACTTTTTCACCATATTCATTTTTTTAGATGTACTTGTATTTGTATTATTTTAAGGGTCAATTTAGGGTAAGGGTAGGTGTGGATGGGTAGGTTTATGGTAGGGGTAGGAATGGACATTTTAAAAAGCCTCGAACCACATGAATAATATGCTGGTAGACAATCTGATAGGTAGCGTTTTTCGCTATCGATTTGTGCTACCTATCTTTTTTTGATGGGAGGTGGCACAATCTGAGCGGGTAGCACAAATCGTCTGAACACCTGGCCTGGGTACATCATACAGAGTTGTCTAGTGTTTAACATGCCTCGTTCCACTCTCCACCGCATTGCCCTCCGAGTTGCTGAGGAGGTGCTGGCCATTCGCCACCAAGAGATTCACCTCCCGAAGACCCCAGAAGACCTGGAGGCAGGGCTGGGCTTGAAATTGATGTTGTTTTTCTGATGTTAAACCTATGTTGTATATAGTTGTAAAAAGTACTTTCAATAATGTATAGAATAATTTGTTTTAATGTGTAAAACAATTTCTTTACAGGACAAAAATATAAACGTATTGAAGAATGTTTTGTGAAACAATTATAAGCTATAATTACTTATATATTATAGTATATAATTACTCTTTATTTACACGTGAAAACAAAAATACAAAATGTACAGATAAGTACTCAGGCTAATTTACAAAAAAAATTACATCGAAAACATGAATAAATTATTCAACTTATTTCATTTTCAACTTACATCACAAAAATAAAGTACAGAAATTAAGTTGTTTTATTGACAATGTGACATTTAAAAAAAGATATTGAAAAATTTTAATGTACCCATTTTTTTTCCACTGTTTTCTCTTGCCTAATTGAGAATGTATAATAATTTATTTGTTAACCATTCTCTCAAGAAGAGAAACAGTCTATCCATTCTCTCCCTGCTGTGTTCTTCTCTCCTCTCTCTGGAGTTTGATGTCCTCCCTGAGTAGCTCCACCAGCTCACCACTCACTCCCTCGCCTGTCCCAGGACACTTGCAATCCTAAAGCAGAGCAAATAAACCATGCCTGTTAACAACAACAGCACAATGAATTTTAGCAAAAATGTGTCTATTAACTACTTGCTTACTGTGTATTTTTAAGTCCTTCACCAGCAGGCTCATTTTCTCCAGAATAGTCCTAAAACAAGAGAAAATGGAAACACTTGTGAAAAATATAAAGACAAGTTTGCAACATTAGAAAATATGACACAGCAGCACATGCATACAAAATACTGAAGTGCTAAAGTTTGGTTAAAACATTAGTCGACATCTTGCATGACAGCACTACAAAAACACAACTATTGGGAAACTACTAGGGAAAGATTATTGCCTTTTATACTAGTTGTTTTATTGACTGGGGGCTTTGTGTAAAAAAAACCTGGCTTTCACTAGGTATTTGAGTAAATGAAAACACAACACTCACATTTCAATGTGAATCCCCCCACTGAACTTCCATCGTCATCTGCGCGCAAGTGATTCTGGGATATGGTAGGGTTCGAAGTGTCCATCAGATGTACACTTCATTTTCCTGGGAAATGGAGGACGCATTTGAAGTCGCTTCTGAATTATGGCAGCCTTCGTCGTGCTGCGGGGACGCAATCGGCCTTGAAATGTGGTCTTCGGAGGGTTCATCCTGAATTGGGACAGATTACGTCGGGACGCTGTGATGCAATCAGACTTCAAATGCACCCTCCGTAGTCCATGCACTCCACATTGCAACACAGCTACTGAGAACCTTTTCTCTTGAATCTTATTGGCTCTATAGCGAGTCTAGATTAAGGGCAGGCGCACAGATGGGACTAGGGACAGGGGGGCATGACCCCCCCCCCCAGATTCATGGTGACCCGATCCATCCCCCTCTCTGTCTCTAAGAAAGGCAACATCAGTAAATAGAGGATTAATCAGGGTTTTCGCTTTGTACATTAGTCTAAACGTGCACTGAGCAATTTTTGAAAAATGCTCTTGACTGCAGTGTCTGACCGAGTCCGAAAAAAACATTTGTAGCCAATCAGCAGTAAGGGGGCGTGTCTTGTACTGATAGAGAGAAGAAAGCTGCTCTATTTGAGTGCACAGGATGATATTAGCAGATTGGCTATAGATAGAGAGAGATGGCACATGTAGATAAAAAAAAGAAGGGTACGATCAGGCAAGAGGTAGGACCCTTGTAAATTTCAGAGCAGCTTTCTAGCGGTGGAGAGATCTCAAGGAGCTGGAAGGGCTCAAATCGGACGACAAAGTTACTTTGTTTCTTTTTGATAGGTGAGTAATGTTGATTTTGCCTTGTTTCACACAACTTATTCGTGTTGGCTTTTGCTAGAATATGCTTTTGTGTCATCTTCACTTGTTTCCGCGATTGTCGTTGCCATGTTTGTGTATGTATGTGTGGATATGGAGATTTGTATATTTTTTTAGTTCCACTTTCACTTTCGAGATTCGCGATCGCACGTGCTCTGTTTATACTATGGAGCAGCAGTACTCAGCCAGTACTATGGAGCAGGATTCACGCACGCTTCCGGCACACCCCCTAACCCCCCACACTGACAATTGGGTTGCTGACAGCTTGGTCCCCCCAGTTAAAAAATCCCATCTGTGCCCTTGGTCCCCTTGACCATATCCCTTATATCCCCACCTGCGCGGCCTGTGCCCTTTTCTATTTCAAACTGCATCGTGTCTCTGCTTTTAGCCGAAAGACCATTGCAGTAGACACAGTGACTGTATATGTTCCCCAATGCATCAGCAAAGCTGTACGCAATGTCGAGAGACACTTCGAAAGGGAACCTCCCAGGTTACTGAATGTAACCTCGGTTCCCTGAAAATGGAATGAGATGTTCCGTTCGTGCTGTGTCAACTTTGCTCAGGTCTTATCCTATTCAGTCTAAAGATTCTGAGGAAAATGGCGCAAAGCACTGCATTATAAGGGGTGCCACCACGCAGAACCTGATTCTACCAAGTGCGACATGTTCCTGGGTCAACATCTTTGATGACCCTGGAACAACATTGTTATTAACCAATCAGATTTGAAGAACAAGTTTATAATTTTTGTGAAGTTTAGGCTTACAATCAGTGTTTAGTGCTTGTACAGCAGTGTCATTCATCTATCATTTCCTCTGTTTTAGGATATTTAGGATATTTTAGGGATTTCTCATGGTTAGGTTTAGGTGTAGGGAAATGGTCAAGATTACATTTTTGAATTAAAATGTTGTTCCAGGGTCAACAATATATGTTGACCCAGGGACACATCTAAATCAGGACGTGCTGCCACCACGCCCTCCAATTCTCACGGGTTTGAGCACCATTGGCCATTTCAGAGCAATGGCGTTAAGCAAATCAGGTTTCAGTATTATAAGGAGAAAGGTGTTTCTCCAACGCATCAGCATAACTGTACGCAACGTCTCGTTCCTTTCTCAGGGAACCGAGGTTACGTTCAGCAACCAGGGACGTTCTACATAGCACTTTCAAAGCATGGTTCTTTAGTACATAAAAGGGTTCTGCTATTGTAAATGTAAGGTTCACATTTAGATTTAGCAATATAATATTTCTTCCAAACAGGCCACTTATAATGACATTTTATTGTTTTTATTCAGTTTATTTTTAATCTTTGCTCTAAAGAATTACCACAAGTCTGAAAAAAAAATACTGAAATGTCAACAAAAGCTTTAATTTGCAAGACTACATATGACACACTGTAATCGGGCATGCTTTGCATTACTATTTTGAAATGCACAACAGTGATTAATGATCATGTTTATCAGAAAAAAAAAGATTTACATTAAGCAAACATTAAGGAAAGATTTACATTAAAAAAATTAAGTTCAAGATTTGTCAGAAGGACGTTGGTTACTGATTGTAGGATGCTGATATCATATGTTCTTCATTTTACAATAGCTCATATGGATTCGTTTGCAGGCTATTTCTTCCATTTCTTCTGCAGGCTCCTAAAAATAATCAGAAACAGTTGATAGTGAGTCTTCTCTGTTTATAATGTAAAAAAAAAATGTGAGACTATTCATTTTGCATGGACATCAAGTATACACTAAATATAATATAAAAAATATTAAAGGTTTATACTAACCTCTTTTTAACAGCCTTCATGATGTATTTCCGTGTGAATTTAGATTCTGGATTCAAGCATTTCTGCTCTGTACAATTTTTCAGAGTAACGCTACACAAAAACACAAGACAAAATAAGCTGAATGATTATTTATGTCAGTCAACATATTTAAACAGATGTACAATATTTAGAGAATATTTTAACAGTGCACGCTTACACAATCTCCTGGGTTTTACAAGAGGGACTTGGTGGTATGATTTCAACCTTCTCAATCAGTTTTGGAGGAACCATGTTCACACCTTTGTCAGCACAAAAACACCTGCCCTTGGGAACTCTAGCCTGGCCTGGAAGAGAAAAACAGTGTACTTTACCATCAACTACAACATCCTGCCATGTAAAGAAGGTTTCTTAATATTAATGCACAATATGAAGAACAAAATATACTTGCATTTCTTCAATCTGCAAAGTTCAGAGATCAAACTCACCTTTCACCTCTACAACAAGCAGGCAGCCTAGAATAACCATAGCTGAAATGATTTTCATGGTGTTCATCTTCTGTTTTCACCTTCCTAATGGCTGGTTAATGAAGTGGTGTATGATTAAGTTCAGCTACTTTGTTTTTATGCTTTAGTAAAGGGTTTTCCCACCCTGAGAATTTTTCAGTTTTTGTTTCTATGGTCCTGTATCTGTACTTGTCTTGTTTATCAGAAACACTTTCTTTTCATGCAGACTTGACCTTTCCAAGAATGAGGAAGGAATCATTCGAATTATCATTTTCTTTGGTCAATATTAGACTATATTCGGAATGAAATTGCAATTATATTGCAATATTAGACTTTAATTGGAATATTAGACTATTATTGTAATGAAAAGTATTAGGCCATTAAAACATTAAAAACATAAACATTGTGTAATTCAATGCACATTTGTGATTATGAATTTACAGATAGACTGTCAGTCTCTGTGTAAGTATTAATACTGGGGATTTCTGGTGACTCTTTATGCAGGTAACATTGCACCAGTAGGTGGCATGGCAACAAATAAGTCACTGAACCATTTTCAATAGATATGTTAAAACAAAACAAAGGGAAACTGTAAAGGGAAATTGTTGGCTTGACAATTATCCCTCATTGATTAAGATCAGCTGTCAACAATCTGCAATTGTGCCTAAGTGTGTTGTTTTTTTTTGCCTCATGAGCAGTAAAGAAAGCATGGGCTGAAACATCTGCTCTTTGGTCTGTTTTAAAGACTATTTGCACTTTTGTCATTTTTGACTTTTGCATATGGAAAATAAAACATATTTTTGATAGACCTTTTTTGGTCTGATTGGATTTTTTCCAGTGTGCGAACAATTTCATCTACCCGTTGGACTAAAACGTCCTCCTTTTTGTTCTACGTACATGAAAATTCATTGTTTTTATTTTTGAGTGCACACAAATCTTTTTGAGTGCACACAAGTTTGATAAAAAAAAAAAACAAACATACATTCAGGTACAAAATAAGTGTGATTATGAGTGAGTCAGTGAATCATTTACTCCGAATCATTCTACAACCAGGGGCATATCTGAACTGCTTTACTGTTGCACAAGCCCCATTGAAATGCCGCTGTGCTCTAGTAAAATATTACCCAAACCCTTGTCTGACAATGTAGATGACTGTATACCAACCTAACAATCATTTTCAATTATTTATATAAGCAATCATGTAATGCGTGTTTTCTATCAGCTTTAAATCAGAACTAGGGTTGCCAGATTGTGAATGAATGAGTCGGTGAAATGGGTTTGCACAAAGGTTTAGAGTTGTTAGTAACGGGATGTTTTACGAGACCGAAAACAAAAGGAGTGGCATGATGAGGTGAATTTTTTACCTAAAATCCTTTGTTTATAGGTAAACTCTTGCACATGCAGCTTTTGAAAGACTCTGTACAACAGGTAAAGACCAATTTATATCCATCCAATAGTTCACAAAAAGAGTATATAAAATATGAGGACATTTTTTTGATGGGGGTATGTGCCCAGTACATACAATTTTTTATATACTTTTTTAATGCTTCCTGTCAACTACTTATTCACGAGTGAAACGCTGCTTAGACACGCATGACGTTTGGATCTGCTGTTGCTCAGTTTCAAACTATTTTTCTTAGCTGATGAATCTCAGTCAAAACAGCAACTAATAATATTGTATATAATATGTATGTCTCTTATGTCTCTTGTTAATTGAACTATTACATTGTGCTGTTGTTGTTCTGAATATCAGACTGCAACCTTGTGTAGCTGAATCACAGTGTGGTGATGTAAACCACAAACTAGTACACAGACCAACACTTCTTTTTAAATAGATGTTAATAGGTCAGTGGTTAGTTGCTCTCACTACCCTTTTATTTTACATTCTGTTCTATTTTAAAGTCAAAACAGTGATTTACTGAAATTTGTTAAAGCTGACATATGCACAAACTACATCAACATCACACCCCTTATAAGACGTACAATTATTGGTATAAACAGCTTTTTTTCAGGAATATCAATACCGTATATAGATATACTATATATAGTACATAGAGAATACAAAATACACTGCTGTTCAAAAGTTTGGGATCAGTAAGATTTGTTGCTTTTTTAAAGATGTCTCTTATGCTTGCTGCATTTATTTGTTAAAAAACAGTAATATTTATAATATAAAAAAATATAGTAATATAATACAAAAGAGCTATTTTAATTTTCACAATATTACATTTTTTTCTGTATTTTTGACCCAGCATAAGAAACCTCATTTAAAAATATGAAAAACCTTACTGACACCAAGCTTCTGAATGGCAGTGTATATGCATGTATAAATAAATAGTCTGGGTTCTCAATGTCTGCTGTAATGATGCAAGGAAAAAATAACAGTGAACATGTCATGAGCTGGGTGCTTCTCTTCTCTCTCTCCACACACTCTGTTGCACACACACACACGCACGCACGCACGCACGCACGCACGCACACACACACACACACACACACACACACACACACACCGCACGCACGCACACACACACTCACACGCACGCACACACACATGCATACAGGCACATACACCTGCTCTCTCCCCCCACCTGTCTGTCATCACAATCAGCACTCGCGCTGCTTTGCAGTGACACCTGTTCTCACTCTCATCTAATCATTCCCTCTATTTACAGCGGCTGTGCTTGCTGTCCGCTGTCGGATTATTGTGTGTCATGTGTTGGATGTGGTCTCTCCACTTGTCGTTATACTTTAGAGATCTCACCTTGTCTTGTCTCGCCTGGAGTTGCTGTGTGCTTCTGGTTTTCTCGGTGTCCTGTTGCTGCCTCCAGTGAGCCCAGTTCCACGAGCTCCCTCAAGACCGGAGTCCCCTGGACCAGACCTCCTACTGTTTTGTTTTGCTTTTTCATCCAGTTCTGTGTCTACGTACGACAGACTGCCTTGTTTTTGCATCTTCATTAAAGACTGTCTCTACTACTCCTTTTGCACTTGGACCCTTTATACACCACCTGACAGAACACTAATTGCTTTGTTGTCCATGTACAGTAATCATCATACATGATGAAATGTAAACCGCTGTCAAACGTAAGATATCAAATGACAAATAATGATCTGTTTGCAGGGAATGAGTGACATCTTCCTCTCTTCCTTTTTCAAGAGCAACTTGTTTGTTTAAACTCTTTCTTCCATTAATGATGAGGCAGCTAACAATAGTCAGAGCAGAAATTCTTCATGTTTAAGACATTTAAGGCTTATTTAAGAGCTTCTTCTGATCACAGTTGGATGTAGCCGTATAGATTTTGTTTTAATTAATTATGTGGGATGAAAATGTAGCTTGAACATCATTTTCAGTTTATTTATCCAGTGCAGTGGCAATCTGCATTAGTTTGGACTGGCAAAATCTTTATACCAGCCATATCAGTCAAAAACAGCTGCTTATAACTGAGAGTATTATGATCAATATTGGTTTGGTTTGAGTTTCATATCCCAGACCTTTTGTTATTAGAAATGGACTATTGATTTGGCATTTGGGAGTTGTTATGCAATTTCATAGACCTATGTCAGAATAAAAGAAGCTACTATGAAAGAGGTCAGGAGACGTATGTAATTCATAGACAAAAGGTATATATTTGACACATCTTTTTATATGAAAAAAATACAAATTTGTAGGGTAAAAAGACTGTTATATGACACATTGGGTCAGGGTTTGTACGTTTGTGAAAAAAAGTGGTAGATAAAATTTTAAACAGCTTAGATAATAGGACATGTATGTTTTGTTGTTTTTTCCTTTTGAAATGGAATTTCCATTAGAAAGAAGGTGAAGTTTTTGAGGATTATGTTGAATTTGAGGATGTTGGTGCTTGGGTGAGGTGGAGGTTGGATGGTGCATGAATGGACAGAAGATGGTGTACTGTGGTCTTTGGGAGAATGTGAAGTCAGAAATATTTTTTTTTGGTTTGTTAGTTCCATGTATCATGAACTACATTTATTAATCTTTGCATTGAATATAAATATGTGAAGCTTGTGGTAAATGTACAATGTAACCCTCTGTAATGTCAAGGTTTGTGATGATGTGGTATTTGTGACTCTGGATTGGATGCATCAGGATGAGCATCCATTCTTCCAGAGTTGACACTTATGAAAGGTGAAATGAGCAATGAGCAATGGGGTATGGTTTGTTGTTGGTTTGGGTTTTACAGTTGTTTGTTAAAATTAATTTGTATTGAAATATAGGTATTTTGATAATTCATTAGTTTGCTTATGGTGGTGGAGGGATATAATTAACTTCTCAATGTTCCTAAAACCATGGATAGGGGCATGATATGTCTGCACAGAAACCGGCTTTAATGAAATGGACTGTCCTGGTTGGAATTGCCATTTTTAGATCATAGTCTATTAGCTGCAGATAATAAAATTATATATAATTTTGAATGTTGTGTATGAATGCTCTTGATCTGCGATTCTCAAGAGCTCAAACTCACCTTTCACCCCTACACCATCAGGCAGGCGAGAAGAACAAAAGCTGCAGTAGTCTTCATTGTCTTCTTGTTGTCGTTGAAACTGTGCTTTGTTATGTCTGGGTCAGTGAGCTAATGACTGAAGGACTGCTGGAGTTCATTTAAATACTGAAGGATCAGGGTTTCCCCTCGGTTTTAGTTCCCTTTTTTTAGGTTTCAATACACAGCTTCCTTTCTTTTTTCTCTTTTTATTGTGATTTCTCGGAAGCACTGTCCTTAAACCTTATGGAGAGAAGCCTTGACTTAGGGCACACTGTTTGTAACTTTCTATGAATTATGAAATATTATGATTTGGTGGGAGTATACTGGACTAAAACATTGAAAGTGAAAAACTGGGGCATTTCAGTTATTTTACATTTGCATTTAGTCATTTTGCAGACGCTTTTATCCAAAGCGACTTACAATTGGGGAATTTTCTAAACATTTTAATTGATTGAATTTGATGTGCTTTATTGTCTGTTTTAAGCATGTGATCATCTGTTATATACATTTTGTGTATAAATTAAGGTAACAATACACAGAAATATAGAAATCACATTCAAAACTATGTTATTAACACAATCATTTGCGATAATTTAATTCTAATGACCGATTGTTTGAAAGAGAAACATTATGAGTAAGTAAAACGCAGATACACAGTGACATTCACCCAATTTACAACAATTGCTGTGCATTCATTCTGATGAATCCTGCAGATTAATTAGTTTATAGAAACACTTTAAAGTTGTAGTATTTCATACCTGTTTGGAAGTAAATGTGGTTCCGTTCTTTTACAAAATCAGCTTTCTTGATAATTCAATTTTATTATTATTCTTAATCACCGACGCACCTCAACCACCAACACCTCTATCTGCTAGGACATTGACTGTTTTTCTACAGATTTGTTTTCTGCAATGTAGTTTTATCTAAGAGGTTTGTCATCCGAGTCCTAACCAGACTCTTTCCTCTTAAGCGCAGAGCAGCAGACTTGACATTTCCAAGAATGAGGAAGGAATCATTTGAATGATTATTTTCTTTAGTCAATATTAGACTATAATCTAATATATAAAAACATAAAAAAATCATAAACATTGTGTAATTTAAAACACATTTAAAAAATAAAATTACAGACAGACTGTTGGTATTCGTGGGGATTGCCAGGAAAAAAAGATGGGTTCAAATGTACTACAATTGGCAACTAGACACATTTGAGTACACTTAGATGTTCTTAAGATTATCTAAGTAAGAAGTACTAAAGAATATTTTTTTAGTATATTAAGTGCAAAATTATTGCATGAAAATAGAGCACTTTAAGTACATTATTGAAACGCTACTGTGCTCTAGTAAAATATCTGACAATGGAAATGACTGCAATCTAAGAATCAAAATATTATCTAAAATGTACGTCACTCAATAATGATTGCTTGTTTATTGAACTATTGTATGCATTGTGCTGTTATTGTTCTGTGGTCTTGTGCAGACAGCTGAATCACAGTGTGGTGATGTAAACCACAAACTACACAAACCAACACTTCTTTTAAAAATAGAGCTTAATAGAGGTCAGTTGTTATGGTTCTCACTACCCTTTTACTTTACTTTGCATGTTCTGTTTTAAAGTCTTTGATAAAAACAGTGAATTCTGGAAATGCTGACATACACAAATGTCATCAATATGAGAAAACTTGTATAAGACTGGTATAATCACTGCTATAAACACCAGGCATATTTGTTTCAGGCACATAAATACAGTATAGAGAATATATTTACACTGTTGTTTAAAAGTTTGGGATCAGAAAGATTTGGAATGTTTTTTAAATAAGTCTCTTATGCTCACTGGCTGCATTTATTTGATCAAAAATACAGAAAAAACTGTAATATTGTGAAATATTATAACAATTTAAAATAACTGTTTTCTGTTTTAATAAAATATAATTTCTTCCTGTTATGCCAAGCTGAATTTTGATCAGCCATTTCTCCAGTCTTCAGGGTCACATGACCGTTCAGAACTCATTCTGATATGCTGATGTATTATCAGTTTTGGAAAAAGTTGTGCTTCTTAATATATTTTGGAACCTGTGATGCTTTTTTCATGATTCTTTGAAAAATGAATAAAAACATTTGATCAATTTAACACATCATTGGTGAATAAAAATATTGCCTCCAACTTTTGAACAGTAATGTATATATTGTTACAAATGAGTTATATTTTGCTGTTTAAATGCTGTTCTTTTTTCTCTTTTTCTTTTTTACTAAAGATCCTTATTAAAATATCACAGGTTCCAAAAAATATTAAGCAGCACAATTGTTTCAAACATTGATAATAAATCGGTTTATTAGAATGATTTCTGAAGGATCATGTGACACTGAAGAATAATGATACTGAAAATACAGCTTTGCCATCACAGGAATAAATTACATTTTACAAATGATTCGCATACAAAAAGCTATTTTAAATGGCAAAAATATTTCACAATATTACAGATTTTTTTAAAGTATTTTTGATCAAATAAATGCAGCCTGATGAGCATAAGAGACTTCTTTGAAAAATATAAAAAACTTTACTGAACTTCTGAACAGCAGTGTATATGTATGAAAGTATAGATAGATAGATAGATAGATAGATAGATAGATAGATAGATAGATAGATAGATAGATAGATAGATAGAATGATAGATAGATAGTGTGAATGGGATCCCAATGTCTGCTGTAATGATGCAATGAAAGACGTTTAAGGCTTTTTTATAACTGTTTCTTCTGATCACAGTTGGATGTAGCCATCTAGATTTTGTTTTAATGCATTATGTGGGATGGAAATTTAGCTTGAATGTAATTTTCAGTTGATTGATTTAATCCAGTGCAGTGGCAATCTGCATCAGTTTGCACCTGTAAAAGTCTTTATACCCCGCATCAGTCAACTAAGACACTGTTTAAAAGAGTAGCAGTTCTTTAAAACTGAACTGAGTTTTTTCACATCCCAGACCTCGTGTTTTAGAAGCACATGAGACCATTGATTATTGTAAATGGATATTATATGCATTTTCAGTCAGAAAGTCAGAATGCAAGAACTACCCTGAAAGAGGTCAGAAGACATTTTACGGATATTAAAGCTTTATTTGACATATTTGTGGACAATAAAAATACAATCATAAAGAAAATTATAAAAAGACTGTACATATGACACTTTGTGAAACAACCCAGTGTCATGATACACACTAATTTAATCAGCTTAGACATAGGAAATAATTTTTAAATAGTTAGTAATATAGGAAATATTTAAAACTTTTTTTTCTTATTTGAACTCCAGCTTATGAGGCAGAATATTAGTTCATCTGAAGTCTATGAGGTCATTTGAAGGATGTTGGTGCTGATGATGATGTCATGGTGCTCTTCAGTGGCACAGAAGCAGTTGTATTGTGTGTCTTCTCTCCTGTGAAGATCAAAATATTTAGCATTTAATTAATTAATCAATTAATTATTATGTGATTTAATTAAAAATATGTTTTATTTTTAATACACCATGTCTCTCTCTGCCACACAATCTAGCCTTCGCACTGAAGAGTATGTGAAGCATGATTAAATATAGTGAAGATCTCACTTTTTCAAGAGCCTTTATGATGACATTTTGAGTGAATTTTGACTCTGGATTCATGCATTTTTCGTCCTGCTCCATTCTTCAGAGTGACACTATGAAAGAGCAAAAAGCAATGAGCCAATCTTACTTAGGTTTTGTTTTACAGTTGATTAATTAATTGAGAATTAATATAAATGAATGTATACAAATGTAGCCTACACTTACATAATCTCATGTTTACGACAAGATGAACTTGGAGGGATGATTTCAACCTTCTCAATGTTCTTCACTAAAACCATGTTTGCACCTTTGTCTGCACAGAAGCACCGGCCCTTTGAAGACCTGTCCTGTCCTGGAAGAAAAATGCCATTTCATTAGAGTCTATTAGCAGCAGAACATCCCATAAACATATACATATTCTGAAGATATGCTGAATGCTCTTGATCTGCGATTCTCAGAGCTCAAACTCACCTTTCACCCCTACAGCCATCAGGCAGGCGAGAAGAACAAAAGCTGCAGTAGTCTTCATTGTCTTCTTGTTGTCGTTGAACTGTGCTTGTGTTATGTCTGGGTCAGTGAGCTAATGACTGAAGGACTGCCGGAGTTCATTTAAATACTGAAGGATCAGGGTTTCCCCTCGGTTTTAGTTCTCTTTTTTAAGTTTCAATACTCCAGCTTCCTTTCTTTTTCCTCTTTTTATTGAGATTTCTCGAAGCACTGTCCTTAAACCTTATGGAGAGAAGCCTTGACTTAGGGCACCCTGTTTGTAACTTTCTATGAATGATGAAATATAATGATTTGGTGGGAGTATACTGGACTAAAACATTGAAAGTGAAAAATTGGGGCATTTCAGTTATTTTACATTTGCATTTAGTCATTTTGCAGACGCTTGTCTGTTTTAAGCATGTGACCATCTGTTATATACATTTTGTGTATAAATTAAGGTAACAATACACAGAAATATAGAAAATGCACATTCAACTATTTATTAACACAATCGTTTGCGATAATTTAATTTCTAATGACCGATTGTTTGAAAGAGAAACATTCTGAGTAAGTAAAACACAGATACACAGTGACATTCACCCAAGTTACAACAATTGCTGTGCATTCATTCTGTCTGAATCCTGCTGATTTATTAGTTTATAGAAACACTTTAAAGTTGTAGTTTGTTTCATTTACCTGTTGGAAGTAAATGTGGTCCGACTCTTTACTGAAATCAGCTTTCTTGATAATTCAATTTTATATTATTCTTAATCACCGACGCACCTCAACCACCAACACCTCTATCTGCTAGGACATTAACTGTTTTTCTACAGATTTGTTTTTCTTGCAATGTAGTTTATCTAAGAGGTTTGTCATCCGAGTCCTAACCAGACTCTTTCCTCTTAAGCGCAGAGCAGCAGACTTGACATTTCCAAGAATGAGGAAGGAATCATTTGAATGATTATTTTCTTTAGTCAATATTAGACTATATCTAATATATTAAAAACATAAAAAATCATAAACATTGTGTAATTTAAAACACATTTAAAAATAAAATTACAGATAGACTGTTGGTATTCGTGGGGCTTGCCAGGGAAAAAAGATGGGTTCAAATGTAACAAATTGGGAAACGAAGACAATTTGAGGTATGGATGTTCTTAAGATTATCTAAGTATGAAGTACTAAATAATATGTTTTTAGTATATTAAGTGCAAAACTATTGCATGAAAATAGAGCACTTTAAGTACGTTATTGAAATGCTGCTGTGCTCTAGTAAAATATCTGACAATGGAAATGACTGCAATCTAAGAATCAAAATATTATCTAAAATGTACGTCACTCAAGAATGATTGCTTGTTTATTGAACTATTGTATGCATTGTGCTGTTATTGTTCTGTGGTCGTGTGCAGACAGCTGAATCACAGTGTGGTGATGTAAACCACAAACTACACAAACCAACACTTCTTTTAAAAATAGAGCTTAATAGAGGTCAGTTGTTAGTGGATCTCACTACCCTTTTACTTTACTTTGCATGTTCTGTTTTAAAGTCTTTGATAAAAACAGTGAATTCTGGAAATGCTGACATACACAGATGTCATCAATATGAGAAAACTTGTATAAGACTGGTATAATTACTGCTATAAACACAGTTGTTTTTTCAGGAATATCAATACAGTACTGAGAATATACTTTTATTTAAAAGTTTGGGATCAGAAAGATTTGGAATGTTTTTTAAATAAGTATCTTATGCTCACTGGCTGCATTTATTTGATCAAAAATACAGAAAAAACAGCAATATTGTGAAATATTATAACAATTTAAAATAACTGTTTTCTGTTTTAATAAAATATAATTTCTTCCTGTTATGCCAAGCTGAATTTTGATCAGCCATTTCTCCAGTCTTCAGGGTCACATGACCGTTCAGAACTTATTCTGATATTCTGATGTATTATCAGTTTTGGAAAAAGTTGTGCTTCTTAATATATTTTGGAACCTGTGATACTTTTTTCATGATTCTTTGAAAAATGAATAAAAACATTTGATCAATTTAACACATCATTGGTGAATAAAAATATTGCCTCCAACCTTTGAACAGTAATGTATATATTGTTACAAACGAGTTATATTTTGCTGTTTAAATGCTGTTCTTTTTTTTCTTTTCCTTTTTTTTTTACTAAAGATCCTTATTAAAATATCACAGGTTCCAAAAAATATTAAGCAGCACAATTGTTTCAAACATTGATAATAAATCAGTTTATTAGAATGATTTCTGAAGGATCATGTGACACTGAAGAACAATGATACTGAAAAATTCAGCTTTGCCATCACAGGAATAAATTACATTTTACAAATGATTCGCATAAAAAAAGCTATTTTAAATGGCAAAAATATTTCACAATTTTACAGATTTTTTAAATGTATTTTTGATCAAATAAATGCAGCCTTGAAGAGCATAAGAGACTTCTTTTAAAAATATAAAAACTTTACTAAACTTCTGAATGGCAGTATATATGGTATGTAAGTTAGATAGATGATAGATAGACAGATAGACAGACAGACAGATGATAAGGATAAGTTAGATAGATAGATAGATAGATGATAGATAGACAGATAGATAGATAGATAGATAATAGACTAGATAGATAGTTAGATAGATAGATAGATAGATAGATAGATAGATAGATAGATAGATAGATAGATAGATAGATAGATAGATAGATAGATAGATAGATAGATAGATAGATAGAAAATGCGAATGGGATCCCAATGTCTGCTTAATGATGCAATGAAAGACGTTTAAGGCTTTTTTATAACTGTTTCTTCTGATCACAGTTGGAAGTAGCTGTCTAGATTTTGTTTTAATTCATTATGTGGGATGGAAATGTAGCTTGAATGTCATTTTCAGTTGATTGATTTATCCAGTGCAGTGGCAATCTGCATCAGTTTGCACTGGTAAAAGTCTTTATACCAGCCGCATCAGTCAACTGAGACACTGTTTAAAAGAGTAGCATTCTTTAAAACTGAACTGAGTTTTCACATCCCAGACCTCGTGTTTTAGAAGCACATGAGACCATTGATTATTGTAAATGGATATTATATGCATTTTCAGTCAGAAAGTCAGAATGCAAGAACTACTCTGAAAGAGGTCAGAAGACATTTTACGGATATAAAAGCTTTATTTGACATATTTGTGGACAATAAAAATACAATCATAAAGAAAATTATAAAAAGACTGTACATATGACACATTTGTGAAAACAACCCAGTGGTCAGATAAAAAATAATTTAATCAGCTTAGACATAGGAAATATTTTTAAATAGTTAGTAACTATAGGAAATATTTTTTTTTTTCTAAATTGAACTCCAGCTTATGAGGCAGAATATAAATTCATCTGAAGTCTATGAAGTCATTTGAAGGATGTTGGTGCTGATGATGATGTCATGGTGCTCTTCAGTGGCACAGAAGCAGTTGTACTGTGTGTCTTCTGGCTCCTGTGAAGATCAGAAATAATTAGCTTTTTTAATTGCCATGTCTCTCTGCCACACAAATCTACATCTTTGCATTGAATAAACTATGTGAAGCTTGAGTAAATGTACTATTCTCACCTCTTTTCAAGAGCCTTTATGATGACATTTTGAGTGAATTTTGACTCTGGATTCATGCATTTCCGTCCTGCTCCATTCTTCAGAGTGACACTATGAAAGAGCAAAAAGCAATGAGCCGAATCTTACTTGGGTTTGTTTTACAGTTGATGAATTAATTGAAAATTAAAATAAATGAATGTATACAAATGTAGCCTACACTTACATAATCTCATGTTTGCTACAAGATGGACTTGGAGGGATGATTTCAACCTTCTCAATGTTCTTCACTAAAACCATGTTTGCACCTTTGTCTGCACAGAAGCACCGGCCCTTTGAAGACCTGTCCTGTCCTGGAAGAAAAATGCCATTTCATTAGAGTCTATTAGCAGCAGAACATCCCCATAAACATATACATATTCTGAAGATATGCTGAATGCTCTTGATCTGCGATTCTCAGAACTCAAACTCACCTTTCACCCCTACAGCCATCAGGCAGGCGAGAAGAACAAAAGCTGCAGTAGTCTTCATTGTCTTCTTGTTGTCGTTGAACTGTGCTTGTGTTATGTCTGGGTCAGTGAGCTTATGACTGAAGGACTGCCGGAGTTCATTTAAATACTGAAGGATCCGGGTTTCCCCTCGGTTTTAGTTCTCTTTTTTAGGTTTCAGTACTCCAGCTTCCTTTCTTTTTGCTCTTTTTTTCTCTTACGTAGCAAGGTATTTTTTTTGTAAGAAAACGAGTAGATAGAATAGAAGAAAAACAAAGCTAGTGTTAGTTTTTCAAGAAAAGCTAGCAGTTAGAGAATAAATATGCAATTGATAGAGGGTCAAGTGTGTGGTTTTTTTTTTTTTTAAAGAAGACAGATAGATAAAATATAATTAGAATAGAAAGTGCTAGAGTTAAAGGGTCAAATAAAGATGGAAGAGATGTGTTTTTAGCCGTTTCTTGAAGATGGGTAAGGATTCAGCTGCTCGGATTGAGTTAGGCAGGTCATTCCACCAGATGGGAACAGTTAATGAAAAAGTCTGTGAAAGCAATTTGTGCCTCTTTGGGATGGTACAATAAAGCGACGTTCACTTGCAGAACGCAAGCTTCTAGAGGGCACATAAGTCTGAAGTACTGAATTTAGGTAAAGGGGTGCAGAGCCAGAGGTGTTTTTTTAGGCAACCATCAATGCCTTAAATTTTAAGCGAGCAGCTATTGGTAGCCAGTGCGTTCTTTTCGGCTCATTAAAGATTAATCTTGCAGCGGTATTTTGGATTAATTGTAGAGGTTTGATGGAATTGCCTGGAAGACCTGCCAAGAGAGCATTGCAATAGTCAAGTCTGGACAGAACAAGAGCCTGAACAAGGAGTTGTGTTGCATGTTCCGAAAGAAAGGGCCTGATCTTCTTAATATTATATAATGCAAATCTACAGGACCGGGCAGTTTTAGTAATGTGGTCTGATAAATTCAGCTTATCATCAATCACAACTCCAAGGTTTCTGGCTGTTTTTGAAGGAGTTATGGTTGATGAGCCTAACTGAAAGGTGAAATTGTTATGAAGTGATGGGTTTGTTGAAACTACAAGCAGTTCTGTCTTGGCTAGGTTGAGTTGCTGGTGATGGTCTGTCATCCAGCAAGAAATGTCTGTTAGACATGGTGAGATGCGAGCAGCTTTTATCGGCTCATCCGGATTGAATGAGAGGTAGAGTTGAGTGTCATCAGCATAGCAGTGATATGAAAAGCCGTGTTTCTGAATGACAGAACTTAGTGATGCCATGTAGACAGAGAAGAGAAGTGGTCCAAGAACTGAGGCACCCCAGTAACTAGATGTTGCGACTTGGATACCTCGCCTCTCCAAGTTACCTTGAAGGACCCATCCGAGAGGTAAGAGTCAAACCACTGGAGTGTGGTTCCTGAAATGCCCTTTCTTAATAGGATTACAGGAGGATCTGGTGGTTGACTGTATCAAAAGCAGCAGACAGATCCAGCAAGATAAGTAATGAAGACTTTGAAGCCGCTTGCACAGTCTTAGGCTTCAACAACTGAGAGCAAAGCAGTTTTGGTCGAATATTCACTTCTGAAGCCAGATTGGTTGCTGTCCAGGAGGTTGTTCTGTGTGAGAAGGGCAGAGACTTTGTTTAACACAACTCTTTCAAGTGTTTTTGCAATGAAAGGTAGAAGGGAAACCGGTCTATAGTTCCACAAAAGAGTTGGGTTAAGAGTGGGTTTCTTAAGAAGTGGGGTTGTGCGAGCCTGTTTAAATACTGAGGGAAAAACTCCAGTGTGAAGGGATGTGTTAATTATGTGAGTGAGTGCAGGTACAACTGCAGGAGAAATGGCTTGAAGGAGATGAGATGGAATAGGATCAAGCGGACAAGTGGTAGGATGACTGGAGAGAATGAGATTAGACTGGAATTAGACTGGAATATTGTGTAAATTGTGTTTTGGTGGAAGTACTACTAGATATCAGGCTGAAACATTGAAAGTGAAAAACTCTTGGGGCATTTCAGTTATTTTCAAATCATTTTAATTGATTGAATTTGATGGATTTTATTGTCCATGACAATCTGTTGTATACATGTGTATACATTAAGAAAATGAAACTGAACTATTTCAGATTGCTCACTGAACCTATATATTAACACAATCTTTTGCAATAATTTTAATAATTCTGACCTATTGTTTTAAAGAAATCTGTGCAGATAAATTACAGATACAGTACATAGTGACATGCACCCAAGTAACAACCAACAATTTCTGTGCATTCAGTCTGACTGAATCCTGCTGATTTAGCTAGTTTATAGCTACACTGCGAAGTTATAATTTAATTTAAGACTGATTACCAGTTGGATGTAAATGTGGTACTACCCTGATGATGAAATTAAGTGACTAATCAGAGTACCAATGTTGAACTACCCAATAGTTAAGACATTAACAAACTGCAAACCAGGTCATTAGACAAAACTTCTCATTTCACTGGAATGTTATCAAGTGTTTTCACTACCCCTTTCTTTATAATCTTAACGAGACATTGTGTTGAAATCTAAGCTAATGGCTTAGCACAATCATGCTGACGAAAAGCAAAACTGAAACTGAAAAAAAACAAGAATCTAAAATCTGGAAATGTCACTTCAACTGCTACATATTTAAACAAAAAAGAGTGATTATGCATGCACAATGCAAGCTGTTGTTATCAGTTAACACCAGTAAAGCATGGAGTGCTGCAAGGATCTGTCTTAGGCCCTCTGCTATATTTTCAATGTCTGTTTCTGCTATGTCCTCTTCAATAAACAAGCTACAGGTAAGTCCAAAATGCAGCTGCTAGAGTCCTTACCAGGTCAAGAAAATGTGATCATATTACCCCAATTTTACAATCTCTACACTGGCTACCTATTAACTTCTGTATAAAGTTTCAAAATATTATACTTACTTATCCGCTATGCTATTTTTTCTCTATTTGCTTCTCTGTTTCTGCCACGGAAAGGGCATCCTGAGGTAACTTGGAATTACACAAGCTTCAGTCTGGATCCAACCCTTACAAATATCTGATATGACCAAACACCTGAGAAGAGATGATGCCAACCCCTCAGCCCAGCCAACATTTCCATGTGGGCCCCATGTGGGTTATTGATGGGCCGTAACTTGGGCCCTGCATGGGCAACCCAAGTGGGGCCCAGGGTTAGCCCATAGGCACATGATGGGTCCATAGTGGGCTCTAAGTGGCGCCCATTTAGATTTTCATTTTATGGGCCCACATTCAGCCCATCAAAGTTCCCACTCTGAGGCCATGCCCAGTTGACGCTTATATAGCCCAGATAAATCCCATGTGGGACCCACATGGACATGTTGGCTGGGAGAGGATCTCAGATGATGCCACTGCTACCAACATAAAAAACTACCAAATTGTATAAGTTTGATCGCAATAATCATTGCTGTTAATAGTGTTCATCTTTTGTTGAATGCATGTTATTAACTAACTGCATGATATTTACTGTACATTTCTGCCATATGGACATAAACTTGACATAGTAACCACTGATAAGCTACTCCTAATTAAATATAATAAACTTACATTTTCTGTGAAGCTGCTTGGCAACGATTTGTATGCTGAAAATTGCTTTACAAATAAATGTGAATTGAACTGAATAATAGTCAGTTACTTTTTTATTATACTCATTTGTCCATACTATTTTTCATCTATTCTAGTCTACTTTAGAATAGTCTATTGTCTTCATTATTAATGTTATATTTCATTTTATTAACTTAATTTATATGTACGTCTGCGCTATGTACTTTTTTTCTGCACTGGAAGTTCCTGCTTGTACTTCCGTTGCAAGCAGACAGGAAAGAAAAACAAAAATTGCTGCAGTCTTAATTTATTTGATTTTTTTGACGATTGTCTAAGACTGTTATTGCCCGAGATGTTCAGCTACAGTATATATCTGTCAGAAGATCAGGGATTTACAGTGCAGAATCAGTTCCCGGTTTCAATTTCACAAGCACGGCAGTTTTGATTTCCCATTTCTTTGAAATGCACTGACATTGTCTCGTGTCGTTTAGTGCAAAGATTATTCTGGCCAATGAGGAAGAATTATAATTTGTTTTACAGCAATTTTGGAAGTTATTGTAAATTCTTTCAAACACTCTTTGAAGCCCAAAATAAATGAAGGGATCAATTATAAAATCCCTTCACAAAGCATTATACTGGCAATCATCCTTTATTATAATACTGTTTGGTCAGACAACAGCAAAACAATGAAATGTGTTAAACTCCATGTGCATGAATTATTCAAATGTTTAAACATAATAAACACCATATTTTGGATGATGAAATGACCAATGTTGTGATGATGAAAATCGGTGACTACATCAAATGTGAACCCAACTTCTGTTTTCAGAGAAATCGTCATCAGTTTTCACCATATGTGAAATAGAGTCTTAATAAGAAGCTCACATTCATGAAGGGGGAAAACATTTTGCAAACTCATGCTGATGCTGATGTCATGAGAAACATATTTACTCAGATCTTTCTGTTGTATTTCTAATGCAGAAGCAGAAGACCAACATACAAATAACAATGTTTTGTGAACATGTGCACTGTAAAAAATGAAAAGTTGACTTAACTTAAAATTTCGAGGCAACTTGCTGCACAGCTTTTTTGAGTTTACTCAACTTTGGACCAAGTTGTTCACTCAACCCAAATTACTGAGTAAAGTCACATGTCTCTTTTTTGTTTAACTAACACAGTTTTGTTAGTTAAAAAGACTTGTAATGCTTTTCCAATGTGTCTCAATGCTCCAATGTGTCTAATTGCTGTGTCTCAATTAATGCTGCAATGCATGCTGGGAACTCTCAAAGCCTTAACATTTCAACAACATTAAATTCTTTGTTCAGAAAACTGTGTTTGACTAGTTGGAACAACATTTGGGGTAATTTTGTTGTTCTGACAAGGGTTTTTATGTATACGAAAATAGCATTTTTTAGTATATGAGACTCAAAAGGTTTTGTAAACTGGAAAATGTGCAGTTGGATTTTTTACAGTGTGTATGTGTCTATCACATTAGTGCTGATTGTTAAACTTTATGTTTATATTACCTCATCGACATGCTGTTAGCATGATTAACACATATTAACTCAATCTGGTTAAATGTGAGCCAAAATCATCACAATTAAAAGCACCAAAGACTTAAACTACTTCAGTCTGTGTGACGTTTAATTTATTTAATGCACAAGTTTCACAATTTGAGTTGAATTACTGAAATAAATGAACTTTTCCACAACATTCTAATTTATTGAGATGCACCTGTATGCTCTGTGTATTTAAGACATTGTGTCAAGTGAAAAGAAATTGAACTTTTTAAAAACACTCTTCATTTCACTTTTCATTCATCTCTTTCCTGTGTGAACAAGCCTGCTAAATTTGGATTGTCTTCTGTTAGTGACAGTCCATGTTTGTGGTTTCCCTGTGCATGCACTCCTACAGACTCAAATGGAAACTTATTTACAGTGTTGTCATTGTTCCCTTCCTAACTATGGCATTTCTTGTACCATTTTCATATGATCATTTTATTTCCGTGTTCACCCTTTATTTGTGGTGTTGAGATTTTTTCCCTTACATCAATATGTGGACTTCTCAGTTCCCCTTGTTGTTTCGTGTTGTGTCTTTTTGTGCTAACTTTGGTTCTTAGGATGGTGTCATATAAATATGCCTTTTTATTGTATATTCTGACTATTACTATTTTTTCTTTTAAATAGATATTTGTACATTAGGTGGAAATTGCATACTGATTTTAAGTGTTAAATTAAAGAAGCAGCTAGGATTTTAGCTGCTTTTCATTTTATGCAAGGAAGAAGCTTGTGTCTGGAACTTTTTTACCGATTCTTGACTTTGGGGAAGTGGTGTATCAGCATGCCTCTTCTTATCTTCTTGCCTCTCTGAAGCAATGTATCAATGGTGCTTTAAGATTTATTACGGATTGTAAAATTTTCTACACATCATTGTTACTTTATAATAGAGTTGCCTGTCTTCACTTGCGTTCGAAGGCAAATACATTGGCATTGTTGATTTACAAAGCTATTCTGGTTTTAATGATTCACCAAAAAGTAGCTGTTAACTATTCATTGCGTTCCCAATCTTTTTATAATCTTTTGTTACCTTCAGCACAAACTAATTTGGTAAAACTGCATTTGATATGCTGCACCGGTCAGACTGGAACTCTCTTCAATGAAACTGCAGCTAAATCAGTTGGTGTTTCTAGCAATTTAAAATACTGTTGCGTGCAATAGAAAAATGATTTAAATTATTTGCAAATCTTCTAATGCTATAATATTTCTTGTTGTGATGTACTGTTTTTGTTGTACATGTATTGTATAACTGGGCCGCCTATCTTGGCCAGGACACTCCTGGAAAAGAGATTTTTAATCTCAGTGAGGTTCTCTCCTGGTTAAATAAAGGCTAATAAATAAATAAAAATTATATGGGAAAAAAAATATTGGTTGCCTCTGACCAGGTAATTACTTTGCATCTTTAAATGTTCTTTCCTAATCTTCTGTTTACTTTTTGCACACACAGAGACATGTAACATAACTAATATTTCTTCAGGAACCAATGACCAAGACCATTAATGCAAAAATTATCAAACCATCACAAAATTTTATTTTCAACTTTCCTGTGACATCAAACAACAAACAGAAGAACATCCAACACATTGTTTTTAAATAAATTAAACAATTCATAACATAATGTGTAAATATAATATATAAAATACTCAGTTGTAAATTAATAAATGAAAGAATCAATATAGCTTTTTAATGACAGGGGCCACACCTTCACACATTTTACTGAGCACTCCTAAAAGAGAAGAAACACAAATAAACATTACTTCATTATATTTCTTTATTTTGTGAAATGAAAGATATGTGTGCTGTGGTGTTCATGTGTTGTGTGTGATTGTGATAAGTGTCACCTGGTCTTTTTGCAATGTGTGTGTGTGTGTGTTGTTGTGTAAACAATGACTCTGTGTTTAAGCATCTTTGGCCTTGACCATCTTTCAGTGTGACACTGTTCAGACACATCATCAGGTTATTTAAAGAGAACATAGATTGAAAATGTCTTAAATTCAATTAGAAGTAATCATGTACTTACACAACTTCCATACGTCCACAGGATGGACTAATAGGGTGAATTTCAACTTTCTCTATCATCTTTGGCTTCACCATTTTGAGACCAGCCCCAAGACATAAACATCTTTGGATTCCAAGCCCGGGCTTCCCTGGAGGATGATAGAAATACATTATGGTAATGATTATTCTGAAACAATGAAGCAACAGATTGTGCTGAGATAGTGAAATGTTTAAAAAAAAGCAAAAACAATCTTACCTTCAATAGCAACAATGGCCAAACTGACAAAAATAAGTAGAGCTGCCACAGTCTTCATTGTTTCAGTCTCTTGAAGGTCTTCACTTTTAAGCTACTTGGCTGACCAAATGTGAATAAATGAGTTGACTGGCTTCATTTTATAGTCTACATCAGAGACAATCTGGGATTTCCCTGTTTGCTGCTCTAGTGAAGAATAAGATCCGGCTGAGTTCCAGTTACTCTTTCTATATCTTACTCAGTTTCTGGGAAATAAACTGTGCAGTGTTTTCATCATTTTGTTTGGGTTTTAAGTGCCATTTTATCAGGTTAATATGGCACACATATACAGTTTTACATATATCAGATAGAAACCAAAAATAACAGAACAATATATAAAAGGTAAAAGTTATGATAATTGTAATAAGAAGCAAAGTGGCTTTTGATGAACTAAAATTGTCTTGTCTTTGCTATATAATAGGTGTGATGTTGTTGTGTGTGTGTGTGTGTGTGTGTGTGTGTGTGGTGTGTGTGTGTGTATGTGAGTTTGTTGTGTGTGTGTGGTGGTGTGTGTGTTGTGTGTGTGTGGGGTGTGTGTGTGGTGTGTGTGGATGTGTGTGTGTGTGTCATTACTTGTAGGTCTGCTTTAATGTAATCATATAGCGGTTTGTAAACAAAGTAGCGCTCAGCTCATAAATGATACTTTATCAGGTAAAATGAAAATGCCATCGAAACTTTTCTGAATACAATTGGTTCCCTTCAGAGGTCCATTCATATAAATGAAAATGAATTAGAAAAGAATGAAAAAAGTGTGAAAAATTAGCCTACATTGACGAGGAAAGTCCACTGATAATAATACTCCAATAAGTATTCTCATCATGGTGATGTGCTGTGTTTGATGCATAAGGTGTCTTATTGAACGCAATGGAGCACCCTGTATGTTGAAAAAAGTGATAGGCTGTGACGAGTTGGGAGTGAGAATGTGTTGTCCAAAGGCGATGGACCTCAATGGTATTTTTGTGATTGTGTGGACTGGGTGTTGTTGCAGTACAGATCCCCCTTCACGGTGGATGAAGGGGACTTTATAATGAACCTGTCATTTCCGCTATGATGTTATAACCTCTGCCTTCTCCTCCATCTCTGGTTCCTCATCCACCTCTGAACCCCCCTCCCCCCACATACCTTCTCACATATGGATGGCACGTATATGTGCCATCCTGGAGGAGCTTGACTACCTCTGCAACTTCATTAGGTTGGAGGTAACATCTGTTAAAAACATGTGCCATCGTTTCAGTTTCAACTGCTTTTTTCCCAAGTCTAAAAATACTGTGTTACAAAACTACAGTGGCCTTTTGTGCTTTCACTTTCTGATAACAATGGTCTTTTCGCATAAATGAACCCATTGTGTTTGTGTGTGAACAGCAGGATAAGATGTTCCAAGGTCTTTTCCGCATAGGCAGAATTTTCTGCCAGAAAAGCTCAGCTGAACGTACTACTCAGCAAAGCACTCAATTCACATGCCATTTCTTCATTTTTCATAACAAAGTGTGAATTGTTATGGAATATGAGCATGACAAAAACTGTACTGTTGTAATTAATTTTTCAGTTAATTGAAATCTGTATCAAGACAGCAATAGGCTACTGCAAGACGAGAGTAGTTATTGGGGGACTGAATAGTCAAGGTCCATTCTGATTCATACTTATGTACTCAAAAACATATTTATTGTTTCATAGTAATATTCTTAAGTAAACACAACACCAAATTAGCATGAATTATTTTTTATTTCATGGTTATATCCCACACAGATTTCCTCTGGATTAGAAAGGTTTGTATAAAAATGAATTATTAAAAGTTAAAAGTTAAATAAAGTAGTAATTATGGACATATCCAATACATTAACCAAAACAGCATTTCATCTCAAAACTCAAAAATATCAATGTTCTCATAATTTCAGATAGAACAAAATGTTCACTGGCATCAATTAAAACAAGCCTGTATTAGTTATAGTTTAATCAGAGAAATGTTTAAAATCACAAAACAATAAATAGATGTAAATAAAAAGAATACATTTATGGCTAAATACACAGACTTTCAACACACTCTCAACAGGTAAATTATTTAATTCTTAAATTTAAATACAAATTTAACTTTAAAATTGTAACCGGTTTCCCAAAAAACATGTTCACATTTTTTGTTTTGTTTTTGGTCCCATATAGCCTAAGTGTGTGCAGCTCTGCTAAGCTTCTCTCCTCTTCTCCACTAAGCAAAAGAAACAATGAATGTATAAATCATATTGTTAGACTTTTTATGTAATATATTATGTTTATATATGTTTATGTATAAACATACCCAGTTACAATTTTTTTTGTTACAAATATTGCATTATTGCATTAATTTTTATATTTTTTCCTTTTAAGATTGTGAAGGACTCACATACTGTCCATTTTTTCTTTAGGCCTTCATAAACATAATTGTTTTTACCTAAACACATGGACACACAGTAACTCTAAACTCAATTGTGTATTTCAGATATATCACATCCTACAACCTCATCATCTGCAGAGAGAAAAATCAGCACTTAATCACACCAAAATAATGGACTTAAAGGCATCATATTGATTGGAATGTGATTGTTTCACTGAAACTTGGTTTTCATCACATCTATTTTTGTTCTTATTTTGTGTTTTACTTCTTTATGTATTTATTCACGTTCATTGTCAGTTGTCATTCATCACTGTATTCAGCTAATAACTGTTGTTTTGAGCACTGACAATTTTGCATGTCAATAAAAACATGCTGCTGTTGTGGTTATTGTTGTTGTTTTAATGTGAAACCCGAACCGAGGCTACACTCTAAGATGCATCATTACTGGTTTTCTGGAGCTCATCCAACTACACAGACGGTCAACACTCTCAACAGGTAAATCATTTCTTTCTTAAAATGTCTATAAATTATACATTTCAAATGCTAATTGATTTTTCGATGTTGTTTCTCTTTTTAATTTAAGAGAACATGAACGTGTGACCAGTTCTATTCAGTTAAGGATATTCTCCTCTTCTTCCCTAAGTAAGTAACACCGATATTGAATTTATGATCCATTTTGTTAGATACTTTTATTACTAGGGTTTATGCAAAAACATGCCCAGCTATCCCGTGACTTTATATTACTTTTTACTTTTAACATTGTGAAGTGCTCACATACTACTTTTACCATAAACAATTGTTTTCACATAAACAAATGAAAGGAGACACATTGTATATCTAAACTCAATTATGTATTTCAGATGCAACAACCTCATCATCTGCAGAGAGAAACTGCCATTCAATCACACCAAAATACAGATAATGATTAACTTAAAGGCATCATAGACGATTGTGAAGATATTTTACTGGAGCTTGGTCTTCAATACACTATTTTATGTTCTATTTTGTTTTACTTGTTTAAGTATTTATTTGTTCAATGTCCATTGTCATTCATTAATGTATTCTACTAATAAATGTTGTTAGAACACTGTTATTTTTGCTACAATTTCATGTCATTAAAAAAATTATAAAATTGACACATTGTTGTTGTTGTTGATTTTCTGTAAAACCCTAATAGACACTTATATTATAAGATATTACAAGTATATTATAAGATGTAAGATAGATAATAAGACCAGGCAGATAGAGGGGTAAAAAAACAACAATAATAAACAATATATACAAATAATACTAATGTTAATGGTATTAACATACTACTATTAATGAAAAACGATAATTTAAAAGGTTATTTATAACATCATTAAGGTCCTGTATAGCATTTCCAAAGCACGTTCTGTATGGAACCTCTACAAATGGCTCTATTTAGCACTAAAAAGGGTTCTGCTATTGTTACAAGCCGAAGAACCCTTTTCTGGTACTCTTTAGAACCATTTTTCTTAAGAGTGTATAGCAGAATTTCAATCATTGTCGTTAAACGTCTTAATCTTCTCTTTTCTTCCTCTGTTCCTTTGATTTTTGGTTCGCTTTCTATAAAGATAGCACAATGGCACAGAATTTAATTCTAATAACATAATACATAAACATATAAATCATAATTGGTTGTATATATTCAGTAAGTAGTAGCGTAACAGTAGTGTATATCTCACCCTTTGCCATTCAATAATCTCTGTCCTTGCCTCGCATTTGGATCCAAACATACCTTTAACTTCTTATTGACCTCCTTTCCTTTTCCCTTTCCTTTTGCAATCAAAGTTAATCTAAAATCGGGAGGAAAAAACAGAAACAAAAGCAATTGTTTTATTGCAATTGCGGGCTTGCAAGTATTCATTACAATGTTCATTAATTGCATTGGATCTCTAGAAGAAATAAAGATTTATCAACATTATCTTGTAATAGGACTCACAGTACGCATACTTACATAATCTCTGTCTTTGAGCAAGAGGGACTCGGTGGGAACAATTCAACAGTTTGAATCCGTCTGGGCTTCACAGCTTTCGGCAGTTTTCCTCTGCAAAAGCAGCGTTGTGATAACCCCCCTGCTTGCCCTATAACACAGTTATGACACGTTTAAGGACTAATGTACACAACAGATCCGGAAAACTATTGTTCCAAGCCGGTAATCACAGATTGAATTTACAGACAATAAACCTCATACCAAAACACACAAACACACATATAAGGAGATTGATGCATATTGTATATGTTTAACAGAAACACTTGAGAATAGCATTCAATCAATGACAATAATTAACAAAACATTATATCTGGTGGTTCTCTGGAATACTTCATTCTGACTGGACAATCACTGCATTCTGTGGTCAAATATGATTGTTTAACGATTGACAAACTGATACAGAATATTTCAGTAAGGGTAGACTGTAGATTATTACAGGCCATTTAATGTTTAAAGATGTATTACTTTGGTGCATATATGGTCATATACTTTAATGAAACACAAACTGATGATTTTTAAGTTTTAATATTTTATTAGTTTTAGATTGTCCTCAAAAAGACATTTTGTTCACATACCTTCCTGGAGAACAATAACTTTTCTTTCCAAATTTCAAATCAAATATTTTTTTTGTACATTAAATCATTATTTTTTACACATGTTAACAATATGCGTTGAAGGGCTAACTAAAAGGCTTTACTATTTGTTCTGTGTATGTCTGTGTAAGACAATAGACAATAGATATCAGCTTACCTGCAGAGTGTGTAAGAGTCACTCCGAACACCAGAGCACACAACAGTGTGAGAACAACCTGATTCATGATTCACCTCACAGGCAGCTCCAAAGAAATGCTCCCTTCTTACACGGTCCGTTCCTTATAAAGCACAGACTTACTTTCATTTTCCAAGCTTCCAATGAAATGTTCTCAGCAACACATCCATCATCCTGGAGGATAAAGTTGCATGGCCGGAACAGAAATGAGCACTTGTTTTAACATTAGAAATCTGCACTTAAAAGTCACGAAAGACTATGTAGAGAGAAAGACAGCACAAAGAAAACAAATCATTATTATTAATATTTATTTATTTAAAAATGTTTTTGACAGTCAGAATGAACCTTTTCTAAACCTATCTTTTCGAAGGGAGTGTTGTATTAACAAGGTCTTATAGTCAAACATTAACGTTCACCACAAATCAATGATAAAAACATGTGCTTGGCATATGTTTGGTCACTTATTTTGTAATGTTTGCCTTTTGGGAAGAGTGTATTTCCTTAGAATATTTAATTGTGCTGAACTTAACTTGACTACAGAACAGAGGATTTAAGATTTTTCTCTGTTTTATTGGTCGCATGTAAAAATGTTTTTAGTAAAACCTGATATTATTAAAGGTGTGTGTGCTACAGATAGGAGTGATCAAATCATGTGGAATGTCATGCAAAGGAAGTGAATAGATTTAAAGAGAAAAAAACTGAAATTACTTGAAATGCAACTAAAATGATTACAAATCATGTCTATACATAATTTAGACTCTTCCTTGAAAAAAAGCCAAAATATCAAACTGGTCACTTGTAACTGAAAGCATTATTTCCTCCACTTCAGCCAGGCATGTTTTACGTACATCTGAATGTATTACATACTGTATGTGACATCAAATTAATAACAACATGGTCCAGTGTTTGAACAAGAGGAATCATCAGTAATACATTAAATACGTACTCTGTAATCATATAGTACAAATGCTTTCACTTAATTTTCTACATTCCTTGAATTTCTGAAAGCAAAATGATCCAACATAAAATTGTGAGATTTGAGAAGGTTGAAGATTTCCTGCATCTCAAAAGATGGTCACAGTCATAAGATGAGACACTGATTTCTTAGTGACCTCTTGTTTTTCGTTTCTGTTCCTTACTTCATGGTAAAGATAAGGGGAAATTCAGTTCAGTCCCTGTGCCAAGGTTATTGAGGGGAGTGGATGGCTTAAGAACTGAACTGAAACTGGCACTGGTTAGTGATGAAATGGCCAGAATGGTTCTGAATTAACTCTAGAAATGAGCTGGCTTATAAGTGAGAAATACAGAACTGAATGTATAGTAGCTATACATCAAATTAGGGAGCTGCAAAAATGAAAGAGTGTAATTAGTCTGAAGCAGGGTTAGGGTTACGATCCAGGAAGAAAAAAGTGTAACAAAATTCAGTTAAAAAAACCTAGGGTAAATATGAAACAGTATGTGTATGCCAACATAAACAGCCAGTGTCATTGAGTAAACTGAGCAAACAAGCCAATAAACATAACCCCAGGAATCAAGGACAATGGAACAAAGCACATGAGCATACGATCAAAGAACAGAAATCTAGGAATTAGTTACACAGGAAAAAATACAATTCTGCATAAGAAGTGAAATTCAGCTGTATTGTAGATAATCACAGACATGAATAAAGAGGAGAGTCAAGTTACTTTTACACGAAACCTACGCTCCCTTTCTCCCTACCATCTTTCCTCTGCAGTGTCCTCCTCTCTTCCCTCCCCCACCCATTTCTCATCTCTGGATGTGAATGCAGCTACAGATACTTTATGCTCTACTTTAACCTCTTGTTTAGATGACATTTGTCCTCTCTCCTCCAGGCCAGCACGGACTGCCCCTTCTAACTCCTGGTTATCTGATGTTCTTCGTGAGCATCGGACCAAACTCAGGGCAGCAGAGAGAAAATGGTGCAAATCAAAAGATCCGTCAGACCTGAGTATGTATTAATCGTTGCTTTCATCTTTCTCTGCTGAAGTCCACACTGCCAAATCATCATATTTACACAACAAGATCAACAGCACTCCAGACACACGTAATCTCTTCAGAACATTTAATTATCTCCTCTGTCCCCCTCCACCCTCTCCCACCACTTCTATATTAGCTGATGACTTCGCCACTTTCTTCACAGAAAAAACTAGAACAATTAGTAGTCAGTTCTCACCTCCAAACACACAGGACCTCTTATCAACCACATCCACTGTCCAAACTCCCATCTTCTCCTTCTGTCCCCTCACTGAGGCAGAAGTATCCAAACTTCTCCTCTCCAGCCATCCTATAACGTGTCCCCTAGACTCAATCCCCCGCACCTTCTCCAAGCAATCTCTCCCACACTCTTACCAGCACTCACACACATTATCAACACATCCCTCCTCACAGGCACTTCCCGACATGCAAGCAGGCTCGGGTACCCCACTGCTCAAAAAACCTACATTTAACACTTCTCTTATAGAAAACTACAGACCTATCTCTCTCCTCCATTCATAGCCAAAACGCTCGAACAGCGTGTTTTCAATCAGGTCATCATTGTTTCTTTCACAGAACAACAAACTGGACGCTAAACAGTCAGTTTCAGAGTGGCCATTCAACTGAGACTGCCTTTTCTCAGTCACGGAAGCCCTACGAATTGCAAAAGCTGATTCCAAATCCTCAGTCTCATTCTGCTGGATCTATCTGCTGCTTTTGACACTGTCAATCATCAGATCCTCCTGTCCAGCCTCTCATCACTGGATTCACGATTCCACTTCGCTGGTTTGAATCCTATCTCACTGGTCGGTCTTCTTTCGAGGGGGCCCTGGGGGTGAGGTATCCACAACACATCAACTGGTCACTGGGGTTCCTCAGGGGTCATTTCTTGGACCCCTCCTCTTCTCCACATACACTACATCACTGGGTCCCTATCAAACAAGCACATGGTTTCTCCTACCATTACTATGCTGATGAGATGACACACAGCTCTATCTCTCATTTCGACCAGATGATCCAACGGTAGCTGCACGGATCTCAGGCTGCCTGGCAGACATCTCGGCATGGATGAAAGAACATCACCTACATCTCAACCTGGCAAGACTGAGCTTCTTGTCTTCCCTGCCACTCCAACTAAAACATGACTTTACCATCCAGCTAGGTTCATACAAGTACCCCATCAAGCTCAGTCAAAATCTTGTGTAATCTTTGATGACCAGCTGACCTTCAAAGATCACATTGCAAAGACTGCTCAATCTTGCAGGTTTGCACTACACAACAATCAAAAGATCAGGACCCTTTCTAACGGAGCATCCTGCACAACTTCTTGTCCAGGCCCTTGTCATTTCTAGGCTGGACTACTGCAATCCTCTTCTGGCTGGACTTCCATCAAACACAATCAAACCTCTACAAATGATTCAGAATGCAGCGACACGACGGTATCAATGGCCTCAAAAGAGCACATGTTACACCTCTCTTTGTCTCCTTGCACTGGCTACCGGTTGCAGCTCGCATCAAGTTCAAAACATTGATGCTTGCATAGAAACAGCCACAGGCTCAGCACCCGCTTACTTCCACTCACTGATGACAATCTATATCCCCTCCAGAAGTCTGAGATCTGCTAGTGAGCGACGCCTTGTGGTACCATCACAGAGAGGCTCAAAATCACTTTCCAGAACATTCTCGTTCAACACTCCTGGCTGGTGGAACAATCTTCCTACCCCCATCCGGAATGCTGGATCCCTGTCAACCTTCAAGAAATGACTGAAAACTCATCTCTTTCGACACTACTTGACTTCATCCTAAATTAAAAAAAAAACTTTGTCTTTCTCTTTATTTATTCATTCTCTTGCTAGCTTGTACTTATTTGAACAATGCCTGAGACTTGGTATTACGTGCACTTCCTCTGTCTGTTTGCCTCTTTATGATGAATTGCTTCATGTATTCCCCAATTGTAAGTTGCTTTGGATAAAAGCGTCTGCTAAATGACTAAATGTAAATGTAGAGTAGAGATTGGAAAATGTGACTAGAGATTGGACAAAAGGATGTTAACAACTGAAAAAACTGTAATACATGACAAATAAAATCCATGTTCTACTAATGCAATAGTTATATTATTAGGAAAGGATTAAAGACTATAGAAGTATCTTGTCAAGTGTACTAAGTGTTATGTTTGGTCAAGACTTATGACCAAAATACTGCCGATGGCGCTCTCTTGTGGTGCATCTACATATTTGTAAAAATGAGCTATGGTGAAATGATTTGACGTTTTATGAGAAATTAGCCTATAGTGTGGGAACACTATTTCACCTTTTAAATTTTCTGCACGCCTTCATCGTTCATTTTTGCTAATTTTTACCCTGTTCCCAGATCCACACCTTCTATAAACTATAATAGTGATAACAAACGTGAAATAAACATTTTTGCACACAATTGTAATACGATTTTACCACAGTTTGTTGAAAATCGTGTGAAATATTATTTAATTCTGCGCAGTTAGTAGGATATATAAAATGATAGCTATGAAATTTGACTAGCAAAGCAAAGCGACAACCACTGTATTGCAAAACTGTTTAAAATGTCACATAATCTATGACAGAAATAACACTGTGCGTAAGCTTCATGAGTGTTTTTTAAAGACAGAATCCATACCCACTGTTTAGTAGACAGTTAAACAAAGTTGAAGCATGTAAAGTGTATTTAAGAGTATTATATTTATTTTTCTGAGAAATAATAAAGCAAGAGTACATTTCTGAGAAAATTTCAGTCCCTCTAATTCTTTAAAATTGAATCCTGCATATCTCAGGAATTGCTGTTCGATTAGTTGCTGCTCAGTTATATAACAACATGATAGAAAATATATTTAAATGAAAAAAAATTGCCTGTCATAGAACCGTACAGTAGTGACATATTGTATAGAGTTGTGAAGTACGTTTGTCCTCCCGCTGTTTTGAGGTCAAAGGGAAATGATGCTGCTGCTGTTCCTTTAATTGCCCTCACCCAGCTGATGATCTACGTCACAACATATGACCCGAAATACAATACACATTTTATTTATTCTTTATTGTTTTGTCCGCGGATTAAGGAACAACACAGACTACACGCGTCGAGTCGTAGTGTATAAAACAGTTCTAAATAAACATGAGTTAGTTTCCGCCGAGAGCTGAATGCAGCGCGAGCGGACGGTTGTGTTGACGCAGAGCGGTCACATGAGTTTGTGAAGATGGCGGACCCCGGCTCAGGAGCATCGGAGCAGCACAGCAGTGAAGTTTCAGAAACTTTAGTGTCATCTAATGAATTTCTCAAACCCCACATGCAGGACAGCGATGGACATCCAGCCAACAGCCCGGAGGAGTCGCTTTCTCCTGCCTCGGTGATTTACTTTAAGGAGGCGTTAACTTATAACTCAAGTAACGTTATAGAGTTTACAAAGACGAGCTCTTCTCTTCCTGCCCCAGTGCGATATGAATTCCAGATTGAGAGGACTAACAAGAAAACAAGAAGTGAGTATATGTTATGGTCGTCTGCATATGGCCTCATGATAGGATCTGATAGTGTTTGCTTCTCTTGAACATGCTGCATTAGTTGACACAAGTCTTGTGTTTCACTGTCAACAACATTGCACAATGACAGCCACTGCGACGGTTATGCAGGGTTGCAGTTTCTACCTTTCTTATACCCCCCCCCCATTTTGTGACGTTTAATTCAATAAATCAATAATAACCCACAGCTAGAACAAACATCCTGTAATCAGCTCGCATGTCAACTATATTTCACCTACTTTACGGATGTAGATATCCACAACCTTAAAGTCCACAAATCGTAAAGTCATGCTCGCCATGAGAAATATTACTGGTTGAGTGTCCTGGTATTATTATGGTCAGATTTGGCTGATTCTGAATAGATCGTGAGCTGCCTACCTTGCCCACATGTTTGGCCATCATAGTCATGCTGTAAATGACTGGAATGCACATAATAATGGCCAAAACTGCTTTCTTGTGTAGGTTGTCACTTGGTTTTGTGTTTTTTTTTAACATTGTTTTGATATGTAACAGAGATTATTTTTTGAACTTTTTGAAATGTTGTCAAGTAAGGTCTCTTAAAAGCATATTTAAAAAAGTTTGTGCTGTGATTACAACCAACCATAATTCTTTATGACTTCTTTTTATGTCATAAATATATGTATTTCAAAAAAGTATGTCAAATGAGTAGGCAGTATTCATGAAACCGTATTCAGACAATGCATGAAAGTTCTTCTGCACCTGCTGAGATTTGTGTGTGCAAATGTGCAAACAGTTTTCTATCCCATAAATCCACAAGAGCCGCGTAGCGGTCGGATCTGAGAAGCTCTGTCAGTCGCACAGTTTCTTTTTAGGGTTAAATTGTACTTGTTTAAGAACAACCAGGTAAATTATTTTCACAGTTTTTCTTAGTACATCGCAGGTCAAAGAATATACCGGTTGAAGGCTGATGGTGAAATACCAGGTACATCTGGAAAATGTACTATTCTATTCAGTTGCAATGGACTCATGTGCCGCTTTTTTCAAATGTGTTCATTTTGAAGAAATTAAAGATTGGAAATTATAATATTATTTTGGTGTAATAATTGAAAATGAAAACAACATATTTTTTCTTGCTTTTGTGATTGCTTGCTTCAGAGGGTTAAATCAGACTCATGCAGCTCATTTGTCACACTTTGTGAATTATTTAGCAGTGCAGTATTATGGTTCAATATCTGTATTGATATATCTTGCTTAAAAGCGCATCACTGAATGATATGACATCACCACATTACTTTGGTATTTTCATTCATTTACTTGCGTAGTTTTAGAGATACACTACCGCACAAAAGTTTGGGGTCGGTAAGAATTTTTTTTTGTGTTTTTGAAGTTTTTTTATACTTACCAAGTCTTCATTGATATGATAATTAATTACAATTTAAAATAAAACATTACAATTTAAAATAACTGTTTTCTGTTTTACTATATTTTAAAATGTATTCCTGTGATGCAAAGCTGAATTTTTAGCAGCCATTACTCCAGTCTTTAGTGTCACATGAACTTTTAGAAATAATTTTAATATACATATTTGATGTTCAAGAAACATTTCTTATTATTATTAATTGTGAAAACATTGTGCTGCTTAATATTTTTGTGATTTTTTTTTTCTCAGGATTATTTAAAGAAAAAAGAACAGCATTTATTTGAAATATAGCCTAATTCTTTTGAAAATGTACAAATATCACTTTCCATTCAATATGTCCCTTGCTCAATGAATTTCTATTAAAAAAAATGACCCAGTCCATTCCCAATGCTGTTTCAAAAAATTGTTATTAATTGATAGTCATGCATAAGTGCTTTTCTTTTGTAAATAATTAGATTTTTGAATATTAGATTACTGCTAATATTCAAACCCTGTTTTACATGACTTTGCATATGAGGTTCTTCTCTTTTCAAAGGTACTTTCAAAGGTTGATATGTGATCGTTGTTACAGAGTATCCATACACATTTTTTAAATTGCGTTTGTTTCACACATGGTTTTATATGAGTGGCCAGTTTGCTCCTCTTCAAGATGTCTTTCAGTAAAAAGCCGCTTTATCAGCAATTTTCTGGTTCTCAATCAGTAGTACTTCAATCCTTCTCTTATGCGGCATGTGGATCTTTGACAACAGCTCCCCCCTGCATCTGACAGGCCTCTCGGGAGCTGTACCCCCCTCCACCATCTGCTCACGTGATTCCCACAATCCTCCTCAGCATCACGGCAGCCATCTTGGTCAACACCCTCCCATTTGCAGTGTATGCAGCCAATCCGGTGAAAGCAAGCGGCTGGGCTGTGAAGGAGGGGCTGAGAGAGAGAGAAAGAGACATCTCTGATTGTAGCTCCGCTGAGGCTCACACAGCATCTCAATCCCCTGGCTGTGCTGAGCCAGAGAGCACTGAAGCCTTTATTCACACGGAGGATTTTAGCTGTCGCTACTCATTCACAAGGCGAGGCCATTGAGCCCCGGAAGAATAGCATCCCTTCGGTCAGGTTTGCGGCTGACTGCTTGCTTATTTTTCCCCTTCCTTCTTTCTTTGTTTTCCTTGACTCTTTTTTCCTTTCTCCTTTGTGCTGGAGAAGAGTCTTGCTTGGACTGGATAAAAAAAAACAAAAAAAAACAATCTTCCTTCCTATTCCCTGCTCCTGACTCTTCACTGAGGGCCGTCATCGTGAGTGTTGTTGTCGTCGCAGCAGCTATCAGCTGAGTCACCATGTCTGATCTGATGCCCCAGAGTGAAGCCCCCACCCCCACTACTGACAAGATCACACAGGCTGCCCGAGAGACCATCTACCTATGCAACTTCCGCGTGTCGGTGGATGGCGAATGGCTGTGCCTGCGCGAGCTCAACGACATCTCGCTAACGCCAGATCCCGAGCCGGCTCATGAAGGTAGGTGCAGAGCATCACTAGGCCTCTGTGGCTCCTATCGTACAGGGCGGTGCTCGCCCAACCTTCCTCCATCATGCTCTCAGCATTCCTGCAGGCCTGCTTGGAAATGTAGTTTTTATGAAGAACAAGTGTTTGTTTCTCACTGAGCGATTTGAGAGAAGCTATTCATATCCTGTTTTATTCTTATTGAATTATTGTCACATTGAACAAATTAAGTATGTGCACTGCACTGTTCGGAAAGTCCCTCATAACAAAAGTCCCTCCAATAAACAAACAAACAAAAAAGTAAGAAAAGAAAATAGGTTTTGACAGACTTTTAGAGTTTTAGTGTCATTGACTGTAAGATTTGGATTGCTGGTCATCATTTTTTAACAATACTTCACACCAAAAAAGCTGATACCAAAAATCAATGACTGTAGAGATAACTTTAATGATAACTATATTTGCATACACACCAACAGAATATTAAACTTGGTTCTTATTATTAGTGCATGCTGCAGTTTTGTTCGAGCTCTTTAAAGCAGGATGGATTCTGATTGGCTGACAGTGTTTTTATTCTTCATCCTCTGGAAAACAATCATTCTGAAAGTGATCCCAGCGATATTGTTCTTCTGTATCATTATAGCTGTGGTGTGGATTTCCCTATTCTCATAATTAGAGTGATTATTAAAACTTTATAGTGATCGTGCTTGGTGTGAACGGGCCTTTAACAAATGACTTAATATTGTTTGATATATTCTTTTTCTCTGTTGAGTTTAATAAAAATAAAAGGCATTTAGCAAATTTGCTTATCGTTTGGTTTTCATTTATTCACTTTTCTGAAGAGAAAAATAAGGCAATACATTTTTTCTAGAATATTGATAGGTGTCAGACCTCACAATTGTTTTGCTAAACCAGTGCGTTACTGGAGAGTCCCGGCTCATCTTGCCAAAGGTTAAAAGGTTAACATCATATTGACACAGTACTGCTGCCATGGAGATGGGCCTGGAATTACCACTCAATCAAATGTCTTGAAGGCAATGTGATCAACTGGCCATAGAGAAGATGCAACCAGGGCCACTAACAGTTCAATCTAATGTGTTTTATCTTCATTGGGCGAGCAGCAAACGGACATGTAGAAAGACAACGATTAGAAAACATTATTTGATAAGGTGTGTTTACAGTCATCTTCTGAGATGATTATATACTACAGAAGTAGTTGTTTGTTGGTTGTGCATTTTCATGAATTGCATCACCTTTGGACTGAGTGATAAACATCTGACATTTTTAGTGTCACATCAGCCCCCAGGGTTCAAAGCCAAAAAAAAGTTAAGACAGCACTATTCCCTCAGAGATCTTTCCGGTATTTTTTTTTTTCCATAGATGTTTTACTACAAATATTATTTTTAATTGAACCACTCCATATCAGCCGGTATTGGTTAGTTCACTGCGTGCAGATGTTCTTTGTAGTGTTTGGTTTGCTCTGCCTCATTAAGTTTCACTTATTGTTTTATTTGATTTTTCCTTCTTTTCCCTCTCAACCAAGCCACATAGAAAAAAAATCTGTCATGATTTACTCACCCTCATGTCATTTCAAACCTGTGTGACTTTCTTCTGTGGAACATAAAATATATGTTTTGGATAACAACTTTCTTTAATGTTTCAAAGAAGAGAGAAAGTCATACAGGGATGTTTGGAACTACGTGAGTAAAAATATATTTTTTGTTGTTGTTGCTGTCCTTTTAAAGCTGTCGTGGAATGAATCTAACAAAAAATATATTATTCCAGTACTGTGGATAAAAAGGAAATTTACATTCTTTCCTGGGGCCTTCTGTCAAACAAATCGGTTTAGAAAAGTTGCCACTACAGTAGGGCTGCTCGATTATGACAAAAATCATAATCATTTTGGCCAATATTGTAATCACGATTATTTAAATTAAAATGATTATTAGTGGGCCATATGACCAAAACTTTATATGAAAGATTTATTTAAAGATAGTGATATATCAAATATGTATTTTCTGTAAATAAGGTTGCTATGATATCTACATTTTAGAGACCAGCGGAATGTCACAATTCTCAATACCAGAGTAACTCATATTAGTAAAAAAAAAAAAGGTCTTCATTATTACTGAACATAATTAAACTGCCAGTAATAAAAAAGCAAAGGAATACAATAGAATAAAAAATATACAAATGAAACAAATTGTGCTTTAAGTTTTTTAATTCACATCTAAAGTAGCTATTCAGTTAACAGCCTACTAGAGAAATTGATTAATCTAATGGAAAATAAAACAGCATAGTCTTCACTGTTAGAATTAAACTTCCTTTGTTTCTTCTTAAAGCTACAAAAGTCCTTCAGTGAAGAGCAGAGAGTGATTTTGAATTCGTCTTTTGTTGTTTGATTATTAATATAAAGCACACAGTCGCAGCAGGAATATAGCCCGCTGTCACTTTAAGAGCCGCATGGATCCAATTTACTGTTACACAAGTATTTTCAACCTCAACTATTTACGTTCATTTATTACATAACTGACGAGGGTTTACATGAATAATCACTAAATGCCATTACATGATTTTACTGATTTGCACATGGAATTGGCCTTTTATTGAGGAACAAAAGAGCACTGCTGGAAAGGGGGCGGAATGGGGCGCAATAATCTTTTATCTCGATTACTGTATTTTCATAATCGTTGGAGGCCGAAATCGAATCGCACAACCCTACACTACAGTCTTGTAGAGCATTGTTTGAGCTCTTTATAGTGTTGTCAAATTACTTCATAGTAACTTTCTGATCCAGATTTGATGACATGTTATTATAGTGGCTCATAATGACCATCAACACTCAGTTTGCTATTAATAGTTTCTGTTGTAATGCTTCTAAAGTCATTCATTAGGATAAGATTTGCGCTAATGTATGACAGTCAGAGAGAGTGAGCTTGGCTCTGTAAATAAGAGTCTACACTCAAATTTCCTTCAACATAATGTGTATTCCCTCTTGTTGTTGCTTGGGTTTACTCCCATGATGTGCATGACCCAATCCTTTTCTGCTTTTTTCTGTTTTCCATTGCCTTTTGCAAAGACTCATGGGAGGATTTCACAGATTTGGTGGAGCAAATGCAAATGCTTGATGAGTTTAAAGGTGCGTATGGTGGCATCACTCCCCCAGTCCACCTCATCCCCGCCTCGGGCACCATCCTAAAACCACAGCTGGCATGGCCGTGCAGCCCTGTCTTTACCAAACAAGCCTCGCTATACTGCACATTCGCACCGCAGCTTCTATAGCTTTACCTCTTGTGCTCATGTTCTTTTGTTCTTCTTTTTCATTGTCTATTATCTCCCTTCCTATTGGTTTGATGTTTCCATCAATAGCTTTGTCTCTGTGACTCTCTTTGTAGCTAGCAAAATATTTAGCTACCCATTTGGTAGGATTATTCTTGTCTGGCCTGTTTCTTTGGCTGTTTCCTCACCCCACCCCATTCTCTGACTGATTCTGCACGCTGATCGCATGGTTTTACCAGCATTTCATACTATCAGTGATACATTTTTGGTTCTTTAGATTTATTCCCTGTAGAGACATTAAACGTTTATGATTCAGAGACTTCTTATGCACAAAAAAGCACACTAAAATAATCTCTGTCCTTACAGTGAAATAGTTTAGTTTCTGTAATTTGTATAACCTTTGCATAGACATGAAGCTATAGCTTGACTCATTCTTTGCTGTGTGACACTGCGAAGATACAAGGTCTTTCATACCTGGTGAAAACTGATTTTTTTTTTACCAGTAAAATCTGTTGGTTTTACTATTCATTTCAAGGTCTTTGAACAACTTCATTCTTGTTGTTGCATTAACAATTCAGTATTATTTTATGAGTAATGACCATTTAAAATAAACTTGGCCTGAAATGACTAGACTTGAACTGACAGTATCTTCCATGCCATAATTTTTCATTTTAAAAGTCAGTGTACTGTGAAAAATTACCCACTGCCTCCTGGATCATTTCTCCTGTCGCAACACCTGAAAGTAATGCCATTTTTGTGCAATGTAAGTGCACTGAGATGGGAAGTTTGACTAAATGTTAAACGAGTCCATCATGGTCCATTTGTAAAATCAACCCAATTGATTTTAAAGGGAAAAAGAACTACAGCAGCCTTTCTCTTGCCCAGGGCTGTCCTCATGAAAAAGGGCACTCCTATTCGTGAACAGACATGGATCGAGAGTCTTAATGATGAAATGATTGCATTACTCTGGGTGTGTTTTGGTTTAGACAGGGTGAGGCTTGAGAACTCAAACTCGAAATTCAGTTCAGTAAATACTGATTTACTGTAGTGATTAATTTACTGGTGTGATTCATTGTATGGTTAAATTGAGATTAAAACAACAGCTTTCAAACAACAATCTGTCCTGAAAACAACAGCTTTCAAAACAATCTGTTCATTTTTATCTGAAAATGTCTCCTGAGGAGCATGATTGAGATGGTGGGATGAAATATGTGTGCATTTGATGCATTTCACATTGCATCAACTACAATTTCATAAGTCTTTGCCAGACAGAGGAAACCACATGGCCACAGTCAATGGGAAGTTCTCATGAAGTCTTTCTCTGAGAAAACCCTCATATATTGCTTGTATCAAACCTGTTAAATACTGTGTGTAGAAAAAGTCAGAGTTAGGATTGCACCATGATGTTTCAATTCATGCTTGAATTTTTTGATTTCCAGATCCCAAGGACCCCATTGCCATCGAGAGGCTTAACCTGATGAACATGGCCAAGCTGAGCATCAAGGGCTTGATTGAGTCTGCACTGAACCTGGGCCGCACACTGGATTCAGACTATGCCCCACTACAGCAGTTTTTTGTCGTCATGGAGCACTGTCTGAAACACGGACTTAAAAGTAAGTGCAACAAATCCCAACCCAAATTCCACTGTCCTCAGAGTATTCACAGGTCCTCATTTGTGTCCTTCACACAGTAGAAATGTAATCATCTGCTCATTCATTTTGATAATAATTGCACCGTACTTTTGGTATATTGTCTATACTCAGTCTGTTTTCAGTTTTTTTTTTACTAAAGCTTTCCCTTTTTTAGGTAAGAAGACATTCCTTGGTCAGAATAAGTCTTTTTGGGGTCCTCTGGAACTTGTAGAAAAGTTGACTCCAGAAGCTGGTGAGATCACAGCCAGCGTCAAAGACCTTCCTGGGCTCAAGTAAGATGTTTTCAACTTGTACATGTTGTTGTTGTTTTTAATGCATACTGTGCTTCTGATTCTAAAGTTGTTCTTTTATCCCAGAACCCCATTAGGAAGAGGCAGAGCATGGCTTCGTCTGGCTTTAATGCAGAAGAAGCTCTCGGACTACATGAAGACCATCATCAACCGAAAAGACCTGCTCAGGTACAGTTACAGATTTTGGTCTCTAGTATAAAAGCCATCATTTTGATTTAGCAACCCAGTTTTGTAAATATTATATTTACTGTTGTTGTGTCCCTCAGTGAATTCTATGAGCCCAATGCTCTAATGATGGAGGAGGAAGGAGCTGTGATCGCTGGGCTGTTGGTGGGCCTGAATGTCATTGATGCTAACTTGTGTATGAAAGGGGAAGATTTAGACTCACAGGTATCTGTTTGTTACTCTACATGATTAATGAAGGGACAACAAATGGTGGAACAAAGCATTATCTTTGTTGCATTTTCTTTGTCCTTTCAAGGTTTTTCTCCAAAGTGTACTGGCAAAAAGGTGATACAGGGTAATAAGATCTCAAATACTCTCTCCATAGGTTGGAGTCATAGATTTTTCCATGTATCTGAAAGATGGTGCGCACAGCAGCAAAAGCACAGAAGGGTGAGTCGATATTCAACTCCCTCAATGGAAGCTAATTGTTGTAGTCTGGCAGTTAATGGACTCAAAGCTGCTCTTTGCTTGCAGTGATGGACAGATCACAGCTATTCTTGACCAGAAGAATTACGTTGAGGAATTGAACAGACATTTAAGGTGCAGTCCCTTTACCCAACATCAGACTTGTGGGGTGTGTTTGTGACTAGCTGCTCATTTGGAAAGCATGAGCAATCTCACATTGTCACTCTAAATTCCCCTTTCCCAGCGCGTCAGTGAATAACTTGCAAGCCAAAGTGGATGCACTGGAAAAATCCAACTCAAAACTTACAGAGGAGGTGGGTAATAATTATAATTTGAAGTTTTGGTAACTACAAGAGCGTAATAAACAAGAGCCAAATGATTTACATAACTGATCATTTATGTTATGATCATTTACATGTTAGCAGAACTGAACTCACATGATGTATTCATGCACACAGCTGTGTGTACAATACTGTTCAAAAGTTTGGGGTCAGTAAGATTTTTCAAATGTTTTCAAAGAGTTCGCTTATGCTCACCAAGGCTGCATTTATTAGATCAAAAATATAATATTGTGAATATTATTACAATTGAAAATAATTGTTTTATATTTTAATATCTATTTATTTGTATTAATGTATTTATTAATTTATTCCTGGGATGGCAAAGCAGAATTTTCAGCAGCAAATAAAAACCTTTTATAACATTACTTGTAACATTTTTGTAACTTTACTGTCTACCTTTACTATTAATTTTGATCAGTTTAGTGCATATATTTGATTAAAATTTTATTTTATTTCCAAAAAGTTTTTTTTTTTTTTAAGTGCTGACCCCAGAATTTTTTATGTGGTTTATTGACAGTTTGTGGAACTGAGTAAAGTAACTATATGGTAATAGATGCTAGTAATAATAATTTCTTGTTCTTGATATTTAGCTTGCTGTGGCAAACAACAGGATCATCACTCTGCAGGAGGAGATGGAAAGGGGGAAGGAGGAAAGCTCTTACTTTGTGGAGTCTAGTCGCAAGGTGAAGAACATTGTTTTGATCCCACAGTACTGATTGTTAACGATCATTCAATAGAACAACAATGATTGTTACCCATTATTCAAAAGTAAGCCACAAGCTCATAGTAGTTCTTTGCTCTGATATGTGACCTGTATTTCTCTTTAAAGGCACCAAGGGCAGATGGTACCGCAAACGGTCAAGTGCTTGGAGAAACTCGCAAACAGCTCAAAGAGGAAACTCAGCTCAGACTGGTGAGTAAACCATTAATATGTATATCATTCTCCTTATCTTCAGATTCATCTCTGACATAGGACCTCTGAAGAAACTGAATCCTGAAAGTGTGTTTGTGTAGGATGTTGAGAAGGAGTTGGAGGTACAGATAGGGATGAAGCAAGAGATGGAGATGTCCATGAAGATGCTAGAGAAGGACATCTGTGAAAAACATGATGCTTTGGTGGAGCTCAGACAGCAGTTAGATGAAATCCGTATACTCAACCATGAGCTCTCCACTAAGTCACAGGTATGCTTAAACAACTTATTTAGTTATATTTTTTAATAACTAAACCTGGCTCTCGCCATGAACATAGCCACATAGGCTGACATGGCGTTAAAAAAGGAAGAAAATAGTCACAGGTATGAAAGAGAGAGACACATCCATTAAAAACATGCTTCTCACAATTCACAGGTTTAACACTGGAACACTTGCTTGTTTCACACACAGAAGCTGCTTGTAAGCAGCACATTTATTTTCCCTCCCCATATTAAAAGGTTACACTATGGTGGAGTGACACGAAGTGATCTGATTTGACAGTGCCAAAATAAAGAAGCAAGTAGACTTGTGGTGCCGAGTCACATAGCGTGTCTGAATTTCAGGAATTTCTATTCATCTGATGTTACTTCACAGGGCTTGTATGTGTAGAATTGTTAATAAGATAAAAACCATTACAATTACATTAGTACTAATCATCTAATGTAGCTGAACTGCATTTATTTTTGATGCAGTGTGTTTGTGATTGGTGTCTGTGTTTGTCTGGCTTGTAGAGCTCAGAGGTCGGTGCAAAACAGAAAAGTGACATCATCAGCCGCTTGGAGGAGAAAACAAACCAGATGGGGAGCATTATTAAACAGCTGGAGAGCAGGTAAAATGAGTCTAACTACATAAGCTCAGCATTTACACATGACATGTACACTGCAGAACAAAGAATGGGGTTCAAAGGTCTGAGAGCACAAGTGAAAATGCCTCTTTTAATTTCAATAAACAATATAGAAATTATGAGCATATATACTGTATGTACACGATATTATCAATTAATGTTGGCCTATAGTAATAAATCCTTTAAAGGTTAGTTTAAATAATTTTTAAAGTGATTTTTAAAGTTAACAAATTGAACTTTACAGCATTATACAACTAAATTTGTATACACTTTTAGTGCAAATGTAAAATTAGATTTTGAATCATAGATTTTCACTGTGAACTTTTGAATCGCACTGTATGTAACTGTAATTTTCTAAGGAAGGTTATTGTTCAGGTTGGGCAGATTTCCTTAATCGGTGAATGATCAGAACAAAGACACAGTGCACATCACATATACAGAGCACAAATAAGACAAGTCCACTCTTTCCTGTTTCAGTTCTGTTGCCAACCTGTGGAAGGCAGCAACGTTTCTGTTCCTACAATAACTTCTGCTCTCTGTCTCTGTCTTCTCTCAAACACTTCTTTGCTTTTACCTGTTCATTTGACATTTTTCACATGCTCATTCTTTGTGTTTCTACTCCTTTTTCCTGAGCAGTGAGAAAGACATGGCTAAACAGGCACGAGACGTGAACACAGCTGCAGGAAAACTCCTTCAGAGGGAGCAATAAAATGATCGCAGACACTAGATAGTTTCCAAAAAAAACTAAATACAAAAAAAAGATCTTCAATTTGATTTTGCATAACATGGATGACTAGGGTGTTTATTTTATTACTGAGTTTCAGATCCATTGCCGTTATTCTGTCTTTAAACCGGACTGAAAACTACAGATCTTGCTTCTGTGTCGCCCCCCCAGCCTCATCTCTCAATAGTGTACGCCTGATCCAGTGCTCCTCTCTCTAGTCTCCCTCTGTATGTTTTAGCCAAAGTAAATGCAGCTGTTTTGGCATCTTAGTACAAAGATGGCAGACTTGTACATTTAAAGTAATGGAAATGCATCTCTCTTATATCTTCTCAATACTGAAAAAATACTTCTCAAACCATAACCCAGTTCAGTACAGCACGGGGAAACATTCCTAACAAAAATGTACAATCGTTTTATACTCTATATAAAAGTATGCAACACCACATTATTTGGTTTAAAGTCTTGGACCTGAATATTAGACCAACCTGCTTAAGTTTCTTGATGTTGAGTGCTTTGATGGATGCCCAAGCTGATACACAGAGTGTGTTTATTTCAGGCACATTCAGGAGGTTATATTAGCTTTTCAAGGAAGAAATGCCGTTGAGTGCAGGATGGCGTGCCTGAATTATTTTACAGCTTATTGTAAACTTAATTGAAATCTGAATTTGATGCAGTGGTAGTTGATGTCACATGTCAACGCTTTGGAAAGATATTTGTGACACCAAGCTTTACAGATTCTGCAAAAAGTCTGGATGATGAAATCCTCTAAATTGTGAACGGACTAAAGTGTATGTAGACATAATTTAGATGTTGAAATGTAGTACAAACATAGCTTAATAAAAAAAATCAGACACTTGTCAGACTACTTTGCCTTCTTGAGCTGTTACAGTTTCTGCTTTAGCCACATGCTCTCTTCTGTCCTCTCTAAGTTCCTTCCTTAGCTCTTCTTTATGCTTTTGTTATTCAGTTCATCTTCGTTTCCCATGGCTTTTAGTTTTCATTTCACCTCATTAAGTTAATGTGGCCCAACTTCAGATGTAAGAAGGCGGAACGAGAGCGGGACCTGGCTGACGAGGCCAATCGGCTCTTCAAGCAGGAGTTTGGAGACAAGATTGAGAGTCTGCAGGAAGAGGTGGAGCAGTTACAGAGACAGAGGTACTGAGAGTTACTTATCGATGTCATGTTACATCTACTGGTCAACCAATATATTGAATTTCATATCTAGTAAGCACTAAGCAGATGTTATGCATGTATTATATAATTTAGTGATAACATTTCATTGAAAGATCCAGTTTATTAGTTAATTAATTGAGCATCAAGAGCTTACGATGAATCATCCAGTTTAATGTTAATTTACATATACTGTTCAAAATTCTGGGATCAGTAAGATTTTTAAGAAATTAGTACTTTTATTCAGCAAGGATGCATTAAATCAAACATTGAGAAAATATTGTTTTAAATAAATGTATTTTTCAACTTTCTTTTCATCAATAACACAACTAGTAGAATAATGTTTTAAACATATATAACTAATAAGCAGTGCTTTTAGGCCCCGACTCAAGAATTAGCTTTCATTGGGATCTAACCAAATGATTGCACAGCCACTGCTAATCTTGTGAAAATTATAAACAGTTATAAAGCCATTGTCTTTATTGATATGATAGATGGCTTTTGGAACAAGAGCTCAAGAAATGGCGAGAGAATCCCGAAGCTCTGTTAGGAAAAACACCACCTCAGAGAGACACGAGACAGCATGTGGAGGACATCAGACGGGTGAGACCTGCTTTCCACTGTAGTGTCGTTCAGTTGCTTTCTCTGAATATAGTGTGCTGTTCTCTGAAATTCATGCTTTTTGTTTTTATAGGAGTTAGAGTCTGTTAAAAAAGAAAATGATACGCTGCGTACTGCACTTGAGGATAAGTCAAGTCTAAGTTCCAGTTTGTAAGTCTTAAATGCTGGATCAGTTGCATACAATTCTGTTTACCTGCTGCAATGTTATTAAAATTAAACTGAAACTGTCTTTTTCTCAGGACGCTGTCACATGAAGATGAACAGGTACTCTACATTTAATCAGTAATTCTTTTTTTATCAGAGGTTTATAATAAAATAATTTATTGTATATCTTACTTGATAGGACCAGTCTTTTTGTAAAGACACCGAGCCCACCGTCTGCCAAATGTGTGAAAACCAAGACACTCTGACTACACCCAAGGTATCAAAGCAAGGACATTTTAATATCTAAGCAACAATAAAACAAAATCCTCAGCAAAGTAATCATTGCTTTTTAATAACTACACTACTGTTCAACATTTTGGGTCAGCAACGTATGTTACAAAATATTTATTTCACGTTCACAGTAACAGAACACAAGTGCAACTGTTTTCAACACTGATAATAGTAAGGAAATGTTTCTTGAGCACCAAATCAACATGTCTTTTTAACCATTTCAGAGGCAATGTAAGAACTGCAGTGGTGTGTTCTGTGAGAACTGCATGGCCAATGAACTTCCTCTGCCCTCCTCCATCAACCCTGAACACGTGTGTGACGTTTGCTACTCACAGTTAATGCAGCAGTACGCATCCTCCCCATCCTGAGCACAGATTACTCTGGCAGTATTAAATGAGTAATCCATGAAAAATGACACATCACATTCTAAATCATCAATCAGTACATCTCGGTTAAGCAACATATCAATTATTTTATTTGCATACAACATTTGCCAAAAAGGGATTATTTTTACAAGCTCTTGTGGGAAATGCTTTAAAGATTTTCATGATTTTATATAATTCTTGAGGATGAGTGAAGCTGTCCACCAAGTGGATTTATGTGGTTCTAGTATTTGAATTGTCTCCATGTCATTCATGATAGCAAGCTGGATATACAGTCACAAAATAGTGATGTATTAATAATATATAATGAATTAGGAGATGGATTGTAGAAAGGATAGTGTCAGCTTCTTGAAAACTATGGCACTAAACAATGCCCATAAACTAACATTTTAAATTTGAGTCCAAAACTCATCATTTGTCTAAGATATGCGGTTTTGTTTGAATTATATTAACTCGTCACAGAGACCATAATTGAAAATGAAATTATGTAAGGAGATGAAAAGGTAGTTTTATGCCTGTGTAATATAATGCATTTTATTCTTAATAGCCGAACAATAAAATTCTATTATAATTTGGATTTCTCAGTCTAAGTCATTTTATACATGCATGCAATATTTATGGCAGAATTAAATCTTGATGAATGGCTTGGCATGTCTGGGTGATACACTGAAAAAACAGCACTTACATCCACATTTCATGTGTTTGAAGGGTTTCATAAAGTTACAAGTACAACAATGGAATGGCTACTTTTTAAAAACTTTGGACACTTCCTCTATCTAAAATCAGAAATAATAACCACAAAGAAAACACTACAATTATTGCCTGTTAAGTTCTCTTTAATGTTGGTTATATGCATTCTTGTAATACATTGAATCACTTTCATTAAATAAGCTGGAATGCAGTGCATTAAGACAGTGAATAGTTTACTTTCGTCCTATTGTTCCTCGCTTGATGCTGATGAATTCAGGAACAGCTCAATATATCGCTTCACTGGACGACAGGGAAAAAAAAAAGCAAGAGTTAATAATCATGTTTGTATTTAACATTTTGGACCACATTTGGGTTATTTCAGATGAACACCCATATTGCTTACTTATATACTCTCTGTCTTTGGACATGGATAAAACGGCATCTTGATGTGTTCTGAAGTAGGCATCTGCCTCTCCGGTGGGTCGTCCGTCAGGGCCGTACTCCACAAGAATCTTCACCGGTCTGATGGGAGTGAAAAACTAGAACAGAAATTACACCTCAGTCATTTAGTGTGTAGATTATATACTGGGCAAGATCAATTAAGGAGCTATTCCACTCCTCTTGACACAATCAAAAACCATGCTGCATCTTAAATAGAATAAATTCAATATAAAACTTTACCTTGACAACGTCTTCTCCTGTGACCCCATGTGGCAGACCTCTCATGTGAATGAAGTTGTGTGTTGATATAGATCTACTGTTTTCTGTCCACAAAAATACAGATATTAAAGACTGCACACAGTATACAACATTTGTGTTAATATTTGAAGCCTGCTTGTAAAGAGACACTGTAATAAACACCTGCTTGCATTGTGCGTGGTGTGTTCTCAGCTCTTGGTGTGAAAGCTGACGTCTCATTTTGCCGCCTTCCATACTGGACATGGATATCACTTTTCCTGCTGGGGAAAATCTCAATATACCTGCATGAGAGGAAAAACACCCCATTGTGAACAGATCTGAAATTTAAAGTACATATTTGATTTGAAAACGTTTGGTACTGAACAGGGGCAAGACACCCCAGGTGGTGTATAACTAATGGGTACCACCATAATTCCCTAGTTGATTGACTTGCGTTAAGAATTGCAAACACTTTGTATTATAGGTTTTTGAAATGGTATGTTTAAATATGAAAACGCTTCATTATGAATTATTTATACAATGCTGAATGTATAAAATCAGGCAAATGATATATGAACAAACATCTCAGTAAAAAGCTTCAGAATTCAGAACGTAATATAATATATATACACAAATAGATGAACTGCAATGAAATAAGCACTAAATGTTTTGTCTGAAACCACACAATATGATGACCCAAAATCTCAAAGAAGTGCCTGAAAAAAAAAACTAAAAACACATTTATGTTCCTGAAAAACATTTATTTGCATCAAGTATTACTTGATGAAATACCAACCTGTTTCCCATGACTTCTCTGTCTTTCTTTAGAGCCTCTTCAGCCATTTCCTTAGTGGCGAACTGCACGAAGGCGTCGCCTGAGTTTCTTCCTTTCCTGTCCAGGACTATTGTAACTCCATCTTCCACAATCTCCAACCCTGTTTTGAGAATATTAAAACACTCAAATTAAGCATATGGCTTTTATCAGTGCAATGACATTCAAATGTCACATTTTTAAGGATCTTACCAGAGAAAAACTGAAAGATGTCTTTTTCTGAGCAGCTGTAGGGAAGCCCTCGGAGTCGCACCGCTCCATCTGACTCTGTAACCTGCTGTGTAGCTTTTAATATGGCTTCAGCATCTTCGTTTGTTACCGCATACACTGAAACACAAACCAGTGTTCACTAAATATGAGCTCTGTGAACAATTTGGCATGTGATAAACACAAAGATTACTGCTTACCTTCAACAAAGCGTTGTCCCAGGTACTGTTTGTGTAGATCCAATGCTTTGCCAATGTCCTCCTCGTACTCCAGCTCAATAATCGCCTGTCCCATCGATTTGCCGTTCCTGTTGCGAATTATATGGATGCCCTCAACTCCACCTCGGATCCTACAATCTACAAAATTCAAATATATAAATAAAATGAAATGTTCACATCACAAGTAGATCATATCTAAACATCTTCAAGAGCTGGAAATCCATATACTGACAAAAACCCTAAAAAGCCTACTAGTGTATCATATGTGTGTTGCATTCATTTCTATAATCAACATTATGAAAAAACTGCTAAAAATCTGCTACATGCTTTCTGCCACCGATTAAAGATATTTTATATTTAAAGGTTAAATAATGTGTTCATTTCAAAACGTTGGGTTTGTCTGACTATTATGTCATATGTCAGGTTTTACATTTTAGCATATCTTGAACTGACTTGATCAAGTAGGTGAAGCATGTCTGCAAAGACTTCAGAGACTGTGAAAGATCAAAACAAGTACCAGAAAAGAAGTCCATTAAGTCCTCTCCAGAACATGACCAAGGAAAACCTTTGGCCTGGATGATGAACACTTCCTTTGCTTGGGGCTCCTCGTGAGGGGTGTATTTTGGTAATGTTGGGTACTCATCTTCCTTAGGCGGTGCCTAAAACATTAAAAGAACAGTGTCAGGAGACAACAATTAAGTTAAACGTCATGTGTCAGAAACAGGTTTTTTCTTCTGGAAATGCACTGAACGGTACATAAATGCATCAGGTAAGTTACCTCAGTAAATAGTCTTCGCTGATATAATGCCCATGGATTCTGAACTTCACGGTCTGCAAAATATCTCGCGGTCCAAGAATGAACATCTCGACCTCGTGCTACTGTAAACTGCGCAGTTTTAATATGACTCAGAGTATTCACGCATGGAAACTGCTGCTGTCTCCTGATACAGCGAACAAAAGACAACAAGAGCGCGCTCCTACTGAATGCAGACATCTTGTACTGTTTAAAACTTAGCTTAAATCCTAAAGTATACAGACAGCTTTAACACGGCATCTTTCGGCTCAGTTGCTACAAAAATCACGTTGACCTGCGGCATCAGAGGACAACATGACGTCAACAACACGCGCCCTTGGCCTCGACGGTCTTTTTCAAAATAATAGTTCTTTATTTTATATATTATATATATAGTATATATCAATGAAGAATATTTAATATGGCACAAGTTCTAGATGTTTTTATAGCTTTCTTGTTAAAATATGTTGAAATAACAAGAGGTGCATACAAAAACTTGCATTAAATACATTCTTATCTTTAGCATAAAACCCAAAATACTGTCTATATTATAGACTCTATAACATAACGAGAAATCATATTTTTTTTGTGGGGGGGGGGGGGCAATCAAAGCATGAACATTATTCCAGAAAGTCTGAACAAAAGGACACTTCCAAAACAAACGAGCTACAGTTTCAAAATAAGTTTCACAGAAAGAACAAGATGTATTAATGTTATTTTTTTTATTTCTGCAAAAACTGCTTAACAGGAAAAAAAATCTGTGAATTATTTTATGAAATATTTATTTAACTTTTTCGGTGTAGTTGTTGTTCAAAACGGCAAAATACGGGGCTTATCGGAAAATTATTTACGTTTTATTAGGATAAAGAATATTATTCGTCAACACACTATTAAGGTAGTATTATATATAATAAAATAAAAAAATAACATATTTTCATTGTCATTGTAATAAATGTTAAACAAATTATCAGAATATTTTCTGGCGAATATTAAGTTCATAATAAATTAACAGCTAAAAGTTATTAGGTGTGTTTCGACTTGAAGCGGCGCTGCGCAGAATGATCATATATGATATATATATATATATTTACATATATAGTTTGTTAATAACACAATTATCTGTTGAATTCCCTAAAACGCTCTTTTATCCTAACTCTAACGTGACTCTTATTTGAGAAGAAACGCTATCCATTGGTTCCGCCAGCTGTCGTGATCTCGCGAGATTTGTGGCTCTGGAGAGACTTTGGATGGGAAGGAGAACTTTTGCACGGGCAGGATCAGTGTTGTTGGAGTGTTAAGGATATTACGGCTCAAATACTTTGCTTTACGACCTTTCAACAGTCAAGATAACGGACTAGTGGCGATTTCTTATCTATAGCGCATTTTCCTCAAGGAGAGATGAGCTTTTTATTGTAAGTATGAGTGGCAACACTGATTGGCTAGTTAGCAAGCGTAGAAATCCTGCTTTTGTCCCGAGCTGCCTGTACATTACCAATCCTGACTCACAGCCATCATTTATTTATTTATTTATTTATTTATTAAGACAACAATAATAATATATAAAACAGCTGATAGAAGCACAGTCTGGTCCTGTCGCAGCAGACTAGTGCGTGACCATCATAACACAACTGTAGTCTGGTTTATGAAGAATACTTAACGTTAGCCAGTACATGAGGCCATCAGCAGCTGTATGATATCGGGTTTGGTTACTCATCATTATGACTGCTCTTGGATTCATTTTACAGTAATCTGACTGTGAACACAGCTGTGTTTCCCAACATCATGCCATTTATGTAACCGGGAGATGTCGTGTATTGTGGATAGATAACAGTAGCATTTTCTCAAATGTTTCCCTTCATCATAACCCAAATATGTTGTTAGATTAATACACAATTTGTATTACAAAACCCTATTATTACCAATGACTGCTACCTAATAAGGGTTAATTTGTCTTCACGAATCGTACCAAAATCATTTGACATCAAATTGCAACCTGAAATACAGATCTGATAAGTATATCTGGATAATTCCACTGTAATCCCAGTATACTGTGTACTAGTGTAGTGTACTATACATATCCCAGTATAGTAAGTCACAATACTGTACATTTTGCGTTTAAATGTTGATTTGCGTTTATCTGCAACCTGTGTTGTTGTCCACATGGGTGTTTTTCAAAATCGTGCATCAGTTTCTCTCTAGGTTATCTATCTAACATTATACATTTGTATTGGGAGGTGCTACCTTGCAATGGATTTAATTGTGTTGTGACTGCTCAATCATAGAAACAAACAAGTGTCATCTTTTGCTCTAATGTCTTTAGAAGCATAAATATATCATGTATGCAAAGTGTATTGCATTTCTCTCTTCTGTTTTCCATTGAAAATAGGGAGTAGGCTGTGCTGTAAATCAGGCTGTATGATTCGCCTCTTAAGTGGAATTATTGCTTTGACATTTGTGTTACATTTCAACTAATTTGTGCAAAGAGTGGGTTTTTCGCTAATGTTTTGTTGCTAGCATTATTATGCCCTCAAACAGTTTGTGCATGCACATGTTTTTCACTTTGGGAAGACTGGAATTCCCCATCTGACTCCTGCTTGATGCTCTGATGCAGTCGTCTGACTCAAGAAAATGTAATTATGGGTAAAAGATAATGTCATATGGGACCATCACAACCTGAAAATGGGTCTGCTTTGATCCTCTTTATTGTTGGCTTGAAGCATGTTGGTCATTCATTTAGAAGGTTAGCCTGTATTTGTTTATCACATCCAGTGTCCCTTTCATTGTTCCAGCTGTTGAATTGGTGAAGACCGGCTCACCTTGAGGTGTTGATAGACCAGTAAATGCACATAAGCTTGTAGGATCAACCCAGGCAATAGTGGGTTTTATGGAGCCACTTAGGTGTTGTTAAGCTTTGGGGATTTTAAATGTACATGTAGTTATGTATATGAAGTGTTGAACACCTCTATGTAGAATATGTCACTATTCATTTGGCTTATCCATAGGTCTGGGTTTTATTGGCAGAAACAGCTTTTAGTAGTATACCACATTTTGGAATGACATGCTTTAATAAAAGCATTTTGGGTAAAAGGCATGTGAGTTTGCGTTGTTTTGGGAAAATAAATACACTGCTGACATGTTCAATTTTTAATAAAATGTAATTCCACTTCTTCAAGAGTTTAATTTGAATAGATACATGTGCATTGTGGTGTCGTTTATTACTTATTTTTGGAAAATGGTAGTATACATCTGGTCTTAATAAAATAATTCAGACAAAAAGCTGTTGAAAAAACATGTTTAATATTGTGACACACACTATACATTTTTAGTATTTCATCAAATGCCCTGGATTGCAAATGTAATTACAACATTAAAAAGGTAATTGTAGCTTCTGTAATCTACTGTAAAGAAGGCATGTTTATCAGAGGTTTAGATTAACCTTTTATATTTTCAGTTTTGTACAGTGAATTTCTAAATGTAAACGTTTAGTGATTTGCAAGTTTGCTTGACTGAGTTTAGTATCTTTTGGTTCAGTGTAAGTTTGTAGTAATCATTAAAGCCTGCACGTCCTGCATTCTTACTCTTCTGCCGTTCTACAGTGGAAGCCGCTCGTCAAAGACGTTCAAGCCGAAGAAGAACATTCCCGAGGGCTCACACCAGTATGAGCTACTGAAGCATGCAGAGGCCACGCTGGGCAGCGGGAACCTGCGCATGGCTGTCATGCTGCCCGATGGAGAGGACCTCAATGAATGGGTGGCTGTCAACAGTAAGCATGTGACTTAAATCTAGGAAAAAATATCCTGTTTGCATCCTCAGCGTGTGCTAAAAGCCTGAAAATTTGCTGGGGGAAAAATTATTTTTTTGTTCCTAATTGAATATAGGTCTTAAATATTAAATCATAATTTCAGAAAGGTGTAATACGAAATCATATGACATGACAGTGCAATTATTTCTTATTTGTATACAGAACTATATTTGTTAATCTTTAATAATTGTAGATAAAACCTCATGCATCCTTCCTGCCAAGCACGTCTCAGCCTAAACTTATCTGTCACATTCAGTTTAATGGCTTCAAAGAAATAGCTCCCAAAATCAAAACATATAATCTATTTCCCGCTTAAAATTCATAATATCTGTCTACAATTACTAACATCACAACCCTTTAAAATATGTGCACCCGAAATCAGGACTCTCCTGCGTTTAAAGGGGTCTTCCCACTAAACATCCATTTTATAAGGCCTGTTTGTAGGTCGCTTTTGCAACATTCACTTGGATTTGTTCATAGCCCCTGGCCTTCTTCTATTTTTAATAATAGAGACAGTGGCGCTTTCTTCGATTATTAGCCGCAGGGACAGAAGGCTGAATTCGGACTCTGGCAGCACTGATGTTGCTAGGGTTTAGGGTTTCGTCTAATTGCTGTATCTCATGAAATATTGGGTGTACCCAGCTTCTGCTATATAATTAGAGCAGGGTTTCACAAACCCCTTGAGGTTTGTTATGGAACTGCAGGGGTAGATATTTATGTTTTTTTTTCTTTGGAACAAAATAATATGGTCTATGGATCTTGACACTGATCATTTCAGACCGTACATGGCTAAAGATGCCGGAATAGGTTTGTATTATAATACTGTTTGATGTGCTCGTAGCTGTGGACTTCTTTAACCAGATCAACATGCTGTATGGGACCATCACAGACTTCTGCACTGAGCAAAGCTGCCCACTAATGTCTGCTGGACCCAAGTAAGTATTAACAGGGGTTTATCATGGGAAATATTTTGAGAATACTAGTTAATTTTTTTTAAAATTGATTTAATACAGTACTGTAGTATTGTGAAATAGTATTACAATTTAAAATAACTATTTGAATATATTTTAAAATGTAATTTATTCCTGTGATTATTCCATTCCTGTGTCTTCAGTGTCATTCTAATATACTATATAAATAATTCTAATATACTGATTTAGTGCCTAAGAAAGATTTCTTATTATCAATGTTGAAAACATTGCTTAACACTGCTAAATAATTTTGTGGAAACATGATGCTTTTTTTCTTTTTGAATTCTTTGAATAGAAAATTTTACAAAGAAACTATTTGAAATATGAAAATAAAAAAAAATTATGCATTCTTGTTGTATAAAAGTATGTATTTCCTTACAAAAAACATCTTACTGACTGGTAATGTGTACTTTAAAAAGTGCTTGAAGTTTCTTCTCTGTTGTCTTCAGGTATGAATATCACTGGGCCGATGGAACCAACATAAAAAAGCCAATTAAATGTTCAGCTCCGAAGTACATTGATTACCTGATGACTTGGGTCCAAGATCAGCTTGATGATGAGACACTTTTCCCTTCAAAAATAGGTTTGCCTCTCCTTTGATTTCTTGTGCATGATTGAGACATTTGGCATGCTTTTTCTTTGTATAGCTCATTATGATCGCGTAGGGATTTGCCCACACGATGGCGCTTTTAAAGCATCAATAAAGCAAGGATACTAGTTACCATTTCTACTGGTCATTTCTCCATCATTCCCTATTGCTTGGATTGTAAAACATATTTTTAAGTTGCTTCTCTGTGACATTTATAGGGGTCCCTTTCCCAAAGAACTTTATGTCAGTGGCCAAGACCATTTTGAAGAGACTCTTCCGTGTTTACGCTCACATCTACCATCAGCACTTTGACTCTGTTATCCAGCTGCAGGAGGAGGCGCACCTCAACACCTCCTTCAAGCACTTTATCTTCTTTGTTCAGGTGTGTACTTGTGGCCTTGAGATGTGGGAGTTGGCTGACTTTGCTTATCACAGGTAGATGAATGTTTGGCTACTTAGAATATAAAAATGTCTCTCTTTTTTCAGGAGTTTAACTTGATTGATCGGAAGGAACTCGCGCCACTTCAGGAGCTGATCGAGAAGCTCACATCCAAGGACAGATAAATCTGCTCTTCCCATCAACAGCTTGTCTAATGTCTCTGTACAGGCAGCCTGGCTTTGTTCTCTGTGTTTGACAGGTGTGTGGGATTGTTTCCTTCAAGAGTTGGGAAAAGGCTGACTCCAAAAAAAATAAAAGCCCTTGATAAGCCACAACTCAACCATAGGTCAAGGTCATAGTGGAATTTGACTCCTTTTGACGTCGTCTCCAACACAATCTAAGTGCCTGATATGTCCACTCTCAAAATTGCTCATTTGTACAAAAGCGCTACCACTGCTATAAAACGTCTTTATGATTATACATTTGACTTTTTTTAGAAGTACATTGATGATAATTAGTGGTACGTTAGCTTTTTTCCTTGTTGTAATGGATTTATTTCGAAGTGCATAGATTTATAAATATTGAATGAAGCATTCATTGATTTTTTTCACAGAGATGATGATGTCTTTGTTTCTCTTAAGTACTCGTTTTAACTGCTCCCGGTGTCTCATGACATATTTGGGATTTCCGTTATCCATTTCAATTTCAACAGATTTTATCAAGCCCTCAATGAATGTCTCCTAATTGTAACACATTTCAGTCTTTACTGAAGAACATTGGGCCCACAGTTAGCCTGCCATTGCTTTTTAACCACTACATTACTTTTGAATAAGTACTTATGTCGATGAGACAGATTCTCTCCCAGGCATCACGACGGGTTTGTTTGTTAGAAGCTGGGATGAAATGAGCTGACTATGCAAGATCGGTATGTCCTATTTGTGTTAATTTTTTCATACACTATAAAACACAAGGCTTTTACATTCTTCTATTCATGGATGTGGAAACCCTGGGCACATTTTAAGCGTATAACTACAACAGATCTAATGGGAAAGATACACTTTTCTCTAGATCTTAATTAAGCTGCCCCAAGCTGTATTTATTTCAAAGATCCAGATCTTTCACTTGAAACGCAAGCTAAAATACGAGGAGGTGAATGCAAGTTGTATAAAATCTGTGATAGATTTGATTCAAACTTTAATAACTTAACTGCTTTTTATTCAACATACACTTATATTGCTGTCAAAATAGTTGGTGGTCCTCGGTATAATTTAAGCAGTGCTTATGTTTGGTCTTTATGAAGTTTCGCCTCATGAATGTTTATTTTTCTGAATGTTACAGAAAATGTGTTATTCTGAATAACACTGTTAAAATGTATCTCAGAGATTTTCACGTTACTTTATTTCAGAACAGAATAAGATTAATTATAGACAAATGTTCAAAACATTTTTGATGGCAAGTTGTAAATACTGTAAACAGAAAAGGTGTGCAATTGGAATAACCAGAGATGTTTAATTTGCTGAACTTTTGTGGTACAATGCTGAATACTGTTTATAGGATAATAAACCTGTTTGAACAAAATTTGGTGTTGTGTTTGTTTTAATAGTGCAAGCAACAGCATGTTTGCTTTTTTATTTGGAATGAATCCTACCAGCTATTACTAAAAACACACATATATATATATATATATAGAGAGAGAGAGAATTTTAAAAATGTATTTACAAAGATGTATGTGTAATATTTGTGTACCAACTTCACAAATAAGCGGCGGCTGGGTGTGATCCAGTTTATCCAAGAAAACATGCTTCCCATAAAGTGTACGTACTTATTACCTAATTAATACTTAATTATTTTAATACCAGTCTGGCCTTTCCCATAACCCCTCCTTTTATCATGAAAAAAGACAAATTAAAAAGGTAGAAGCAAGTTGTCATTTGGGTGTGATACAATCTGTAGTCTTGAAATCCATTTAATCTTGTCAGTCACTTAATCATGTGGCCATGATTTGGTTCATCCCTCCGGCCTGTGGTGTTCCTAATCATTTTTCTGTCCTGACTAATGCTTATTTGAAATCAGATGTGAAACACAACAATCGGTCACAATCTGTGAACCAGTATCAACCCATTGCAATAAGAAAGTTACAGTTTGAGTTATCATTTGAGCACTTTTTTTGAAAGACTGAGCTCCTTGTCAGCTCTTTATTTCTAAACTCACAAGTCTTCAGATCGTCGACACTTTGATAGCACAGATTCAGGGAAGTCAAGGTTGTTCTGAACTGTGACCATCAGCTTTAAAGTTCTCTGCATTTTAAAGGAGGTTTGGATGATCTCCTGGTCAAGTGTTTCCTCCACTATACTGCGTCATCTTAACAACCTTGTGTTTTGAAACTGCATGACTTTAGATTGAACAGCATGGATAAATATACATCTGCTTCTAATAACAAAAGCCCAAACTTAAAGAGCTTCTACACATTTATAATGTTGGTTCCTATAACTACGGTGTGCATTTGTTATCACTAATCATTCAAAAGGTCATTTTCTAATAGTTCTCTATCATTAGGAGGACATACCCCTATGCTGCTCAACCCAAATTATCTTAATATCTGAAATCACATCACACCATAATAATTATTAACCAAAATTATGAAAGTAGTCCCCTGTACTCAAGATTTCTGGAAGGAAGTACAGCTGCAGACATAATCTCACAGTAGAGGGAGACAAAACATTTGTGACTGAAAACTGATTTACTGAAGTGCATCTCGTGACTGGTCTCACGCTGACGCCGAATTAATGCAACAAGGTTCAATGAAAAGACAGAAGTAGCAACGAGAACAAAAATACCATCTAAAATCTTTCCTTGAGTTGCTTTTGTTCATAAAGGTCAGAGATTTCAATGGACCTGATTGTTAAAGGCCAGAGATTTAATACATAATCAAATCTGATTCTTTCACGTTCGTCAAGTTTCTTCAAGAATGGGTTAGTCTCAGTACCAGCTAATATGAGCTCAATAATGTCATCAAGAATTAATGTGATCATATGTTGTCCTGACATGTGAGTTGTATTAGGTGGAACCAGTTGAAGAGTTCAGATGCAAAAGCCTCTAATTGCCATCTGAAATTTTCTTCTAAATGTAGTATTTTGCTCAGGCTCCTATCTTTGATGTTCAGTTTTTGCACTTTAATAGTAATGATCATTGCCATTCAAATGAAATTACTGAACCTACACATCCTGATAAAATGCTCATTTTAGAAGAAAATTTCAAACGGCACTTAAAGGCTTTTGCATCTTAACTCTTCAATTATAGGCCAGAGCTTTTCTTCTTTGCAGTTTAAGAATTAAAGAGAATCAAGACAGAATTATTAGTTATCTTAATCTGCCAGTTGTTTTATGTATTCCTAGTCACAGGTACAATCCATACAGAACAGTTTTGTCCTTCTACCTTTGAATGAACAATTGTAATATTTAGCAAATGTGCTAGATACTGTGCTTTCTCAAATGTCTTAAGTCTGTTTTACTGTGGAAGTGTTGATTCAAATCTGCACACTTGACCCCTGGGTTTCGGTTTTCTTCTGTACCTCCAAACGACTTCAACTTGACAGCATTCTTCCATTCTGTCGATTTCTTTTGTTTATTTCCTAAAGGCTTGGTTACATGCCATCTCGCTGTCTGCACTGAGCCACCTCACATTTTCTTCTATTAGGATTGAATCTAGAGCATCAACTGAGTGTTTATTTAAAGGGATATTGCAGCACACATATATATATATATATATTATTCCCACTTAATGTGTAGCTTTAGGATACCATTACTTATTCTCCAAGACTCCCAACATCCACAGCAGTTTAATGTATTCAATTTACTATAATGACAACTAAAAATAATTTGGTTGTTCTACATCACTTCAGTGAATATTACATGATTACCAAGAACACAATTAGAATCTGGTTTCTGATTACTGATCTCTACACTACTGATATCTGATTATACTCATATACCATCCAAAATGTTCTTGGTTTATAAGCTTTTGATACATTATACAAACATCGCTACATAGCCTACTTTAACATTTTGATTCATGCATACGTGAAACACTGTAATATTATGAAATATTATTACAAGTTAAAATAACAGTTTCTATTGTAATATAATTTAAAAAGTAATTTATTCCTGTGATGGCAAAGCTGAATTTTCAGCAGCAATTAATGCAGTCTTCAGTGTCACATGATCCGTCAGAAATCATTCTAATATACTGATTTGCTCAAACATTTATTATTGTCAGTGTTGAAAACAGTTTTTGTGGACATCAACAGTCCTCTTTAATGATTGTAAAGTTCAAAAGAACCAAATATATTTTAAATATTTTGTAACATTATAGATCTCTTTTGTTACTTTTGATCAATTCAATCCACCCTTGCTCAATAATTATATAATAATTATTAACCCCAAACTTTTGAGCGGTAGTCTGTAGTATTCTAAGCCTTTAGTCAAAGTATATAAAGTTGTTTCGTTTTCGTTTTTCATCCACAATTTGAAATGGATATAAATAATTCAGACGAACCCTTGGATCAGTCATACTGTATGACAATAAATGCACAAAACAACACACAGATCCTCCTTTTTACCAGCAGCACAATGAATAGACTGTCAGAAGGTCATAAATAGTAGTCATTTGTAGTTTATTAGTCCCTGTTGATCCTCACTCTGAGTGTAGTACTGGTTGGCATATTTTGTTCTCAGTGAGAAATGATACAACTCTTGACACATCCTTGAATGTGACAGAGCTTCCATCCACTTTGAGTTCTTGAGCCGGGTTTGCAGACTTTCACACAGATGATCTCTTTCTAATACCTCTGGTGTTTTCTCAAAAGTCGAGCTCGACTAGAACGAACCGGCGCCGCTCTAGGTGCAAAGACAAACAAACGTGTTCTAATCAGTAAATCTCCACTGAGCAATGATAGTCCGCTTCTGTTCTCTTTGTGATAGCGAAAGCATGCAAGAATGTTTATTATGGGATGAAAGAATGCAGAAATGCAGTATTTTTGTTCCTTGAGTCGCAGATACACACACTTACACATAATATATTTGGCCCTCCTTTTTTAAATACTTTCTCATCTATAATTCATGTTCCAACTATTATTAATCCAGTTTTAAAAGAAACTTTAATCAACCAGAAAGAATACTACAATTTGCCAAATACGTTGTCATGAATACATCAAATGAATGAAGGCCAGGGTAGAGCACATCACAAACACTATGAGCTGATAAGCATTAGTGTGGAAACAGACAAACAATGCATTTGAATGAGACATATTTCAATGACTAGACGATGACGAACCTTATTAAGTGTATATAGCATAAAGCTTTTAAATGCTTCTGTAAACTATGATTGGAGTTATTTCTCATGTGTGGCAATCATTCTGAATGTATGTAGTCATTGTCTGCTGAGATTTGAGAGTTGACTTTATGAATAAGCGCATGTACATCAATACATTTAGTTTCCGAGAACTAGAAGGGTCAAAGCTTTGTCTCAACATGCTTGGATATACTGTATGTGTACACAGTCATAGTGAGTGACATTAAACATGTACATCCATAGTGTTGTCACTCTGAAAGCTATTACACATATTGTACGTATGATGACTTGAACATTCTGTCTCACACAGTGTCATGATCAGAGTGCTGTGCCCTCAGTAATAAGGACTTTATAAGAATGACCAGCCACCAGCATTTCGATCATTTTCCCAAAATGTTCATGGTCCCCAGATTATTTTTTTGTATTAATATTTTGAACACGTAATTAATATTCTGAACATGTCAAAAGAAAGAACAGAGAGGGGATTTTTTTCAAATCTACCGTTATGTATTCAGGCACCTATTATATCTGTTAGTTCTTCTTCTTTTTCTTCTTCTTCTTCTGCTCTCGCCCATAGAACTGTACGGTAAAAAGTAGTGAATTCTGACACGCGGATAGAGGACAGTCTCAACATTAACTACACCAAATTTGGAGTCTCTAACTCAAACCTTTTAGCACCACCACTTGTCTAAATTTGCACACACATGTGCTAATAACTTTTGAACCATAAGGGCTAGAAACAATATTCTTTTCAAAGCCATTTTATTTTGCACAAGACTATGAAGTCATTTTCCATCATAAAATATTTCCGCCGTTTTGAATAAAAAAAACCCTACAATTTCTACATTTGCCAAACTTCCTGCCCTTCTTGGTTTATGTTGAAAACATAACTTTTCAAACTCCTCCTAGAACATCAGTCCAATTTTCACCAAATTCAACCCAAATCATCTTCAGACCATGTCGCCAAAAATGCATGGATTTCGTGTTAATCAACAAAATGGTTTTCATTTACTGCACTAACAAATTTGATAGCATGATGCCAAACTGCATCTGAGGCCACCTATTGGTCAAAATTGATAAACCATTAAATCATCTTACTAATGATTGAATTTATGATTTTTCAGCCAGCTTGAGTAAATTCGCCTTAAAATGCCTTTAATTACTCATTGTTGCATTTGGCCTGATCCCTGCAATGCTTACTCCTCATTCTGATTCTGCTGTGTTTGGCCCCTTAATTGCAGATTGCAGCTATATTTTTACACATTCATCCGCTTACATACACAATAACTTGTTTCTGCTTCTTCTTCGCCTGTGTTTGATCCAGAGATGAAGTAATCGTTCAGAAGATGTGTAATAGCGCGTCCTACCATATAACAGTGAAAACACGGAAAGCTGGAAATCCCTGTCATGACGGGGAAATAGTTAAAACATTTTAAAGAGTATTTACTATTACTAGTTTTCTATTAAGCTATATCTAAGTGCATGCGATTGCTGATTGGTTTATTGGAAATAGTTTAAATCTGCACATATAGGTTGTATAACTGTCAAAAGGAGATGCACCAGGCAAATACCTCATATCATTCCTTCTCTGTTATTGCTTGCCTGCTGAATCTCCATGGTAATTCAACCAAGATGTTTCTGCCCCCCCCCCCCTCTTCAATAGAAAAAGTCAATAGGTGAAGACTTTTATGTCTCCTTTGTGTTTGAAATCCCCACAAATCATTTCAGTTCCACAAAACAGCAATGAACAGATTTCTCTGAGCTTGCCAGAGGATAAAAGTATAAACGAGATCAAAAAACTTATAGCAAGGATTGATCTTCGTGTGTATACTGCATGGGGCTTTCTTTTTTGTTATTGACTTTTTATTTATTTTATCATCCCTGTAGCGTATTTTATGCAGAGGCTCACTTTTAAGAGAACTGGCTTTTTCCACATTCTTTACAAATTCTTTCAAAAATGGCTGGCAAAACAATATAAAATCAATTTCGTCTATTAATGTGGAAACTTTACCATCATGTCTGTAACTGACATACATGTTCTTCATTATGTTAATGAGTAGGAAAAGCACTGAACGGATGCTAGGTTCAGTGAATGTCAGTTACCTGAGGCGGTTTGCAAGCAAGTCTATCACTTTTAACACCCAGCATGAGCCACAGTGCTTTATGAGAGTCAGGGGCAAATTAACCCCAAAACATTTCTCTTCCAGATCATTTTCAGCATTATACACTGAAACTAAATAGTTGTAGAAACAACTTTCACGCAGAAATGGCTAGTAATTTCACGAACAATTACAAAGATACCTCAACATAAAACATTGAATTAAACATGACATTTTGAAGTAGAAAAACTTAGTGTTTTCTTGTAAGATATACTCTGATAATCTTTGTTTTATTTAAAACTTTTATTTAAATCTTTTATTTTTTTACAGTGTCTGATTTATTATTGTATTTTCCTGTTTCTAGTTTTTAACCACCAACTATCTACAACACGGTCCCCTCATTATATTTTTTGGAAGAAGGACCGCATCAAATAAAATCATAATCGTGCCAACTTTCCCCACTTGACAAGATAATTATGAGGGGCATGATATGAAAATATCAAATATTAGAAGCTTTACAAGTACAGGCTCATGGATGCCTGCGAGGGCAATAAGAATCCAAAATAGCATTAGTCATACTGAAAGGTGAACTTGAAACACGCATTCAATATAAAACAACACTAAAATGAGCAAGAACTCACAAGAAAAAATTCCTGGCTTTCTCACAGTATAATGAACATCTGGTGGTTTGGATTCCTCCATGGCCTTTAACAAATAAATGATGTATAATCATTTCATCTGAGGAAATACTCCTAAGCTCAAAGAGTAACAACCTTCATGATTGCAAAAACTTAAAATAAGGAACCTCCCGCCCATTCACACTCTCTAAATCACACCTGCACATCATTATGCTAATTAATCTGAAAACATACCCGCTTGTGGGTGTGCTGTGCTCTGAACTGACATTATTATATATTATAATAATTGTGCAGCCTTACATAAAAGAGAGGCATGTGAAAATAAATGAGAATGAGAACAATATTGAACTCCTTGTTCCAAATGTCTACTTGGCAAATAAAAATACATTGTTCGTAACAAACAGAAAGACTATCACTGTATCAACAACTGCAGCTAAAGCAGTCTATAGTCTTGTGTTTGTAATGATTATAGACCCATCCTTGACCTAACCACAGGCTCTAGTCCTTGGCACAATCCTCAAAAATGCAAACATAACAGACACCCCAAACCGATCTCCCCCTATATTAATCTTGTGCAAAAAAACACATCATTTCAACATTTACTCCTGGAGTCTAAAGCAAAGCATGCTGGGAACTATACACTAGCTTGACATAACAGTTTTCAAAACAATCAATTTATCTGAACTGTTTTCTGACTAAAAAGTCATAATACGCGAACAGTACAGATTACTAGATTTTTACTATTAAAACCAACCAATTGTTATACATTAAGTAAAGTCAACTAAAAAGTCTTAATTAGGACATTTGTTAGGTTTTACAGTGATGGTCATTGGTGGATATTTATTTTGGTCAGCTTATACATTTTATTTAGAAAGGCAACATGTGAGAATGACACCCCAAACAAATCTGTAAGATGATCCAAGAAATGTGTTTTTAATAGTGGTTTTCATAATGTAAAGAAGACTAGTTAGGGTATAAAATATACATTTTCATGACTAAATATTGTTTGTTTGGACATTTTCTCTCAGGACTGAAAAGGTTAAAGGAAAGTGTGATTAGTACTATTATAGGGGGAAAATATGCTTAATATCACATACAATTTCCTTTCAAACAAGACCCTTCTAAAGACAAGTGGTTTGAAGAAAGAATGGATGGAAATGTCCTTTCTTGGAGTGTAAGAACTGTTATGAACTGCTGTTACGAATGAGTTTCTGTTCATGCCAGTCTATGTCCTAACAGGCTTCTGTAAACCACAAGTCATCCTGTCTTTTGTTACTCTCTATTCATATTTGATCACTTGATTTAGCCCCAGGTATACCTTTTCTCTGAAGAGGGAGTGGGGTTTCTTGAAAATGTGAAACTTTCGGTTTTGATTTGATTCAGCCATAAAATAAATGCACTAACATTCATAAAGTATAAAGAGTGCATTTTTTAGATTTACAGATTCATTGGTTTTCAGTCTCATTAAAGTATTTATCTGACATTTATTAGTATAGGTAATGTATTTTTTCTTTGTTTCTATTTTTGGAGCAGGAGTACTGACATTTGGAAAACAGTGATGCAAATTGTTTTTTGCACATTGATTTAATGTGGAAGATTTCTTCAAGGTCTTCTATCCTTTCCTTTGCTGTTGTTTTGCTTTGAGTTGAAAGCAGTATGCTGGCCTGTTGGTTCAGGTATGGTATCTTCTCTGAAAACATTACTTTTCCAGGAACACATCATTCCATTCCATGTCTCCTTAGGACAGATTTTTGGAAGACTCTTCAGAACTTGAACGAGTTCCAGGTGTTAATATAGTTTATGCAATCTCTACAGTGAGCTGATATCAGCTGCTCTACTTATTTTAAAATCTCTCAAAGCTGTATTCACAAGTATGATTTTATGTAATATTGTTGGATTTAGATTAAGAAGAAGGAAGGATAATCCCACTAAAGGTGCAGATCCATGGACAGCTCACACATTCGCATCACCACATGCCTCCTGCATTGCCTCTTTTGGGAGTCTGAACATGCTGTTGGCAGGCAAACATTTTCCATTGGCATGCCAAAGAAAACGCAACTCAGGAAAGTAGGGTAGGGTGACTGCTCTGCCAATCAAATTTGAGGATCAGAACTAAGTTTTGTATAATAAATGATAAATGATTTCAATATGGACACCTTGTATAGTTATAACTTAAGAGTTCCACAGTTTAAGTTCCATAACAAATAACAGGCTCACTGAAAAGAGTAAGTGCAGAAGTGTGCATGCAGCAGTTCAGACATAATGAAGGACAAGCTCGGAAACTGGTGGTTGAGAGTAGTATTTAGCCTCCTGGATAAGATAAAAACCAGTGTAAATTATATGAGATAGGGATAATAGCTGACACTACAGCATGATAAATGTACGAGAACTCTAGCTCGATTATTTTAAATATATTGTGTAGCATTGTTTGTTTTGGATAAGCAAATCAAATGTCATTGCAATGGACATGTGGGAAGTAAAGAGAGCACCAGTGTTTGTAAAGCCTCTTAAAACTGTAGGCTACGGCAATCAAAATGAATGTACTCTAAAAGGTAGTTAGTTGGGAAGATATACACTCTAAATTGCTCAAGGGGGCGATATATAAGATATAGTTATATAATATATAATTTAATCTGAGCAATAGCAGTTTTTCAATGAATGAAAATCTTAATTAGGCTGCGGTGTCAAACCACATCAATTAACACATAACAAAATTAAGCACTAGAATACACTCTAATTTAGATAACTGAATTGAAAACATGATGGTTGAAAATTCAGATTGATGTGCCAAAGATGGCACCAGTAGGAAGTTTCACTACTTCTGCAAACTATCTAAGACATGCTTACATTTTACAGCAACTAGTTTGCCATCTGAAAGAGTTTTTTAGTCCCCGTGGCCACATGGTGTCATGCCACAGAGCATCTCTTAAACCAGAACCGTTGATAGACTTGTGTTCTCAGCTAAAAACGTGTGAACCACTTGCATAAATTGACCCTAGTTGCACAGTGTAAGATGAAAATTACATTGCTTTAAAGAATGCACTGTCAGAATGCACTTTCTGTAGCCATTTTGCACTCCTTTTCACATTTTCATATTTACATGTGCTAATGTAAAAGAAGTAGCCCTAAGTCAGTAGATTTTTTTAACTGTGTTTTGCACAAACATTTCAATTTTTTTTATGTAGTTCAGAGGAAAATCAGTTTCTGAGTTTGTGTAAATCCATTTGGGGTTTAGAATATTTAGTTTTTCCACATTCATTTCAAACATCTATTACAATTGTTATTTTTTTTAAACAAAAGGTACAGTAGGCTATGTAATATTGACAGCTGGCGTCAATATTAAAATGGTTGCTGCAAGTCCAAATTCAAAATATTCTAGAAAGTTGTTTCTCTTGCCCCTTCCCCCTCAGACTCAATGCTCATATGGGTTGCCAGATTGAGAGCATACAAATGCGACAAATCTTAAGTTCCTTGCACACTGAGACCAAAATCTTCATATGCGTTTTTTTATTTTGTCTTACTAAAAATTTGTCACGAATAGAACCCTTGCACACTGAGTCGGATGCGTATTAATTAATTGTTGCAAAAAAAAATATACAAAATGGAGTCTTCAAGAATGGAGGATGATTTTGTTGTCCTCTCTCTTCTTAAAAAGATAGGAAATATTGGGCCCATCCAATCACGGTATATCATAGGAAGGAGACTTCCACCTCCTTATTAAGGAGCTGCGGGATTATCCCGGGTGATTCAAAGTTTACTTCAGGATGTCAGTGGCTCAGTTTGATGCTTTGCTAGCGATACTGGAGCCACATATTGAAAAAAAGACCACCAATTTCTGTGAACTCAGTGTGCAAGGACCTATGCAGTGCTTTGTGCGGCAAGACGAAGTGGATCATCTTGTCAGATGCAATTCTAGATTTTGGCTTTCGCTTGTACGGTGGTTCTGAATTGGGTCATTACTTTTATACAGTGACTTTTCTGTCTCTACGATTTACTTACTCATATTTTCTCTAAAACAGTCACATATTTATAAGAAATTGCTTAAATTATACATATTAGGTCTACTTTATCACTTAAACAGAGATAATAGACATTAAAAATATTATTTTGTTTTTTACACACCTTTTTATTGATACATGCATTCCGTTTTATCATGTCCTCAGTGCAAAGTAATCAACTTCCACTAGAAATATAAACCATGAAATTATAAAAACCTCAAAATATTTTTTAATTATGCTATGGACTTGGCCAAACTTAATCTAATCACACGTATACATCATGTGAATATTATATATATATATATATATATTACAATTTTCTTAATTTACCGTGTCCCTAAAGTCATCTTCCACCCTGTTAGTAAGTACTTCCTTGCCTTCCAAAATAGACTACAATTCCCCTGAGATGATTTTCAGGAAGTGATATTGTTTATTTTTTCCATTAGAATTCAACTGTAGAAATGGAGGTAAGTGTCAAAAGATTGTGAAATGTTCTCCTGCTTGTCACACTCTTAAAAGTTCCACCCTGTTAGGCTATATTATGGAGAATGTTTGTCCGATCAAAAAAAAAAACATCTGACATAGTTATAAAAGTTATGTTCATTCTGTAGAAGGTTAGAGAGCTAAATGTTGATCACTCAAAAAACTACAGCTAATTTAGCTCAACATTTTCCACCCTGTTAGATTTCACCCTGTTAGGCCTATAAACCTGGTGGAAATTCTAATAGAATAACTAGGATTTATTGTATACTGCAAATGAATCTACCTCCATAAAACTTTTGAGTGGTAATGTACATGAATACAATTGTATATATGTACACTACTGCTTAAAAGTTTTAGATCAGCAAGAATTTTCATGTTTTTAAAAACTTAAAAAGTCTTCTGCTCACCAAGGTGATCAAAAATCTGAAATCAATGAAATAGAAAGCTTTTGCAACACTATAAATGTCTATGCTGTCACTTTTGATCACATTAATGCATCCTTTCTGAATAAAAGTATTAATTTCTTTCCAAAATTCTTACTGACACTTTGAACAATAATGTTACAAATGTTTCTATTTCATATAAATGCTAGTCTTTTGAACCTTATATTAATCGAATAATTTTTACAAAACTGTTTTTAACATTGATAATAATAATAATAAAAATAAATGTTTCTTGAGCAGCAAATCAGCAAATGAGAATGATTTCTGAAGGACTGGATTTAGGATGCTAAAAATACAGCTTTGCATCACAGAAAAAAATTGCATTTTAAAATGTATTCAAATAGAAAACAGTTATTTTAAATTGTAAAAATGTTTCACAATATTACTGTTTTTGCTGTATTTTTGATCAAATAAATGAAGCCTTGGTGAGCAGAAGAGACTTCTTTTAAAACATTAAAATCACAATGGAATCAATCAATTCTTCTGGCCGGGCACAAGAAAAGACATCAGCTAGTATCTGACAATCAGATAGTGTGCCTGATCAAAGAACTGCAGGCCCTCAACAAAAGGTCTTTACAGGTAGACCAGGCAACATGGAGGTACATAGAAGAACAAATGTAGCCAAATGTCATCATGATTGATTGTGATAAGGAACCACATAGCAACTTTTTGTGTCCATCCCCCAAAGGAAATCTGGATTACATTTTTTGTATTGTTTTGAAACAATATTATGTAGGTGCAGTTCCACACATTACAGATGGCAAACCATGTAGGACAATTACGGAAAGCTCATTTGCTGTTAGAACCGGTTAACACTGGTGTTCCACCCTGTTATGCTCCGGTCCACCCTGTTAGACAAGTCATTTTCAAAAAAAAATTGAAAGCAACATTAAATGTTTGGCATACCTTTGTCTTATTTTGTGAGGTGAGGAGCATTACCAGCATATATATGTTTTTGAGCAAAATATTTATATTATTTACGATCCTGTCATTAACAATTGTTTTGTTTTTGTTTCAATAATAAAAAATACCATTACGGCATAAGAGACATATACTATCTTATTATTGCTCATTATTGTTTAACATTTACATTATTACAATTTTGTGATAACTATGTATATGTCCCTAACAGGGTGGAATACATGCACAGCGAGTGTCTGAACAATATACCCATAATTATTATTTTTTAAGTCACTGAGCTTGACCAGTGTGTGTTCCATATAGATAAACATGTCACTATTTTGGTAGAATGCTAAAAACATGAAAAACATGTAACTTTTTTTCCAAAAATGATGAAGCCAAAAAGTTACCGGATACCAGGAATGGCCCAATTGTCAAAACACTTCTCAAAATGGCAAAAATGCCAGAAAATAAAACCCGATACAATTTTTTTTTATGATAGGTGAAAGTTTCGGAGGCAGTGTGCAGACGTGATTGACACAAGGTGAGGTCATATTTATTTTTTTAACGTGTGAACATTTCGGACTCAGTGTGCAAGGACCTTTACATTGTGAGTTGATGAGTTGGTTTACCTGAGTTTTACTATTCCTCTGGTCATAGAGATTTTTAGATGGATGCTGGGGCTTTTTAGGTCAGGTAGACTCTGTGATCTCTGACCGGTTCGTTTGCTGGCTGAAATACACAGTGTGGCTAAAATGCTAGCAACCTAGGGTGTCAAAATACCAACCTGGTCTCATAAAATACGTACCTCTGTGCACTTTCTGTGCGACACCGTTTTATGTACCTTACTGCACGTTTCGCCGCAGTTTCAAAGAGAAATGTCCACTGAGTGGCGTTAAAACACAGGTTAAATACGTGAACCCTGGCACGTTTTTATTACGTAGATATAGGTATATTGCTGTGTTTTTATTGCGTTGCTATGGGTATGTATTGCGGCGGTTCAGAATTCAAATATCTGGGGTCTGTCTCTAAAAGTTAATGCTCTATCGTGTTGGAAATATTCCCTACACCAAACCCAACCCTAAACCTACCCGATAGTGTTAACAAATTCAAAACTGATATAAAATCGTATTTGTTGATGCAACCGCGTAATTTCAACTTCCTTATGCAGATTTGAACTGCTTTGTCCACAAGCTCCTCGCTCCAAAGTAGGCGTCTCCGTACTCCTTGAGCTACCGAACAAACTAACCGTCTATGAAAACCCATAGATACGAGACTGGATATGTGCGATGCTAACGTTCAGTTTTCAAATCTCCCAGCTTTTTAATATTGTTGTGAAGTCGTAATTCTTCAAATATTCTTTATTTCAAAAGTAAATGTTGTGTGAAAAGGAGTAAAAGGTGTCAGAGTCTTACTGCCTCTAGTGTTTGTTTCTTTTGGAAACTGCAGTAATATGTAGTTATTGTTACATATTTCGTGTCTCGCTAAAAAGTGCACCCAGGTACGTAAATACCATGAGACCAGGTAGCAAACATACTATTGGGTAAATTGTCAGTGGGCGGAATCACACAGATTAAAAAACTAAACAAACAGACATTCTGACATGGAACACACATCTATAAATGGCTATGTGAACTTAGCATGTTGCCTAAATATCTACAAACATGGTATTATTATTTCTTAATACAGTTAAAACAAAATACATACAGCACCTTTCATTCATTGAATAGTACACTAGTATACTTTTTTTCTTTATGTACCCCAAAAGAATGGAAGTGAAATGTAACGTGTCCCATAGGTGGGGCCCTGATGTAAGAGGACTTTATGACAGTTTAATAACATGTTATGACAGCTTAATTTAATAAAAAACATACAAGACAAACAAAAAATGTGCTCATAAAAATACTATTAACTTTTTCATATAAAATAATGGGATTTCTAAACAATTAAAAATATACTAGCTTTGGAGTTTGACAGTGAACACACCAAAACAAAGCTATAAAGCATAATTCAAAAGAATGTAGACAAACAGATGTAGAAACACATTCAGACTTCAGAAAAAACAGAACTGAACACGTCACACCCCTCCCTTCCTACACACAGCCAAATAGACGAGCCAGAATCCTTTAGATTTCTTAAAACAAGTATATATATTTTTTATTTCTTCAAATAATTTCTAAACATGGACCATTGACTCTCAGTCATTATTCACCTGTTTCTCATGCTTTTTCAATATAATTCATAATAGGTGTTAATGTGTTTTACATCGCTAATGTCATGGAATAGCACTGTTCTAACAGCGGGACACATTGTCACGCAGTGTTACATCATACCTTACCTGCACAAGTGGGATTTAAACCTGGTTAGTGTTTTCTGCTAGTTAGCGAAGCATTAAAGAACTAAAGAATCTAAACGGTTAAACTGCTTAAAATAATTTAACATTAAATCTATCATTTTAAATAAAGACTAAAATCTGAAGAAAAAAAACATCTTCAGTAAGATATTAACTTTTGCTATGATTAAATGTTCAGCATTACAAATAGCCTCATGTTAGGTTGTGCCCTGTTCACTCCTACATCTCAAAATTAATTTCTTCACAGATTCACATTTCAGACTTTCTCACAATTGGGATTTTATGTTTCACTCTTTTGACCTTTTTTTCCAGAATTACATAGTTTTTATATCACAATTTTGAGTTATATTGTAAGATAACTATTACTCTTTTAATTTAATTTTCCTTTTTATCATGTGCCTGAAAGCTTCCATAGAAACATGCATATGTTTAATGTGTATTTAAAAGCATTTGTGACCCTTTCTGTGAAAACCCAGCTAAAGTCTTTTTTTTGTGATTTGCTGTTTTCAAAAAAAAAAAATCATCCTTCATATGGTAAATAACATTCTGTGAAAATGTAACCTTTATATATTTAATATTGACTGAGTAAGGTCATTGAAATTATATTGGAATTAATGGTAGAAATCAAACTTTGATGCTTGTTATCTCATAATTCATCTCTATGTTAATTATAATCATAATCTCTTGTTCTGTCCAGACTTGACTATTGCAATGCTCTCTTGGCAGGTCTTCCAGCCAGTTCCATCAAACCTCTACAATTAATCCAAAACGCTGCTGCAAGATTAATCTTTAATGAGCCGAAAAGAACGCACGTCACACCTCTGTTCATCAATTTGCACTGGCTACCAATAGCTGCTCGCATTAAATTCAAGGCATTAATGTTTGCCTACAGAACCACCTCTGGCTCTGCACCCCTTTACCTAAATTCATTACTTCAGACTTATATGCCCTCTAGAAGCTTGCGTTCTGCAAGTGAACGACGCATTACTGTACCATCCCAAAGAGGCACAAAATCCCTTTCACTGACTTTTTCATTAACTGTTCCCATCTGGTGGAATGACCTCCCTAACTCAATCCGAGCAGCTGAATCCTTACCCATCTTCAAGAAACGGCTAAAAACACATCTCTTCCATCTTTATTTGACCCTCTAACTCTAGCACTCTCTATTCTAATTCTATTTTATCTAATCTCTTTTTTTATATAAAAAACACAAACATTTGACCCTCTATCAATTGCATATTTATTCTCGAACTGCTAGCTTTTCTTGTAAAACTAAAACTAAGTTTATTTTTTCTATATTCTATATACTCATTTTCTTAAAAAAAAAAAAAACCTTCCTACGTTAGGCTAACCAGGACTTGTAATAGCACTTGCATGTTGTTGCTCTTTTGTTGGTTTTGATTGCTTTATAATGTCCTCATTTGTAAGTCGCTTTGGATAAAAGCGTCTGCTAAATGACTAAATAAATAAAATAAATAAATAATTCGATTTTGAGACTTTAGTCTGGATTTCACAGAGAGGGACACATTTTTCAAGAGGCCATTCGGTTTCTGGAGGAGGAGGAATTTCTGAATAAACACTGGGTTAAATGTCAAATAAATAAACCTTTAAAACAGTATAGTAGCCTACCAGTGACACTATTGTATTTTGGGCATTATCATCTTCATGGAATTATTAGAATGCAAATGTAACATGAAATAGAACAGTATCGAGATTATCTGTTTTAAATCAGATTTCTCAATAAAATGAGGTTTTTAGTTGTAACAAAACAGTGAGAAGACAGATGTCAGATGCAGACAAAGATGTCAGGTACAGTTCTAAGAATAAAGGTGTGGACTTGATCTAACCGACAAAATGATTTAGATTTCATAATCAATGCCTTGACAGACGATGAGTTCAGGTGGGTGCACACTGACTTTTCAAGAAAGACATAAAACCTGAATTTCAGGTATTGTTGTTGGTGTCTCAAGATCCAGTTTTAGTGTGTAAACATAACTGTAAAATATGTGTTAGATAAAGTCCCTTTGAAGAATGTTGTGTTGACATATGTATTTGTTATATATATTTTGTAAGTAATTGCTTTCACACCAGGCCCTCGAATTGTGTCGTCTCTGAAAATAAATAACACTTGTTTTGTTATGAATGTTTTCTTAAATCTTGACGTGTCTAACCATGTGGTCAGTCGTTAAAATATTTGCTCAATTTAGAATGAGGTGATTAGTGAAGAGAACAAACAAAGTTTAAAAGAAAACCAGTTGAATGTGTTACATAAAGACGGGGAAATGAGTGTTTAGCTCAGTTTAGTTTCACTGAGCATAAAGCATAGTTTGTATCCTTGTTGAAATCTTTTGTTGTTCCCTGAGTTGTCAGGGACAACTGCACTTCTGGAAAACAGCCCATCAGCAGGGCAAAACTTGTTGCAGCAGGAATCCGGATGAGGTAATTAGAGAATTCGAAGAGAGACCGAGGAGACTTGAAGCTCAACGCTTCAGTATGTACACAAGCAGTAGTCTCACATCATGTGTCAATATTGTAATGAATGTGTTCTGTATTGTAAGGTTGAAATAAATAACTGATAACTTCTGAGTCATACTTTGACAAACAGAGTTTTTTTGTTTAGTATTAATCTAAAGTGGGACATTGCTTAGTCTCTCCATACACATTTCCATCTAGTGCAGGGATTTCTTTTTAAAATGATATATATATATATTAAAAATAAATATATATTACAAAATTAGGAGATTTATTCAAACACATTAAATAATTAAGATAAAAATATCATGCATTCATAGTGTAGTGCATATTTAACAATTATGGGCAACTTTTGCAGAGCTCTTTTATTCTAGTTAATTAACAAGTTATTCATGAGGTACAGTGCATATAAAGTCATATTGTTCACAAGCTGTTTTGTTAACTTTTAACCACAGATGATATATTTCAGTAAGCGGTACTGTATCCTTTAACATACATTCTGATGTTCAGAAATAGAGTGAATTTTGTGCTTTGCAACTTTGCAGATATTTGTCATGCATAAACTGCAACAATACACTCTAAAGAAGTAAAAAATGTAAAAGAGCATAATTGGACCCCTTGAACTACAGTTGTGGTCAAAATTTGACATGCACATGGCAGAATCCACAACATTTTTATTAGTTTACCAAAATAAGAGGGATCATACAAAATGCATGTTATTTTTTTAGTACTGACCTGAATAAGAAATTTAATATATAAGATTTTTAAATATAACATATTTTGACCACAAATGTAAATATTTACAGATTAACTAAGGATACGTAAATATTTGACACGGTCAGTAAATTGTTCATATGTAAATGGTTTACGTTTTAGATCAATACTTCAATATTGTTTTTAGTATCTACAAATGTAATGTACAGTCTCTCACAGAAGTGAGTACACACCTCACATTTTTGTATATATTTTATTATATCTTTTCATGTGACAACACTGAAGAAATGACACTTTGCTACAATGTAAAGTAGTGAGTGTACAGCTTGTATAACAATGTAAATTTGCTGTCCCCTCAAAATAATTAAACACACAGCCATTAATGTCTAAACCGCTGGCCACAAAAGTGAGTACTCCCCTAAGTGAAAATGTCAAAGTTGGGCCCAAAGTGTCAATATTTTGTGTGGCTACCCTAATTTTCCAGCACTGCCTTATGGAGTTCACCAGAGCTTCACAGGTTGCCACTGGAGTCCTCTTCCATTCCTCCATGACGACATCACGGAGCTGGTGGATGTTAGAGACCTTGCGCTCCTCCACCTTTCGTTTGAGGATGCCCCACAGATGCTCAATAGGGTTTAGGTTAGGGGTGTGAACCTACACTGATCTTACGGTTCGGTTCGATTACGATTATCATGTCATCGATTCGGTTATCACGATGCATCACGGTGAATTGACGATGCACTGCATCCTCAATTTTCAATTTTACTTCACATGTATACAATTTTGTCAATAAATACAAGCAGTCAGATATATGAACTGAACCTTTAATTTTACCTGTTAAAGAAAACACACTTCTTGAATATATCAAACATCAAACAAAAGTCTGGGCACAGAAGACAACAGGAGCATTTAGAACAAATACACAAAAGTAAATACTTGGCACTGACAGGGTTAACAGCACAAGGTGAAACCGGCTGATGTGGTTTCTCAAGTTAGTTGTATTACCCCCTGCATATTTTATTTGTGCGTGACATGATTTACACCAGCGGTTCTCAATTCCAGTCCTCGCACCTCCCCCCACATTTAGCATGTCTCTCTTTGTTAACACACCTGATTCAGATAATCAGCTCATTAGACGTGCGCTCCGTGCATGAACTGTGTTCCGATTGACATGCTCCCTATACACAGTGTCCATTGCTCCCTACTCCCTGAGTAGGGGAAATCCGTTGTAGTTTACTTCACTTCGGAACATTCATTCATGGTTTGCGCTGCGCAACGTCTTCAAGCACAGACGAGTGTGACGGAGTGCGAGGACTGGAATTGAGAACCGCTGATTTACACACAGCGTGTCTTCTCCAGGTCTAACAGGTTGTTCATAAAAGCCAGATGTTGGCTTTTGAAGTAGTTGGAGCATTTTTTATTATACGCGCACTCGCGTATAGCCCTCCATGTATATGCATGCTCCCACGACAAAGCATGTATGCAACAAATGGCGTCAGAAAAGCTTCAGTACATTATAACCGGTTATGGTCTATTACTGAACCAATACCGAATCGTCCTCGTCTGCATCGCGATGCACTGTAAAAACGATTAATTTCGACACCCCTAGTTTAGGTCTGGAGACATGCTTGGCCAGTCCATAACCTTTACCCTCAGCTTTTTTAGCAAGGCAGTGGTCGTTATCATGTTGGAATACTGCCCTGCGGCCCAGTCTCCGAAGGGAGGGGATCATGCTCTGCTTCAGTATGTCACAGTATATGTTGGCATTCATGGTTCCCTCAATGAACTGTAGCTCCCCAGTGCCGGCAGCACTCATGCAGCCCCAGACCATGACACTCCCACCACCATGCTTCACTGTTGGCAAGACATACTTGTCTTTGTACTCCTCACCTGGTTGTCACCACACATGCTTGACACTATCTGAATAAATAAGTTTATCTTGGTCTCATCAGACAACAGGACATGGTTCCAGTAATCCATGTCCTTAGTCTGCTTGTCTTTAGCAAACTGTTTGCGGGCTTTCTTGTGCATCATCTTTAGAAGAGGCTTCCTTCTGGGACGACAGCCATGCAGACCAATTTGATGCAGTGTGCGGCGTATGGTCTGAGCACTGACAGGCTGACCCCCCACCCCTTCAACCTCTGCAGCAATGCTGGCAGCACTCATACGTCTATTTCCCAAACACAACCTCTGGATATGACGCTGAGCACGTGAGCACGTGAGCACGTGCACTCAACTTCTTTGGTCGACCATGGCGAGGCCTGTTCTGAGGGGAACCTGTCCTGTTAAACCACTGTATGGTATTGGCAACCATGCTGCAGCTCAGTTTCATGGTCTTGGCAATCTTCTTATAGCCTATGCCATCTTTATGTAGAGAAACAATTCTTTTTTTCAGATCCTCAGAGAGTTCTTTGCCATGAGGTGCCATGTTGAACTTCCAGTGACCAGTATGAGAGAGTGAGAGCGATAACACCAAATTTAACACACCTGCTCCCCATTCACACCTGAGACCTTGTAACACCAACAAGTCACATGACACTGGGGAGAGAAAATGGCTAATTGGGCCCAATTTGGACATTTTCACTTAGGGGATGTACTCACTTTTGTGGCCAATGGTTTAGACATTAATGGCTGTGTGTTGAGTTATTTTGAGGGGACAGCAAAACAACAAGCTGTACACTCACTACTTTACATTGTAGCAAAGTGTCATTTCTTCAGTGTTGTCACATGAAAATATATAATAAAATATTTAAAAAAATGTGAGGGGTGTACTCACTTCTGTGAGATACTGTATTTATGTGTGGTAGAACCACATGAATGCATACAAATATTCATGAGATTATGTTGTGATCATAATCATACTTCTCCACAAATTGTTTTATATATATATATATATATATATATATTAGTCATTTAGCAGACACTTTTATCCAAAGCGACTTACAAATGAGGACAATAGAAGCAATCAAAACCAACAAAAGAGCAACAAAATGCAAGTGCAATGACAAGTTAGCCTAACGCAATACACGTAGCAAGGTTTTCTTTTTCTTTAAAGAAACAAGCAGATAGAAAATAAAAAATAATATTTTTTTTCAAGAAACGTACATAGAATAGAAAAAAGAAAGCTAGTGTAAGTTTTTTCAAGAAACCCTAGCAGTTAGAGAATAAATATGCAATTGATAGAGGGTCAAGTGTGTGTGTTTTAATTACTTCTAAATACCTTTTCATTTACAGAGATTGGTTGAAGTTGAGAGATTGTTTCTGTAAAAAGAAAAATGTATCCTGTAAATATACAAGCTTTTTTATTTATTTTTTACACGTGTTTACTGCATTTTTATAAATTATTTCTTAGTTATTGTACATGAAAAAACTGTACTTTAAAAGTAATTTCCTGTAGATTGTCAGAGCAGTTTTATAAAATAACTTGTTAAAATTCTTAAATTGATGGCGATTAACCTGAAAATTGGTTGTTTTTCTATGTAATTTGACATACATTATCTGTCTTTCCATAGTGTAAAAACAATTATCAACAGTAATATACTGTAATTTACTGAATTTACTGTAATTTACTGAAAGTCTGTTTACAGTTTTTGCTTGTCATTTTGTGAAATGGTTATTTTCTGTAATTTAACGGAATATGTCTGGAAACCCTGCTGCCATTATTTTTACAGGTTTTTTACAGGTTTATTTTTTTACAGTGTGGAAGATAAGGGGCAGAAAGTATCTAAACATTACGTCAAAGAGGAACAGAATGTATCAGTAGCACTGTTAGCATCAAGAGATCATAACTGATTAGGGGGAGGAAGTGAAGATAAAACCATAGCAGATAGCAGTATTCCCCAGTTAACACTCTTGAGATCAAAAGAGGCAAGTAGAGTGTGGAAGTCTGCAGCCTGGGGTTTATCTAGGTGGATGTTGAAGTCTCCAACTAAGGGAGTACCATCCTTAGGAGAGGTTGAGAGCAACACATCTAATTCTTCCATAAAGTTAACTAGTGGTCCTGGAGGTTGATAAACAACTACAAAATGGATTTGTAGACGGTAGGTAGTAGTAACCGAATGTGATTCAAAGGAGCTGTTGATACTCAGAGATGGAAAAGTAGTATATTTCCTATTATTAGAGATGAGCAAACCAGTACATCCAGAGTGCTGCAGGTGTAGCAGTGTCCTCTGGTTTGATCCAGGTCTCTGTTAGGGTCATGAGGTTTAGCCTCATGATTCATCAATCATCATTTTAGGTGTGAATGTTGATGTGTTCTGTTTAAATCTGATGAGTCGTTCTATGTTAAAAGCCTATTTCTGGTACACAGAAACGTTTTACAAGATTTCACATTGTCCTGACAGAAACTCGTCATGATATGATCTGAGAGTCAGAGAGGATGTTTTGCCTAACGGTGGACATTTATCAGTTTCAATAATACAATTGTTCAACTCAAATAAATGCCTTCGAGAGAACTCTATCCAGGTTGGCCGGTTTTAGCTGGTATTTACTGAACAACGGGAAACGTTTTTCTTAGTAGGTGGAAACATGATCTGAAAAATTTAGTTTGGTAAACAGTTTGAAAAATGCTAAATCAGTAAATATACACTACCGTTCCTAATTTTTGGGGTCAGTGTGTGATTATTATTTACTTTCTTTTTTTTCAGAATTTCATACTTTTATTCAGCTGTTTATCATGGTTTCCACAAAAATGGAAGGATAAGAAATGTTTTTTTGAGCACCAAATCAGCATATCACGATAATTTCTGAAGAGTCATGTGACATCACTGGAAAAATACAATAAAAAAACTGTACATTTAAAATATATCGAAATAGAAAAGTTTTTTTTAAATTACAATAATATTTCACAATATTACTCGTTTACTGTTCCAACTTTTGAATGGAATTGTATATAAACAGTGTGTCACACTTGTATTAATGGGATAAAACATACCAGATCTCTCAACAGGGTCTCTTGAGAAGACCGTGGTCAATCTTACTATTTGAGGTGTTGTTGAGCCTCATTTTAAGCTGCAATAACTGTCCTATCATCTTTTAACTTTGATCCTGTCATCAGCAACTACTTTATACTCCATATTGAAGAATTCTGCTTTTCAAAACAGCCACACCTGTTATGTCTGGATGCACTATGCTTTGAAAGTGTGTGAGCGTGTTCCAGCCTGTTGCTGTCACAACCTTGCCTATAGACCGTAAACAACCTGTCTCCAAAATTGCACTACAATGCACCGATTCCACCCACTGCTCTGTAGAGCACTATGCGCACAAGCAAGATTAATAGGTTACGCAATGGCTTTTACACAGGGTGTTCTGACTTCATTGGTGGAGTCAGTCATTGTGTCAGGGGAAAACTTTAGTCATATAGTATTTTCATGTACTCTTTTTAGTCAAAAGTTTCCCCAGTTTGACAGGATTTTGCCCCACTGTGCTTGCAAGGACTTGCAATACGTATCTGCACAGGGGTGCAAATCTTACCAGTTTCTGCACATATATTATGTCTTTCAATGATCATTGGTCACAGAAGATGACCAAAAAGCTAAAATACTGTTAACAAGTAGTAAGTTGATATTGATGGACTAAAATACCTAACTATATATGTACATATATAGATATGTATCAATCAATTATATAGTGCACGCTTAACCAGAGTGACTTATCTAGGTCTATAGCTTATAGCTATACCTTGTAAACAAGGTTAGGGCAAATTAACCACACTACCACTGACTGTGTGTGTGTGTGTGTGTGTGTGTGTGTGTGTGTGTGTGTGTGTGTGTGTGTGTGTGTGTGTGTGTGTGTGTGTGTGTGTGTGTGTGTGTGTGTGTGTGTGTGTGCGTGTGTGTGTGTGTGTGCGTGTGCGTGTGCATTTAGTTAAGTATCATATTTAATACATCAGACTTTTATGGCTCATATATGCGAATGATTAAACCATCCTCAAACACCTGCTGTGTCATATTTGACATTTAGATTTTAACATGAAAATGTAAAATAATAAGAATAATAATTATATGTAGCGCAACACAATTATATGGAGAATCAGGAAAACCCAAGCTGCTTCAGTCCAGTAAATGTTAATTTTATATTATTGTTACAATAAACCTAATATTTGTTTTCTTTATGGTCTTGCCCTTGTTAGGGTTAACTCTATTTAAAAAAATATTTAAAAAAATGAAACAATGACGGTGACTAAGGGGGATTCAGAAACACATAACTTGTGTATAAAATGTTCCATTTTCCGAGAAGAGAAAAAATATGCAAGGATTTTAAAAAGGTTTTTGTACATTCTGCTTTGCAGGCCATGCCCAGTGGTTTTTGCATTTAGCTTATATTATTATTTAAACTGACATAGAAATTAGGAACATCACAAGCGATTTACATTTACATGGATTTACATAATAATAATAATAATTTGTTACATTTATATAGTTTTTTCTGGTTACTCAAAGCGCTTTACATAGAAGGGGGAAAGCCATAGTGCGCCAGAACACCCACCACACACCAGCTTACTGGTGGAGAGGAGACAGAGTGATGCAGCCAATCAGTGTATGGGGATGATTAGCAGAGCCGATCCTCCCTATATGCAGAATACGCAAGCTGCGTAGGGCCCCCGAAACACCTGGGGGCCCCCTCGCTCCCAAAGATGTTTTCATTTTTGTTTCGTTTTTGAGTTTGGCAAGAGGTTATGAAAACATGAAAGATCATTTATTTTAATGTGGTGCGCTGTCACACTCACTACGTAAAAATCAGTCAAATCATGTAACGTGAATGTCGTACCGTCTCTTGCTTGAAAACTAAAAACTAGAAAGCGTACAGAGCCGAGGAAGAGATGAGCGCTTTCCGCAAGCGCGATTCGAGACGGAGTGAAACACAGACAAATGCGTTGCATCCATTCTTTCATCCCAACCACACACGCCAAACCAATTACAGAAGTGAGGGGGACAGAAATGTCAAATATAATAACTTTTTTTTTGTCTAATTGACAGGTTTTATTATGATTATTATTTATTAATTATTACCTCTTGCTTTTAATTGGCTGATAAATCAAATACACTGCTGGACAATAACCAATAATTCATAATGTTCCAGCTGTGTTTTCCTAATGACAATTTTATGATTTGTTTAGTCTATATATTAATCCCCCCCCATTTTTATCACAGAATAAGGCAAATTAATATTTTATAGTATCTACTGCCAAGTTTAATAAATGCTATCAGTTAGCACTGCATTATTCAGAATCAGATGCTTTTTTTATTTATACCTGGAGATGACTTGAAAAACACACATAAACCATATTGTCGCAATCATGTGTTTACTGTCTTCACGTTTCTATTTATTCAGCTTAGCTACAGTAGAGATAGCTTTGGCTACAGCGATCATAGATAATAAATACCTAGACGCCTCATTGGCTGCTCGACTACATGTCAACATCGCCATAAATCTCATATAGGGACAGAAGAAAACACACCTGACTCGTCGGCAGTTTGGGGATCTACACAGACCCCATGAATGAACAGTTGTTTCTGGATGTTTTTTTTGGTCATTTTTAACATTATTTTGGCAGCTTAATTAGCCACCAGTGTCAGGTGATTAATAGCTAGCAATATCTCTAGTTTTCTGTGAAACCTGAAACTTCTTAGGAAAAATCTACTAACACAGAAACTGTTGGTGTCCTTCTACCGCTGCACCATAGAGAGCATCCTCACATACTGCATCGGTGTGTGGTTTTCCAGCTGCACAGTCGCAGAGAGAAAGGCGCTCCAGAGGGTCGTCGACACGGCCCAGAAGATTATCGGTCGCCCCCTTCCCTCCCTGGAAGACTGGTATAGTTCCCACTGTCTCAGGAAGGCACATAACATTCTCAGAGACATATCTCACCCTGGACACACTCACTTTGAACTGCTGCCCTCAGGCAGACGTTACAGAATAATGAAAACTCGGACTAACAGACTAAAAAACAGTTTTAATCCAAGAGCCATAACTGCACTGAACACAACCAATAATTAAACACTCAGTAATGATCTACTGTGCAATCATTTACTGTCCAATAAGACGGGATCGTACAATGACCAGCTGACATGTGAATGTAATTTGTGAATGTTGTGCTTGTATGTTTCTCTTTTTGTCTTCTTGTATGTTTCTAGGTATAAATATGCCTATTTCTATTTTACTTTTATTGTTTTTTGCACCTTAAAGGTTTGCTTCTTTAATTTCTTTGTACTTGTACGATGACAATAAAGACATACGATACGATACGAAAGCTGAGACGTTATAAGAAATCAAATTTTAAATGAATTCTTATTCAGTTTTAACTTATATTGTAGTTTATATCATGAAGTAAATTGTGCTATGAGCACAATATGTATAGGCTACAGTAAGCACTTATAAAAGACAAGACAGTGTCAGACTGTCAGGATTAGAGATGAAGATTAAGCATCTCTCTTTAATTTCACTATTTATTTACAAAGAGTAAGTTTATCATCACTAGATTATAAGGATTTGATAGCTTATCATAAACTGTGGACTGATTATATTTTTTTCCTTTTCAGCCAATTGCAAACAGGACAACAAAAGCCTCAAATAAATCTGAAGAAAACCTGTTCTCTGCATTTCCAAAAGACTATGCCTAACTAAAGCCTGAATAGCCCTGAATGAATGGCCAGAATGACCCCGGTCATATTCAAACCACACTCTATCAATCTCTGCCAGGGTCAGAAATGAACTTTTACCTTGTGGGGCAATATTTGCCCCTGGAATAGGCTTCCAGGAGCATTGTTTACCTTTGTAAGGGCAATTTTTATAACAATATTATGTAATATAATTACCTTATTAAATGTCTCTGTCGTTTTTGTCAAATATTTAAATATGTTTCTTCATTTACAATAATTTTGTCACATGTGTGTTCCCGTTGTGTTCCTGTTTTGTCCTTATTTGGTAGTTCCTGTTCTTATTAGTTCATTATTGGTTAATTCGTGTCCAGCTGTGTATTGTTATCTTGTTTAGTTATGTTATTATTCAAGTCCTGTGGTTCCCTGTCTTTGTGTTCCGGTATTGATTGTGTCACCCCTGTAATCCATGTTTCCTGGCGATATCGTCATTAAAAGGAATGTTGATTGTTCTCCTCGTCTCCTGCGTTCTCCTTGCTCCCCGCACAACGTGGCAACTATAGACTACATTTACAATTATTTACACAGGCTGTTTAATGCAGATGGGTCATTCTACGTAAACGTCCACTTTTGGTATGGCAAGATGTCTTAAAATGTATTTTTACTCTTAAACTTAGACCAGATTATTAGATTACCTTTTGACTTTATGAATACACATAAATGACAGCTTAATGGTTGTTTTTATCTTTTTTGTGCATTTATTTAAAGACCATATATGCCTTTTTTGTCACTGGTGTTTTGAGGTAGGCCTATGCTACTTTAATTTTTTTTATTTTTAAGAAAATATAACCCTTATATATATAAAATATAAACCCTTCCCTGTGCCATTAAGTGGTCATTACACCTTCGTTATTTAATCTATGCAAAATTCGCCATAATGCATTATACTGTACCATTCATGCAAACCAGTGTTTATCAGCCTTTTAAGCCCAAGATCCCTGGCCACTGCCTTAATGCAAGACAATATATACCTATTGGAGAATTGATAGAAAAGACAGATTGTAGCTACTTCCCATTTGAGGTCTTTTACTTAGGATTTTAATAAGGGATGCCCCATCATGATTTTTCATAGCCAAATCTGATTCCATTTTCTTTGGCCGATTCCACACATGAAGCATCCGCGGCTGTTTTTTATTGTAATTTGATTGTATAATTTTAAGATTTCAAGTAAAAAATAACTTTAGCATTGGTCAAAATATTGGTCTAATTTTATCTTTGTAAAATTATACTACATAAATCATCTGACCGAAATAAATGCGAAATAAAATGAATGAGACGCAATTTCACTCTGACAGCAGCAGGTGGCGCTTATAGAAAAGGCAGCAGCTATTTGCACTGCGTATATAGCGATAGATGCTATTTACACTAAGTGCACTCTCTCCACCAGGGCTCTCAAGTCTCACGCATTATCAACCAGTTCACACGCTTTCATGCCACACCTTGTATTTCTCACGCTGAGACAGGATAACTTGCCCCGATATATATACAATTAATAGATGAGGGAATCCGGAGGTAAGATCTCTGCCGAGTTCATAGCCGTCTCGATACGGAGCTAAATGCCACCCACCAGCCAATCTGAAATTAGGATGTTGTTGTCAGTGTTGGGGGTAACGCATTACAAGTAACACGAGTTTTGTAATAATATTACTTTTTTCAAGTAACCATTTTAATTTACAAGAAAATATCTGAGTTACTTTTTTTCCATTTATTGACGACAGTGCGCTGTGTGAACATGATCTTACTGTAGTTCTAATCTAGACTAAATGTGAATGTGTATTAATTCATCCCACTCGCAATAAACAGATTCAGTATTCATCAAAATTAATTAAAACAGTGAAATGCAAACTCAGAATATTATGCAAACCTGCAATAATTAAATATGTTAAACAACACAAATGTATCTAATCTCATTTTATTAACCAATGTGTTTGTTGCTGACCTTTGATGATCCAGTTCAACCATACTAATAAGCAAAAATTACTTTAGATAAACTAACAATTGTGCTTCGTTGTTTGTTTTTATTGCTGAAGAGTGTTGAACCTTCTTCTCCTGCGTTCTACTGTACAGACGTGATTTATTCTTCCTTCAGCCTGAGGTTTATTCATTACACTTTTTGGTGTGAAAGGGCTTTTACATTTGCAATAAATAGAACTTATTGTATTAAAAACAAACAATCAAGCCCTGCTCATATTTAAAAAGTAACGTGAAAGTAACGCAAAAGTAATGTAACGCATTACTTTCCATAAAAAGTAACTAAGTAACGTAATTAGTTACTTTTTTAGGGAGTAACGCAATATTGTAATGCATTACTTTTAAAAGTAACTTTCCCCAACACTGGTTGTTGTTTCCGTTTAAATTAAGCGATTCTGCCGCGAGCGCTTTCGTTACTAATAGATGCGCGCGCACATGACGTTGGAAGAGAAAGATCCTGATGAATGCTATAGTAGTAGGTAACCACTTCATTTTTTTTTTTTATTTTAAGATTCCTGGACGAAATCACTTGCATGTGAAAAGAGAGTGAAAGCTGATGTTGGGTAAATATTACGGTGGCCGAGAGAGCTCAACGCGCTGCAACTTCAGAAAAACACATGCAAATAGAAAAAGCACCAGCAAATCAGGAAAACCTCTTCATCAGTTTGACAGCAGATGGTGCAAATGCTCACAACACAAACAAATAAAGAAACACTGCAAATGCTCACAACACAACCAAATAGATTTTATTTGCAACACATTTCTTTTTTGGTTGTGTTGTGAGCATTTGTAGCATGCGAGTTGTTAAAATGACGAAAGTCGTTTTCTTAATTTGCAGGTGTTTATTTCTATTTGTAGCACGTTTCGTTTTTGGTTGTGTTGTGAGCATTTGTAGCATGTGTGTTGTTAAAATGACGAAAGTTGTTTTCTTAATTTGCAGGTGTTTATTTCTATTTGCAGCGCGTTTCGTTTTTGGTTGTGTTGTGAGCATTTGCAGCGTGTGTGTTGTCAAACTGAGGAAGTTGTTTCCTTAATTTGCAGGTGTTTTTTATCTATTTGCAGCGCGTTGAGCTCTCTCGGCCACCGTAGAAATATAGCAAATTTGTGCTAAAGTAGGCCTATTATTGATGTAGTCAAAAAACTCTCCAACTGCTTTGCAACGAGAAGCTTTAACTTAGCTTTGGCTTCCTGAAAGGAAAGTACTATGTTATAACAGTTGGTAAACCTGATAAAAGACAGACAAATTCATCCAAATAAAATAAATTGTTTTACATATTTCAAAAAGTATAAAAAATACAACGAAATTTGGCCCCAAACATGCCAACTGAACAGCAGTGCTCAATACTGTACACACGACAGACAGGGAGAGACATACAGAAAGAGAGAACACATTTCAGCTTCATTTTTTTTCTTCTGTTGTATTTGTCGCACATTTTGATGCCTTGATGACAGGGGTAGGGGGTTCCCAGGCCACACTGTAAAAAATCCAACTTTCGAAAAGTTCTACTAACCAATGTAAAAAATTTGCCCGAACAAATATTTTTTAGTATGAGAAGTCTGTTTAATTTTTTGTGAACTGAACAAAAATACTCTAAACATGCCACTAGCAAAAGTTTACCTTACTTAGATACTTAAGTATTTGTTCGCAACATATCCAAATGTTCTCCCAACTTTTCAAATTGTCATCTGAACAAACAATTTTACATTAAACAATATTGCACAAGTTCCCAATATGCATTGCAGCTTGAAATATTTCATGTTTATTATTATTAAAATATTATCATTGTTTTAAATTTTACTGGCTTAATTTATGCTGCTGCTGTCACTGTCAGTTATCACATTGATCAGAGTTCAGAACAGTTTGATTCTGGATGGAACACAATCTATAATGATAGTGCTTTATGTGGGAGTCCTCTATACCCCTGTCATCTGGCATTAAAATGTACAACACACATTTACAACAGAAAAAAGAGACATAAGCTGAAATGTGCTCTCTCTCTCTCTCTCTCTCTCTCTCTCTCTCTCTCTCTCTCTCTCTCTCTCTCTCACACACACAGCTTGACATACATGCTCAGGGTAAGTACTGTAATCCTACTGTATGTGTACAGTATGCACATTGAGTACTGCTGTTCAGTTGGTTTGTTTGGGGCAAAATTTATTTATTTTATAAAAATTATAATTTATTTGTATTTTTGATACATTTGTAAAAAAATTTACATTACATTTATGCATGTAGCAGACGCTTTTATCCAAAGCGACTTATGAATTCAGGTTATACATTTTTAATCAGTATGTGTGTTCCCTGGGAATTGAACCCAGAACCTTTGCGCTGCTAACGCAATGCTCTACCACTGAGCCACAGGAACATTTTAAATGCATAAATATTTGTATTTTATTATAATCAATTTGTCTTTCATCAGATTTACCAGATGTTATAATTTATATTTGTGCTGATCAATTATGAACAATAGGTAAAATCGAACTGCTAGCAAAAACTTTCAAGCGGCAAATACTTGAGTTGCTCCTCCCCTTTGACGCACCCCTCTCCTCTGAGTAACCCCTCCCCTTTGCGTGGCCCCTCCCCTACGTCACTTTCACTTATTTAGACAATAAAGCCCTCCCTAACTCTACCCGATACTTTATTGTAAACCTTTTGCTTATTTCCCTCATTTTTATAGAAAATAAATGCTTTTCTGATGCGAATTGAAATTTGAAAAAGGAGAAAAAAAAGTTTGCCAAAAGGCAGGTTCGAACCATTCGAACCCGGGTCCAATCGCGTCAATATAAATCATACACATAACAATCTGGGCCACCAGATCTGACAGTAATAAAAGGTATTTTGTAATCTTGACTAGCCCAAGCACACTTTATTGAGCGGAGTTAGTGTAAATAATCTCTGCTAGCTATTTGCACTTAGTGTAAATAGACACTCCATATAGAAAAACAGCAATATCGCGTTTCCTTGGTTACCGCTGTAAACAAAGCAGCGCTGTACTTCAAAATATACGGAGGTAAGTGGAAAAGAAAATTCAGTCGTTTCCCCTTAGTGATACATTAATATAAACCTCCAAAACAATATGAATATTTTCTACCTATATTTCGTCCATCGTGAACAGTGCTCTGCCTGGTTCAGTTTTGCGTCGGTCCTCATCGTCTCTGGCCTCTGTTAACGGTCGTTTACAGACTTCGTAATAGCTCCACACAAATTGACGTTACATTTTGGGAAATGATTGTAGTGACAACGTGTGCAAATTCCGGAATAGAGACTCGTCAAAAATAAATATTTAGAAGGAAAAAAGGGCCGAGATTGAGTCCGATGTATGGGCAGTGAATTTGAATTATCGTTACATTTCATGCTTTGGTTTTAAATTTTAAAACTGATGCAACCAAGAAAACTCCGTAGCAATGTGCAGCAACAACACTGTAACACAGTGTGTGAGCAGAAAAAAAATCGCCTGTGATACAGATCTGCAGTCTAACGATTTGGCGACCACTGATTTAAAACTAATTCTCGTGTTTTGCGGTTTAAATCATTCCAGAATATTTATGGCCTTGACATTGTAAAAAAAAATGTGTTTAGATTAATTTAGTGCCTAATCAGCATAATTAGTAGCCTAAAAGATTTCATGAATCATATACAACTAAGCAAATGGCCCTGCCCATTCCTGGAGTCAGAGCCTTATTAGTCATGTTTCATGTCAACTCAAAATTGAAACTCTTCTCTTATCACTGGCCCTTTAGAGATCAGCCTAATATACATCTAAAGTAAGTTTCACACTCAGGCCCATTTTTAAACTAAAAGGCTTAATAGTGGTTGATGATGTTTCAGCAGTTTAAAAAAAATACAAAGATGTTAGAGAAAGGGAAAGAAAAAAGGGTAAGAACCTGTTCTATAATAGAGAGGACAGGAATGCAGTGTGAAGGGGAGTGAGTTCATATGTGAATAATACAGGGAGGGATCGAGGGAGTTAATGTGTGTGTGTGTGTGTGTGTGTGTGTGTGTGTGTGTGTGTGTGTGTGTGTGTGTGTGTGTGTGTGTGTGTGTGTGTGTGTGTGTGTGTGTGTGAGAGAGAGGGAATGTTTATGAGGACACAAATTTGTATAATGATACAGGTATGACAGGTGATTTATGAGGACATTTTCAGTGACAATTCAAAAGGTTTATTAATCATACAGAATTAGTTTTTTTGAGAAAGTAAAAATGCACAAAGTTTCATATAAGGGGTAGGTTTAGGTGTAGGGTTGTTGTAGGGATAGAAAATAAGGTTTGTACAGTATAAAAACCATTACGCCTATGGAGAGTCCCTGTTAACCATAAATACCAATGTGTTGTGTGTGTGTGTGTGTGTGTGTGTGTGTGTGTGTGTGTGTGTGTGTGTGTGTGTGTGTGTGTGTGTGTGTGTGTGTGTGCGTGCGTGTGTAAGGGGCAGGCAGATGCATGAAGGGCTGGTCCTGGTCTCTCGTGTATATAAGAGCAGAGCACTGGCCCTTACATGAGCATACATCTCTGAGGGACATACAGGTTGTTTCACACAGGCAAAGGAAGACATCCAGACCTGGTTGAAAGATGGGTTGGCAGAAGGCCATGCTGGATAAGCTTGCACACACTTTCCAGATCCGCAACAAGCTACTGCGCCAGGGACTTGCTGAATGCTTGGGAACTCTCATCCTGGTGGTGGGTATTCCTCCTCAATCATGAATTACTTTATTGTCAGCATCAAAGCTGAGGTCAGTGCAACTTAATATAAATGCAGTTTGTCAAATAGTCTGAAACAGCATGTTTATGTCTCACATAATCTGTAATAAAAGTCAGAAGTAAATTTTATATTGTAGTGTAATGTTGCACGCATGAGACTTACAGTAGAGCTGCTTTTCTTCTCACTCAGATTGATGACAAAGATAGACTGTAATGTTTACTTTGGTACATGCACTCCGAATTTCCACAAGCAAATAAGTGAATGGGGGATTATTGCAAATTAGCATTTATATCTGCGTTATTGTGCACACATTTTGGATTCTGGAATGCTGATCTTACACCAGTGTATTTTTGTTTCTTGCAGCTGGTCCAAGCAACACTTCAGACAGAAACTATCCAAAAATATGTTAAAATTGACTATTTAAAAAATAGCTCAAACCTTTCTTCTGTGGAGCACAAAAGAAGAACTTTTTTAAATACAATGAAAGTCAGTGGCATAGTTTTGCATCCCACTGACTTTGATTGTATGCACAAAACATACAAAAACAATTGAAACGTACCTTTACAACACATAAAGGAAGTTTCCTGCATGGTCTTTTATTGATACATGTTAATTATGTACAGCGGAACTACGCTAAAAGGAATTCATTTGCAAATAGATAAGAGAGAAAGGTGGATAGTATCTCAGTCCTGTTCATGAAAAAAGCTCTTCACACACGATAAACAGAAAAAAGTACTTAAACATCTTCCCTATTTTAGTGGCGATTTTCTCTGTAACAAACAGCACAGATAGGCATGTAACAGTGTAACTTGCAGCAGAACAGAGGCACGTGCCAAAGCCTTCGATGAATATTACTTGTTTCATTACATCTATTATGATGCCACAATCCACACGTGATAACTTAATATGTTGAGGTTTAATGAATTACCTTAAAGCATTGAGTCAATATTATCAGAGCACATTTACCACACCAACACCAAGGGTTCATTTTTAAATCCATTTAATCCTATTCTAAACATGTAAAATCCGTATTTTATGTTTGAAATTAATGCAGTAATTTTTTAGATATTTGACTAAAATACAAAACATGCCTGACAGGCACACGATATCTCTACACAGTGATATCACTAAAAGGACATTTTGAAACCTTGCACTTAACTGAATGTTTGATAAATGCATCACACGTGGCAGACTACAGAAAAGAAAGCATTTACTGCAGTCGTGTCAGACAGTCACAGTGTGGTATGAAATATGACACTCATTAAAGAGGAAATTGACACCAAACTACTGCTACACAATCTTCACAGGGCAGTTGTGCAATTTTACAAGCACTTTAGAAACAACAACTCATTTCAAGAAGTGCACTCATAGTTTGTTTTTAAGGTGTGTGGCAAGGGTTATACCAGAGATAATACTTAAATAGAGAGGTCATGCGATAACTGGATCCCTCAACAGGTGTGATGTTTGCTGAGCAGCAAAAGGTATTATTCGTGTGCGAGCTACTTTGATCATGCTCTTTGTCAGTGAAGGTGACCTTATCAGCGGATGTTCTTCCTAGAGCAGAAACAGGAACAATGGGTCTTTGGTCACAGAAAAGCAAAATAAATTGAATAACCCAGGAAATGTATTTGCATTTAGTCATTACTGAATTCGAAAGGATACTTTTAGGGCCATGTTTAGGTGATAAATTGGTTTTGAGAGCTGCTTTTTTTAGAATTGTGTTGACGTTGTTGCTGAGATTTACTCTTATGAAAGCTCTTCAATACACCCCAGCAGTTGCATGACTTTGGTAAAGTCGTTGCGTGATCCTGATAATTCGGTATAATGCCACAGGTGTTTCAGTTAAACTCTTGAGGTGATCTTTACAATGGAAACTTCAGCCACAAGTCTGAACAGTAACATGCAATTGCTTTTTGTCAGAAGGGACTTGCAATGACCTGTCTGAGATGTACTATGTGAAAAATTGCAGCCCTTAGTCACCATAGATTTGTAGTGCTTGAAAAAAAGGGAATACTTAGTTTATTTTTAGCAGAGTTTGAAACGCAACCTGCTATTTTCATCTCCAGTTTAAAGTATATGTTGTGATGTGAAAGGCCTACTCTTAGTTGGTAAAATGAGTCAAAAAAGCATATTTACTTGTCGCTGGATTCTTCAGAACCCTGATATAATTGGTACAAGTAAAAATTGTGTTGTTTTTCAGATAGTGATTAACACGTGTTCTTATTTCACAACATTCACAGATGTTTGGCTGTGGTGCGGTGGCCCAAATGGTACTAAGTGAAGGAAGTCATGGTCGCTTTCTCACTGTAAACCTTGCTTTCGGGTTTGCTGCTACTCTTGGAATCTTGGTTTGTGGCCAGGTGTCAGGTTAGTAAACTCCTCTAAAATTGCATCCTAAGCTGTTGTTATTGTTCATAGCTATAAAAACAGGACTGAGATTTTGTATAAAAAAATATATTTGTGGTTGAACTTATGAAATGAAAGAGCTTTTTTTTTTTTAGGTGGACATTTAAATCCAGCAGTTACATTTGCTCTCTGCCTCTTGGGAAGAGAAAAATGGAGAAAGTTCCCTGTGTACTTTCTGTTCCAAACACTTGGAGCCTTCTTGGGTGCCGCAATTATCTTTGCTGAATACCATGGTACATGTTATGTAATAATAATTATCTTCCTTGTCAAAAGTATTTATGAAGAGGTCAGATGCAACAGCCTCTAAGTGCCGTCTTAATTTTCTTCTAAAATTAGCATTTGTCTCAGGCTCCTATTTTTATGTTCATTTATTTTACTTTAATGACAATGAAAAGAACCTATTCATTGCCATTGAAGTGAAATTACCTATACATAGGAGCCTGATAAAAATGCACATTTTTGAACAAAATTTCAGATGGAACTTAGAGGCTTTTGCATATGAACATTTCATATTATCTTCATTTTGACACTTGTTTTAAAATATGTTTTTTATATTTTAGATGCAATGTATGATTTTGCTGGAGAAACAAATGAGTTGCTTGTAAATGGGCCAAAAGCCACTGCTGGTATTTTTGCTACGTACCCAAGCCCGCATCTCACCATCTTGAATGGATTTTTCGACCAGGTCAGTAACTGCAAGCTTACCAAAACACACACACACACGCACGCACGCACGCACGCACGCACGCACGCACACACACACACAAACATTTAATTTTTTCCCCTTCCATTGCAATTTTTTTGCCATCACCATGCCCCCTTAGGGGCTCTGTAATTTATTATCTTTTGTATTTACATCTGTAAAATAAAACCATCTTCACAGGTGATAGGCACAGCATCTCTGATTGTCTGCATCCTGGCCATTGTGGACCCATACAACAACCCAATCCCACAAGGTCTTGAGGCCTTCACGGTGGGATTCAGCGTCCTTATCATTGGACTGTCCATGGGCTTCAATTCTGGTTATGCAGTCAACCCAGCTAGGGATTTCGGGCCTCGTCTTTTCACTGCCATGGCTGGTTGGGGTGGTGAAGTCTTCACGTAAGTTTATATATTTGATACCCATAACATGAACTAATTAGTTACATCATGAACCAACAAACAGACTTCAGTAAACACTTACGAATGTTTCTTCTCTGGTTTGCAACAGTACCAGAGAGTGTTGGTTTTTGGTGCCCATCTTCGCCCCCTTCCTGGGATCCATTATTGGTGTGATTGTGTACCAGCTGATGGTGGGGTGGCATGTGGAGGGAGAAGTACGGGACAATAAGAATAAAGCTAAGGATGAGTCTTTGAAACTTAATGACGTCACCAGCAAGGATTGATCTGCATAATCTCCATCAGCCCTTTGCACCATAAATCCACGTACACTTTCTGATTTAAGTCTCGGAGTTCAGTAAATATGTCTTGTTCCACCTAAGGCTCCCTCTTCTCTTTCAGAGGGGATTCTGGTAGTCTTGCAGCCCATCAAATGGACTTAAAATAAAAAGCTGCAAATGTAAAGATTCCAAAGTATTTTTCAATAGTTTCTTTAGCATGATTCTTTTTTCTTCACGTATCTTCCACATTCCTCCTTTAAGGGAAAAAGGTGTTTCTTCAGCAACACGAATTATATTAATTCACAGTTTTTAAAGTTCATAAAAATGTAGTGAAGCATCTATCAATATTTACAATATTTCACACTTTTATATTACTGTTATCCAAACATGTTGCCATTCCCGTTGAGAAGGGTGAGCAGTTCTAATAGTTATAATACTTTTTCTTTCTTTTGTAAATAGTTTGTATTGTCATCCTCATTTAAAGGTTTTTTTCTATTACATAGAAGGAATTGCAACTTAACGTAAGCATTTCAAGAAACATGTTAAGGTCAATATCGTAGCAATTCTGCTGTTGTACATAATTACATTCTTTAGACTATATTCATTTAATCTTCTCATGTCATAGCCATTTTAATTTTGTCATTGAATGTTTTGAAGCAATGGATTGTTATCCTAATAAAGTTTTTTTTAATAAGTCTCCCAATGTGATATGATGTTTGTCATTTTTATGTTGTTTAGCTGAAACCACCCTTGCTGCTTCTTTGTTAATGATGTGCATAATCATACCCCTTCCAGGGTTGTAATCCATTTGTAGTGGAATTTAACATTATGCCAAAGCCATTCATTATCAAAAACAGCACACGATGAATGAAACAAGTCTAATTAAGGGCTTATGAAACAATATAGGTGTAGACTACTGGAGGCTTACATTTAAGTATGAGGGAGTAAGAACATTTACAGTTTCTCAGGTTCACATTCAATTAATGCTATTGGGAGAAAACATGGGTGTGTACATATCAAGATGGAAAAGGGAAAGAGGGAAACCAATCTTTAGAAGGGAATTCATACAATTGCTTCAACCATGCCTCAACACGCAAGGTTAAAGTTCTCTGAACTCATATTTGTCATCCCTAATATATTTCCTAGAACCCTATGAAAACAAATAGTTGCTAACAACACAGTAATGTTGACAGAGCAATAACTCACAGATGTTACATATCTAAAACCAATTACAAAACAAAGGAAGACAAGCCTCCAATAAATCAGTGCATTTAATTCAAGCTTGCAGATTGACGATTTGAAAAGAAATCAAATAATTCCTTTCTTCAGAAAGCGTATGGATAAATACTGCCATTCAAGTTTTTATCAATGTTTTCCAGTGAAGTCTCTTATGAGTACCAAAGCAGTATTATATCAGAAAATACAGTAGCTAAAAACATAATTACCATTTAAAATAACTGTTTTACATTTAGTCATTTAACAGACTTATAAATGAGGAAAATAGTCACAATTTTCTTTTAGAATATATTTGAAAATGTAATTTATTTCCACGATGGCAAAGCTGAATTTTACTCCTGTCTTCAGTGTCAAGTGATCCCTCAGAAACCATCTAACATGCTGATTTGGTGCTCAAGAAACATTTCGTCTTATTCTCAGTGTTAAAAACAGTTATGCAACTTCACGTTTTTAGGTTAATCTTGATAGGCTATATTTTTCAGGATATGATCAGAACTTTAGAACGGATTTGAAATAGATTTTGTAACAAAGTAAAGGTCTTTACTTTCCCTTTTGGTTATTTTTAAGTATTCTTGATTAATAAAACTATGAATGAAAACTTTTGAACAGTAGGCTATGTAAGCCTGAACTGAATCATCCAAATCAAACCAAACCCGAATCAACCAAATCATCCTCCACTGGTTCCTGGTTACCAAATCAACACGCTCAACTATTGGCTTCAAGAGCAGCTTGTCTCTTCCTGCAACTTATGCAAGTCAGATATATCAGGAAATCTCAGCTGCCTCATATTGCACACCTTCACAAAGCCCTCTCTTTTTAGTAAATATGACTCCCTTGGCCATCGCATCCTTTTTCTCCTTGCAGTGCATTGTCATGGACCGCTTCTGTGCCTGAGGCACTTTCAGTACCACTTCTCATTTTTCTTAGAAGGGGAACACTTCCTCACAACAGAGCTTGTCCTAATTCCTACTCAGATGGGAAACAAGTTGAACAAGTCCCATGACAAAAAAAAACCTGTGCCCTTGTTGAGACTCCATACGCATATCTTTGTGCAATGGTATCCAGCGCTGGCTTAGAGCCCACACAGCTGTGGTCCCGTGTTTCATTTTTAATTTGCATTTAGATCATGCATGCTAGATTTAATGAGGTGTGAAATCTGCAGTTATTTCAGGGTTTTTTTTCTCACGATCTGTTTGGATTGTTTTTATGAACATTTTGCTTGATAACACAAAGTTTTGTGCTTGGGTGTGGAGTTTTTACGCAAACAGGAATATACAGAGTAGCTAATTACAGTATGTGTCCTTGTCTGATTCAGTTTCCTGTGTACAAAAGACACGAATATTCCTCGATGGCTTGCATGGAAAATTCATTAAGGAATCTCACAGTGTTGGTTCATAGTTTGGAAAACAACATCTGAACAGGAAATTATGTGTAGCACACAAGCATTGTTTAGTAACCTAAGAAGTCAGACAGCATAACATTCAGCTAATGAGAATGTGAGCGGTTTTAATAAAACGCCCTATGGGATGACGCCTCTTTTTTCCCTGTGCAGAAACCTGTAATGTGGGCTAACGTTACCTGAAAATCCTCTTGAAAGACTTGACTGGCATAGCTATAAACATCGACCTCAGCACAAAATGTGAAGTCCAAAAGAACATTATGTCTTTTCATCTTTACGCTAAGCAATATGTGGAGTTTGTAGATTTATAACAGATTTTATTATTTATTTGATGTTAGCCAAATTGTGTTTTAAAGAGTATACTCAATATTGTCAAACAAACATGATCTCTATGGGCAAAAATATGCAGGTCATGATTTAGTTGCACTCTTTGAGGTCCATAAGTACTTGTAAAGCACATTCCCAAGTTTACTATGTTGTTTCCTGCTATGAAGCACCAAATGTGCCTGAAGACATGCTTTTTAAAGGGTCACTGGATCTTTTGCTGTAAGCGAAGGCATCACAGCACCCAGATACCTTTAAGATGCGGCCAGCCCGTATGTTGCCCACATGTGGAAAAACAAGCTGAGAGGAATCCATGATGACACTTTTTCAGATGTTTTTCAAAGGAGTTGCGCTCGGACCGTAACACCTGTACCTGATTTTAAATCTCTGGTCTTTTATTTTTAGCAGGGTTACTGTGGAATTTTTCAGTAGCTGATAAAAATACCTTGCTTGAAAATGATAATATAGCATGCTGTAGCAACATCGAAATTATGGGAATTGTAGGCTACATTCTACCCAGAATACCTTAAGGATATAAGTTTTATTCATGTACAGGCATTTGAGTGTGCACAACCCCTACGGAGCTTACAAAAATCCCATCAGAATTGAATCTCTATTTTTTTTCTCTCCAGGACATTACTCAAGTCTAAATAACTTGTCAACATGCCCTTAATGGGGTTTTAACCTCTGATAACATTGCAGTTATTTCAACAAACTACGTTCTAAGGTTAGCAGTGTAATGAGGAAACAAAGAAATGCTTAAATTTGTTTGGATCTATTTTCATCAAGAAATGGTTTATCTGTAACAAATATAAACACCTTTTCAAGGTTTAAGTGACCTGCAAGACATCTGTTGTCTGCATTGTTGATCTGACTATCATATAGCCTTACATTGGCCTTCAGATTTTGTGGCCTCAACTTGGTGGAACCTATTGTGACAGTAAATTGTACAATGGCTCTTTTTATTTCTGACCTTTTGTGCTCTTTCAAACAATCACCTATTCTTATTTCAGAGTTCCTGTAAGAAAAAAAAAAGATTGTGATCTTTAATCAGGAAACCACAAATCACCATTTTCCTTCAGGGACATGTTTTAAGATGTGCTTCTGCAATCTGTACAAACTAACAGAGCATCATTTAGATGTAAGGAGGGTTTTGCCTATTTGACTTTTGTTCAGGGACTTGAAGCAAGATACGTGCAGTTGCTGCACCATGACCATAATGACTAATTTCCTATGCTTGTGGGAAACAGAAAAGGTTGTGACCAGAGATACAAATACACAGCCAATGGAAAGAGGGCGACAGTAACAGATAGGAACTCAATCACGCTCTTTCGGGTGGGGACATCCTCTGTTATCTAGCTAGATATCCTATGGGAGAGCTTCGACTTATATACAATTACAAGCAATTTCTACGGTCCTGTCTTATGTACTGTAAATTATACCTAAGCTGCATTTGTGAGAACAGAGAGAGCTTTAGCTCCAAGTTTGATTATACTTTTTTATTGTTCATGGATACTGTTATATTAGGGACACTAATTGGCTTATTTGCATAAAAGACTGAATACATCTAAATCAATGATAACAGAGTAATGCAGATGTAAAATATACATTCAGCGATATGAAATGGTATCAATTTTAAGTTATCTGATCTTCTCATGGAATGTATCTAGCCACAATGACATCCAAATATATATATATTGTAACAAATAATGATAATAAAACAAAACCAAACACAACAAAAAAAATGATGTAACACATTTGGCTGTTCAATACACACACTTATGCTCAATATGTCTACTTTCAAAAAGCTGTCACACCCTATCTCCTGTACAGGCATGTCTTTCATCTTCTTGCTGGTTATCTTAGTTGCATCAGTTTTGACAAAAATGTGTTCTGTGATTGTAAATGTTGCCAATTTGCTTATCTATGAAGCAAAAATCTTGCAACTTAAACCACAGTATCACTGCATAACAGTAGAATGCAAATGTGAGACTCTTTTGGAGTATTGTATGAGATTGTAATACTTTTATCTGTATCACACCTCGTAATCTCTGTCACGTTACCGTTATTGTGCTACAATGGCCTCAGATCCTTCAAAAGGCATTTATTTATGGTATATGATTTATAAGATGTGCTTCAAATTCAAAATTTTATACAGAATTTTTTATAAAAATATTTAGTTTAGTTTCTCATTATGAACTTATGTGTGTGTGTGTGTGTGTGTGTGTGTGTGTGTGTGTGTGTGTGTGTGTGTGTGTGTGTGTGTGTGTGTGTGTGTGTGTGTGTGTGTGTGTGTGTGTGTGTGTGTGTGTGTGTGTGTGTGTGTGTGTGTGTGTGTGTGTGTGTGTGTAGTGAGAAAATGCAATAGCATATTGTGTTTCTGGCTTTGATTTCCACACTTGCATGTCAACCTCACATTTACTCCTCTCTCTCACTCAAAATATGTCTGCTTTACACCCAAACAACATACTTGCACAGACATGTTTTTCATCTCTTCCTGAAGAGCATTACAAAGCAGTATGTCAAAAGAAACAGGTAAAGTTAGCTTGATGATTATAAATCTGATAGAACAGTTAAGGAGGTGCCCCTCCACCTCTTTGCAAGTTGCAACAAAGTGTGTATGTCAACAGTACTTTATTGGAAACATTAAATATTACTATATAACGTGATATTTAATAATGTTATTTTTTATAGAAATGGTTTTCAAATATTTTATACTATTTCCTAATCCTATTAAAAAGACAACTGTCTGCAGGATATAATAATAAAAATTGCAGATGTAAGCTACTGTAAATCTACTGTTAAACACAACACTTGTTTTAAAACGTTCAGTCTTTCTTCGATACTAAATCAGAGTGTTTTAGAGGCATATTTTGAAAGTATTATTGTTTTCAATGATAGAACATTCCTATTTCTCTATTTTACACGCACATACACGGAATGCAGCTTACATAAGCATTCAATGTTAATTATAAATATATTTATTTTTGTTAAGTTTGATCTGTATTTGACCTGACGCTACCTTATGTCTTTTTGGCAAGGTACAGAATATTGTCTTTGATCAAGACCCAACCAGTTTTTCAGAATTCAACAGACAAATGGCCTTCTGTAAACCTAACAGATGTCTGTGATTTTTTAAAGATGTTAGATATGTTAGGGATAATGTACAGTCAAACGGTCATCATAGCAAAATAACTGAATAAATGCACATGCTATTTTGATCTGATTTGTAATAATTTTAAGCAAGACGACAGATACTTCTGAGTCCTGATTAATATGCTGGTGCTAAAGTTGTGATAATGACTGTGTGATTGTATATTTATTTTCCTGCAATAACTTGATCCCACTTATCCCACAGCTACATATCAAATAAATAAATAAATGGAAATTGCCAATAATCATGGAATTAACAGTGACTCCCTGGACAACGGTCATTATTTAAAAAAATTGTTGCTGAATCACAATTAATTAGTCACCAATGCATGCCTGTCAGTTTGCCACTTCTTCTATAACACACCACTTAGTCAGTTAGATATGTTTCAAAAAGTGGGGTGACTGTTCCATCTTTCCATTCAACAAGGATCTCTCCTCGCTGGATGGAGGGAGACTGAGCAGTTTTCATAGGGTGCCGGGTTAGAGGAGCTCTCTCACTAGAGACCGGGGACCCTGGCAGACTGGCCTCTCCTGTCGGAGTGTAGGATTTCAGCACCACCACAGTCTTCTTCCTCCTGTGCATGAAGACAAAAAACTGATCAGTGACTCATAAAGGGGGAAAACTATGTTGTTGAGTCATTCCTTGTGATGAAATCTCAATGAGCAAGTTCATAGATCAGTTTCATTTCAAACAAAAATCAATTCTGTCTCTATTTACATTGATAAAATTTAAGTCTTGCATTGAGAAGGGCTTGAAGCTTTATTTACCAAAAATTAGAATTATCTTACCTGTTCTGGTAGATGTTAAGTGTGAGGATCACAAGCCCTAGTAACAGGGCCAAGCTGCTTAGAAGCAACATTGTCATTTTCCAGCCTGTTCCTGTTATTAAACAAAGCAGAATATCACAAACTAACATTCTTATTTTGTGTATCAATAAAAAAGTATTTTCTGTCATTCAATTTATGACTTAGCTTTGGCTAATCACCAAAGATATGGCACCGTGTTTAGGTTTCCTCTCCTCTATTGCCCTCATGTGGACATAAGTCAGATGAACTATTCCAGGATCAGTGTGTTTTAAACATTGTGTTTGTTTAAACCATATTTCCTGACTGATTTAACAGATAAAACGAATTTAATTGTTTTCAGAAACGGATGAGCTCTTCCCACACTCACCATATTCTGTTGTAAACACATTAACAGAAGGTCCATCCAGCTCTACACTACTTTGAGGTTCAGCCGATGCCTCTGAGGTCTGTGTTGCTTCAGTAGACTTTAATTTGGAGGTCTGGTCATTATTCCCAGCTTATGTTAAAAAATGTAATAATATAAAGAGATTATAACACATAATCGTGCAATATATAATATAAATTATTAGAAGCAGAATAGACATAGTACACAGGGTTCCCACCCTTTTGACCAATTCATTTTCAAGTCCTGCATAAGTATATTACAATTTTACAGAAATTGCTGGGAAGGATTTGCATTTTGTATGTCAGGTACCAAAATAATAAATAATTAATACAATTAATAATTAATGATAACTTATTTCCAAATTTTACAGTACTGTGGGAACCCTGGTACAAATGAATATGACCATATGAGCAAGTAACACACAGTAAAGTAAACACACACACACACACACATGCAGAAGATGATATGGTCTGGTATAACAGAAATGATAGCAGGCACTCAGTAGTCTGAGTTTTAACTGAAGAAGTAGATAAGACGTCATTAATCAGAATGATGGGATGGCAGAATACAACATAAAACACAGACCCATCATTTATAAAGAACTTCTAATCTACTTCTCTTACAATGCCAATAGCGAATTTGTGTGAGGATTCGGGGTCCAGTCGAAAGTGTCTGCTGAGAATCTTGTAACACATTCTGCCCATGATGTGTGCTGTCTGTTTCCTCGCATACCGTTTGATTAGCCAGCGTCCTCCACTTGCTGCCTTTCCCCCGATCTTTGGAAAGGAAGATCTTAGAGGAATCATGATGCGCGCTCAGGTGCAGACCCTTGCCGTGTAATGTCAGGAGACCCTTTTTAGAGCAGCTCCAGGCCTGGCCTTCACGATCCTCCTCCTCAAAACTGCAAGCTTGCAGCCGAACGCTCTCATGCTCCTGGATCTGAGGTGCAGTTAAACACCCTCCTGTCTGTTGGTTGCTGATGGAGCGTGTCTCGGGGTTCCAGTGCCACTCTTGCAGAGCTGAATCTGCTCTGCACTCTTGCAGGCTTAACCTGCTGCTGACCTGACCTTCCTTTACCTGTACACACTTTCTCAGCTCTTCATTCCTGATCAGGAATCCTGTCACTTCTGCAAGGAAAGGGAGAGATTACCATAGCTTAAATAATACCAGCTAATATACATTATAGGTACCAAAAAAAAAATCTTTAATTATATTGTATATCAAAATCCTCACATACACTACATCTGCTGCTAGCACTACAAACAACTTCACAGATAGAAGAAAAAAGACAACAGTCTTGACAAGTTAGAACACCATCCATAACTTTGAACTGTAGCAATAACATTATTAAATATTTACAAATTAGTAAACATAAAAAATACATTCGTGGTGCTATAACGTTACTTCGTCTTAAACTGCGAGCTGAAACATCATGACACATAATCGTATCCTATCTGTTTAGTAACAATCACAACTTCAATTACGAAATAGAACTTTTTCAAATCTTAAATTAAGAATTAAGACAGGAAGTTCCTGAAATACAGCCAGTTAGCGACCGTTAGCCTGTGTACTGACAAATAGTAGGCTAATTTACGACAGCGTTGTTTATCGACACACTGAATTTCTTCTACGAGTTTAAACATTAAAATAAAGATATTTGTTGTTATGTAATATATTAGCTACTGATATTGCATATTCTTTACCTTGAAAAACAAGTGTTGTGAGAACAAAAGTGCAGTATCCTCTCCAAAAGACATCCATCACTGCGAGTATTGTGGCGCGATAACAACACTAACTCTAGAATGTATGACTAACAGATTACAGTTATGATCTGTTCTGATAAAGATAGCGAATAAAGTATTATTTTCCAGCACGCATGCTATTCCCCTAAAGCAAAGCAGAGAGTGAAGAGCGACTATTTGATCCACCCGATAGTGGACACTGTAGCACAACAGATTTTCACTTGAGAGAAGACTGTAAATTATGGCGCATGAAGCGCAAAAGTGTTCAAAGAGTGAGTGCAGAATACTAATTAACAAGAGACCATGAAGGGCAATTAAGTGTTCTGCTGTGTTGGGGGAAAGGCATTTACTTTTTAAGTTAGCTAAGGAAAACAAAGCAACAACCAACTATTGTGCACATCTCATTTATTAATGTAAAATACGTTTATTTTCAGCATAAACATTAATGGGAAAGAAATCTGAACTGTAATCTACAGATATAGCCTACAAAGAGGAAGATAATTTAATGTGGTTCAACAATTTAAATGGCATTCCGTTCAAGCTTAGATGACAGAGCTTCTGTTCTCGTTGCTATGCTGTTTCTAAGTTGGTGTTGACTGAGTCAGGCCGTATTTAAAGAGAATGGGAGCGTGAACGAAAAGACTTAGCATGTTTCCACATATTTGTGTTTGGTGCCGAACGTGTAAAATAATGCTTCAAAATGCTACTTTTCTAGACAACCAACTGTGCGTTAAACAGTCTCTCTAAAATGACACTTTTGAAAGTAAAATAAGTAGGCCTATGCTCAACCTGAAGATGATTTGTCTTTGTACCACTATTATTGTAACTGAATACAAAGTATTTAGAGTATTTCTAAACTGGCACTGAAAACTGAAAAGTCACTTCTGTGCAGATCTCATCTCAGTATAAGTCCAAAACAACTGCCATAGTTTCAGTCAAAAGATATGATATAGGAAAATATCACATCATCAAAGTGAGGACCTTGAACTGAACTTTAAATCATACTGTAAGAACTGTGCAACAGGTAGAGTTACTACTACTACTAGCCAGTAATGCTATTTACAGTATGCTGTAGGCCTACATATCCTGCAAATGATTTGTTTTGTTTATTAATGTTTTTTACAAAATCTGAATTAACAGTTTATACCATTTATAAGGACTTTCTTCTTTTGTTCTTGTTCTTTCTTTCTTTTGTTCTTTACATGATCAACAAAAGATGGCCTGGACTCCATCCTGCCCGCTGCTTCCCTCCCTCTAATGCCCATCTCTTTTCATAATGGGGCCCATGCTAACTAATACTTTCACAGCCTACATACATCTTTGAACTCTCTGACTCTCTTGTGCATAAAGTCATTCATTTTCTATTGCTCTCTACAAATGCACACATACACATTGTGGTAAATAGTTTACGTGGTTATCGTGTGAGGTTGACGATACTGTATGTTACATGTTAACCTTTCCTTTTCATTTTTTTTTATTAATTGTTTTTTGTTGCATTATTTTTTACCGCTTTATGCTTTTTTAATAATATTTTTTTTATTAAAGGACATTTCGGAATTTATATTTGTATTTTGCTTTTCGGTGAAAGGACTTGCTCGGGTCTTTCAATAGGAGGAAACTTTGTACCTCCCACAAAATGTTAACAATTAGATCTTTCACAAGAAAATATCAAAAGAGATTTTGATATCTGTATGATGTAGGAGGGTTACAGGCAGCTCCTTGTTTGCCATTGTGCTGCAAAAAGTAAAATGAGGATACTAGAATCTTGTCTTTATTTCGTGATTACCTGGTAAATATATAATATGTGATTTTGTTTAGGCTATTTGAAAGCCTACATCTGCATTGATTCCTACTTGGCATCAGGTCTTTGTGATTACCATATATTTTTGCCATTTCACAGAGATTTTGACAGCAAATTATATGCACTTATCCTAAATCATCCCCATATCATATTATCACATTATCTCATCCAACTCACAATTGAAATTAGTATCTAAATCAAACCTCTTGAGTTTTAACAACCACTGCATCGACTGAACCCATTTGGTGGCAAATATCTAAATGTTTTACATATGCTCAGTTGGTCAGCCTTCAGTAGGGAGGAGCAGGAATCATCGATGGAAAACACTCAGGTTTTAACCCTTCTGATATTGTATATTAAGGTAAAACATAACCATATAGCTTTTGAACTTAGAATATAGGTCTGTCTTCACATATTCAAATGTATAAAAAGCATATCTGGTGCCATCTGGTGGTGGTGGTGGTGGTGGGGGCAAGTCAAATGTAATGACATGGTTTAACCACTAAATGGCTGTAGATTTTCTAATTAATCATAGTTGTTGAGAAGTTGATGATGACCTGTTTCATCGCTATCAGAAGGCCATAACTGTGCCCTTCACATCAGAGTGAGGGGTAAACAGTGCTCTCTAGCTCATCCAGAAAATCCTCCTTGGTATCTCTTCGCTTGAATCCAAGAAAGATTTATTTCTGTCCACAGCACAAAGGAACTGTACATGTAAACATCCAGCATATTGAAAAATAGTGCCATGGGCCAGCAAGATGTCTTGTCTAAAGATATAGGAGCTTTGGCTTATTCCTACACGCAGTTCCAACCGTGGTCAATTTTCTCTGAAGAAGCTTTGTGCCAAGGGCATTCCATGTGAAGAAAGTGTTGCACGTTATTGTGTGTCTCTGGAGACAAGCTGTCATTTGGAGCACAGTGTGTCTGTCCTGATTTTTTTCAGGCTGTGCCCTAGCAATTTTGCCTGTGAAGACCTACATATTTCAGGCACAGCTTGTACTGGCATCACAGGCTGCCCATACTTTAATATTTGACAGGGTTACTTTGCATGAATTGTTTGAAGGGGCAACAACCTCTGAACTGAATCAGGATTGTATATTAATGGGTCTTTTCACCCATTTTTCTCAAATGTCACAGTTTTCTGTATTCTTGCCTGGCAGGTCTCCTTGACATCAAAACGGATGGTTTTGAAAATTGCAGAGTGGCATAGCGACTCCATGTCAGTCCAGTCTTCAATCCATGAATCCTTCTGTAGATTTCTCGTATCTCCACATATGACCTTGAAGCTCAACTAAAGTGACCATATTGGTCACCAAGAAGGGTATGTAAATATATGCAATGGAATAATTTACGTTTATTATTTTAAATAAATCTGCAAATATGTTAAAACAATTTTTTTGCTTTGTCATTATGGTGTATGGGGTGTAGACTGGTGTGAGGAAAAAGGAATTTAAAAAAGTTTAACATAAGACAGCAACATAACAAAATGTGAAAACATTTGCGTCACTCCGTGCACCGCAGATAACGGTGACGTTCTACACACGTCTGCCCCGTCACCATGGCTGCAACAGACGCGAGATGGTGAAAGCTTGCTTTAATACAATTAGTATATCCTTAATACCTCTTATCTGCCGTTCTTTTTGTCTAATAACAGAAACGGCGTATGTCATTTTCATATTTGGAACCATTTAGTTCAGTATTTGCTCTGAAACGAAGAGGATTAACAGAACCCATCAGCTGCTTTCATTCAGGGTTGGTAACGTTATTTTAGCTGCTTAGATTTATATAACGTTATATGTATGTATGTATGTATGTATGTATGTATGTTATGTATGTATGTATGTATGTATGTATGTATGTATGTATGTATGTATGTATCACTCCCAATTACATGCTATATAATACTTTTTGAGGTTAATTAAATATCAGTGTTGTTATTGTAAAAGCTAGTTGTGTAGTTTCATATTTCACATCTTGCTGGCGAGAGACCATCCATCTGGACATGCTGCTACAATCCGATTTAATGCAGTGCAACGCAACTATTAGTTTGAACATCTTCGAATTCACCGTCTCAGGAAACTCTTCCAAACTGATTTCCATGTCCTCCCTTGTCTTCCAGAAACGACATCTCTAGTTTATAAAGTAAACAAGCGGCGCTCTTCCAAAAGAATGGCGAAAATGTACCACAAAGAGAAAAGCATTCAGATAAAGAGCAGCGCGTCGGCGCTCTACAACAACCTGAGCGTCCTGCGCATCGCGCCGCGATGTCTCACTTATTTCACGGTGGTCCACGCCAACGTGGTGAACATGGTCAGCGCCTCCTGGGACGGGCTGGACTATTCCCACCGACAGCTGCAGTCTAAAGAGGGCAGCGTGGCCACCAGCTCCTCGCTTATCATGCAGGTAAGAAGACTACAGTACCATTTGAGTCCTAATAAAGACTTATGATTATACTGGTTTATTGCAGTTTTGCCTACAATGTCTAAATGCTGTGACTAAATTACTAATCTGACACATTTGTTTTGACTGACAGGCAGCCTGGTGTGTCCTGCCCTCAAGAGATCTTCTTGTTCTCGCCTCACAGAAAGGGATCCAGGTGGGTCAAGTGTAATGCCAGGCTACTAAAATAGTTTATTTGCCCAGTAAACATGACTTGAACTGTGTTTATTCATCAGATGTATGAATCAGATGGATCGATTATGGTCTATTGGCATGCACTGGACACGCCAGAGACCCCTACTGGTCAGTGCACACTTCTGTCTCTGTAAACAAAGTAGATGTGTTCATTCTTTTTCTTTCTTCATTTTCACACCCGTTAACTGGGAAATAGGTTGTGACTACTGTGTACCTGTTTGACATTGTCTGTTGTAATTTTCCAGCGAAGGCAGTGTTTGCTCGAGGAATTGCAGCGGTGCGGGAAAAATACATTTGTGTAGGTGAGTGGCTTCATCTGTCAGCAGTGGCTATATAAGGTACTGTTCTAATCTATTTACATGTTAGCTTAGTATGTGCACTAAATGTGTCCTTTTAAATTCCTCAAACTTCCTTCAGGGGTCTCATCTGGCTCAGTGCTGGTGTTTGACGTTCCCAGTAAAGGCAGTAACATCACCCTGTCTGAGGTTTTGGAGGAACATAAAGAAGCAATCACAGACATTGCCTCTGAGTGCTCAGGCAGTCTGGTATTAACTTACAGTAACTTTCATATAAGTGTTGTTTTTGTGAAACATAGGGCAAATGCTATTTATAGTTTGTTTGTGTTTTTTCTTCAGTTGGTTTAAGTTACTGGTGGCTCAAGTGTTTTATTATGAAATTAATTTCTTTTTTTTAGGAGTGCATTGCGGATTTAGTTAGTGCTGATGACTCTGGCCTCCTCTGTGTGTGGAAATCAGGGGAAGATTTTCAACTGCTCAACAAGATCTCTGGTTTTGAGTATGTTGAGAATTAACAATCACTATACAAGAGACAATGGGTTTCACTCATGAAACATTCGCAAATATATTAGTATATTCTGAAAAATGTGCACATTAGGTGGACCTTCCTGAAAATATTTCCTGAGGAAAAATTCACAAACAGTTTGTAAACCTCAGAATTGAGGTTCATCTACACACTTATTGATTATTAGTAAAATCCCTGCCTATAAATTACAACATGGTTTTATGTGTACAGAATCCTGTAGGATAAATTGGACTCCCTCTACAGGCTTTGTTTAGCAATTCAATTTATTTTACACCTACCTTGGATTACTAATTTATTGATTTAGTGATTATATGTATTATTATGGTAATTTCTATCAAAATGCTGTGCCATAAGTTTTCCTAAACCATTTAATAAATCTGAAAATTCACATCAGAGTTACTTTACAAACGATTTATACAACTCATGTGCCTGTACACATCTGCTTGTGTTTCATGAAAGAGGCCCACTAATACTTATGCCAGTACATCATTAATATAATATGTATACGTATCTCTCAGCACAAGTTGTTCTTCAGTAAAACTCTGGAAGGGGACAGTCATCGCAGGCTATGGGACGGGACAGATCCGTCTGTATGAGGGGTGCACAGGTATACTGCATGCAGAGGTCAGTGCCCATGCACGCTGGATCTACTCACTGGACATCGCCCCATTCACTGGACTGGTAAGAGACGAATTATGCATACAGTCTGAATGTCGCAAAGTTAATGTACACAAGTATACATATGTACATTTTAAGTAGTACTGTAATTAACACAAATAGTCTTAATTAAGTTGTTGTATTCAGATGTATTTTATTATAAATGTTATTATTTTATTATGATTTATTTATTCATAATCTCTTATACTGATATTGTTTTCCTTTGTTCAATGAAAAAGCTGATCTCTGCAGCAGAAGACTCCTGGGTTAGAGTGTGGCATCTGAGCTTGACTCCAGAGACTAATAGTGTAGAGGTAAAAATATTATTATATTAATATTATATGTATTACTCCGCAAGATGCATTAAATTGATCAAAAGTGACTGCAAACGCATTCATAAAGGTAAGGTTATCTCTAATTCAAGTCAATTATATTTATTAGTTATTTGTAACTTTGTTCAAAGAATTCTGAAAAAAAATATCTGTTTTTTAAGCAGCAAGAATATTTTCAACACTGATAATAATAAACGTTTCTTGAGCAGCAAATTAGAATGATTCTGCAAGATCATGTGACTCTGAAGACTGAAGTAATAGTTAACATTTCAGCTTTGCCATAACACAAATAAATTACTATTTATAAAAAAATATTCAAATCAAAAAAATTATTGTAATAATATTTTACAATATTATTGTTGGTGAGCATAGAAGACTTTCAAAAACATAACAAATCTTACCAACCCCAAACTTTTGATTGGTGGAGTGCATGCACTAAAACTGCATTAGTAGTTTCATTAAATGAACATTCGTTGCAAAGCATTTTGTGTGTTCAGCTGATGTCACACGTTTCTCTCTGCCCTTTCTAGATTGAGCACATGTACAATGAGTGTGTGACTGATACACAGATCTGTGGAGCCAAGTTCTGTGATGGGGACGGCTACGCCTTCGCAGTGACCGGCTATGACTTGAGTGAGATCATCCGCTACACACAAGCCTAGGCAGGAATACAGCATGCACTTCTAAGACATTCCCATTGGTCATGTGAGGATCACCTGCAGAAGGAAGGTCGTGTCTTGACAGTATATTGGTGAATGTATTGCTGTGCAGTCATGATTGGCAGAGTCAGGCTGGAGTTAATGTTACCCTAAAATCTTCTTCTAACATCTTAGGCACTAAAAAGCCACAGTTGAACCAGGTGACTGTGTTTAGTATGGTATGTCTATATGATTGGCAATTGTGCTAAGTGCAAAATACTCTTTTTATGGTCTGATATTAAGGTAAAATACATAACATTGGTTATACAGAATATGTATATCTCAAAGAGAAGCATTAAAATGTTAAAAGGGGTTGTTCTTTGAGTGTTTTGCTTCTCACATTATTTGTTTAGTAATGTATTTCCTGAACCATTTATTTTAACTCATTGAACTATTTTGGATGTGCAATTGAATCAGATGGCATGTAATCATATTTTTGGTTCAGAAAACAAAACCTATCAAAATAGTTTGTAAAATATTTATTCATTATAAATATTATGAATTTCAAAATACAGCAGAGGCTATTTTTTCCAAGTGAAATTATAATGTTCTTTATATTTGTATAGAAACAAAATGCATTGTATCTAGCTTGATGTTAAATCGCATATTTTATATTTTTTTGTTGTCGTCATAGTTTTTGATATTTTGTGTTCATTTGTAGTAATTGACAGTGACAATTCGGAAAACTATTAAAGAAGCAAAAAAAAACGAATTTACTGTGACTTTTATTGCAATTAGAAATGTGTACCAGTAGATGGCAATAGATCTTATATTTTTCAACATTTATATACTTATATATTTTACCATTTCTGTCTTTTGAGTTCAGAATAAGCATATTTAATTCAAGCTCAAGTGTATTCAATTGCATTGATTTATATAAAAACATCCATGAAGCATATCACAGAACATATTAGAAAATGTCTAGGATGTCTAAATTGCCTAAAACGACCAGGCTTGAAAATTAATTGTAGATTCTGGAGGCAAGCTACATTAGCTTGAGCATGGATGAAAACAAAGTCAAAACCCAGACATTCCTACCAGGACACTATTAGGAAAAAGAGGACATACGGTCACCCTACCTGTGTGCAGTGCATGGGTTTTAATGCTTCTCTGGGTTATTAAGGCATGAAGTGAATAGAAAATAATTTAGATCAGCTTCATGACTAAAGTTTCTTTTAAGAGTAAATTTGTAAATAAGCAGCATTTTTGTCCATGACTGTAGTAATATATTCATCACCATTAACTTTTGTCCCTTTATGCCTCTCTGTTAAGCTATAATAGAAGACTTTGATTGTCAGATGTGTCCTTCATGCACCTGCCACGAGGCCCTGATGAGTCCTTGTCCTTGATTTACACCCTGTTTTCACACTGTAAAGTTTTGTTGTCGTTACATCTTTCATCTATGCAGGTTCCTGTTTTTATAGGTCAAAGCAGAACACCAGAGGAATGCAGATTATCATGTCAAGCTGTTTTATCAGTAACCCACTAAAATATCTGCTATGCTCATTTGACTGTATTTTCCCCATAATATTTATGTCCATAATTCTGTTGATCCCTCATAGTATTATCCACACATGACCTCCCATTCCAGCTTGTTGTTTATAGAACCCCATGGTCTCTTATGTAAGACTATTAACTTTGTCATATATGGATGACACTGTGTGTGCCTTATATCTGCTATGAAGAGAGGGTGAATATCAATGACACAGAGGGACAGACCTAATGGGTAGAGAATAGACTGCTGACCGTCAAATTTGATGATGGACAGAAAGGGAGGGAGTCCAGAGAGTGTCAATGAGACCTCCACTGGCTGTGGGTTTAATGGAATTATGTAACGATGCCATGCAGCACTAGAGCTCAGCGAGATGTGTTTAAGGTCATTGTGTTTAGTGGGATCTGATTCTGTGGTAATAAAAACTATGGCTGGTCTACAGGCCATGTAAAATTCAATAGTGCTCTACAGACACGGCAAATCTGTTGTTTCCGGCGATGGGGGACTGTCAGTCGGCGTGGCACGATGCAATTCCAGCGGACACAAGACACTTACTTATTACACTTAAGCGGAAGTAAAAATTTAAATAATTTTCTGTGCTTTCTATGCATATCATGTGATGTTTTGTCTATTTTGGCCACTTTTATTTCCAAGGAAATTTTATTTTTATTATAAAATATCAGTTTATCTAATTTTGTTGTAAGAAGGTTAGCTTAAAACTCTTGAAAACTTTTTTTTTTGCATTTTAAAATTCAAATTCTTCTTTTTTATTGTACCTTCATTCAGACCCAGAAAAATCAGTAAGAGATGTTGCAGGAAATCATTTCCAGTTAATGTTGTCAAATCATGCAGAAATTCTATTTTATCAACAAAAATCTTTAAATGTCTTTCAATTTACACATCATGGATCAATGAATCAATGGAAATTATATTGTGTTGGAAATGACAAAAATTACATAATTCTCTTTGGATATATGCATATACATTGTTTGAAATTAAAATATTAAAATGTGTTTTAAGAATATAAAAGTCATCATAAAATGAAAATTTTCTATATGCATTGATCTTTTTGCGATTCTTTCATTCATCAAGGTAATATTATAGTTTTTAGTGATATTTACACTGACCAAAATAATAAATGCAACACTTTTGTTTTTGCCCCCATTTTTCATGAGCTGAGCTCAAAGATCTAAGACTTTTTCTATGTACACAAAAGGCATATTTCTCTCAAATATTGTTCACAAATCTGTCTAAATCTGTGTTAGTGAGCTACTTCTCCTTTGCCGAGATAATCCATCCACCTCACAGGTGTGGCATATCAAGATGCTGATTAGACAGAATGATTATTGCACAGGTGTGCCTTAGGCTGGCCACAATAAAAGGCAACTCTAAAATGATTTTATTCACAATAGAACATAGAGAACATAAATGTTTAAACAAAAAATGTTACACTTTTATCCACTAAATGAGCTCATTTCAAATTTGATGCCTGCTACTGCCTCAAAAAAGTTGGCACAGGGGAAACAGAGGGCTGAAAAAGCAAGACATTTTGAAAAGATTCAGCTGGGAGAACATCTGTCAACTTATTAAGTTAATTGACATCAGGTCTGTAAAATGATTAGCTATAAAAGGGATGTCTTAGAGAGTGCATAACATCATCAAAAGATTCAAAGAAACTGGAGAAATCTCTGTGTGTATGGGACAAGGCCGAAAACCTTTGTTGGATGCTCGTGGTCTTCGGGCCCTCAGAGGACACTGCATCACTCATTGGCATGATTCTGTCATTGATATTACTAAATGGACTCCGTGTCCTCCGGGCTAAAGAGGAGGGAGACCTTCCAGTGTGTTATCAGCATTCAGTTCAAAAGCCAGCATCTCTGATGGTATGGGGGTGCATACAGTATGGGCAGCTTGCATGTTTTGGAAGGCACTATGAATGCTGAAAGGTATATAAAGGATTTAGAGCAACATATATTTCCCTCCAGATGACGTCTATTTCAGGGAAGGCCTTGTGTATTTCAGCAAGACAATGCAAAACCACATGCTGCAGCCATTACAACAGCATGGCTTCGTAGTAGAAGAGTCCAGGTGCTGAATTGGCCTGCCTGCAGTCCAGATCTTTCACCTGTAGAGAACATTTGGCAGATCATTAATACTTCAAAGACGACCACAAACTATTCAGCAGCTGGAAACCTATATCAGGCAAGAATGGGAACAAGTTCCAACACCAAAACTCCAGAAACTCATAGCCTCGATGCCCAGATGTCTTCAAACAGTTTTGAAAAGAGGAGATGCTACACCATGGTAAACATGCCCCCGTCCCAACTATTTTGAGACCTGTAGCAGGCATCAAATTTGAAATGAGCTCATTTTGTGCATAAAATTGGAAAAGTTCTCGGTTTAAACATTTGTTGTTTTATCTATGTTCTATTGTGAATAAAATATTGGCTCATGTGATTTGAAATTCTTTTAGTTTTCATTTTATTCCAATTTAAAAAACGTTCCAACAATTCCGGAATTCGGGTTGTATTTTCTCATGGTCCACAGGGTCAGAAGTGCACATTAGTTGAGAAACGTGCATAAATGAGGCGCTGTCATACTTATTTTGACTTGACCATTACACGCAGGCACATTGTTTTATCTTTAATTAGCAATGGGATTTAAAAAACATGCATTAGTTGTTTGCTTTGTTCTGGCTTCCGTACTTGGTTTTATAAAAGTCAATAGAGACCATAACATGCTCATTAGGCTGAGTGGAATATGTTTTGATGCAAGATTTTACATGTTTATTCATGTAAATGTGATGAGGAGAGGGTTTCGAGGATGGCACAGACGTAAGTGACCACAATTATAATACTTGGCAGACGCACATGTCGTTTTATTCATGAAGAAGAGATTGAAGTGGCATTGAATTGAACGTAATAATCTGTCCATATAAAACATGACAGTTTATTCACTTTCTATCCTGCCTGTTTGTCATCGTATTTTTAGCAATAGCCAAACTCAGTGACCTGGCTTTGATGTTCAGCAAACAAAAGCTGCCCTACGCATCCCATTAACGTGAATGATTAATTTGGAGATGTCTGGATGGAACACACAGCACTTGCTGCACCTCTCAAGACTTTCCAAAATCTATCGGCCTTAGCGTTGAGCCTGCTGGGAAAGCTTCACCACACAGGGATTGACAAAGTAATTCCTCCCCAGTCTGGAACTGAGGAAAAAACAGACGCAAGGAGGAAATTAGGGAAAAGTGTCTCCTGAACATAGTTAATATAAATAGACTGGAATCAGCAGGAGGGGGAAGTGGGATCAGACACACACACAATTACTGGACGAGAGAGACTGGCTATAGACAGTGAGGGATAGAAAACGGAGTGAGAAAGTGGTTTACACCAAGCTGATAGTTCATCTGGTCATCTCCAAAGTGAGACGTGTGCACTCCACCCGCTCCAACAGCTGCTCCATCTCCAAACATCAAAAAAGCATCTTGACTCTTACTTTATCAGCTATTTCATTTCTCAAAACCTTTACATTTCTCTCTGTATTTTATTCTAATGTTGTTACAAACAAGACATGTGGCAAAAATAATTGAAAATCTGAAAAATAAACTAATATTGTGACATGAACTAACAAAAAAGTTTCACTATAATCTCCTCATGAATTTGTTATTAACTTTTAAAACCTTAGCGACACTGTCCTGCATGCTAATATTTCTTCTGAAAACCCTAAAATAGCTCAGTTAGAAAAGCTATATAGGCAGTGCCCACTGATTTATTGCAAAGCTTCATTAAAAAGGTAAGTTCAAAGAATTTTCACAGTAAAGATTGGCAGCTGAGAATTGGTTCTTTTTCATAACTGGTTGCATTTAAAGAAATACAGGTGTGGTGTATTTTACAACCAGGTCCCATGGTATGCTACTTGGAATTTCCCAACCCAATCTCATGAGAAAGGTGACTATTTTCATACGATGGATTTGTTTAGAAACATACAATTTTTTAAAAAAAAAAACTAAATAGCAGGAAGGTCCTCCTCTAAACGTAACTGTCAGTTAGAAGATTGTACAAAAACCTACAAATTATATTGTAAGAATTCATGCAAATCAGTCATACCAAAACATAAAATCAAATACAATACATCACCATAAGTTATTGTATTTTCATACCATGATGGGTCAATATTCTTCTCTTAGGCTCTTCCGGCATTGACAATGAAATACCATACCAAATGGACCTTATAGTCAGGGTGGTGGCATTATTAATTTTGACAGGAATGAAAACAATGCTGGGGGGTTTAGAAGTAAAGTGTGTTCGATGGACTCTATTGTTGTGTAACAACACACCGATTGTCCAGCTGATGAAACATACACTTTGTGACTTTCTGTCGACAAAAACGTAATAAAATAAAACGTGAAAGTTGATTGTGAGATTTGAACATGATCTACAGTATACCTGTATAGCTCAAGTAGTTATAGAGAATGTTAGTCTATCACAGCCTCATTTTCAGTAGCATACAATTCAATATGACCATTCCTGAACTACTGTAACTCTTATGAACAGGTTCCTTTTGGTTTGTTTTACTGAAAAGAATTGAACAAATCACTCTAATGAGTCTATTTTTTAGTGAATCAGACTGTAACCATACTGACTGATCATTAATATGGACAGCGTATATCTAAAAATCGATAGATGCTATTTACACTAAGTTCAAATAGTAATGGATTCTATTTACACTGAGTGAAAATAGCAGTATTTTTAACGATATGCTATTTACGCTAAGGGCAAATAGCTATAGATTCTATTTACACTATGTTAAAATAGCAAGAATTTCTGCTATTTATACTACTTATTGCAAATAGTGGCAATTATCAGCACCTCAGTATTGTAGTACATTATAAAACAGTATGCAATAATAACATATTGAGTGGAAATTATAGTTTTAATTCAAATTATTAAATAGATGCCACCTTATTGGGACAATAAAGCCCCAAAGGTTAGGCAAATAAAGGTTAGGCAAAAGACGGATTCGAACTCGTGTCAATCGCGTCAAAAAGCATGAGCTTACCATCTGCATTCTGTCTACGCCAGTGAAACTGATAATACATTTTCGTCGTTTTTAATTTTGACTAAAGCAATCACACGTTAGTGGGCAGGAGTTAGTGTTAATAGCTTTTGCCTCCAAGGCGGGCTATATGCACTTAGTGAAAATAGATACTCCTTTTGGAAAAACTATAATTGCAAATACTTCATCAAGATCATTTGGCAATTGAATTGCTTTTACCCCAAATGTTCCTTACAAAAAGAAACATTAATGGAACGGATGAGGAAATGGAACCACTGAAAAGAACCAAATTCACAATAATTTAATTCTTTATTATTTCCATACCTATTCAAAATTTCGGTTCAAACTACAAATACAAAATACGTTCTCAGGCTTGAATGCTGCACGCCCTTTGAACTTAATGTTTTAGTTAGATATTTAGTTATATAACCAGTTCATGATAATGTCAACTAATAGTGTTTGCAGAGCAGCAAGGTCTTACCAGGGAGTTCCTGGTAAGTTTTTCACAGAGTGTTCAGACCTGGTTTCATATGTCAAGTTTTAAAGTCAATATGTTTTGAACTGTATCACATGGGAAACCGCCGGTGACTTCATGGTGCACTCAAACATACACTTAAGATTTAGATCTAGAGCAGTTACATGTATTCATCCATAACAGACTTCAGTGTTGTAGGTATTAGGTTTTGTTTACATTTCTGAATTTGTCCTAAATGCAGCGCTAGTTGTTGAATTAGGAACAGGACTTTGACATAGCAGTGTAAGCAATATATTCTTGTCTCAATAGTGCGTGCAAAGATATTTGTTATTTTTTCTTATCAGTGAGCTTGTGCAAGCCTTCACTCACTGGCTAAATGTATAACAATGTCATACAAATTTTGCCTCAAAGGATGTAGAATTAGCCAATGTTTTAGCATATTAAAAATGTAAAAACAATAACAGCTCCTGTGAACTGGCTGCAGGCCACAACAGAGACATATCAGTCACATAATATATAATTACCATGAGCAAACAGGCGAGTACTGTGGGTTATTTTCTTCTCTATGTGTGTGTACTTGTGTATGTGTGTGTGTTTGTATGCTCCAGCTGTGCTGTCGCTCAAGGAAACCCACTACACTCATAACACACACACTGGCCTTTGCCCTCTGAGAGGATCTAAATTTGCTGAGCCGAGCAGAAATTTAACCTAGTCATAATTACCTGCACATTAAAACACAAAGCTGACCCCAATCCTCTAAAAAAAAAAACACAAGAATCTAGACTTCCCATCAATTTTAATACACAAAACACAAGCAAATATAAATTATGTCAGCACTGATACACATGAAGTCAGTTTTTAACTTTGGCATATTGAGTCAGTGTTCACTATTCCAGACACCACAGTCACAAGATCGTAGAGGCCATGACATCGGCATGCCCTGGAAATAGAACACCTATACAGAGAATTCTCCTCTTGACCGGGTTTAGGAGACTGGGTTGATGAACCGTGTGGCCTCCAGATGGGCACTCAGGCCTGGACAGCGTGATCAGATGTGAACAAAAGCAGACATCTAAATGGAGCAGAAAGACAAATACTGCAGTCTGTTCATTTAGTCTTCAGGATGGACACTTAATGAAAATGGTCAAATGAAGCGTAAACATCATAATTTTGCCTTTGACAATAAGTGTAGGAGGAGCGCTTTAATGGTAGACTGCTGTCATATAGCATACTCTCTGAGATATGCTGCAGTATTCTACAAGTAGTTAGCGAATAGTCAGACGTTTTGTTCATATTTCCTTTAAAAATACACTTTAAAATAAGTATAATAAATACAGTTAGTTCTGCTCCTCAGCTTTGATTGACAAAACAAGGGTGCTTATATTTAGGCTACGTTTACATTAATCTATCCATTTGAAAACCGTGTTTTCGTTTTAAAACGCTCTCCACCTACACAAGCTTTTTCCAAAAGTTTATCATCCACACTGAAGCGTCAGAAAACATTAAATGTGTAAAGCCTCAAAAAGCTTACTGAGACGATTCAGACAGACCAGACATGATACGTTTTCATGCAATTCTTCTGTACTGATAATTTTATTTAGGAACATATCTATCTGTTCACTGATGCACCCAGGTTACACTCACTCATGATTGTAAGTCTGATCTAAAATGCAACTGCCATCAGGTTTTGCTGCAAAACAGCAATCACAAGTAAAATGTCCATCATCTTTGAAGAGTGATATAAAGAGTGTACAAAGTAACACAACTGTAACAATCGTGTGAAAGTGAATAACATAACAGGCACAATATCTGTATAAACATATATCTATTAGTAAAATATGTGTCAAATGAGTTAACATGCATCATCATTTTCAAAAGCCTCCATTTATCTTACATTTATCCACTTTGGAGAGAGTTTTCAAAACGCTCAGTTTTTCTTGACAAAAATGCAGTCTCAGTGTGGACGGAAGTCCAAAAAGATGAGAGAAAAATATGTTTTCAAACAAAAACATATTCGTGTTGACAAGTAGTTCTCAGTTCTTTACACTGTTGTAATCACTCACCTTTTGTTGGGGATTCTTCATTTACTTTTTCTGCAGGATATATTGTTATGCCAGTGGGTGATTAATTGATTCTTTCATTCAAACAATTTGTTCAAACAGTATTGATTTGTTTAGGAATGAAATGCTGGGCCTGTCCAAATACCACACTTGTGGTCTTGGCCACTTGAGAGCGCGTGCACACAACAGGAAGTAAGTGCACAAGATTATCCCAGGTCTTAAAAACACCAAAGCTCAGTGCCCTTAACGCACGCTTAACCCACATTATAAATTAAGGATACGTTTATCCCATCATGCATCATAAATATTCCACTGTAAATTAAATTAATTAGATATTACATTTAATTTGGTAGTAAATGTGCTTTTATTGTAAAGATGAGTACGTGTATTTTGTACATTATTTGCAAATACTTTTTGTCATTTAATTAGAAGTGTGACCTCTTATAGGGACTACTGAACAGACATTTAGAAGTTTATTTTAAAATGCAAAGTACTGAAAATTAAAATAAAGCTCTGTAAACACTTGGATTTTTACACTGTAAATGTGTTCCATTTGGTAATTAAAAGTTCTACACACTTGCGGTTTTTACGCCCACTTGAACACATGAGCCAAATATAGTTATGGACAATCATACTTTTCCATACAACTAGACTTGAATCATTGTAGCTGGCTACCATCTGTAAATTCTTTATGGAATAAATACCATGTAAACGTTCCCCTGCCCTCCAAGTCTTTCTGGTAGAGCTGGCAGAGAAAAACATACACAACAAAACTGGCAATATTGTCTAAACTGTAAGTTAGCCTACTCAGTATTACCTTCGTATTTACTAAACTGTTTAAAAGAAATGTCATGCTATACATCATGATGCTGGTCTGAATTAACTGCTCCTTTAGTTAAACTACGATGAAGCATTTCCGCAGTAAACATTAATAATCTAGCCGTTTTATTTAAATAATAGATCTAATAACCATGGACATTTATAACACACACTATTTGTTATATTAGTCTGGCATTTTTAATTCAGCTGACTGCAGCTACATTTTACATTGTGGATATTGGATTGTTTCTTCTGTTGATGGAGCAAATGGGAAAGCAAACATACAGTTTGCTATGCTTCCTCTCATGTACGCTACTTCTACAGATGTTTAAATTTCTATAGTTTACTTCTGCATTCCAAACCTGGAAACGTGAATAGGGTTCATTCAAAGCAACAGTGCGGAATGTGTGATATTGCTTACATCTTACCAAGTGTTAAAAACCTGAGAGCAAGCATTCACAATCTGTGAGAAACAATTTGAAAAAATTCCCAGGGGATTGAAGCCAGAGGCCTCATGCTCATTCAAAGTGAGATTTTTGACTCAGATTTTTGAGTCAAGTGGATTTTGAAAGCAGCTTCCAAAAGAAAAAAAATAGCTGAATAATATTTGTTATATTTGATACAATCACGTTGTATCGTTCGTGATTAGAAAGTTCAGTGCGTCAAATCATCAGCTGCTAAATTCAAATCTTTGTTCGCTGGCGCTGAACCAGATACAGACGCTTTTATATAGCTCTGCTCATTATAACCAATCACAGACGATTCTGTTGAGCTAATGAATGCAATGACCAATCAGCGGCATTCAGATGAGTCAGATGAGTTCAGGGTGCATGCTGGCTGGCTGAATTCCCTGGTGGACTTCAGAAACAGAAGTAAGAAATCCATTTCACAATTCGAACAGCTTCAGAAATTATAATGGGAGTTTTTTTTAAAGGAAGGCTTGATAAAGAAATTATAATGTTCTTTGATGATGTAATGTACACTGAACACAATTATAAACGCAACACTTTTGTTTTTGCCCCATTTTTCATGAGCTGAACTCAAACATCTAAGACTTTTTCTATGTACACAAAAGGCCTATTTCTCTCAAATATTGTTCACAAATCTGTCTAAATCTGTGTTAGTGAGCACTTCTCCTTTGCCAAGATAATCCATCCACCTCACAAGTGTGGCATATCAAGATGCTGTTTAGACAGCATGATTATTGCACAGATGTGCCTTAGGCTGGCCACAATAAAAGGCCACTCTAAAATGTGTAGTTTTATCATGCAGCACAATGCCACAGTTGTTGCAAGTTTTGAGGGAGCGTGCAATTCTCACTAAATTAAGTAGTTTAATCCATTTGTAATGAAGGTTTTTTGTTTTGTTTTACAATTCCCTAACAATAGTTCAACTACAGCTTCATATGAAATGTAATTTATATCATATGAATAGTTATGAATACATTATTGTATTTTAAATGGTAGAAAACCATTTTGGACCTCAAAATAAAGCACATTTCATCTGTACATGGTTGTGCACAGCAGTTCTGTGGTTCTTGAAATTCTGTTTAATTAAATAAAAACAATTATTGTCACATACAAGGAGGTGTAATTGTTAAAATAACATATTGTTTCATTTTAAAAATATGAATAAATCATAACCCTAAAATATTTTTCAAGTGTAATATTTCTGTAAAGGCTAGGGACGGAAAAATTGACATTTCCATGGAATTACCCTAATAGAACATTATGCTAATTTGCCCATCACCCGTTATAGATTAACTAACATGATATATGAAGGTGCAAAATGCATTTACTCGAATATTTCGAATAGCGTAAAAAAGAAAAAGTAAAAATTAGCCTACTGGTGTGTTAACCCCACCCCCCACCTCCTGTGCCCCCTCAAAAATAATAAGTGCATGACGCCCCTGATTGAAGCAGAAGGTTTTTCAACCGGAACTATATCACATTATTCTGCTGACCCAAACTCCACTGACCCTCAAATTTCAGAGGAAATCCCTCACCTGTCGTGGAGTTTATAATAAACGTGCAATGTTAATCATCTTGAGAGGGCATGATAGGAAGATGTCAGGGCAGCGTTAGCTGTATTCGTCCCTGTTTCCATGGCGACCCCAAAGTGCTGCTAGGAGGTGTGACGCTGCTAGGAGTGAGGCATGTGCCAAAGCCTACTGCTTATCTCTCGTTCGCTAAGTTTCTATTCATAGTGCTCAGTGGTGAGCCACGCTGAGGATGGGCATGTGGCGGGTACAGTTGGGCTGCGCAGCTCAGCCCAGATCAGACCGTCTCATGCTGATTTTAGAGAAACGCAGGTGGATGGGCTGCCTGTAAAACCTCAATTCTCAGTAGTTCAGTTCAACTCTATGTCTAAACAACACCTGCCATCCAACAGTGATGGGCTTCAGTGACACAGTTTTCCCCAGAAAAAAACTGTTGGGATCATTTTAAAAGAAGAATGTTCATTTTAGTCATGAAAAATTATATTTATTTTATTTTGACTTTTGTGATTTTCATTTAAATTTAATTTTGCATTTATTGAAGAAAGGTTTATGCCCACCTTATACAATTCAGTCCACATATACCTCAACATAATTTATTGTAATTGAATTTGTTATTGTTGATTTTGTCTTGTTATTAAATTGTTCAAATTTCAGATTCAATTTGTATTTGTGACACACACACACACACACACACACACACACACACACACACACACACACACACACACACACACACACACACACACACACACCACACACACACACACACACACCACACACACACACGCACACGCAACACACGCACGCACGCACGCACGCAGGCACAACAACACACCACACACACACCACACACTCACTCAAGCATAGATAATATGATACAGTGAAATGCTTTTTCAACTCTGCACATATAATTAATTAATTCAGAATATAAATGACACAAACTACCATAAATCAGAAATAGATTTTACAACACAACAATATAAAGAGAGATGAAGATAATTATTATTTATTATTATATTATTATTAATATTTTATTATTAAAATTTTTAACAATGTCTTAACCATTTTCTTATTTCTTGGTTTTAAAAAAACGTGTTAATTTACTTATTTTCTTATTGATGTATAGATTCTTGTTTTGTTTATATAATATATAATCATTATTTGTTCTTTGTTCATGTAATGGTCAATGCTCTGGCAAAACTGTCATGCCAATAAAGCTCACTTGAATTGAATTGAATTGAATTGAATTGAATTTGAATTGAATTTAACTGAGAGAGAGAGAGAGAGAGAGAGAGAGAGAAATGAGGAGAAAGAGAGAAGAGAGAGAGAGAGAGAGAGAGAGAGAGAGAGAGAGAGAGAGAGAGAGTGAGAGAGAGAGAGAGAGAGAGGAGAGAGAGAGAGAGAGAGAGAGAGAAAAAGAAAATAATGAAAAGTGTGTTACAGGTACTGTAAATTACTTGTATATTTGTGGTAGGTATATTATTTGTATTACTTTTAGTATTTGTAATAAGTAATACAGTATAATACATTTTTTAATAAAATATTTGTATTATTTTATCTGTATTAAAATGTTTTATTATTTAATTCATGAAATAATAAATATTATTTGTTAACTCTCATATCCTTACCTACAAAAGCGTCCATGTATTTACGGCTCAGTGATCTCAATTCTGCTTTTGGACCCAAAAGTGATCTCACACACTAAGAAGAGCTCAACTAGTCCGCCTCTGGACAGTTTTTTTGGGCAGAGGGGGACAGAATCTATGTAAATAACAGCTTTTGTGGGTGATTGTTCAAGCTCAATTGGCACCTCTGTAATGGGCTTTTGTAAAGTGGATCAGTGAGGAGAATGGCACGGCTCTATGCCACAGAAAACAAGCCATTGTAGGCTCTGCCTGTTCAGTGCCAGGGACACAGAGAGTTGCTGAGAGAAATTGATCTGGCCAGGCTTAACCCCTAGTCTTTCATGTGTCTATGGCTTTGGCCAGTATTGGCATTGTTAGAATCAGCCTACGCAAGGTCTTTCCAACCCAATGATCAGCAATTTACCCCCCTGGGAGAAGGGAGAGAGGCAGTGGACTGCACTGAAGCCACCTTTATTCCCCATTGTGCCCACTGGTACATCAATAGTGTCGGGTAGAAGCCTGAGGAAAAAAACTGCTGGGAAAGACACTTTGGAATAAAAACCCAGGGGGAATCCGCAACAGCTTGTTGTTGTATTATATTATAGGCTGCCTATACACAGAAAACTCCCTAAACAAACTACACAAGTTCACAATGCAATAACAGTGCGCTCGTGTGTTTGAAATAATGAGTAGATTGTTGAAATGTAGATTTGGAAACACCAAACGTGTCATTTGATTGTGTGGAAAACATGAATCAGGTACAATACTTCATTATTTCTAGATAATAAGATGAAGACAGATTTTTCAAATGCTTCAGGGACACTTCATGTCTTAACTGAGAGGGACGAGTCTGGACACATCCTACTGGCCTACTTCAGAAGACACTTTGTGGAACAGCATAAGGGAGCTTTTTTCTTGGAACAGATCCCAGGATATCTGAAAACCCTGGTGAAATCGCCAATTGCCACAAGGTTAAATAAACTAGGTCATTTAGTTTGGACAGCGGGTTTTTTAAATAACCCCACCTGAAAATACCTCTTGGTCTATATACATGCATCCTAACTCCATTCGCACCAAGCTCAAAGCGGTGGGTGAAAATATTCTCGACTTCAAATTTGTAAAAATTATAATTTATTTTTACAACGGTATTCCAAGAAGAGCTGAACATGTTATTTTAGTGATAAGCTAAATAATTAAATAAAATGCCTGTAACCAATATACCAATATTAGTTACCTATACATTCTTCATAATGAAAGGGTTATTTTGCAAATCACACATAAAAAAACTGTCCTAACTAATAATAAATGGGTGTTAAACTTGAATAGCCTCATAAGACCATGATTTTCTCCTGTCATTCAGCATCAGCAATAATAGTGTGTGCCATAATTATTCAGAACAACCAAAGGATGTTACAAGAAAGAATATCAGGTCACTTCTCAGAAAGAGTCTCTAAGATTGTTGAACAGTAAACAGCATCACCTAATGATGCTCTTTCACTATGGAACAGTTAACTGTTTTGTAAACAGAAGGAAAAATCTCGCGTTGTCAGTGCCATGACATAAATCCTTCACTGAATAATAAAAAATATAAATAAGTTTGGGCACATTTTAGGACTTTCTGATCTGTTTGTTATTAGCACGATTGTTTTGTTATTCTTTTTACAAATCTTTATTACAAATGTAAACATTCTGGTTTCTGCCTTTATTACTATTTTTAAATCTTTATCATGTTTTTTTATCCCTATCAATTCTATTGGAGAGAAAGTTCAAATTAGAATTTTACTTTCACTTTTTTATAATTAATATGGGCCACAGTTTAACATTTTAATATTGATGAGCAAATATTTTCCCAAGAGTGTTTATTTAAGTTTAAGTTTTGCTTAAGAATGGATCAGTCTCATGTCACATGCGGGATTCTGTTCTCTGAAATTTGTTCTAGAATAACAAACCCTGCTGAATGTGCCCCAGGTGTGTTTGTAATGAGCGTGTCACTGATGCAGGCCATATGTGAAGCGCTCTGACAGGTCCAGCAGAGGTGAACCGACTACACTGCGGAGCACGTTTAAAATGCTTTATGCTCACCAGTGAGTGTGTACCCTGTGGGTTTGTACTATGTCAGCACTTGTTTAGAAAAACACAAAACATTGTATGAAAGATAACAAAGAGACAATTACTCGTAACTATCCATGACATACACTCTTAACAATAAAGTTCTCTATTGGCATCAGTGATTCTATGAAGAACCTTGAACATCCATTGAACCTTTCAAATACAGAAAAGATTCGTTATAGTCGAAAAAGATTGTTAAAATGTTCTTCTAAATGCTTCTATAGGAAGGAACTGTTCATTGAAAGGTGCTTTTGGGAACCAAAAATGTATGGCATCACTGCAAAAACACCCTTTTGGAAACTTTATTTTTAAGAGTGTGCTGAAAAGCAGGCAGTGTTATTTTCTGTAAAAAATGTGATTTATTGCACAATGATTGCCTAGAACACTGCATATAATTTGCTAAATGATAGGTAACATTGTGACTGGTCAGCAGACTGAATTGGGAAGTGTTGCAAGCCATTGAAATACTTTTTGTGTATTACATTAAGTTAACCATCAATATCCAAAAACTAAAATGAGAGTGATATGTATATTTTGTTTATCCTCGTTTTAATATTTATATTTTAAATATTTTCATTCCTTTTATTTATTTTGATCTGGCAATGTAAATATTTACTGTTATGCATTCCTTTAGAGGAAGTCGCTGATTACATGGAAATACATTCATTGACATTGTTTACCTTATGTGAGTTATTAATAGCATTTACTTAATCACAGTAGGCTATTGTAAACCCAAATTTGCTCATAACTAAATTTAACCATTCATATAGCCTATCTAAGTTTAGAACACAGAAATGGCCGTGTTAGCAAACACAATGACATGCACAATTACAGCCTTTGAGCGGCGTGCGAACACGAGCCGGAATATCCACGCGCTCCAGCGCGAGCTGTAGGCTGTATCGCTCGCGCTCCACTTTATGAATGGATGGGAGTGGCGCTGTAGTGTCCGTGTCAGTTCTGGTTTCTGGCGCTGGTGTAATAGGCGCTGGCGTTCGTCAGTGGACTTGACAGGACAGCAAGTGGACAGCATATGACTACAGCCAGAGAGCGAGACAGTGTCGGGCATTAGGGGCAAAAGGCGACTGGACGCGATTCGGTGAGTACGTCACTGTGACAGACAGACAGGGGCAGTGCATGTGTTACAGGGGTGGGAGGATGGGTTAGGGGAGACAAAGGAATCGCAGGCATGTAGTTTTTTTCCCGACGCGACTGAATAAAGTAACATTCACTGTTTTGCGCGATGGAATATGATAAAAAATTGTTACATTCCCTGTTATCACGCTGATGGACTCACATGATTCACAGCGACTTTTTGATTCGCGCGATTCATTTGACCACCAAACCAGCTGATAGACGTGCTTTTTTTGTCATTTTGGGGGTTTGTAATTACGTCGCTTTATGGATATCCCGAACTGAGTTGTGGCGAAGCCGAGAGATAATTGTGCCCGTCTCTTTTCAAAGGCGTGACAAAGTCAAAAGGGCGAGACAGAAAACTCGCATCAGCACCACGCCAGCACACTTCGCCTGGTCTGTTTGGAAGAGACTCCGAACCGAAGCTCGTCGATCTCAGAACTGTTGGTCTGTATCTAGGCTACTGTCCCTCCCAAGAATTGTGGGCTGTCCCAGCTCGATGACTAACTCATTTTTCTTTTATCTTTATGGAAGAAGGACACAAACCTGAATGCTTTTGTAAGTCGAAGGCAGTGAGCACTTTACTGACGCGCGTAACCCGAAAGATCCACGAGGCGAAATCACAAGGTAGGTATTTTAACAAAAACTTTTAAGTTTTATATAATATTTAATGTTTTGTTGTACTGAGTGTGGTTTGTAGAGTATTTCTCAGTTTTTAAAACGCAATCCCTTGTTTTCGAGAACACTTTAGTTCGCTGTGAAATATTGCTAGGCTACTAAAATAGTGCTAAAACTCAGTTTAATTGTTGCCTTTAAATTTAAGTGAAATCAAAGTAGTGCCAAAGTGACGCCCTGTGACTGCAGTGATAACCTACTGTTCATTGGACTTTTCAACCCCTTTCAGTGGCTCTTCACTGAAAAAAATGACATTCCAAAAACACAAAAGAAATTGAACTAAATGAAGTTAATGAGAAGAATTTAAATCCTCCAAATATAACGATGAAGGTTTATGCCTACAAAGGTTTATGCCACTAGGCACATTCTTGTCAAAAATATTGCAGGTACCCATAATTCCCACGAAGTATAGGTAGCTCAGTAGGTTTTGAGATACAGCCAATGTTTGTTTTGTAAACACAAATATGTATCACTGGTGTAAATTATTGGGGTCAGGATTCCACTACACCCAGGATGTTTAACCAGGTATCCCTAAGATACTCAAGGGGTTCAGTGGGTCATGACATTATGACAGCCCAACTATATCAATTTTTTATTTCCCACCATCTGTTAAACGTTATACTGTAGTTAAAGAATTTGATCAAATTTATTGTAAAATAACTTTTATTTTTGTTAATCCTGAGTGCATGGCTTAGAAAAGAGTCTTGCTGAAAGTTCCTGCACTACTATTGAAAACTCCTGTGCTTCAGCAACACGTAATGCACGTTTACAGTTACAGTAATCACAGTCCTTCCCTTCATAATTGATGTGGATAGCATTTTATAATGAATTCATATTGGTTCCACATTGCTCCACGTAAAATATGAGGAATTCGCTCAGCTGAGTAAACACTGACTGTCTGGTCATAATCCACACCGCACCTTCACTGCTCTATTGTATTACTAATAAATCAGAGTAGCAAGAATAAATGCACGGCAATTGCTAATACAAATAGTTATTGTGGGAAACACCCACCAGTTATATTTGCAGTTCAATAATACCAGTTACAAAAGAAAATTCTGTGTTATTTCACTTTGCTTTTTGGATTAATCAGTGATTTTTATGCTATGATCTATATGGAGTTATATGAGTTAATGGAACTTGCTGTGTCAAATGTTTAAAGTCAGATTTGTATCTCTATAGGTTTAAGGCTTATTGTGTTAATTGGACAATGCAAACCTGACCAAACAATGAGAACCATAAATACATTATTACTGGCAGTTAAAGCCAGTTAAGGAACACAGTTGCATGCTTTTCCATTCATTTGTTATCTGTCATGGAACTAAAATGCTGTTTTTTGGGTGAGTCAGACTGTGGAATATGTTACCGCCCCGTCTTTCTCTCTCTCTCTCTCTCTCTCTCTCTCTCTCTCTCTCTCTCTCTCTCTCTCTCTCTCTCTCTCTCTCTCTCTCTCTCTCTCATCTCTCTCTCTCTATTGTTCTTTCTCTCGCTACTCCATCTCCAAGAGATTGTTGTTGGTGACTTGAGCTTTCCAGCATGCTTGCACTCCAAACATTCCAGACCTCTCGAGCTCCAAGGAGCTGGTCAGCTCCACACAGCTGGGAGCTATATAAGCAGTGTATTGAGCAACATCTTTAACTTGGTCGTGGGCTCTCTATGGCCTGATACAAGATGGGGGAGGGGGCGTTCTGCATTCCACTTTCTCTACCGGGGCAAAGTGCCATCCAGATTCCAGTAGGAATACATAGAGAGGTCGAAATTCCAGTGTGCAGATAGAGGGACGTGCCACAAAACATGACAGGATGAGTGAAACATGCACATGATGGAGCACATGGGAAGAATTCTGTATGCTAAATGCATGCAAGACATCACATGTAGACAAGTGCTGTTCATTCTTGGCGCCTGTCAGCAGCTGACCTCTGCACACACGCATATACAAACATGGGGAAAAACAAACATGCATCTTTTCCCCAAAGCACATGATGCCGGTCTGTGCTGGAGCAATGCTGTTTAGAGAGACGGTCATTGTACAGTGTTCTGTCTCCCTCTGTGGTTTTGGCTGCTCTCGCAGTTGTTTTTGAAAGCAGAGAGTCTGTGTGCAAAGAAAGTTGAGGCCAGGACAGCAGGCCGATGGTGAGAGAAAAGAGTGAGAGCGGGAACGGGAGGAGAAAGAAGAGAGTAGATTCTTGGGAAGACTCACAAGGGCTTGTGGGGGAAAGAAACTCGACTGAAGAAGGTGCTGCTGCATACAAAAAGATAAAGAGAGGGTTTGAAAAGGGGAGTGAGAATGAGTTACAGCAAAACAGCTTTTTGTATGTCGTATAACAGTGATTATGAGACAGTATGGGAGGTAGGAAAAGGATGAATTTTAGAAAACCAAGCTGTAAACTAGTTCTATCATGACAACTATAGAGCTCCTGCAGTAACGTGACCCATTCTGTTTACACCACCATGCTGGCAGGCAAGAACAGCCGGGAGCGAATATGAAATGAATGGCGCCAGCATAAGTTTCAAGGCAACAGAGTTCACTTTGCTTCTTTAATTCAAAAGACATAGACCTGTACATAGCAAAACTTAATAGATTAAACATAACAGATCCCTATAATGCCCTCGGGGTGCTTTTAACGTGTATTAATATATGAACGGATAGATTTCCTGACCTGCATTATCCTGATATGTACAACTACCTCATCAACTTTCCCTCCTAACGTTACTCCAGAGACTCTTTAAAAGCCTACAAAAGCCTACAGGGTACAAATGGATGCAATCTAATTTTTTTATTAATATTCAGGAGTCCGCTAAAACCACAGACTGTAAAATGTCGTCACTGGAAGGGTAAGTCAACTGTGTTGTTAGCTAAAGTAATCAACCCTAGCTGTCCTAGGTAGTCAGCATAATTATATCACTGTGAGTACAGTAGACATCATAAATGTCATGAAATCTGACCCGTTTAATCACAAATGTTGTGTGTTATCACGTTTTATTGCAGTGAACCATTTTAGTCGTCTATCGAAATATGGTAAAATTATTTCCACTCTGCTTTATGGGACAAGTGTGTATATAGGAAAATGCATATTTTCAATTAAAGATAACTTATAGATTTAATATAGGCTGCTGGACTCTTTTTTATTGGTAATTTTGTGTGTTTTACGAATAAGGTAGGCTACAAGGTTAAGAAGCTTACTTAAATGGAAAAAATATTTTCTCTATTTGAAAGGCGGTTTCCCATATTGAGAACGTCTCGGCTAGATTGCATGTTTTCTTGCGCGGCTGGATGTTGGATTAAAACGTTGTTTGTATTTACCAAAATAGAAATTTACTGTAGTCAAAACACGGACTGGATTGGCATTATTAGCGCGAGCGCTGCTTATTGTGAAGAGGGAGCGGCCAGCCGTTCAGTTAATATATGAAGAAGTCAGTAAATTAATAATTATATTATTAAAGTTTATTTGTAATTTAAAAATGATTACAAAATGATAAAATTGTACCTCATTGCTTTGGTTGTAAAAGCTTTAGTGGGATGCACATGTTTCATGCACACAGACACAGGCAGTAAATGAGTGACAGTGCAGAGAGACGTGAGGACAGGCAAGTGTTAGGCTGAAATTGTCCAGTGATAAGGTACACTGCCCCCATCTTTCCTCACCCTGTCACCTCCCTCTCCTAGTCCAGGTTCCCTCTCCTCTCCGTCAGTCTGTTCGTGTTTGTTTGCTTCAAGATCAATGGACGCTGCAGATAGGTTTGCACATTGCACAACTATTGACACACTTTTGGGGAGCATGAACTCAGTCACCCAAGACTGCTTGCCACTACAGGAGTCACTGACTCCAAAGTTAGATGAAGTTTTTCATCTGACAGTATTGTTTTTAACAGGTTTCCCCCTATACAATCACAGATCATTTAAAATAATAACTTTTGGTAACTCTCTCATTTTTAATACTACATTCCAAGGTCTGTTGTCTGTGTGGTAGGAATTTTTTTTTTCTGTATGCGAAATTTACATATTTTCTCAGGTTACGGTTAATGTACTGTAGGTTTGTTTGCTCTGATAAAACAGTTGACAGATGTTAACTATATGTGTCATGTTTTGTTTTTTCTTTTTAAAAGTAAAAATAAATAAAAGTAACATACAGTATATATGCAGTGGCAGATCCTGGCATAGGGAGTATCTAGTTGATTATAGTGTATAATATATTATCTCTGAAAAATACATTGTAGCAGTGTTTTGTTCCTGAATGAATCAGTGCTTTTGATCAAATTGGTTGATTGAATCAGTGAATAAATTGTGTACTCATTTAGTTCTTCGTGAAGTGGGTACTTAAAAAAAAATCAGAAGTACATACATATTTTGCTCTTCGACAAAAGTACTTCCATGTACTTGTTGTAATCACTACTAATGGCAGTTTTTTATTTCCAGAAATGTTAAATGCATAAGTTTTGCATAATCAATATAATCCTTTTAGTGCAGCCTGTGGCCTATATGTGGTTTAGGACCTTTGGCTTTGATACAGAGATGTAAAGAGGGTGGTAATTTGCTTGATCAGTGTGTGCAACCAACCTCTTGGTGTAATCAAGGTGCTTTACAAAGAGTAACTGCACAAAAGCAACATGTGAGCATAGATTTGATGCTCCTATATTTAAATGAGGCCTATTGCATGTGATAAATGTGTGTGTGTGTGTGTGTGTGTGTGTGTGTGTGTGTGTGTGTGTGTGTGTGTGTGTGTGTGTGTGTGTGTGTGTGTGTGTGTGTGTGTGTGTGTGTGTGTGTGTGTGTGTGTGTGTGTGTGTGTGTGTGTGTGTGTGTGTGTGTGTGTGACACTGCTTGCATGCTAAGGAGAAAACAGGCTGTTTTAAACAGTTTTAAAATTTATTTTCAAATTAAGATGCCTCCGTAGAGTCTGTAGGGCACCAGTCTGATCCAGTCAGTGCAGCACATTTATCAAGTCATGTAACAGTTGCTTTTGGATCATGACTCAAAGTTTCCTTGACTATTCAAATTCACATATCTCCCATAACTTCCTGAGCCCAAAACTTACAGCAGTGCAGAACACTTACGCACGTAAAAATCAGTTTAGAGTAAAATTAAAATGACTTTTAAATATTTAGCTTTTTGTACAGTAAATGTACAAATCCAACCTGACCCGTTGACCTGGCAAAGCCTGAAAACCACATTCCAAAATTAGCACACCCAACATGATTTGTGATCCCATAAAAGGCATATAAAGTAGTAGTCAGTAATCAAAACAGTAGGAGTGGCTGGTGTGGCAGTCAGAACTCAAAGTAATTCCTCCACAGCACAAAAGACCCTTGTACAGTATGCAGCTCAGGTCATCCAAGACATAGCAGATTGCTTTATAGGAGCTTTTCAGTATGCTAGACGTACAAATGTATGATGTCGTCGCATGTAGTGGCATAAGTACACCAGAGGGCTGTGTGCAGAAAGCCTGAAACGAGTAAATAAATGAGAACATACGACAACGTGCTGCATAGGAAAGTAGCCAAATACACCCACCTCATCCATCAGTGATGCTGTCTACAGACGATACAACAGACAAACAACTGTTCGTACAGTGGCACTCACCTGTTGTTGCGACGCGGCATGTCACTGTTCTTCGTTAACTGTGCACGCGCTCTCTGTAGAATATATGTTGCAGTTAACATCTTCCATACCGCTGTCTTTATTTGGCGAAGATTGCTTTGCGATGACGTGGAGACTTGTTGACAGTAGTCAGCTCCCAACAAGGTCCATCGCTACAATATGCTATGATGTCGTCGCATGATATAACAACTCCAAACCTAGTGGCATAAGTACACAACAGCACAAACTTTTCAAGACTGCTTTTCATAAAAAAGGAATCAGTTTTAAATGATAAAACAATATATATTTTAAAGTCTGACTTGACCCTAGTGTCCAAAATTGCTGCTGTATACTATATATGCAGGTATTGGGCTGGACGGTACTCAAATAATTGTACTTCATTACTATAATTGTAACTTGGTAATGTTCAGGAAACCTGTTTACAATCAAACAGTCATTATTTTTGCAATTCAATGGCACAGCAATTGCACTCTTAATTATATTTCGGACTAATGTAATTAAATTTATACCTTGAAAAATACAGATTCTGCTGATTTTGTCAATTCCGGATTAAATGTGCCAAAAATGACAACAACAAAAAAAGTCTAAAAAGTCTATTCCAGGTACTTTATTGAGAAAGTCTCCTCTGTCATTTGATTGCATGATTCAATTTCTAAAGGAAACCCTTAATATTGAAAACTTAAGTACAGTTAAATGTTAACTATTTACTTTCGCTCAAGTATATTTTTGGTTATATATGTTGAGTATTATTTGCAAGAATCCATTTATACAAACTCTCTGTCCTTTATTGACCCATGACACGTACTCTTGTGTTACCCCAATTTCTCTTGTCAGAAGAGCAGGTTTTATTGTTAAGTCTGTTAAAATTCACATGACAGGGTGTGTACTGGCATCTTGCAGTAACACTCTACCATAGTCCCTCCCAATCATTATGTGATCAGTGCATTAGCATATGTCAATGACAGTGGTACTTCTTGTTTTAGAGCTAACAATTGATCATAGCGTTTTATTTTTACAGCAACATCTTATTATAAAATGATAAAAGCCTGAACAAAATTAGGATGAAAACTGTATGCAGTTTTGCTATGTTGTGATGACGTGATTAGTTACTGTTGCCAATAAGAATATAATGTGACAGGCATCGATATAGATTTTTCCTATGTTTTTCGGAGATGCTGTTTTAAGTGTTCAACTGGGTGCCAGACAGTCAATTTGTTGTGTGTGCATGTGTTTGTGTATATATTCTATGAGCTTTTGTCTTTGATTATGTTCTGTGTACATATCAGTTCCTCCTTTGGTTACAATTTTTCTATTTCTGGCCCTAATTGTATTTATTTACTCCTCTTATCCCAGTTTTAAACAGTTTGGTAATACATTCCAAAGCGGTTATATTTACCAATTATCTCAACAACATCCCTTCCTGTTCTCTCTGAAAACCCAAAACAGAGAGAGAGGGAAATGAGGAGTGACAGAAAAATTTGAGACTATGAAACAAAATCACAGCAGCAGAATGTCCTTTAAGACGTAAGGTCCTTGCACACAGAGTCAGACATTTTTGTATGCGGTTTTTTTATTTTTTTGTCATCCTTTCCTATCAAAATGCTTGCTACGGATGCGAAAACGCAGAAAATCAAACCTGATACGAATTTATATGACAGACAAAGTTTTGGAGGCAATGTGTAAATGTGATTGACACAACATGAGGTCATATTTATTTTTTAACGTGAGAAAATTTCAGATTAAATTTTCAGACTCGATGTGCAATGGCCTTTAGTGGTTTATTTTCAGGTTTAGCTACCAGCAGAATAACAGCAATGCTGTGGAACTTCCTCATCCCCCGGCGGTGTACAGCCAGGTTCTAATTTTGCCTGCGGTGGTTCAGAGATGTTTGCTTTGGCATGTTAACATATTTAATTAACTTATAATCAAATCTACCTATCCTCTTGTACCCTGCAATGCTTTTTGAATGCCATGGTTTTCCATTTGCCTAATACAAACTAGATGCTTTCCAGTAGGTGTGCCCCATAATACATTTTTGTGTGTTCATATTTTATGTACACCAAACATGCACCTGAAAAATAAATGTGCCAAACAAAACCTGTTTTCATTTTCATTGTTGTTTCAGTTTCTCAACCGCACCCCACTGACAAGATTTTCATAATACTACAAGCTGGTTGATGGGTTCGGATTGAACTAGCTGGTTCAGTCCGATATAGCTGATGACAGTTAAAGGGATAGTTCACCCAATAATGAAAATTCGGTCATTAATTAAATGTTTGCAAAGAGCTTGTTTGACAGGCAATCTGACCAATCAGAATGCGGATATTATGTGCTGCCGCTGCTATCTGCCATCTTGCCAACAGCTACGGCCCGTCTCCATAGAAATACATGTTAAAACGGTGTAAAAAAGATCGACTGAATTGAAACGTTTTCAATATAAGTAAATATAAAAATGTGAGGATGGTTAGCTGTAGCTGATGTTTAAAGGTATTCCTTTAAAGTACTTGTTTTGCGTACCAGAAATCCTGTCATGTCCGGCGCTATATGCATGGCTTGCAGCGCTTAAGTTAAATACTGAGTGATATATAAAATAATATGTTAAAACGTGTGCTCTTATCAATCTGTAGACACAATCTCGTGAACTTCGCCCCGATTGGGAGCTGTTTATGCACATGAGTGCTCATCTGTTTTCAATGCAGCCAATCTCGCGTCGCTTCATGTCATCTTCCCACTCATTAAACTATGACAGTCACGACACATTGAAGAGCCACAAAACGGTATTTATTGTTTATTTCTTTAAAAGTGACAATTTAAAAGCTGAGGTTCCTGAGACCTTGTTTCATACCAGAAGTAACCTGCTCTCTTTTGTCTGTCGTTGTGTTGTCAGTTTCCTCTTTGCTCTGCGATGTATTTTTCACTGCCTGAGAACATAATTTGTAGTGTGAGAGCGGCATTGTTTGTCGGTCATGGCAACAGTAACTAAGGAGGGTGGGTCTTTGCGAAGGGTCAATTACTTACCCTCAAGTCGTTCCAAACATGTAAGACCTTCGTTCGGTTCCAGATGGTTCGGAATCATGGACGGTTGTTGAATAAAGTTGTTATTTTTGTTTTCTTTGAGCCCAAAATGTATTCTCGTAGCTTTATAAAATTATGGTTGAACCACTGATGTAGCATGGACTATTCTAATGATGTCCTTACTACATTTCTGGGCCTTGAACATTTCAGTTGCCTTGCTGTCTATGCAGGGACATAAAGCTCTCAGATTTCATCAAAAATATCTTAATTTGTGTTCCGAAGATGAACAAAGTTCTTACAGGTTTGGAATGACATGAGGCTGAGTAATTAATTAATGGCAGAATTTTCATTTTTGGATGAATTATCCCTTTAATCTAGTTGCCCAAGGTAGATATGCTGGTTAAGCTAGTGAAGCTATTTGGGGTTGAGTTGTGTATGACACATTACATGACTTCTACTTTTGTTTATACTGCTTTTATTTCAATCATGGTATGAATTTAACATATTCACTCCAAAGGATTGAGAGGAAAATGGAGATAGTCCACCATCTCCATTAATTTGAAGAAATCAATTAAATATTTTGGCAAATACAGCCTGAAGTGTATCTACACGCAGGTCTGATGGTCAGCATAGTCTCATCCAGAAGTCTGACTGGTTAAGAGTGTTTCAGCATTACAACTAGAACAAAAGACCAGACAGCACTGAGTAATTTCATTCCACACATCACAACAGTGATAGATGGGCTAAATAAATAAATAATTTAGTTAATTATTTGCCAAAAATACATCTTAATGTCTTTCTCTTAACTCAATCCCCTTAACCCTGTGGATAAAAAAACTAATAAAGCGGTTTGTCTGTTATGACTTCAGCTTTTCATACTGCAGCTTCAAATAGACGCCATTTCAGAGAGGTAGTCATTTGACTTGAGGCTAATCACATAGTTCTTTGAAATTAAACATGGGTGTATAATCAACTGGTAATGATGTCACTGACAAAGCTTAATCTTTTGTATTACAGCACAAGTGTAATTTTTCAAAAAGGAGTCATGTCTGTCGTTATGTAGTGTCAAATTTCAACGTCTATATGGCAAAATTATATTACTCAATTAATTCAAGCCAAAGCTCTCTTGAAGGAAGCTTAAGCCGTACTGTGATTGGCCCCGGTGTAGCCCTGTGATTAAACAGATGAGTAAAGGCTTAATGAGATTAGCCTCTTCATTTGAGCGGGTTCTGCTTAAAGATGTTCACATTTAACACATGAGTAACATCTTGCTAAGAGAGGCAGCATGTCTGTCTCCTATTCTAACTAAAAGATTAGATGTTATGGTAATAGTAAAGATATGAACCACGAGGATGCGTTGATGAAAATCACATCGGACTCACAATGTCTTACATGTTATGGGATAAGCACACAAGGCCTGTAGTAGCTTAGAGTGACTGTAAACGCATTTACCATCTAAAGTTAAATGTGAAATAGTCCACTGAAAAAAAATATCCGATAGCAGATTTGCAGCAGTGTCTGTCGGTAGCTTGAAAGTTTTATTAATAAACCCATCCTAATGAACGCTGGGGAGTTAAGTCTAGAGTAGGGTTAAGCTCACTCCATCTTCTTCAAAGCTGCGTTATGTCACCGAAGAATGCAGGAAAGCCACCTCAAAGCCATCTTACTCTCTTGTATGTCATTTCTTCAAAAGTGTTGTTGGCAGCAGGAGGAGTGTAGTTGCCATTAAGCAAACAACAGCATCACATCATTCTCTAGAGTGCTGGGTGGAGGAGTTGTGTTTGGGAGGTGGTTTTGCTGGGTTGGGTGTATCATATCTGACCCTGGACCACAAAACCAGTCTTAAGTGTCAACTTTCTGAAATTGAGATTTATACATCACATGAAAGCTGAATAAATAAGATTTATATTGATGTATGGTTTGTTAGGATAGGACAATATTTGGCCGAGTTACAACTATTTGAAAATCTGGAATCTGACGGAGTAAAACTAAATCAAAATATCGAGAAAATCACCTTTAAAGTTGTCCAAATGAAGTTCTTAGCAATGCATATTACTATTCAAAAATATGTTTCATATATTTACGGTAATACATACAAAATACTTTTCACATATATATATATATATATATATATATATATATATATATATAATGTATTTTTGGCTATTGCTACAAATATACCCCAGCGACTTAAGACTGCTTTTGTAGTCCAGGGTCACATATGAGTGCTGGCCTCCACTTTGTGTTTGTACTAGGGCTTGATATCGATACAGATTTCACAATTTAATTTTGATTTATTTAGTGTACATTACAGATAAAATGCTTACATATGAAAGGAATTCTCTGTGTGATTTGTTGTGATTTGACTCTGTTTTTAAGTTTTTCAAAGAGTGCTGACTTGTCTTTTAAAACTGTTCATTAAGAACCAGCTAATGAGAGTTGTTTGTTAATGAACTGAGACACATTGGTCAAGCTGTATGTCTTTTGATTCACAAAAAAGAACTGGCTCATTAGAGTTGTTTGTTAATGAATTGAGCTACACTGTATCTTTATGATTCACTAAAAGTAATTGCTTTATTAGAGTCGTGTGTTTATGAAGCAGGACATACTGGTCATGCTGTATGTTTGTGATTCATTAAAAATAAACAGAGTTTGCTGTGAATCGGGCCACACAGTCATGTTTTATGTTATTGGTTCTCCCAAAAGCACCAGCTCATAAGAACCATTCAATTCAGGAATCGGACAGCCCGTTGTATGTGTTTGATTTACTAAAACTAGCTCATAAGAGTCATTTTTGCCATTTAACTACATTTTTGCATGTGGACTCGATAGCTGATTTGTGCTGTTATTTTGGTGTACACGGTGATTTTAATGCATCACATTGAATACAGGCTGTAAACTCGAATCCACTACTTATTTAAATATGATTTATTTGGCACCAGTGATTCAGCAATGCAGTGATTCATTAGCAGGGAAGTTAAACTGCCAGAAAGCGATTCAAGAAACTCTGAAACAGGGAACCTTCTAATTTGTAAAAATATTAATTTTATTAGTAGTAGAGGTTTTACCATTTTAAGAAATTAAGTCAATATAGTTTCCCAGCTCTAGTTTGTAGGTGTGTTTGTGTGTGATGACCCGACACCACCTGCTTTATGTCAGTTGGAAGACTGATATATGATAACATATTTGAGGAGGTAAGATTATATTTTAGGGTAGTGGACAACTGAAAATAAAGAAAATATACATGAAATCTATAACTGAGTCACACAAATATTGGCATCACAGCGCTAAGACTAATTATTACTCTATAGATGCTTTGCAGATTAACAAACACTCACTACTATATATCAAACTGCTCATGATAGATGCAAATATTGCTTTAATGCTATTAACATTTTGTCCTCCCATGTTTAAAAGAAAAGTTACCACTATATGAAAATGCACTTTTTAATATTTTGGAGGAAATTTGACACCTAGTGTGCAATAAATCAGAACAGTAAGTAGGTCACATGTTGTACACTGACAGCTGGACTGAACTCAGTGTTAACATGCTTGGAGAGCTTGAAATTGTGCGTTGATAAGACGTGAAGTGTTGAGGAGATAAAGTCCGTCCCACATTCTCCCCTCTGTGCCCACCTCCATCATACCCCTGTAATCTCCAATAAATGTAGCCTACTTCTAAACGCTCTGTTCATTAAACCTCACAGAATTTATTTTGATTGATCATTTGATTAAAGTAATTTATAGCTACACTTTGGTTCTTTATATATTAAAATCTAATTTGAATATAACTGTGACTCCCCTCTTCATGTAAAATTATAAATTTCATAATAATTGCACTGGGAAAAAAGTAATTTTGGTCACACTTTATTTTAAGGTCCAATTATCACTATTAACAAACCCTTAACTACGTCTTTTGCCTCAATTAACTCCTAATTTGCTGCTTATTAATAGTTAATTAGGTAGCTGTTAAGTTTAGATATTGGGTAGTATTAGAATATGGTCATGGAGAATATGTGTTTTATAAGTACTAATAAACAGCCAATATCTTATTTATTAATAAGCAACTATGCAATAGTAAGAATTGGTCCCTATATGAAAGTGTTACCTGCCAGGCCATTATCCAATAGTTTTAAGGACTTTTCCTTTAACCCATAATACACAACGCAATGAAGAGACTTCAGACTTCATAATGCAGTACATTGTGCCATATTTGTTTTACAATTTATAGCCAGATTTTAATTAATGGCCATATATCTAAGCATTCTTTCTATTTTCCCCCTTTCATTCTGCATTGTTTTTATAAATCTTATCTTTGTTTAGATGTTCTGCACACAACCTCACAAGCCTCTCACATGGGCAACACCATGCCACTGTTTATGGACTGATACCAGGAAACCTCCCCCTGTTCTCAGAATGTCAATCTCATGTTTTTCTCCACATTATGCACTCAAATACTTCTTTGGAGACTTTGTGTCCATGGCGCTAAATCTTATCCCTTCTTGAACACAAGCTATTAGTACCCATGACAGGAGTGAGTGTGCAGCATACATTTCCCTGTTCCCACTCGTGATGACAGTTTGTCCACTGGTATCGCTGCACCGATTTAGTGCCATCCTGTGACTTCCTGTTTATGCCTTTTTGCGGATCAACTTCATTGCATTTATGCTCCTTAAAAAGATTCCCCATTGTATAACAGGTTTGACCTACTTTGCCTAGTCTGAAGCTGAATATGTTTGCAGTAGTAAGTGTTACGCATCCTGTTATGATAACTGAACATACCTTACATGAACAGTGAATGCATTTTAACATATTTGTGCCGAGTAGTAGTATGTGCAAGTTTGTTTAAAAGAGAATGGGAAAGGTCAAATAAAAACATTTAATGCGCAAGTATGTCTAAATGTGTGTGTGCTCATGACCTGCGCTCACATCCACAAGCCACAATAACAAACATAGCTCAGCTCAGCAGGAGACACCTCATAATGTTTCCCAGGCTCACCCTTCATCCACCCAGTTTAATTTATGTTTCTGCTCTCCATTTCCTTCGCTTTGCACTGTCATAATGTCAGTATAAGAAGCCTGACTGTAAATTACAGGCTCAGACACTTTCACCAACCTCACCTCATAATACATCATTCCACTTAAACCCTTTCATAGACAAATCCCACAATGCCCACATGTTCATATTTGCACGTCTCTCGATTCTCCGTCTCTCATTCCTGGGGCTCCAGAGGGGCCAAGGGGGCATCACTTTCTCAGGGCCCGCTGCTGCACTGGCACTGGCATGTCTGCTAGAGTCCAGCTGGGTCTGAGATGGATGGCAGAAAGGGCTGCATTGACTGAAGTGTGGGAACAGGGTCTGTTTGTGCTTCACTAAAATCTGTGACTGACATCGCTGAAAGACTTTGTGCAATGACATCATGGTCTTACTCCATCCGCAGTCTGGATGTTTGAGAAGAGAGAGTTTTTTTTTAAGTGCTCATTGTTTCAGTGAATATAGTCCAAATTGGAATACTATAAAAACAGGTACATTATGCGGTTGGGTGATCTTTTCTCTATCTTTCTCTGCACTTTCTAAAGGTCTGTGCAGTGTTTTATACCAGTAGAAATCACTAGAGGTCAGTGTTTATAACTTGCTGTGTCAGTTTTAGAATATTACAGGGACAAATATAACAGTGAGATCCACTATACACCATAAAATGATAAAAGTTGATTTTTCAAGTCTCCCCAAGCAATAATTTGTGTTCTTGTGCTTTTTTCTGAAATAATAATAATAAAACATAAGTTAAGCTTGTTTTTATTATAATTTTTTTATTAACCGTAGCTGCTTAACATAATGATGTTAAACATAACATGAGTAAATATATCTGAAAAGTAATCAAATATCAAACAATCCCACAGAATTTACCAATACAAAAGTTTTAGATCCTCTAACAATAGTTGAGGGCCATTAAATGTCTTAAATGGCATTATAAAGTCTTAATGTTGTTTGCCAAGCCTGGAAGCTGCAGGCAAGAAAAAACTAATTCACAGTGTGAGCTCAGTGTTTTTCTCCAGTGTAAGAAATGTTACACATTATATAGGCTATTACGCTTATAATTTTATAGCAGATTTAACATTATAATAGCCTATTAAAATCTTTTAAAAGTTAAAGTGTTAAAGGTGCAGTAGGAGATCTCGGAAAATGCTAACTTTAGCCTGATGGCACTGAAAGCGAACGACCCACTCTTCCTGGTTTGTAGGGGTTCAGTGCCCCCCTGTCAACAAGCTTGCCCCCCACCTTTCATATTCATATTATCATATTACAGCAAACAATTTTGGGTGAAATGCGCAGTTTATCCTGTAAACTATATGTATATAAAAAGAAAAACATCACCAGCTGCTAGATTCAAATCTGCGTTCGCTGGCTGGCACAGAGTCAGAGACACGAAAGTTTTTAAAGCACTGCGCATTATAACCAATCACATACGATTCTGTTAAGCTTATGAATACAAGGACCAATCAGAGGCGTTCAGATGAGTCATCGCTGAAACACGCTGTTTCGTCACCGAGCGCGCTGGCTGACTGAATTCTCTGACTAATTCTCTCATCAGAAACAACAAAGTGAATAGGGGTGTAAGAAAATATCGATACACGTGAGTATCGCTATATTTTGTTTGTCGATACTGTATCGATTCTCAAAAACGGAATACAGATATAAAAAAATTAATACAAAAATCATACAGGATTCATGGCAGTTGATTCGTTTTGAGTTCATATCCCGACCGCTAGATAGCAGTCTTCATCTCAGAACTTAAACAGTGACAAGAAATACTAGCATAAGAGCACGCCACTAATGTTAGCATTAATATAGTTTGCTGCCAGTAATGGAGGATGAAAGAACTGTTCCAGCTCTTGTTTCAGTGTACAAAGCTGAAGTGTGGCATCATTTGGGCTTTTGTGGTAACGTCCGCCCCAGGACCGCGGTGCGAGCGCCCCTCGTTTCCGCTGCTTGCCGCGTCCTGTGTGAAGAGCCTTCGCGCAATGCGCGGCGGGCGGTAGGGTCGCTGCACAGCTTCAGCTTTCTCTCATAATTCGGGGGCGTTTTGTGCAGCTGGGGCGGTGCTCGCTTTGCGGTCTCTGCGATTCCACGCGGAACAAATACAAATTGAAAAACCTGTGAAATCCGAGTTGAAAGGTTCTGAGTATGTTCAATATCTGTATTTATTTTATTGTTTTACAATTGTTTTGTTCAATAACATTGAATGTTACACGGACTGATTATTGCAAATGCAGATCTCAGTGTGTTCTGGTTAAACTATTTATTTATTGCTAAGGTTTGCATATGGTGGTGTGCTCTTAATGACAGCTTTCCTAAAAAATATTCCCTATTCCTAAAATAAGAAATATCCCAATATATTGCCTTGCTTACAGTATCACAATGTATCGCAATATATCGTATCGCAACCCCTGTATCGTGATATGTATCGTATCGCCAGATTCTTGCCAATGCACAGTGCTAAAAGTGAATATGTATGAATGTAAGTAAGATATTCATTTCACAGTGTAAACAGCTTTAGAGATTTTTATGGGAGTTTTGCTTGAACTCGCTGGACTGAAGTGAAAATGTTCTTTGATATTGTAAATGTCCTTTGCTCTCTTTTTGTGCACTGAAAGTGTTATAGGCTAATTAGTAACTTACAATGTTTTGATTAAATTCACATTAAATACAAAGTCAGTCGTATTTAAAGTAGTTTATGGCATGACACCCATATCTGGTACTTGAATAAAAAGACGGGCTTTATGCGTAGTAAATAGATTACAGTATTAGGCCACTTTGCCTATCGTCCATTATAGACCAAATAACAATCTATAAAGGTGCAAAATGCATATTTTGAGATTTGAGACACATATTTGAGAATCGAGATATTTCATGATATATTTTAGGGATATATCGAATAAAAAAATAAAATGAATAAATAAAACCCATGCTAAAAAACATTAGACACCATTGCAAAATTAGTCATGGTTTTACTGGTTATAATGGGACTTGTATTGTTTTTACTGGAAACTGTAATGGACCCTGTTGGTCTCTAACTGTTTGCCTTCTATTGGTGGCTTGTTAAAACCAATAAATCCTAATGGAATATGTCCCAAAATACACTACAGAAAACAATTTTTTAATGGTTAAATGTTGATGGTTTGTGATGTTTGTAATGGTATTTGTAGTGTAAACCATTAAAGTTTTCTGTGATGGTTTTATTGTTGTTTTTTCAGTAGGCACATAAGCCTATATGAGTTATACAGTGGTATTGTGGCTGCTGTGTTTCACATGACAAGCATGAGAGCACGTCCCCCCCCCCCCCCCTCTTTACTCATGCCCCCTCAAAAATAACCCCTGACACTACAATACAAAATGATTTGTTAAATAAATGAAACATGATGAAATATTTAATTTAGTTGAAATTGTTATAGATTATGACGTGACAAGGAGAAAAATTACTGAATGAATAATACTTAAAGTAGGTTAAGATTAATTTTAAAATTGTGCCTCCTAAAAGCCCAAGTGGCCCCTGTCTGGCCCCCACTTACTGTGGTCTAGAACCGCCCCTGCATAAGTGCCCTGCGAAGTGGACATCACCAGATATTCCGCCATGATTCCAGTTCAAAGCGAGTGTATATGTTCCATACAAAGGGCATTAAAGTGTGCGAGATGTGAATTTAAATTGTATTTATTTAAAGAGGTATATTATGTCACACTTCTCTAGTGAGTTTCGTCTGTGTGTGAAGACGCTGCGCAGCACAAATCTGTGAGTGAATGTTCCGAAGTGAAATAAACTTAAACGATTTTCCCTGCTCAGGGAGTAGGGAGCAATGAACACTGTGTAGGGAGCATGTCAATCGGAATACAGTTCATGCATGTAGCTCTCTTCTAAAGAGCTGGTTATCTGATTCATGTGTGTTAACTAAGAGAGACATGCAAAATATGCAGAGCGGAGGGCGTGAGGACAGGAATTGAGAACCGTTGGGCTATATCATGTGTCAAACTTTATAGCACAATTAGTAAAAGTACTACAATAATAGGAAGTAAGATCGGGTTGTTGATGCTTTCCTGCCATTCTCACTCTGTCTGCATAACGTGCGTGAACACCAGATAAATACATTTGACAACTTAACTTAATGACATATATCAACCGGCATCAGTTTCTGACAATCACCTATTGCACCGCTAAAGGATGCACACACACACCTATGCTTAGTGTCCATCTAGATTGTTTGTTGAAAAAGAGAGGCTTTCTTTTCGATGAAAACACTGCACATCATTCTTATTTTATATTTATTGTGCAGTTGTCACTCTTATGTGGAAATTTAATTGTGCATTTAATGGCATCTTGGATTTACAATTTTATAATTTACGAAAAGAAGAGTGACTGTAGTGCACCGGTCTGTCATCTGTCAATGAATTATATACAGTGATGCGCAAATGTACAGTAGCTATATGTGACTGAACCCTTAAGTTTCACGTGCTTTCGTAATAAAATAACGTAAGCATTTGTTGAATATCCGCACCAGTGATTCAGTGAATGACAGTAGTTATTCAAACACAACTACAATGTGTTCTGCCTATCAGAGCGCGTCTGAGTCTAAACAAATGACTGGTAGACTGTGGGTTAACGGGCCGAGCGTTCCAGACAGGGCGGGGCCATTGGCTGCGAGGGATTTGATTGGCTGCTAGTCAGTTACACGGATTCGGTGTGAGTGCAGTCAGTTTACGTGACGCACGAGTAGGGGCGTGTCATTGGCGAAATCAGCTGTAGAAACAATAACACACCAACGAACGCCCCAAAATGAGAGCTTCACCTATAAATGTCAGTAATTTCAGGAAAAAGAGGTATCGTTGAGAGAGCGAGGGATAGATGTAGCACACTTAACGGTTGAGGTTCTTCGCTGCATTCTGCAAACTTGTTTCAGGGGATCTCTTTCAGCTCTGCAGGGAAGGCGAGTGTGAAGATGCTGCCTTTGTCTCAGCCGTGACACGCCAGCGAGTTCAAAACAAAACAGTCGAGAGTTTTCCAGAGACGTCTCAGTCATTTAACGGTTTTATTTGATCTCCTGCACCCGGTTTAACGGGAGCCAGGAGGGAACCACGCGCGGACTGGCATGTGGGTCAATTCTGGAAGGTAGGGTGGAGAAAATGCACTTAGTTTCACCACGCGACAATCGTGCAGCATTTGTCTGCGGATTCTCAATTACTGTTGCGTTCTTACTCTCAACACTGCATCAAAAACGACTTGTAAAAACACAGTCACACACTTGCCACCGCCCATCCTAAACGCTTGATGTTGGAAACGTATGGCAAGCTGTTCTAACATGTATTCATTCTAATAATTCATATTAGATACTATAGTACTTATTCATTCATTCATTATACTACTACTGATTAGTATCAGTTCAGTTAGTCACCACTCATGCATTTCAGTGTAAGCCTTTTCTTCTAGTCACTATCCCACCAGTGACAAATGTTACTTTGCTGCTAGTAACTAATTTCACGGTGTGGTTAATCTGTATCAGCTATTCACTTCTTACTAGTTATGTTTTTTACTATGTACTCACCTTGTTTATTACACAGTAATATCTATCTCGATTTCTTGTTATTAACATTTTGTATTTTATTAATCACAGTTGCTTTTTTAGAATTCATAGAATGAATAACAATATTGCTGTAGTTCAATAAAAACACTTCATAAAAGTGTTACCAGCAACAATTATAATGCATCCCAGTAGGGCTGTCAAAATGGCTGAAAAACTAAAATCGAATTTTGTACTTAAATAATACCAATATTCAAATTATATTCGAAATTAAAAGGCAAAATTTCAGTTAAACCCTGTTTACACTTGGTATTAAGATGCGTTTTGGCGGTCGATAACAGATACTGGTCTTAAGGAATAAACGAGAAAATGCTTGCCATAGGAAGTGTGTCTTTGTATCACGCCGCAGTTGCTGAAATTCGCCACCTCTTTGCTTTGGCCAGTTCGTTGCTATGCTTCCTCTCAGTCTCCATAGTATGTGTTTTTTAATTTTTTATGTGTCTGTATGATTTAATTTCCCACTGCACACTCTGATTCGGTGGTGAGCATGGGCTTGGCTCACCTTTTCTTGCATCTTTTTCTCTCTGTATTATATGAACTCACATTTCATTCACTGGCAGTCCGTTTCATCTTAGAGCGAGAAATCCTCTTACTGAGAGAATTCACTACTGGTTTATGTTTCTCAATGAAGCTCATTCTGAATGAGTGCTGAATTAGGGCTTCTTAGAAGTACGAATGGAGGTTTGGTTTGTCAATTTCTGCCCCTACACGTTTACAGTATATCACAAAAGCGAGTACACCCCTCACATTTCAGCAAAAAAAATTGTTATATCTTCTCAAGGGACAATACCACACAAATAAAACTTGAATATAATTTAGAGTAGTCAATGTGCAACTCAACATATAGCCATTATTGTCCAAATAACTGGCAACAAAATTGAGTACACCCTAAGTGAACATGTCAAAACTGTGTCCAAAGTGTCAATATTTTGTAAGGGCACCATTGTTATCTAGCTCTGCCTTAATCCTCCTGGGCATGGAATTCACCAGAGCTGCACATGTTGTTGCTGGCATCCTCTTCCTCTTCCATAATGACATCACAGAGCGGCTGGATGTTAGACACATGGTGCTTCTCCACCTTCCGCTTGAGGATGCCCCACATGTGCTCAATAGGGTTCAGGTCTGGAGACATACTTGGCCACTCCATCACCTTCAGCTTCATCAGCAAGGCAGTGTCATCTTGGCGGTGTGTTTGGGGTGGTTATGTTGGAAAACAGTTTCTGAAGGGAGGGCATCATCTTCTGCTTCAGAATGTCACAGTACATGTCGGAATCCATGTTTCCCTCAATGAACCGCAGCTCCCCAGTACCAGCAGTACTCATGCAGCCCCAGACCACGATGCTACCACCACCATGCTTGACTGTAGGCAATTAGGATTAATTGTAGGATTAATTTTCTTTTTTGACAATAATGTTGAGTTATTTTCAGAGGACAGTAAATCTTTACTGCTATACAAGTTGCACGTTGACTACTCTACAATATATCCAAGTTTCATTTCTATAGTATTGTCCCTTGAAAAGATATACTAAAATGATTGCATGTGAAATGTGAGGGGTGTACTCACTATTGTGATATACTGTATAATAATGCATTTACACCTAATCTAATCGCAGGAAATATCTGAGCATTTGAATTCTCCGAAATTCCACCATGATGCATGTTTTTACTGTTTTTTTCTTTGTAGGCATGAGCCAAGCTCTCCCGCTAATACTATTGTGAGATCTTACTGACTCTTTGTCCATTATAATCCAGGGATAAAGTGAAGCGTTGTAGTTGTTTTCTGATTCAGCAATCATTATTTTATGATTTGACTGTTATATTGTTCAAACATTACTTGTCAGCAATCAACTGCTGCTACTCATTACGTACTGCAGTGAACATCCTGCTCTGTCATGCTGTTCAGTACTTGATAACACAATTGTAGTGTGCTTTCACGTTTGCTGTGTGACTATATTATAACTTGTAACCAGCTTTCTTCGTATGCTTAACTTATCTGACAATATTTGATCAGAGTGACTTGTTTTGATAAACATAATAAAATGCTAAGCAATCATCCATAGTAAAAGTGATCTCAGATAAGCGGCCGCTATCAGCACTGTTTGAAAACATTCACTTTAGCTGGTCCATTGAGAGCTGAAGCCTTTGCTTTTTCCATGGCTGATTTTAATGAGTCTCTCATTGCTGAGTTTGCTCTCAAGGGTGAAGGTACAGCTAAATTTATAGTGCACATGACAGCTTAGGTCCATAGGACTCATGACGCTGTAGTCTATGTGGGCCACTCTGCTAAATAGTTAAACTCTTGCTTAAGACTTCATTTGTGGGTCACTTTGTTGTGAATCATCTTGACTTTTGCACGTCTCGCTGTGTAATTACAGTAAATTGTTGTTCTTGCTGACATGACCGTATAGCATGATCAGCATAAGTGTGAGTAGACTGCGGTTGCAGTCAGTTTAAGGATCATGGGGAAAATACCTGCAAATGGTATATATTGCTCCCAAAAAGTTTTTTTGATACTTTTGGACATTTAATTCACACTAATATAACAAAATATTGGATGAATAAATATCAAACCATGTGGCATGTGCAAAAAATAATGCAGTTTTTTTTCCCGAGCCATACTTGGTCTCAAAGTGGATTTTTAATGCATGTATGAAGTCAATTCTCCTCAAGTTCACCCAGATGTCCAAGCAGAGTATCCACAGGTGTAGTTCATTGTGCCCCAAGTTCAACTGGACTTGGAAGTATCACAACGCTGAAAGTATAATTAATATTATATATCTATAAATCTACTGTTTATATAGAAATCAGTGTGCAAAAAGGCTGTAATGAATTATAATGAAAGTATATGCAAGTTATTTTTAATTTGACATGCTGTTTTTCAATCAGTTTAAAGGTGTGATGTACGAAACAGCTGACAGACAACAAGTGTAAAGTTAATCACTTGATTTTCACAGTTTGCTTTATATAACATGGACATTTAGTTTTGACACAACATATATACAAATGAATAATATTCATCATTTTGAATTTATGGATTTATTGTTCATAATATAAACCTTTTGTTTTGTTTTGTTTAGGCTACTTCTGTGTCATGTTTCTGATTTGAATGGATGACATGTTGTAATAACGAATGCCTGACACAAATATACAAGTTTTCCAAGTGCACTTCATCATTTGAAACCTAACAAACTTGTTTCTGTTTAATGTTTTGCTATAAAATTTGTATATGTGATATATTTCTTGTAAATAATATCTGCTTGGTGGGTTATTTTGTTATAACATGCAAAGACATTCATACATTAAATGTGACTTAAGCATCCACTGGTCACTTTTTGTGACCACTGCATGTGAAGTAAATAAAACACTCTTGATGTTTTTCACTGAAACCGCTATCAGACATGCTGACACAGTAGTAGCAGCTAAACCCAGAGTTCAGTGGTTAATTCCTCTGTTACTCCCAGTGACTGATGGCATTGAGGAGAAAGATCTAACTCATTCTCTGATCTGGAGGACTCCGCACTCTGAACGACTTTGCGGCCCAGCTATAAAATGTGATCGATCCACTAAGAGACATTGACTCTTCGCAGTTCAGAGGCATGTGGTGTAAGACACTCCAAGGTGCTACGCTGCAGTGGTGCATTGGTTAGCTCAGTGTTTGCCAGAGTACAGTATTTTGGAATGGTTGGGTATTTGGAAATACTGTGTCAAATCTGGTGAGCAGTAAAACGCTGCTCTACTTTATCTTGTTTGCTGGCAGACAGGAGACCACCACGTTACATAAGTCGTCTACACTCATGGCAGGGGCTGTCTTTACACGTCCCATCTATAAATGCTTATAAATATGCCTTTATAAACACCCATGCAGACATGCTCAGGGCAAAATGCTTGGCATGAAGCATTGGCGGAAACTACAGAAATTAGGTCACTATGACAGGCAGGGGGTTAACATCCAGTGTGTATGTTTATATGGTTAGGGTTGATTTAGTTTGTATATTTGGATGTTTTCCTTTTTTGCAGTGTTTTAATAAAAGGTGTGCATGTGCTCTCTAAGCAGGTGCTCTCTAAGAGCAGGGGTTAGTCGAGAATTCTGGTTATGTGACAGCAGAGAGAGCAGCCTTTGCCACTGGAGCTCTTATGTACACACACACACACACACACACACACACATACAGTGCAGGAGAGGTGAGCGAGTCTCTGTTGCCCGGCTGTCTAGAAAGACAGATGTATGCAAAGAGGGAAAGAACGGTCAAACTTATTGAAAAATAGTTTTGTTTGAGATTTAACTCTTGAGGAGATCCTCAAAATTTTTTGTTTGAATCCATACTTTTAGGGGTTGCCACAAGACATGTGGAGAAAGAAAGCTTGAGAGCAGTGTAATAAGTTATTATAGCCTATCCAACTAGTTTATTGTTCGTTTACTGTCATATTTGCTTGTGGGTTGTAGTTGGTCCACTTGCTATGATATTCTTCTCTCTATCTACCTACACTGAGACTGGCAGGACTGAATTCAAGCAGACAAACTGTTGTGTGGGCCGTACACTGAGGGGGACTACACGCAGCTGTTGTGTGGGCTGCTGCGAACCGTGGGCCTGCCACTGAATCTTCTCCTGACGTCTCTCACTCTCCCACCCACTGCTGCCTGTGCACTGGAAACTGTTCACTTCAATTCGTGTGTGGTGACAACTGAGGCTATCATGACGGAGTAATCATTATTTATTATGTTTGTTTGTTTACTGTTGTCCTTATAAAATACTTTTGTATAAACCTGTAAATTCTTATATTTATTCTTTCATTTTTCTCCATGTGTAAGAATTTATTTTGTGGATCAAACGTTTCTGTTTAATGAATATCAGTTATATCACACTACTGTTCTGCTCAATTCATTTTTTGAAATTTATATAATTAAAATTATAAATGTATTTTCAAATGTAATTTATTCCTGTGATGAAGCTGAATTAATCCAGTCTTCAGTGTCACATGATCCTTCAGAAATCATTATTCAGTGCAAAAAAAACATTTCTTTATATCAGTGCTTGAAAACATTTGTGCTGCTTAATATTTTTGTGGAAATGATACGTGATTCATTTTTTTTCAGAATTCTTTGTTGAAAAGAAAGTTCAATATAACATTATTTATTTGAAGTAGAAATTCTTAGCTGAATAAAAGTATTCATTTATTTTTTTTTAAATCTCACTGACCCCAACCTTGTAAATGGTACTGTTATAAAATTATGAAAATAAAAAAAATCCAAAGAATCATAGAGTTTGAAAATGACATGACGATGAGTAAATGATGACAGAATTGTCTTTTTCAGTGAACTATCCATTGAATGTAATTTCCTACATGTATAGAAGTTGATAGATTTTTTTACACATATTCAAATAGAGTTAAAAATGGAAACATTGTGGTTGAGTGCACAAGCCTGCACTCTCGCCTCTGTACCCACCACCCTACTTTTTGCATAGTGAGAAAACATGCTCAAGTCTGTCTCTTTGAAAATTAGGTTAAGGTCTCCCCGCTAATTTGTTTTAATCATTTTAATATTTTAATATGCAGTCATAATAATCTTTATCTTTATAGCATCCTCTATAAATGTTGATGACTCTCACAGAACAGTTATAAAGATTACTGTTAGGTAACACAAAGATGTAGTAACATTTACAGCTCGGCTTTATCAGCCCGTTGTGCCACCATTGTTATGTAACCTGTGAAAGAAGCGTCCTCCAGAGCTCCCTTACCACTGACAACATTTCTCTGAAACCTCCTTCACTGATCCAAAACCTCAGAGCTGGCTGTAACATTCCCCTCACGAGGAATTAACTGAGCACCGCTGCTCTAGATAAAACGTCTCTTGACCTATAACACGGGCCATTTTTGAGTTTGCTAATCTTGGTCAGAATTGGCTCCTTGCTACTCAGAATGAATTGAATGAATGAGAATAATTTTTTAGACCCCAGTATGTCATTGGAGGCCAAACTGTGACGTCTTTGTCAGTGGAACAATAAACAGTGGCTGCATTAATCTTTCATGGGCTCTTTTTATGGAACGTTAGCTGACTTGGACAGCGGAGCTTCGGGCGGCTTGTAATGTATATCGCTGTATCACTTTAGCTGTATCAAAAGAATACACTGCTCTTAGTTGGCCAAGGGTTTTGCCTGTGTGTTTATTCAAGGAAATTCTTTATTGTTTCCAGGAAATCTAATTGATTTGTGCGGCTCAGTACACTTTTAGTGCATTTACCAAAGGTAATCCAAGCCACTCTTTAAAGCCACAGAGGAGTTACAATTCCCAAATTAATTTGTATTTAATTTCATATGGCCTCTTTTATTATAGTGGTGTGTTAATATTGATTCTTGTTTTCACAGCTATATGCACATGCTCAAAATTATGTGACTCTGAAGCAACGCAGTTCAGCTTGTAGAACAAATGTCTGCATTCCTTACGAAACAAAAATCTGTCATTGTTTTAGGGAAAAAAAGCAATCTCCCATTGCTTGCTTTTGTTTGAACCTAAAAGAGGACTTGCTAGTTGTCATGGATATTAAGTTACAGTCATATGTGTTGCACGCAACGCATCCCAGGCTCAGCAGAGTGTTCTTTTTCAGAGAGCTGCAGTCTTGATACTTAGAAGGTTTAAGTCAGTGTTTATGTGAGTGTTTGTGTTAATGCGGTTTATTTCAGTATCCTGGGCAAAGCATGTGTATTAGTGCTGTCTGGTTTAGCAATTAGTATTGTTCTCTAATACAAATCAACATGGACCTCAGTTAGCTTCAGGTGGATTCTTCTGCGACTTTTAAAAAACAAAAAATGCGCTAGATGCACTTGTTCACATTGACTTTGAAACTCGAACACTTTGAAACGCTGTACAGCCAAGTGCAGAACTGTGTTGGCTGTCTTTTTGTTCCTGCCTCAGACAGAAATAGCACCTGACCCAGATTTTTCTTTAAACTTTGAACATTTGGTGAATGAGTAGTCAGTATTGATGACGCCATTTATTATTGTGGATGTGATTTGAGTCACCACAGCAAATGGACTGAATTGTTATTTTTTATTCATTCTAAGTTAAACATAAATGGAAATCTATTAGGAAAGTAAGTTTTGTCATGTTTTTCATTAATTCAATGATGATTAGCATCACTGAAATAATCTCTCTCCTTCTCTGTCTTCCAGGGCCCTCTCCATGGATATAGACACAGATTATGAGCGACCTAATGTGGAGACCATAAAGTGTGTGGTGGTGGGTGATAACGCGGTGGGCAAGACCCGACTGATCTGTGCCCGTGCCTGCAATTCCACCCTTACTCAGTACCAGCTGCTTGCCACCCACGTGCCAACTGTCTGGGCCATCGACCAATACCGTGTGTGCCAGGAGGTGGGCAGACCTTTGGCATATTGTGTACATGTTGAAGAGCACTGAGTGATGACACAAATACTGTTCATCTCATCCTGACATTTTGTAGTGGAAAAGTTAGTCAAATAGAAAAGTAAATATTAACATCACAGTACAAGCTGTTTAACGAGTGTAGTTATATACTTTAGTTTATATAAAATAGTTAAAAAAGAGGGGAGAAATATATATTGTAAAATATAAATATACATACACACAGACATATGTATACACTACCGTTCAAAAGATTGGGATCAGAAAGATTTGTAATGTTTTTTTAAATGTAGAAGTCTTTTTTTCTCATCAAAGTTGCCTTTATTTAATAAAAAAATACAGAAAAACTGTAATATTTTGAAATAAATTAAATAATGGTTTACTTATACTTTAAAACTTAATTTATTCTTGTGATGCAAAGCTGAATTTTCAGCATCATTACTCCAGTCTTCAGTATCACATGATCCTTCAGAAATCATTCTAACATGCTGATTTATTATCAATGTTGGAAACAGTAATGCTGCTTAATATTTTTCAGGAAAATAAAATGGTAACAATATACACTACTGTTTAAATGTTTGGGGTCAGTATTTTTTTATTTTTTTTTTTAAAGATTTTCTTTCAGCAAGGATGAATTAAATGAATAAAAAGTGATGGTAACAACTTATTTTGCTAGAAAAGATTTATATTTTAAATAGTGCTGTTCTTTTTCACTTTATTGATTAAAGAATCCTAAAAAAGTATCACAGGTTCCAAAAAAAAACTATTAAGCAGCACATCTGTTTCCAACATTAATAATAAATCAGCACATTGTTAATAAATTAGAATGATTTCTGAAAGATCATGTGACACTGAAGAATGGAGTAATGGATGATGAAAATTCAGCTTTGCACCACAAGAATAAATTATATTTGACAGAATATTAAAATAGAAAACCTTTATTTTAAATTGTAATAATATTCCACAAGATTACTGTTTTTCTGTATTTTTTATCAAACAAATGCAGCCTTTATAATAAAAGAATAGTCTTTAAAAAAACATAAAAAAAACTTTTGAATAGCAGTGTATATATACAGTAACACATTTTGTGATATATAATTTATTTTTATATTCATTTGTAAGTAATTATACATATTAAACTTGTTAAAACGCATATTAAATAAAATATTTAAAATAAGATTTGTATGTAAAATGTAGTTTACTTAGTATTACATTGCACACTGTTATGAATATAATGTGTTTGCATTGGTGTACTGGTACAATTAAACAAAAGTGTTTTGTCTAGGTGCTGGAGAGGTCACGAGATGTGGTGGACGAGGTCAGTGTGTCCCTCAGGTTGTGGGACACATTTGGAGATCATCACAAAGACAGACGCTTTGCTTATGGCAGGTCAGTCACACAATATAGAGCTGGATTTGAACTCATAGTGCTCAGTGTCATGCCATGTGTGTTAACCACTAGGCCATGGCACTAAACCCTTGATACACAAACACTTGATGTCCCACAATACAGTTCCTCAGATCAATCTTCCATTTGTTTGTTCTGGTGTCTCTCCACTCTTGGCTGTGGCATGTGTTACACTGCCAAGGTTTGGTTATTGCCATAATCCTCCCAGCTGGAAAGGTAATGTGCTGTAAGCCTAGCCAAAGAGCACTGCGTGGAGGCTCTTATTCTCAGCACAGCGCAGGGCAGCGGAGGATCAGAGGATCAGCAGTGGTGCTTTGGCTCAGGGCAGTGCAGCAGATCACAGTAGCAGCTGAGCCAATAAGGGAGATGGGGTCAGAGAATGAGAGAGATTGACACTGTTCCTAAATTCTTACAGTGCCTCCCAGAAATATTTGGACATCTAAGTCACACTTAAAATATAGGAATCTCACTGCATTAAATACACAATATCAAACAACATGGCATCTGCAAACAAGTTATTGTACAACTGATGCAATTAGAGCAATTTTGAAATAGTTTTAGCAGATGTGCTGTATGAGATCAGTTTCCCTCATTTTCTCAATCATATGTATGTTTTTCAGGAAACATTAATTTGTTTTCTGAGAAAACAAACTGGATTTAACCTGTGGCATTTTGTGTTACCAGCTCAGATCTTTGATCACAAAAAGTACCCACACATCTGATAAACTACAATTTAAAGGTTTGCGGTCAGTGAGATTTTTTAATTTTTTTTTGAAAAAAGCAGCCATTACTCCATTCTTCAGTGTCACATGATCTTTCAGAAATGCTTGAAAATGATTTCTTATTATCGGCATTGTTGAAAACATTTGTGCTGTTTTATATATTTGTGGTTTGATGAACTTTTGATGAATAACATTTTTAAAAGCACAGCACTTATTTGAAATATTTCTGATATTATAAATGTCTTTACTGTCACTTTTGATAAATGTATTGCATCCTTGCTGAATAAAAGTATGCATTTCTTTAAAAAAAATCTTACTGACCCCAAACTTTTGAACAGCAGTATTGATAGACTAAAAGGTTTGGATTATATAATTCATCCAATAATTTAACAATTTAATAGTGTTGTGAATGTGGTGTGTTTGTTGTAGCATGTACTTGTGTGGCAGACAGAGAGAAAGAGAGCGGAAGACAGAGAAATCTGTGTGAATGAATCCACAGGATGTGTGTCTGTGAGATCAGACACGTCCAGTGTGTGTGCACAGTACTGAGGCAGATGCAGTCAGCTGATAAAGCACTATTAATGGTGGTGCCCTGTTATGGAAACACAAAATCAGGTGACCTTCACCCCCGGTGTCTATTACTTAAGCTAAATACACACCCACACAGACACATTTAACATTTCTTGAAAATGTTTATCAAAGCTTAGCTGAGTCCATTAATTATTTGTGAACTGGAATTGACTAAACACATTGTGAAATGCAAGTGAAAGGAACCAAACTTATTTCGAAATCTCTGGAGGAACCATGACTCAGCGGGGAAGCCCTGCTCCAGGGGCTAACACATATTTATACATAAATACATGCATCATACATGCATATATACAAAAAGTTCATTTTGAACAGATTGGTAAATCAATGTTAATTTACCGTGTTATACAATCAATGTACTTTGGTTTTTGTCTTCCATGTTGTTCTCAGAATGTTTAAGTTTATTTATATATTTAAAAACATGTCTGTGATCGAGACAGTGTTTACAGCGGAGTCAAGCAGACACGCAGTCAGTAGTTTGAACTTAGACATGCTCTACAGAACACCACACACACTGATTACATAACACAGTCCTTTATGACCCTCAACACTCGCTTTTACAGCACACACGGTTATTAATCACTGAGAGGTGGTGAGTGGTTGTGGATAGATCTGTAGATGTGTTAATCTGTGCTTTTTTTATTTGCCTTATCTCTGACCCATTTCCACATATTCTTGAAAACATTCCCATTCCCACATACACACACCGACAGAAACTGGGATGTCGACATTGACCCCTGGAGACTGTAGGTTTTTTGCACGTATACTTTAGTAATAGAGACTTAAGGCCCATTCACATTAAGCATGATGACTATAACAATAAATATATTGTTTAAAAAAATGCTTCTAAGAACAGCAGAGTCCACATTACAACTAGAGGACTGATATCATTGGAATCACTTTTTGAGTGAGACGTTTTTTTTTCCAACAAAAACATGGAAATGGACAAATATGAGCTATCCCATTGCAATGTCAACATTACCATACAAGGAAAAGTATTTCTAAAGGAAGTAAACATGTTATAATTATCCACTTTGGTAATTGTATGTTTTCAGGAAATTCCTTTGTTTAATCATAACACATGAGGTGTTTGCCCATAATAAAACAACTTTTTTGAGAAAGTCCCTCTAGATTTTGATTTTATGTTATCAATAAGTATTTTCTAGAAATATTATAACTTTAGAAAATATCTTAGAAATGTTGTCTGATAAACATTGGCTGTCATATTATGTCTATAAACATGCACATGAGCACTTTCCAATGTAAATGCATAACTGTGATAAAATCTGCTTGACCAAGTCTGTTTGCATTTCAACAACAATGCGGTGCTCCATTAGTCATTCTTGTGTATGCTGGTCTCACAGGATGAGCTTGTGAGTGCAGCTGTGAAATATGACGTGATCGGACAACTCGCTGTTATTAGACCAGCGCTGGTTATTGAGTCAGATGAGATGCTTTAATGACTTGCACAACACCTTGTGTGCTCACACATTCACTGGAAGAGCACACATGCTTTAATACACACACAATCTAACAATCATTACTCTATTTGGTGGCTCACTCACTCATTGTTTCTTTTATGAAATTTGTTCATGCCTCTGGGAAAATGGTCCTACCGCGGTTTTCATTTCACAAAGGACTGATTAGGATTATTTGTTGCATTTCACAGTTTTTATTCCAAAAACAGTGATTCACTGTCCACTCTGTGTAGGATGATTATTGTCCAGGGTTTGCCAATTTCCTGCCTATTACATGATTTCTTCGGATGTATTCTCTTAAAATAAACCGATTTCTTTCTCTTTGTGTGTTTAGATCAGATGTGGTAGTGCTGTGCTTCTCTTTGGCCAATCCGAACTCCCTGCGCCATGTTCGCACCATGTGGTGTCCTGAGATTAAGCACTTCTGCCCCCGCACCCCGATCATCTTGGTGGGCTGCCAGCTGGACCTGCGCTATGCTGATCTGGATGCTGTTAACAGGGCTCGCCGGCCTCTGGCCAAGTACGGACCACATCCTACACCCACTCGTAGCACATATTCTGTTATTAAACTTCAGCATGAAAAGTTTTCAGGGTCTTCCGTTTTGAGAGGGTTATTGTATTGTTATTGTGTTTTTACGTTTGTAGTCAGTTATGCATTTACTGCACTTGCCTTTGATGGCTTGTAGGGTTAGATGGGTGAAATACCTCCTTTAATAATTTTTTTTTTATTATTAAAACCTTTTATTTGAACCTTTTATTTAGAATAAACCTCATTTTATTATTTAAAATACAAAATCAGATTTGTATTCTATATAAATGTTTCCATTTTGACAATCTAAATTATATTACAAAAATGATTTATAGATATACAGTACCCTCCACTAATATTGGCACCCTTGATAAATATGAGCAAAGGTGGCTCTGAAAATAAATCTGCATTGTTTATCCTTTTTATCTTTCATTCACAAAATTTCAACCTATCATTGAAGTAAAACAATTGAAAGAGGAAGGGGGGTTCATTGTGAAATAAATACTTTCTCTAGTTCATGTTGGCCACAATTATTGGCACCCAATTATTGCAACATCCTTTTCCCAGGGTAACAGCTCTGAGTTTTCTCCTATAATGCCTGAAGAGTTTGGAGAACACCTGATAAGAGATCAGAGACCATACAGAATCTCTCCAGATCCTTCAGATTCACAGCTCCATGTTAGTACTTCTTCTCTTCAGTTCACCTCACTCATTTTCTACAGGGTTCAGGTCAGAGGACAGGGACAGCCATGGTAAAATATTCATTTTGTGCTCAGTGACCCATTTTTGTGTTTATTTTGATGTTTGTTTTGGATTGTTGTCCTGGTGGAAGATCCAAACACGGCCCATTATAAGATTTCTAACAGAGGCAGTCAGGTTTTGATTTTTTATCTGTTGGTATTTGATAGAATCCATGATGCCATGCATCTGAACAAGATGTTCAGGACCTCTGGCAGAAAAACAGGCCCACAACATTAAAGATCCAGCAGTATATTTAACCATGGACATAGAGTATTTTTTATCCCTGTTTGTACTAAACTCATCTGGTGGGTTTGCTGCCAAAAAACTATTTTTTCAGTTTCATTTTACCATAGAAGCCAGTGCCATTTGAAGTTCCAGTCGTGTCTGACAACTGAATTTGCTGGAGTTTGGTTTTGGATGAGTGAGGAGAATTTTCCTTGAAACCCTCCCGAACAACATGTGGTGATGTAGGGGTTGTTTGATATATATATATGTATATATATATTTAGGTTTCTGACCACAATACTCAACTAATCTCTACAAATCTACAGCTGTGATCCTTGGAGACTCTTTGGCCACTCAAGTTCTCCTCCTCACCATGCATTAGGATGATATAGACACGTCCTCTTCCAGGAAGATTTTTTTAACATCTTTAGTTGATTGGAACCTCTTAATTATTACCCTTAAATTGGGATTTTCAATGCTTTAACTATTTTCTTACAGCTACTTTCTATTTTGTGATGCTCAACAATCTTGTTCTGTACTTTAGAACTATATTCTCAAGTTTTACACCTTGTGATGGACGATTAAGGGAATTTGGCCTTTGTGTTCCTAATATTTATAATCCTGCGGAACAGGAAGTCATGGCTGGACAATTTCATGCTCCTAGTCACTCTGGTGTGCTAAAAAATTTAAATATGAATGGGAATATACTTCAGAGATATTTTATTCATAAGAATTTCTAGGGGTGTCAATAATTGTGGCCAACATTCATTGGAGAAAAACATTTATTTCATCATGAGATTTTCTCCCTACTTTCAATTGTTTTACTTCAATGATAGGTTAGAAATTTGTGATTTTTTTAAATGAAAGATCAAAAGGATAAACAATGCAGATTTATTTTGACAGCCGCCTTTGCACATATTTATCAAGGGTGCCAATATTAGTGGAGGGTACTGTATATCTATAAATCACTTTTGTAATATAATTTTGATTGTCAAAAAAATCTAGAAAATGAAAAAGAAACAGATATAACAGATATATATTTTACACGACCGTTCAGTTTGGGGTCAGGAAGAATTGATTTATTTTTATTTTAATACTTTTAAAATATTACTACTTTTATTCAGCAAGGTTGCATTAAATCAGACCTGATTAAATTAAATGTTCTGTGCCTGAAAATTAACAGTAAATACTTTGATAATGTTACAAAAAATGTATATCTAAAATGAATAAACTTTTTTTTAAATAAAATAATGTATCATAGTTTCAACAAATATATTAAGCAGAATAACTGTTTTAACAGTTAATAATAGAGAACACATAATAGGAAGAAATGTTTCTTGAGCATCAAATCAGCATATTAAAATTATTTCTGAAGGATAATCTGACAATGAAGACTGGAGAATTGGCTGCTCAAAATTAATTTAAATTTGAAAATACATTACAAGAGAAAACACTTGTTTTAAATTGTAATAATATTTCACAATATCTGTTTTACTATGTTTTTGATCAAATCAATGCAGCCTTGGTGAGCATAAGAAACGTTTTTTTTACATTAAAAAAGATTACAGACCCCAGATTTTGAATGGTGGTGTATATATTCTGTCTGGCTTTAATAATGCTTAACTTTTTTTTCAACTCTCCCTTCTTAGACCCATCAAACCCACAGACATTCTTCACCCAGAGCGAGGCCATGAGGTCGCTAAGGAACTTGGTATTCCATACTTTGAAACAAGCATCGTCGCTCAGTTCGGTGTAAAGGATGTGTTTGACAATGCTATCCGTGCTGCGCTCATCTCTCGACGCCACCTTCAGTTCTGGAAGTCACATCTAAAGAAGGTTCAGCGTCCCCTCCTCCAGGCCCCCTTTCTTCCTCCCAGACCACCACGACCTGTGGTGGGCATACCTGATCCTCCTCCCATTGATGGAGAAGGTCCAGACTCTCTTTTCTGCCAACTGTTGTGTGCAGACGTCCTGTTCCTCCTCCAAGCCGGGGCCACTCATGTCTTTGCCCATAAAGTGTACCTGGCCACTTCCTGCTCAAAGTTCTATGACCTATTCACTATGGATCTTGAAGTGGCAGGGATGGAGCAGGAGGGTGAGGAGAGCTCAGAGGGGAGCGAGGAAGAGGAACAAAGCCGAAGAGGAGCCAAAGAGCAGGCTGGGCGTACCAAGAGCCTGGACATTGATAAGGAGAGTGAAGGAAGCACTAGTGGTTCAAATAGGCTGCTCATGTTGCAGCAAGGCTCATTGAGGACTTCACAGAGCGATAACGCTCTGCCTGCCAGGGGCCAGCGCTCTATAGGACCCCTGGGAGCAGGCCGTGCTCTTTTGGGATGGGGGCGTGGTTTCTTGGGGGTATACATGGAGATGGTGGATGACCCTGTGACAGGTCAGCCGAGACTCATGACAGTAGTGTCAATGGATGACCTTATTCAGAAAGGACCTTTCGAGGTACGAACACACTTAAGTGACACAATCGATAGCATGTTTAATAAGATTCTCAGACAATATATCTATAAAATTTCAATGACAGTGTCAAATTATCTGTTATCCCTTCTTTCTGCTTTTTCAGGCAGTGCTGCAGTACCTTTATACAGGTCACCTGGATGAGACACGTGGGGATCTGATGCAGGTGGCCACCATCGCCGAGCTTCTGGAGGTCTTCGACCTGCGTATGATGGTGGCCAACGTCCTGAACCGTGAGAGCTTCATGAACCAAGAGATCACCAAAGCCTTCCATGTGCGTCGTGCCAACCGCATCAAAGAGTGCCTGAGCAAGGGCACCTTTGCTGGTAGGCAATCTGAAATCAGGGTCAAACATTATGTATTATATATATCTTTGTGAAGAAGCATTAAAGGGATAGTTCACCAAAAAATGTTTAATTCTGTCATCATTTACTCACCCTCAAGTAGTTCCAAACCTGTATGAATGTCTTTGTTCTGCTCAACACAAAGGAAGATGTTCTGAAGAATGTGGGAAACAGAGCAGTTCTGGGGCACCATTAGTCTCAGCCTCAAACGTCCTGGCCATAGACCGTTGGCTAAACGTCTGATGCATATGGTACACTTATCTGGAAACACTTCAGGAGTGGCGAAGTCGTCGTCGGATTGGTCAATTTGGCCAATGAACGCGGCCATCTATTCCAGACCTTCAGCTATCAGTTTGAAGGTCTAGCTATGCGAAACTTGGGCACCATTGACTTCCATATTATTCATTTTTTCCTACTTTGGAAGTCAATGGTGCCCCAAAACAGCCTGGTTACAAACTTTCTGGAAAATATCTTCCTTTGTGTTCGGCAGAACAAAGAAATTAATTCAGGTTTGGAACTACTTGAGGGTGAGTAAATGATGACAGAATTTTCATTTTTGAGTGAACTGTCCCTTGAATGTACTGTAGGATCTATCTATTGTTCTATCTATATTGTAATATGGTCAATGTTAGATACAATTCATACTTGATAAGAGTCAAACAAAAACTTTTTAAACAAGCAGAAGACAATGCATACAAGGAAACCCAAATGTGACCCAAATGTCCTGACAAATTGTAATTATCGTATCCTGATAAATTACCCTACTATCTGTTCTATACTTTTACACTGAGAAGCTGAATCAAGCCTTTCCTCCAATCAAAAATAACCTTTAACAAGCAACTTAAAAGCTGCTGTTGTTGAGGGAATGATAAATGAATGGACAGATCTCACTGATTTTTTTGTCTAATTAACTGCCATAATTTGTATAGTGCAGATTCTTCAGGAAGTTCTGGTGTTATTGGGTAGTTAATTTCCATTACTTGTCACTGTGTCACATTCTAAAGGCTTTTGTAGTGACACCATTGACTTGAGTCTCATGAGTTCTATTTTCAATTCCAGAATTCAGAGGAATTGAAATAGAATAGTTCATACTCTAGAACAGTCAATTTGTTTTTCCTTTCCTTCATTCAGTCTCTTTGTTGTTTTTAAGGAAATACCCAGTGGAGTGCTTTAAAATATCCCTTCATTGCTGTTAGTGAATATTTGCATATTGTGGATGTGTTTGCTTTTCTGCTTTGTGGTTTCTGTGTCGCTTACTCTCTGTTGTCACGTCTTGTGTGTTGTGTGCTTGTTTGTCATAACTAACCTTTGTTAACACTCCTTTATTCTCCACGTACACCAGTTTATTTAATTGCATCATTTGCTATTGTCATAATCTCATTACCCAACCATGAAGGTGCTTCTCTCGTGTTTGAAAACCAGAACGTTTTTCATCTCCATTGTGGCCTGAAGACTACTTGTACATTCCCTATGGGCAGGCAGAAGTTTATAAACTGAATCATTAGAGTTTTGTTCGCTCCTCACCTAGAGTAGAAATCTGCATTGACTTGAGTTAGGTGCTTTTTGCCATCATGCCCTGCTGATAACCACAGCATACTGCTAAACAATCTGTCCAACATCATCTGTTTTTTAACATAGTTAGTGAGCCACAATGAACACGTGGAGTCATCTATATCAGTCTCTAAAGAATATGCTGCTAAAATAATTTTGCCCACTATATGTCCCAGTCTGGCCTTCCCTTCACATTTTATGTCTTCTTATCCTTAGCCTTGTCAATCTGTCTATTTATTATTGGTCTATGTGTCTATCTGTCTCTTCGTCTGTCTCTGTGTTCGTCCGTCCACCTGTCTCCCCCTCTGTAGCCTCGACTCTGTGACACACGCCGAGATGTGTGCTCTTTTCCTCCCGGTTTTAGATGTGGTGTTTCGATTGGACGACGGATATCTGCCAGCCCACAAGCCACTGCTCATCTCAAGCTGTGATTGGATGGCAGCCATGTTTCGTGGATCCTTCATGGAGAGTTACATTGAGGAGGTGAGCAGAGATTTTAGTGATTCATATTTCATTAAAGCAAGAGCATAGCACTATCTATGCTATATATATATATATATATATATATATACACACACAAATTTAAAATTTTAGTCTGTGAAAGACTATTTTGTCTTACTGCACTGACAGATAAAAAAAAAAAAAATCGACAAATTAAGACAAATTTGCAGACTAAAACTGTCCATTGTCAATAGTGTAGCGTATGCATAAAGGCAATTTTCAGACCAAGCATTTTTCTATTGATTCTATTCTCTTAGCATTGACTAGATACCAAAGTACCAGTATTTTTGACATCAGTGGTCAACGTCATATGGGTTTGATTTCTCATTTCTCAAAGTTTAACCTAAACTTATTTATGGAACCACTAAGTACTGATTAGTCTCAGTCACCTTGATCCTTCCTACCCTGGAGCTCTGACAGATCCCACTAAAAAAGTGGCACAGGTAGCTAAAACTAGGCCGCCTCTATGACAGCCTGACCCACATTGATGCAGCAGCGACAGGAGACCATCTCATCCATATGGATGAATTAACAGCCCCGCAGTACTGAACAGGCCTCTGAGGAGAGTGCTCCATGCTGAGACTTTAGAGGAGGTCCTGTGACAGCGGGAACACATGCTGAGATATATCTGCTTTGTGTCTGCACTCCCATATTCAAGAGAGGCAATCTAGAAGGGGTCTAGAAAGATGTATTTGCAGCGATTGAGGTTGTAGGCTAAATTTAGGATTTGGTCTAGTTTTTACATCATGTTAGAGTTATATTAAAATATAATACATTTTTTCCGGTCAAGTTAGATCAGGTAATTATTTTCAGTCTGTGCTATGCTTATTTTATTGTCATGTGATTTGCTTTTGCAACACAGCAGTTGATATATATGATATCATATCTTTAGATTATGCACGCGCTCATACAAAAACACGCTCACATCTTTGTGTGTGTGTTTCAGTGCATTGCTGAGTTTATAGTGACAGGAAGTTTATTAGACTGGGCACTTCCTCTAGTGATTTCCTCAGCACCGTCATGTTAACGTGTACAGGAAGTGTTTGTGTGTGAACCTTTCATAGATTTTTGGTCTCAAAGTGGCATTTAACTAAAACCACATAATAACCATTCCACACAGTTTTTGATTGTTACACTTGTTTTCTATGGAATTATTCTAAGATATCACATTTTCTTCTTGGCATAAATTTAGCTCATGTATTTTTCATCCAGAACTATTAAGTCAGGTGTTAAAGGTAAGGTTTCAATGTATTCCTTTCGAAGGCCCGTCTCACCTGCACATAACTCTATCCAGGTCTGTCCCGTGCACGCTCTCTGATTTCCTCAGGCTACTGGCTGTCAGCTCAAGTTCTAGAAAGACAAGCTCCTTAAGGGCAGGAACTCGGGACCAAACTGGCCAACACCAGAGGCCGAGAGTTATAGGTGTCCAGGCCTGCCGGTGAACAGGATCACCCTGTATAACTTTACAAGCATTACAGGGAGATAGATTTACAGCACAAGAACAACAACTGATGCGGGAAATAGGATGCTAGCTGCATTTCTATTCTGACAGCATCGGCAGAGAGTATGTCACATAGAGATCAACGCAGGTATATAAGTAATAATACAAATATTATTATTTTGACCACACTCACCACTTTTGTTTTGCTTGAGAAGACATTGATTCATCAAATTGGTCTTATGGATTACTTGTGTGTTTTTTTTAAGTGTCAACTTTGAGACTCTTATTCAATATGGACTCAAAGTGACTTATATGGACACAAGGATTATTTTTCTCATTTTCTAAATATCTCTCATGTTCAAGAAAGAAAGTCGTATTTCTTTAATGTCTATTTATTCTACTTTGGTATTAGCGAGTACAGGCAGTGTTACGTCTCTTGTGCACAGCATAATAAATGCAAGATGTTTTGGTGTGTTTTCAGTAGAAATGCCATCAGAAGCAAGGAGTTCACAAGGAGGGAGAGATGGGTTGTTTGGTTGTCGACTCATAGCAACCAAGTTTCTTTTGTCTTTTTTTAAACTCGTTGTATTCTGCCATGTCACTTGAATGTGTCCCTCTTGTGCCTCTTTCTTGGCACCTGAGCAGCAATCGCTTTCAAAATGTTCATTGGGCTTCGTAAAAAAAAAAAAAAAAAACGGAGCCTGTTCCATACATGTAAGGCAAAGAGCGGCCAAATGACTTGGTGGTTGTCTCCTCCAGTCTGGCACAGTAGGCAATGTAGCGACTGGTTGTAGTGAACACTGTACTATTTTTAGAATGAGGTTGTGAATAGAGCGAGCCCTTGTCACTGTCTGTGCACCAGCCGACACAGAAGGTGTTGTATAACCAGATATAAAGCCCTTGCAAGTCCTCAGAGTGGCACATATTTATAAAGTGTCATTCAGTTGAGTAAAGCTGATCATTCACCCATAAGTGGATTTTTCAGAGTCTACTCAAATGTTTCTTGTGCATTGCTGCACATTATTGTCTTTTCAGTTTGTGACGCACAGAGTCAAGAGTTGTCCTTGATTGATATACCACATGAAAGCTTTACTATTCTAGTCCTGTGCAGAAATATCTCTCAAGGTTTTTGAGGTTTAGGCAGCACATACTTATTACTGAAGACGACTTTAAAAATCCATTCAACGTCTACACCGCTTCTGTATCTGAATGTTATTTATAGGTCTCTTCATGTTGTACGTTTACGTCGCATAAAACTCAATGTGAGTACACTTCAGAAAGTCTTGCTGGTCTATCTCTGTTGTTTTGAACATGCTGCTTTTTAAGGCAGGAAGTGTCTGAACAGACGCTCAGGTGTCAGAATTCCTTTCAGCAAAATCATACTTCTGAGTGTGATTAGCGCAAAACTGAGCGGAAGCTCAAATGTGAGAAGCTGTCACATTTTCCCTGTGAGACAAAGATGAAGTGAAAACGGAAACGATGAAGGCGGAGACTGTTGTTGCAGTATACACTGCACTAACTTGTTAGTTGATGAGAAAGAGTCTGGTTGCTTTTGATAGGTGACCACTTCCTCCTTAACACACATTCCCTTGGGTCTTGACCCCATTTTCTTCACAAGGTAGTTGCATTGTTTTTCTCAATTCTTCCTCTTCCAAGAAACAACAAATTAACACAGCATATTAATATCACCATTTAATTGAATTTCCAGTCAATTAAAAATAAAACACTAAAAACTAGTGAATTTAGGTATCAAGTTCAGTATAAAAAGCATATTTATTTTGCAGTTTGTGAAAGATTACATTTAATGGTGCATTCAGTAGTTCTCTGCCTAGCATAAGCATTGCTGTTGTTCATATACTTTAAATACTGACACATCAGTGCTGTTAGATGCTGCACTTCCATCTATCAACGCGGATCAGTATGAAAAATAAATCATTTTTTAATGTGCATATTTTTTAAATGAGCAACCGATCTATTGAATGCATATTAAACAGTCTATATATATATATATATGGAAGAATTATAGAAACTCGGACACTTTGAACTTCTGAGATAGACATATATGTATAATATCATATCATTAGCATTCAATAGATTGGTGTGTTTGCTTGTGCTTTTGAGGATTGAGACAAACTAAATTTCCGTTCACTCACAGTACTATTGTTATCTTTAGGTTTTAATAGGAAGTTGCTTACTGTGTCCCCTCTGTGTCTTTTAAGTCTGCCCTTTAGCCATAATGAACGGTCATATTCACGCTGACATTCTGTTAATTGGCTTTGAGACAGACAGGTGAAGGGCACCACTAGGCTTCAGAAGTACTGCTGAGCGTCATCATGCCACCCCCCAATGTACCATATCTGACCTATAGAATCTGTGTCAGCTTGCGGTCGTTGTTCCCACAGCCTCCTACTCATGTGCCGGAAACAGTACAGATTCTGTTGTGATAGTTTTTGTGGTTTGATGCATTTAAGATCAGTTTACCGCACAACTCACTAAGCATGAAGCAGAAGGTCGGTGCAGTTCAGGGTAAGTGGAACTGTCTAGTCATTCCTAAATTGGATGCATGTGATCAAGATTATTTGAAGCATTATAAAGATGTTTGCCTGTGATTGGACAAACCCCTCACAAGATGCTAGTGCTAATGGTTTCCAGATTGCTATAAGCATCTGCACCCTGTAAGTGTTCAGTCCTCAAACAGGGTAATGCTAGAGGCAATTAAATCCACTGCATCCTGTCCTAATTCACAGAGGAATAACTGCTTAGTCTGAGCATGGTGACGGTTTAAGGAGAAGGTTGCCATGGGTTGATTCACAGACTCTGCACTTTCCTCTTTGTGTCCCTGCTGAAAGCTCTCCCCTAATTCCTTGGCTGTTCCTTGGAGCTGAAAGAATAAGCATGCTTTTGTTTGCTCTCCACCCTCCAGCCAAAGCAGAGTCAAAACAACAGCTCTTCTACCTTTAAGCTTGGATTTATGTGATTTTGGTTATGAATGGTGTTGGACGTGGGCAGATTATGTCATGTGGCCTCCCGAGACCTCACAGCATCATGTATGCTCCTAAATTCACCATGACATTACAATGGCACTAAAATCGCAACTTAGATGATAAAAGTGGAAAATGTTCTGTTTGAATAGTTTGAATATGTTCTGGTGGTGACAAAATTTGCCATATCAGTATATGAGGACAGAGTCTTGCTGAGTGTTGTGTATTAGTTCTGTAAAGCATATTCTGTGTTCACTGTTATATCATGACAGTCTCTCCTGTAGGCTGGCTTGTTGGCTCTTGTTTATGCAGAAGCCAGGTTTCCCGTAGCGACAAGCCCACAGAGTTATTTTTCCACAGCTTTAAGCTGAGACTGCCAACAGTTTCACACAGTGCTTTAATCTCCTGAAGGATGAAAGACCCCTTGTGGTGGCCACTGCCCTCGCCCTCCTATCACTCTCTCAGGCCCCTTCCTCCACGAGCCTTCCTGGATACGTGCATCCCTCGCTTCCTTGGCCACTTTGGGTCCTGCCATGTCAACACAAAGGCCTCCTCTAATGGTCAGCAGCCAGGACCATGCAGGTCTCAATAGGGGAGAGGTGCTGAACAGATTGTTTCATCCCTGGATCAAGCTGCCTCTCGAGTTTCCATGTCCTGGAGATGAGCTATGAATAAACATTCCTCAGCACGGGTTATGAAATCTGTTCACACAAACTTTTCTCAACGTTGGCTTTTGTTAATAACTGTGAACTTAAAATATTTAGGCTGTTTTGTTTTTGCTAACCGCCACTTCTTTTTCTTTCTCCGTTTCTCTTTTTAGGTCTCTATCCCCAACACCAGTTGTGCCTGCATGAGAGCCGTTCTGGAGTTTCTGTACTGTGGTGTGTTAACACCATGTCCTGAACTGGAGCCAATCGACCTTATAATACTAGCCAACCGCCTCTGTCTTCCCCGCCTTGTAGCTCTAACAGGTAGGTTTAATAATGGCTCTATGTTTACCCGAAGGCAGACAGCATACCTTGAAAAAGCACTGTACAATTCTGTGGCTAATGGGCCTGGAGAGGAAAATAATCTGAGATCTTATACTTTCAGCAAAGACATCATTTGTGAGCCAAATGTTGGTTAATATTACAGATTATAGCATTTAAACTCATCAAAGCCACTAGACATGGTGCTAACTAACAAAATAAATAAACAAAAAATGTTATCTACGGCTAAATATTATATAAAAATACACCGGTGCTGGTGAGAATTCTTTCACTGTTGTTATGGAGAATTTAGCCGATTGTTAACCATTAAGCCTCATGGCTGACATATTAACACTTGTTGTGTGGTGTTTTGCCATGTCTACAGAGCAACATGCCGTTGAGGAGCTGTTGCAGTTGTCCGTTAAAGGGGTGGACATTGATGGCCATGTGCTGGCCTATATGGAGATGGCTCAGGTAACATTAATAAAGATGAAGCAAACAAAGCCTTTAATAGAATGCACTGAGTAATGAAGTGGCAATATAACCAATGGCACACATTACAGAATTACCTACTTTATTCTAGTTCAAAGGATGAATAGACTTTGCTTTTCAAATGAGCCTCATTGAGAGAAATCATGCTGTGCTAACTCTGCTTTTATGTCTGCTGTAGTTCCACAATGCCAAACAGCTCTCTGCCTGGTGTCTGCATCACATCTGCACCAACTACAATAGCGTTTGTCGACAATTCCCTAAAGATATGAAGACTATGTGTCCTGGTAAGGAGCAAGACGTGCTTTTGTTCGTTTATTTATTAGATTTATATTATGTATAAATGAAATAAATTCAACAAGGATGCACTAAATTGATCAGAAGTTATAGTAAAAACATTTAAAATGTTAGAAAAGATTTCTATTCTGTTCTGTTGAACTTTCTATTGAGTAGGAAAAATATTGAGCACCACAACTGATTTCAAATTCAGTTGATAATGTTAATAATGATGAAAATTCAGCTTTGCCATCACAGGAATGAATTACATAAAAACACATATATTAAAATCTAAAACATTGTTCTCTTCAATTGAATTTAAGTAAATATAGCTAAACATCTAAGCAACTTGATATATATTGCATAAGATATTTATGAATACAAATTTTGCCACTGGAATAAAAAAATAAAAACTTAGATCAAAGATTTTTTTTAAACATTTGCTCATTTGCTTTAGCCATAAAGCTTTCCAAATTGTGTCTCTGAATACAACACAATATCTAGCATAATATCTTACTTCTCAAGTAAATGTCTCTTGGTGTAAGGATCTTTAAATATTTATCTTTAGATGAAAAAACTAGATACAAATACTGAGCAAGAAAATAATTTTTCCACTGTATTTCCTTCATCTTGCCCTTTTGTTCTTAAAGAAAACCAGAAACACTTTGAGAAGAATCGCTGGCCCCCTGTCTGGTTCTTGAAGGAGGAAGACCGCTACCTACGTTCTCAAAAAGAGCGAAAGCGTGAGGAGGAGATCATACGCAAGCTGCACACCAAACGGGGCTGGTGCTTCTGGAGACATCCATCCTCCTCAGCACCCCACATTTCCTGAGGGTCTGACTCCATCCATCCATTCAAACCCCTGTACCCCTCTCCCTCATCTCAGTCCAGAGGCATGTAGCCAAGCCTGGGGAGCCCTGTTCCTGTGCATCCATCCCGACTGCTGGAAGCGAGTCCGGGTCTTCTTTTCCTCTGAGCTTTAATCTTCCCTCCCCGCGTTAGGCCTCAGCGGGCTACCCGCCACGAGAGCTGAAAGCATATGTGTCATTAAATGGGAGTCGGCCCGGAGAAAGTCTCAAATCTTTCTCACTCTCGATGTTACATGTTCTACTGTGCGAATGCTACAGGTCTCGCCGCAGCATCACATAGGGAACGCCATCATTGCAGTGACCTGCTTTCACCTCTTAAGACTGTTATTATTATACAAGCCCACACACAGACTCACACCAGCACCCCGTCTGAGCGCTGGCGTCCAGGCGCACGAATGCTGCATGGTGCTGCTGTGTTGAGCTTTTCTCTGTGAGACCTATTTCTGGGAAAACCGTCATGTTCAATGCCTACAAGCTGAAACATAGCTTAGCTTTGAATACAACTAGCAACTAAAATGGCGGCAGGGATATATATACATATATATAAATGTTAAAATAAAAGGGTTATTGCCCTTGCCTACATTCTCACTAAAAACAATTCTCCATTTTGGATCTTCCATTGCCCCATATTGGCTCTGAACACCAATCGTGTTGCCTACTGAAGAACTGTTTTTCAGATTGCTTGTCCGGTTACTAAATTTTGCTCATGTGGTAAAACAGAAGGGGTGTGTAGTTCAGGTCTGTCACTCACTAAAAAAACTCCAGGCCAGCACCAAAGACAGCACACACACACACACACACACACACACACACACACACACACACACACACAGACAACTCCTTCAAACACAAACGCCTTACCAAAATCTTCAGAAACAAAAACTTGACAGCAAGTAAACTACACAATTAGGGCTATTTTTACCACTGCCAATAGAGTATCAACAGTCACAGCTGTTATATGACGTTTTGTAGATTGAGCGTTGTGATATGACCACTAGCAAGCTCCTCGACTTGCTTGCCTTTCACCTCCACCACTGGGGGGGCGCCCATGCCTTCTGAGTTACCCTGCTTTCGAAAGTATTAGCTACTCATTTGTTTGTCAATCCTGTTTCGGATCTTCCCATCCTTGTGAAATGCACTTGTTTTTGTAGCACTACTTCAATCTTAGCTAATGGCGAAACAAAAAGTAGATTGCAATGTTTCGTATTCCTTCGCCGCTCCCCTCTGTTACTCCTCTGCTCCTCTACCTCTGCAGTTAGCCAAACTGAGGGAGAAACTATCGATCCACTTCCTGTAGAGTTTGATACATTGCAATGTGAAGCTTCACTTTGCACTTTACATACGCAGATAAAATCGCTGCTCAGGATTAACCTGCTAAATGTCACAGCGTTCAACCATTCACCCATCATATCTTTAAGGGGCGGTTACACTAGACTTTGAGCAACAGTCGTGATGTGATGTCACACTATGTGGTGTCTTTAAAAAAAAGTGTAGTGTGACTGCCTCTTTACACAAGTTTTGACAATCTTAATAACAGAATATCCCAACATAAGCTGTAAATCAAAAGTCTATCCTTCTTTGTTGATTGAAAAGCTTTCGATTTTGAGTTTTGAAACAGGTTTTGTGGTTAAACTGAGTGTTATGCGAACAGCCGCTCTCGGTTTGGTTCCTCTTTCAGACGTGCATGCGCTGTAAAGTGTTGTTAGCATCCGTTTGCTAGTCTGTCTCGACTGCCTTCCATCTGAAAACATGAGTGCCTATGACCATTGTCACACTTTCCCTTCTACATTCTAGCATTTCTCGGTGAAGCATGTTTGTTTTGCCTGTTTCGTGCCTTTTAACAAAAGTGTTTTAATATCTACTTTAGGTGGGAGGTGAGGGAGAAATCGGAGACATTTTAAGTTTTCCATGCCACTCTTTTTCTATTTCTGGCTTTCTGATTTCGCTTCCTCAAGGCTGCACCCTGCTTTTCGCACCAGACGAGCTGAAATCATCAACAGCTACAGAAATAGACGCACGGAGCACATGTGCTCAGACAGGCCGATCTGCACACAAAATTATAAATAAATCACAAAAAAAGAGGGAAACGGAGAGCAGACGCTGTACGGCTGTATGCTACCATCTTCACCCATACGGGCACTTTTGTAGGTTCATCCCATTAAGATGCTTTATTTATAGGAGCAAGACAAATAAGTGAATGTTTATAGATGCCACACTATGCCTAAAGGCTTGATAATTAGTAAAATAGCGAATGTAAGACTTTACTGTGTATTTGCAGACTGGCTCTGTGATAAATGATGTACTTCATCGCAGCTCTCCTGTCTGCCCCTTAGAGTTAAAGAACAATTCGAGAACACTTCAAACATCAGCATGCTTGTTGGGATGGAAAGCGTTGTTGGGCTTGTTAGCACTTTCTGTTCTTTGACTATTTGCTTTTGCACTTTTATTTTAGAGGTGGTCTGCCTTTGATGTGCATGGCATTGACTGTTTCTAAACTACGGCTTTTTAAAACATTTTGTAGCATGGAATGGTTTCTTCCATTAAAACGGTGCTCCTTATGGCCCTACGTATTTTGTGCTTACAAAAAAAATTTAAATAAACAAAAAAATCCCTCATTCTGTAAGACTTTTATGTCGGTTGCTCAACGTCATTGTACCTTGTGCATTAATCAAATATGCCTTCATTAAGTTCAAGGACATGTGATGTGTTTTTCTGTTGAAATTAGGTGGTTTAGTAGATTTCATATAAACAGTATTAGAAAGCTCTATTAGCAAATGCAAATCCTGTCATTTGCTCACCCTCGTGTTGTTTCAACATGTTTGATATGAATTTATTTCTTCTGAAGAACACAAAAGGAGTCAAATGCATCCAACTCAACTTTATTGTATGGACAAAAACATTCTTTAAAATAAAAAAGGTAATTGAAGTTTGAAATGACGAGAGGGTGAGTAAACGACGACAGAATGTTCATATTTGGGTGAACAATCGCTTTAAACTGATAGATTGATTCAGACAGTGACTAACAACAGGAAAGACAGTATAACTGCTTGATAAATATGCACTTTAGCTTCCAATTTGATACAAATGATATTCTTTGTGGATTTTCTTTCAATTTAACAAATTGTAAATATTTATCGGTGCACGTTTACAGGTAAGATGTGCATGAGAATGGTCCAAGCGCTAACGTGTATGCAATTATGAATAACAGTAGCTTTCATTACTAAGGAAATATCATGCACTTTCATCGTGTTATTGAAAAAATAAATAATAAAAAAGCAGAGCCCTCATTACAACTCTAAAAAAGTCCATCCAAAACCCTTATGTTTAGATACTTAATGTTATACTAAATGTTTATCATGTTCATTATCAATGACACATTGTGGTTGTAGTTCTATTGATTTAATAGCAGTACATTAGAAACCCACTAGTTTAAGAAACTTGAGAGCACTTGAGAATTGGGGTCTATTGTTGTGTTACCGTGCCTTTAATTGAAAAAAAAATTGTGTTTAGTTTTTATCAAGGTAATTGTAGTGCACTACACACACACACACACACACACACTTTAGCTGACAGCCGTCAGACCACTGTATTGCTGTATTGCTACATGCCTGTGGCCAGCATGTAGCAATACCCTCTGTTCTTTGAGTGATGTGAAATATTTTATGCTTCCCCTCCTAGCAGTTTAGATGTGTTCATCCCTTTGTGTTAATGCTGAGCTGCGTGGAAACCTGTGCTTGATGTGAACAGTGATTAGAAGCGTTTGATTGAGAGTGAATGTAAACACATGCACATTAACAGAGTCAGAGGCACACTTGCACCCTCTACAGTCAACTGAAGGTCAGGTTTTTTTTTTTTGCTAGGTTAAGGGTAGGACTGAGGAGATATGTTACACAAAATTATTTCTGGAATATGACTTTGGTTTAGGTTTATTTTTTTTGTTTTGTAAAATACAAATTCCAGAGAGCTGTTATTCTGGTGATTGATTTTTTATGAAAACACTCAACATTTATAATAAACTGGAACGGTTAACCACATCTTACTGCTTTTAACAATCTTAACATTTACAATCTGACCTCAGGTCATAGGCAGAGACCACTTCAAGCCCTAGTTAGTTTCTGTGTTTCAACAGAGGGGCTCTCCAACCAACTTCCTCTCTTTGCTTTGTAATCCACCTTCATCTTGATGAAAGAAAGGGCTGTATCACTGAACAACATCTGTCAATTGTAGTGGAGCACTTGTATGCCCTTTGGCAGATGCTCTTTCCCCTGTGGTGAGGTGTCCTTGCCATTTTTTGTCTTCTTGAGGTGAGGTAGGTGTCACTGACTGTTGACCCTTGACCTCTCTTCCTCTTTCAAATCTGTGACTATTTAAAGCTGTTTTGCACTTTGTGGTTTTCTTTGTAACTTCTTAGTTTGATCATCGTGTCTGATACCTGTTCTGTAATTATTGTTCTTGTTCTGAACCAGAATAAGCACACACACATATACACACACCATACACACTACTAAGGGCTTTTAAAATACAAAATCAGAATATTTTGCTGCTGTTGCAAAAAAAAAGTTTTATTGACTCGTTTGTAATATTTTTGAACAACTGTGATTTGTAAAAAAAAATGGAGCAAAAAAGGGTTGGAAAAAGGTTATCTGTTTCAGTATTTTAATGTTTGCTTGGCTTTTAATAAAACTTAACTGAACTCTTTGAACTCATTTGTTTGTGTGTGCTTTTATTTGCAATGAAATGTTAACTATTGATCATAAAAATGGTTACATTAACATATTATAATGTAATAATCATTTAAAAGAGTATAACTGTTCTCAGATACACTGTAAAAAAGATTTTTCAAAGTTTTTTCAAAGATTGGCTGTATTGGAGTTTTATTGGTGTTTTACATTAAAAAAACTTTCAGTCTTTCTACTTCAACATTTCATGTTTAATTCAATGTGCTACTTCTGTTTTATTTGTTATTATTTTCCAAGCAATTTCTGAGTAATCCTATACCATTTTTTTCAGTGTATCTTACGCATAAATGGGAAATGTACACAATTATATGTAAGATTTGTACAGGCGGTCAGCTTGTTAAGTGGAAAGCCAGTGCTGCAAATGCCCCGCAGAGGGAGACATACACAGTTTTAAGCGTTTCCTCTCGTTAACTCTAGTACAAATCCATCTACTAATACCACGTACTCGCTAGATGAGCTGCTCAGGTTTGTTTCAGAAGCACTACTTTTATTCAGTTGTTGTTTCTCCTTCACAAAGTAGCAGACAAAATGGCTGAGTCATCACAAAGTGACTGCTTTCCTTCCCCCAGTCCCTCAGTCCCACACCTGAAACAATCAGATCAAAATGATCAGTCCCCAGAGGTGATTTAATAAAACAGTTGTAGTATGAGGTCTTTGGTTGTCATGCAAACACAGACATGGTAATGATTTCCATAAACCATAGGACACCGGTGGTTGCAGTGTTGCATTTCTGAAGGAATACACATCACAGGAAATAAGTCATCTCCATACACACGTGCACACTCACACACTGCAACATTTACAGTAACACTTTGAAGGGGCAAAGCCAACACATATGCTGTAATGATGCTGCAGCCCCAAAAGAGGGGGTGTCTGTGTAGACGGGTGGCTAACAGACCAGAAAGTCTCCTTGGTGTGTGTTTGTGAGACGCTGATTACAGCCCTGGTGCTTGTGTCATCAGATCTGTGACTGATGTGTTTGGTGGGGCTATGGTTTGATTCATGACGAACAGAAACACTGTATGAAAGCACAATGTGGCAACACTCTTATGGCTGTAATTGAGCAACTCTAAAATGTCTCCATGCCAGATATCTAGAAAAGCTTGTATTATATAACAGAATGTGCAATACCGTATTGTTTCTGAACTAAATAAAGTTCATATGAGTGCTTGAAATGTTTTTAATAAACATTATATTGTTATAATAAGTTACATAAGTGTTAATTCTACCTGACCTTGCCACTGCATTCCTCTTCCATGAGATCATGGTCTTATCCCACTCTCCCATCTTTCCCTTCACACCAACGTGCCATCAAGAAGCACAATTTCCCATAAATGCCCTAAAAGGTGAATGTAATGGAATATATATTATCTTTTCCAGCTGGCAAACATCTCACAAATGGCTACCACAGCATGGTCCATTTTCTCCATTAAACATTTCTTTAAAGATCTGTTTAATGTAATGTCTCAGTTGTAATAAGACTAAAGATTGATTGGGTTAACTGAGAAGAACATGAACATTCAGTTGCTCTTAAGATTTTATTGTCCAGAATGGAATTCCTCAAAGTTATTGTTCAATAAATGTGTTGCCCCAAGTCCAAAACCATTACTGGAATCAGCAAAGCAAAGTCACAGACATTCCCCACAGGAACGGAATGCCTAGACTTACTCACCCCTTCATCTTAGAACAAATTCCTCTACATTAGTGAGGTCCTTGTGTCTAAATACAGGGTGAAGGGCAATTGTTCTGAAAGCAAAAGACTCAAATTGCTGGGTATGTTTAGTCTTTCTTATCGTCCTTGTGTGCGAAATCTGGGTGTCCATGAGTCATTCAAATTGGATAAACATATCTCATCTGTAGTTGGTTCCAGTTGTTACCAACACTTGCTGTCTAAAGTCAAACACTTTTTAAATGCTACAACGTTAGAGATGGCTGTCCACGCTTTTATTAGCTCACGCTGAGATTACTGCAACTCACTATATTGTGGTATTTCAAAGTCAAAAATGACTTGCCTAAAATTGGTCCAAAGCACTGCTGCTAGATTTCTTCTAAATAGTCGTAAATGTGACCACATCTCCACTATATTGAGGGCCCTCTATAGGCTGCCTATTCAAATTAGAATCAATTTCAAAGTTATTTTAGTGTACAAATCTTTACATAACAAAGCCCCTAGTTAACTCTCAGAGCTGTTGCATTTTTATATTCCCTCTAGAAGTCTAAGATCCAGTGATCAAAATCTCCTTTTAGTTCCTCAGTCCAGACTCAAACGTATACGGGGATCTGGCTTTTTCTGTGTTTGGGCCTCGGATTATGGAACAATCTGCCTCTTGAGATTAGAGTGGCACCTTCCCTATCCATTTTTAAGTCACTTTTAAAAACACACTTGTTAGATCTGGCCTACTAATATCCCATGTTTTTCTTCCCTTCAAATCTTTGTACACGGTCTCTCTGCGGGTATTTGCAGTTTTTCTGCTTATTTATCTTGTGAAATCATGATCACAGCTCTCTAGCTGGTTTTCCCTCTTCCCGTTTCTCAATGCACTTCAGTGTATCACATTCATTGTGTCAGAAAAACAAAAAAAGGGTGATGCAAACATAGCTGATGCTCCATATGTGTCGTTTACTGTCGCCCCCTTGAGTGAAATTATTAGCATGCCGATGTTCACAAGGGGCGCAATAGCACTCGTTGTGTGTGTTTAATCTAATGGCTGTGGTTGAAAGAACACTGTGTCCTTCACACTTCTGTGAATCCTAAATTGCGAATTTAAAAAAATGTTGACTTAAGCCTAGTCCTAGACTAAAAGTTTCAACTGAAAGAAACTTGCACTGACTGATCTTAAAAAAAGTGCCTTTGTTTTGTCTCCAGATGCACACAGTAATGTTTTTTCTAAGAAATTTTATAAACTTGTGTCTGTGACAAATCTGTCTTTAAAGTGAATCAATCAGCCCCAAAATGACAATTTTGCGTCATTGTAAATACTGTTGTTATGTTATCAATTGTGTCTCCATAAAAGCAAAAATTCAGATTGAACCCCTGATGGCAGATGGAGTATCCTGGCGATGCTTTTCATACTTTTCTGAACCTCGACAGTGTTATTTACTTGGCAGTCAATGGGACAGTCACAAGCCTCCCGGTTTTTATCTAAAATATCTTAAATTGTGTTCCGAAGACGAACAAAGCTTTTATGGAGTTGGAACGACATGCCAGTAAGTGAAAAATGACAAATTTTCGTTTTCGGGTGGAGTAACCCTTTAAAATATGTTATCTGGCCTTAGTCATCCACACAGACACCCCACCTGCTGTGAGAAATTTGCACAACATCCTACTCCTGTCAAAGAAGAAGAAAAAAACATCCTACTTGGGCCTCAATTGGTGTGACGTACATTAATGGAAAGTGTAATTAACATCCACATGTGGGAGTTCAGACTGTGACAACTAAAGCATGAAATCTTCATCTTCTGGTGTAATGAGCACAGCACTAAATAATGGCTGTGTAAACAGACTGGAACCCAGTGGAGGATGTTCCTTGAAGCCTCCTCACAAGAATGTGATAATACTGAAAAACGTAGCAAGCATTGTTTGACCTTTGAATGTCATTATGTCATGAGAAAGCAAAAACATACTGCTTACAACACTGAAATCCAAACCCTTGAAGTAAACGTTTTTCCCCCAATTCTTCTGCATATTATTGAGCTAAAGAAATTCATAAGTTAAACTGTGACAGTTTTTCAATTTTAGAAATTGGTATGAAAAGAATAGGGTTGAAATAATCCACAGAAAATATTTGTGAAACCTGACATAGCACAGCTCCATATGATATGGCAAATATGCTGCGTGTCTTCAACATCGAGGCATTCCAAAAGTTAATAAATTCCCAGGTAGTCAGTGCTGATAGTGCTAGAATTTACTTAAGATAATGCATTCAGAGATGAAAACACAGTATCAAAAGTCTAGGAAAGGTTGATGAAATGCTGGATGCTTGAAAGGGATGGAGAGATGCAAGGCTAACAGAAAACATATGATGAAAAAGACTAATGACTATGAGAGGGCAGAGGTCAAGCTATAATCCTGGACTAAAGGCATATATCTTTGGTGTGTTGAACTTTGACATCTCTTTCAGGTCTAAACAGATTGAAGCATGACAGTGTGTGTACACTGCATGTGTTCAAGATGTAAAGGCGGACAAATATGCCAACGCTGTAACAGACAGGAATGGTCTTGAATGTTCTTTGTGCAATGCATTTCACTTTTAGTGAAACTATGAGGCGTTACACAATAGTAGAGCAAGGTTTTCAAACTTTTCGATGCCAAGGCCACCATAAAGGATGATCTGCTGGCCAGAGACAAAAATAGACTGTTGACTGACTGACTATTTGTAATAGACAATATTCTTCCTCAGCTGAATAATTGTCAGTTTCCCAAAGCAAATTATTAAGCCTGATAATAATTACTTTGTTGACTGCAATCCTTTTTGTATCTATATTAAGGTGAGGTTGCATTTACCTTCTCTCTGCAAAATTTTGTGGGCAAACTCTAGTCATTTCAGTAGCAATGACTGGAATCAGAACTTTAGGAAGAATTTTCCCACACAGGTTTTCTCATACACAAATGTGTTGCGCTGACCAGCAGAAATCTGCTTGGTATGAAGTGAGTGAGACTAGTGAAATCTGTGTAGGGAACTTTTTTTGCACTCATGTGACACTCCCAAAATGAGTGTATTACCAATGCATTGACTGGATTTCACAGAGCAACGGTAAATGTGACCACACCTTTAGAGTACTCTAAAACGTCTGAACCTGAAAAGAAAGGTTTCTCTGTTTTTCCTCACAAATTCTCTCTTTCTGTAAAAACTAGGGCTGTCAATAAGATAAAAGAAATGCTGTTCATCTTATGATCTGACTTCAGACAGTCTTTAGAAAGTTGAATGAAATGGTTATATTATCAGATTATTTAAATGTGTGAATACATTAAACATTTAATTAATATCTTGAAGTAAATAGAGAAACTTTGACATTCATAGAAAAGCAATTTGTAAAAAAAATTAAAAATAAAATTTCACTCATTTTTTATACCCTTCCACCATTTACTAGGGGCCCTTGGACCTCAGTTTGAACAATTCTAGAAAGGCCAGGGTATATAAAACACATTTGTTGAACATATTATGAAAATAGATTTTATCAGGTTCAGTCAGAACATTTAGGAACCACATGAGCGCTTCTTCCTCCATTTTGTGTTTACTCTGTTTTAAATAACATTATTCCAGTTCTAAATATATTCCTCTCAAATAAACAGCACTTTATCATTCTCTTGCACAACATCTTAAACAATAACTCGCTCTAAGGAAATACCAGACGTGGTGTCATGTCCAACACAACAGCATAACATTCAAATCTGTCAACAGGGAAAGCAACATGAGGCAGGAAGCTGCTGAGATCATGAAGGAATTTGGACATTTTGGCTCTCGTTTGTTTCAGACCATGTGCCATAAACCCTCACACATGCCTCCAAAGAGGATGTTTTAGGGGGCTCCAGCGGTTTAAGCTGGGATCTGTGCTAGTGCACATCTACCCTTAAACACAGAGTTTTAGACAAGCAATGGGGGCCCTTCACTAGCAGAGCTCTACAACATGAATTAATTAAACCATAAAGATAGATGATGTAATGTTTAAATAGCCAGACGGAGAAAATGTGGGTTCAGTTTGCGTTCACGGCTGTGTTTGTGGAAGAGAATGAGTGGGTAATTCCTAACTCCTGATTCCTAGAGCAATGTTGAACTGACGTCAGTAAAGTATGAAGACTAAACTTGTCTTCTCCGAGGGGTCAATGAGGGTATTTTAACCTTTAAACATTTTCATCATTTTGTTTAATCCTATGCACAGAATGATTCTGTATAATCATGAATGTATTTAGCAAGAAATAGATCTGAAACAATAATAACAGACGGAACTGTACTCTAGATCAGACAACACAAAAAGCATAAAACATTCTAAGAGGTAACAGATAAAAAAAGGTAAGAGGAAAGTTTCAAAGCATCTTGTTGAAAAGTGTGTTCTGCATATAGTATGGTTATAACAGTTAACTTAAACTAAAACTATAACATTTTATTACCTGAATACATTATACTAAGCATTGCATTTTCAACAACAACAAAGCCAGTTTAAAAGAGACTAGATCAAGTTCAGTTCCCATGAAATCGGCCCTGCTGAGACAAGGGTCCCTCCAGAGATCAATGCACTGTAAACGGCTTCTCAGCTGGCTGCCAAGCGCTCCAAAGACTGCTCACAGGAAGCCTATACAAAGAGAGACTGGCAGCTCAATAGTGCGTCCGCGCAGGACCAGTGGACTTCCAACCAAACTCACCCTCATTCACTGCTGCGCTTCAAACATTAGCACAAAACAGGAGCAAAGATCTAAACATTTTGACAGACTCGTATAGATGTTCTTTTTGTGCCCATGATTTCTGCCTTTTATGGAATCCAGGAAAAAGAATGAAAATAAGAACAAAAAGACTAATTAAGTACTAAAGCTTTACACAAGCAGGGGTTTCACAAGTTCACATGAAATAGAAAGGGGTAAAGAATAAGCATATTTGGCTTACTGTCCTCAAGGAGGACTTCGAGCTTGAGATTTGGAACAAACCCAAAGTACTCCTCTGGACTTCCCTGGCTGGCCGAGAGAGAGGTGTTGGGTTGGGATGCTGGAACCTGTCACTGAATAGAGAGGTGAGAAAGGCTTTTTCTGATGCTGATTGGTTGGAATATCCAAACAGGTTCCTCTCAAACTTTGTTCAAATAAACTTAATTTTCTAACTTGATTCTGCCGACCCTCGGCTGCATGGGCGTGCTGGAGGATATTAAGATTTTAGGGCTGTTAATGTGTTAACTTATATTATTAACTAAATATGTTTTTGTAATTCAGATTCCCAGAGATTTTTTTCCAGTGTGAAGTTTCCACAGTCTAATTTGGGCTGCCATTTATCTGCTGGTGTTGGTCCACTGTGTTTTCTGAAGTCCACAGTCAACGCAGCCATTACAGGATTTTTAGAGCGCTTCTTTCTGCTGCAGCTTTTGGAGATGCTGATTCATTTTGGCACCTGCCCACATGCCAAAGGTACCAAAATCAATACTGTGTTACTGTTCTTGATGGCCAGCAAACTCGCCTGAGAACCCCATAATAGTCTATGGGGTATTGTCAAGAGGAAGATGAGAGACACCAGACCCAACAATGCAGATGACCTGAAGGCTGCTATCAAAGCAACCTGGGCTTCCATTACACCTGAACAGTGCCACAGGCTGATTGCTCCATGCCACGCCGCATTGATGCAGTAATTCATGCAAAAGGAGGCCCAACCAAGTATTGAGTGCATAGAAATGAACATACTTTTCAGAAGCCTGGCATTTCTGTTTAAAATATCAATTTTTATTGATCCTATGTAATATTCTAATTTTCAGAGACACTGAATTTTGGGTTTTCATTATCTGTAAGCCATAATCATCAAAATGTCAAGAAATAAAGGCTTGAAATATTTCACTCTATGTGTAATGAATCTATATTATATATGGGGTTCACTTTCTGAAACGAGTGACAAAAAATATTGACCATTTTCATGATTTTCAAAAAAAAATTTTTTTTAGACGTACCTGTATTTAAATAATCTGTTTTGGTTGAGATTCAGTGTAGGATATAAAAGGCAATTATTTAATAGTGCAAATTTGTTTTGCAGACATATAAACAGCATGAGTCTGTATACATACAAGGTAAATATGGCCTCAAAAGGTTCGAAAACCTCTAAAATAGTATGCACTAAAAATCCAAGATAGTTTAAAATGCGGACATCTCATGACCAAACTCAACAAGAATGCCCATAAAACCATTTCAAATGCGTCCTTGTGTTTAAAAAGTCTAGAATATAAAATGTGTTTAAAAAGTATAGAATATAAAAACTCTTTCAATTACGTTACCTCCAATTACCTCCCAATTGTTTTAATGTGACTGTACATACCACGGTCTGTAATTCATGTTAGCAGCAACCGGGATAAACTGAAATTGTGCAACAGCAGTGGTGTTTTCCCCCCTCAGAGCAGGAGGTGGAGCTTTTGGAGAGATTCCTCTTCATGAAGTTTTCCAGCAGGACTGATGCACTGCAGCAGTGTTCGCCTCGCCACCTCCAACTCCAACAGACCTTCACCTTCAGAAGTTACACATCGCCTGCAAAACTCACTGAATGCAACTTTGGATAAGGGAACTGCTTGTTTGCTAGTGACACAAAACGTGTGTTGAAGTGCACTGGTTTGTGGAGTACATAGAAACACTGCAGCATCATGATGAGAGCGATTAACTTGGACACGTACAGCCTGTCTCTGCTGACCGCTAAAGAAGACGTCCTCAACCCGCGAGCATCCGCCAACTGGTACAGTAAACATGACTTATTAGTTGTTTCTCAGTCTTAGCGAGCTGCTTGTCTAGACTGCATGTTTGGGCGTCACAGGCGCGAGCTACATTTTTAATCATCACATAGGCAACTAATCTGAATGTTGTCTAGGTAGGGAGCTGATTCGGGTTTGAAACACAACCGAAGACGTGCTGAAGCTTTGTAAATGATATTGCGCAGTTGCTTTTTAATGTCGTCAGATTTCGTTATTATTTAGCCTACGTTTTGATTAAGTTAAGTTTTGTACTGTGCTAAGAAAGTTGAAACATGTTCAACACTGCAAAAATGCGGAGTGATACTTTCTCTGGAAGTACTTTTTGCGGAAAGCAAAGGCCATTCCCCTAAGCCTATCCCCATTGCTGAAGATTTAGGTCACTGAAGGTGTTTTTTAAACACGAATTTGAACGGAAAATTCTGTTACTGTGGAAGTGCTTGGTATGACACTTCTCCTTCCATTTCTCCCTTAGTGTTTACCTGTATGCAAATGAGCTCAATTGCGATAGGCTACTGTATATAGGTACAATTAAGCACAAATTATTAAGGTGGAAACACAATCCTGTAACCTGTAGGCTTTAAAAACGGTTGGATTTTGACCTATATATGTTCAGACCAATGCATGCATCAGTATGTAATGAAGCTGCATGCATTTACATGTCTTCTCTCTTACAGTGCCATCTTTTGTTCAAACGGGATGGAACTTTGCATGAGTTCTCAGACTTAAGTACTGAAGTAGACTCTGTTTAATTGCAATCGCACTATTGGTCAAAGACATGTAAGATTAATTTTCCTTTCAAAATCATAAAGTTATTTTAATTTATCATTTTATAGTGCTGCCAACTGGCCAAGCCCAACCAAATGTCTGATCCTGGTCTTTGTTATATAATCCATCAGAATAGTACAGTTTCAAAATATAGTACGGACAAATTCATAAAGACAGTCAAAAACCAAGGACTAGTTTGCTAAAGTATTTTGAAATATCCAATATGGTGGAAAAATGTCTTGGCAGAAATAAAAGGGGGTATAAATAAATTTTGCTCCATAGCTCCATCTGTATTTTATGTTTCTACCATTTGTGGATTATTCTGTATATAAAGTTGTAAGGTAGAAAACGTATAGGCTACTAATAATAATACTAATGAAAACAATAGTGTTCCCAGAAGTTCATTTTTGGTCCCTTATTAAAAAAATCAGCTGGCTCAGTGTTCTAGAAAATGGAACCATTTATTGGCCTATAAAATGATTCAAAGTTTTTTCTGGTTCCTCATTCTGAGTGCATGCACGTGTGTGTGCATTTTGGGTTGAATGATGTAAAGAGACCAACCAGCCCCTTTCATTTGTAACTTTCTACCATGATGTCATGAAGTTAAATTCCGCCGCAGCTTCGTGCTTACGCAGAGAGTAGTAGTTTACAGTGTGGTTTGCACTTAAGTGGACACCCACATGATTAGAGACACCTTTTTCTGAAACTGAATACATATGCTCTTATTCATTTCAAGAAGAAGTTAATAGCCTGCTCCCACTCGCCGCTTTCTCAACTATATGATGCCATCTTTTGTTGGCTTTAAAGGACTCACTGAACACATTGCAAAGGTGACAGTAAGTATAGGTGTTTCATTATTATCTGCATGTATCAGCTTGGATAAACGTTTGTTCCAACTATAACAACCCCTGATCCGACAGTTCAGAAGTCCTGCAGTGTCTTTCCTCTGTGTCAGATCTTGGCAACTCACGTTTGTTTTATCAGAGCGTCATTGTCTCTCCTGTATTTCAGCAGGCTCAGGCTAATTCCTGCAAACGCCCGTCAGTGGCTTGCTAAATGATCTAGGCAGCACCCATTCTGTTTTTCCACATGCTTAATCACCGTGGAAACGTGCTCAGAAACAGTCGCTGACGCTTTAGGCTTTACAAGCCTATCAGGCCCATTCATGTACTGCAAGACCCGTGATTGTGAGGGTTTGTCACTGTGACATGTCAAGTCATTTTAAATGGCCCATAAGCAGATGCTGAATGTAAGAAGTGAGAAAAGACCTGTGAATTTTTAGCAAAAGGGGAAACTCGTACTTCTCCACAACAGTTATCTGTTATCTCTGTACTTTTGTGCTCTGAACAATTGGTGTCAATGAATGACTTATTGAGTTGTTCAGATGCACTTTGAGCACACTAGAATGAGAAACAGCTTCTGCTGTCGGCAGTTTTTACATGATATGGGGCTTTGGTTATTTACAAAACTTTGTTTATTGAAAAAATTAAGTTATTTGCCAATTAAATAAATAAATAATAATGAATTAAAAACTGTTACTTTCAAGTCATTCACAGTACATTTACATTTAATTATTTAGCAGACGCTTTTATCCAAAGCGGTGTAAAAATGAGGAGAATAATAGAAGCAATCAGACCATCGAGAGAGCAACAGTATACAAGTGTCATGACAAGTCTCAGTTACTCTAGCAAGTAAGTTTTTTTATATATAGTCATAGAATTTTAGAATAAGGTATACAGTAGAATACAGATAAATGTGTGTGTGTGACTTACAAATGTGTGTGTGTGTGTATATATATATATATATATATAGGATAAAATAAGATAATTTGTAAATTTCCTACCATAAATATATCAAAACTTAATTTTCTATCAGTTCCAGTCCATTCACATCCCTCAGGAGTTATCTTTGCCTGCCTAAGTCTTATAGGATGACAAATTCAAACTGAGCTCAATGAATCCCTGCCAATATAAAAACAATATGGTATGGCTTACAACCAAAACAATAAGTTATTAAATGTATACTTCTTACAAAACCAGATAATCACACTGTCTTGTATCTCATATCATTTCTTGTTCTGCAGGGCACTTATACAAATGAAAGTACAAAAGTACTACAATAAAAACATGGTTCACCTTTATTTAATTTTATATTAGCATCAAGCAGCTTTATTTATATAGCCTTTTTTTACTGCAATATTAGTCAATAATTTGAAAACTATAACCGAATATGATTCATGTGTGATTTTGGGAGCTGACTACACACCCATCCATGAGAGAAACTTGTTGTTTTGCAGCAAACACTGCAGCTGCTAAATGCTATGAGGTAAAAATAAAGGACCAGTTGCTAACATTTACTTCTGAAGAACTACTGTTAGTGGCATGTGAAAAGCCTGCCATGTTTAACATTTTCTAGAAGACTGATACGTCAAGTCAAGCATGAAGAATCTGTCATGGTTTCACAGGGACACTTTTTGCAGGTGTGAAGACTATCCATTGAAAAGAATCGTTACTAAAACTACTCGAAACACTGCAGTTTTTACTGCATTATGAAAACTATAGTTTACATGTGTGATTTTGCTCTACACACCCATAAACTCTACTAGAAGACTGTCTACTGTGGAACACAAAAATAATTCAGAAGAAATTCAACGGTGTTCACTGGACCACACTTTCTTTAGTTTGTCAAGATATACTACTTTTCAATGTTTGGGATCGGTGAGAATTTTTAACCAATTTTACTAATTTTATAAAAAAACATTAAAAACAATAACATTGTAAATTAAAAAGATTAATTTGTGACTATGGACCACAAAACCAGTCATAAGGGTCAATTTTTTATTAAGATGTATACATCATCTAAAAGCCTGAATAAATAATATACATTCCATTGATGTATGGTTTGGTAGAATAGGACAATATTTGGCTGAGATACAACTATTTGAAAATATGGAATCTGAGTGTGCAAAAAAATCTAAATAATGAGAAAATCAGTCAAAATGAAGTTCTTAGCAATGCATATTACTAATCAAAAACTGTGAAGGCATGGCTGAATTCATTCCAGTGAGCTTTGTAGGAGGTTATGACGAGAAGCCAGATTTGTGACATTTGAATCTTGAAGGTGGCTTCAGCCCTCTTTAGACAAAGAGGGATTCAGCCAATGTCCTTTTCACAGAGTAAAGATGCAACTGTTAACTTACTGTATGGTGCATGGTTTGAACAATGCACACACATATGTCCTTCCATGGTGATAAAGTGATGTTTTTTGAGGAACTCACCTGCACGTAATGAAGGAACAGAGCTCAGGTTCAGTGTGGCTTAGGTCTTTACATCTCCATGCTGTTGGAGCACAAGTTTATGCATGATTTAAAAGCCTCAAGGTGCAATGTTCTCATGTTACCCACAATAAAACATCTGCTGAGCATGGTGAGTTATCACCACAACAAGACTATTCAGTTCTAATAATGTAGAATGGTGACCTTAATTAACCTCTGGTAGTTTTAATGAAGTAGTAAAAAAAATATTCACATACACAAAAATAAGAAAAGTAGGAAATGCATGCAATAATTTTTTCTTATGACATTAATACAATTTTCATGAGTGTCCAATTAAACACATTTTTGAATGTCCCATCAAATGAGTTTTCAACAGACACCATAAAAATGTTGTCGAAATTATTTGTTTAAACAAAAAATCTTATTTGTAAAAATATTTTTGTGTATGTTTTGCCATATTATTTCAATTTTTTTCAAGCTGTTTCCTTGTAATTATTTGCGAAATTGACTAGTTTTAATTGTTTCGAATTAAATTGGTTCAAAGTAAATCCTACACCATTTTTTCCCAGTACAGTACTACCATAATACACGGTAGGGGTAGCATTACATGTATTCAGACCAAAACTCTTGGCACGGGACTTTTGGTTACACATATGTGTAAGTACGAAAGAATAAACAGAAATAAAGTATCCAGGATGTAAGAATATTTACCAAGATCTGAATGAAAACGTCTAGTGATCCAGCTGCATAGCAATTTTTCTGAGGTCATATTAATAGTTTTGAGTGTTTACATTTACCATTTGTTTCTGGACAACTTCTTAACTCCTTGCTTGGCCAGTGTTATTATTTTCTCAGTTCTTTCCTGTTCTCTGTGCACTTGAAATGTTTATAGAACCATGAAAGAAAGAGATTGAATTTTGAGACTGAACATTCACATTAAAGTGGTGGTAAGATGGTAAGTAAATGTCTCTCTGCAGAAATGCCTTATATGTATAAAATGAATAGATAAAAAAAGAAGAATTAAACAAGTAATAATTATGTTTGGCAGCTTAGGTATTAAGTAGTTTCTCTGTGTAGTTGTATCTGTATTTATCTAATAATATCTGTATACTTTGATGTGACTTGATCTGTTTCACCACTTGGTTTAATGTCACAACATATTATATTTCAGACTATTGAAAAAGTCCTCTCAAATAAAAATCAATGTGGATGTTTATCTAAGAACTTTTAGAGCATCATCATAGTGGTGCTATTTAGTTTTATGGTGGACCACAGGAATGTTTTATAGTGGCAGATAAGTTATTAAGCAGTAAATGAAGAGGTATTTAAGTGTTGACTTTGTCCCAGGTAAGTGCTTCATTTATTTACTTTAAAAGACCGATGGGGTTTCCCAGATATGCTGATGATACTGACAAATAATGCTGAAGGTTGGTGGATTTGTTGACGTTCCTCGTGTCAGTTATCAGTGTTTATGTCGATACCTGTTTTGTACATGTTTCTTAATCCTTACACTACCACCTTGAATGTGCCAATAACTTTTTACATGATTATACTCCTGTAATGCAAAGATACAGAAAGAGCGTCTTTGGCAATAGTCTGAATAGATGTTTGTTCACAAACTATGGATCGGGACTGAAGCATATGGTATATTACTTTGTGTTTCTAACTCCCATGGCATTCCAGACAGCAATGTTCAGACACTCCATATGTCTCTGTTAGCTGCCGTACACAAGCCAGCTCAAACTGTGACTCCGAATCCTGATCTAGTCATTCTCCTACAACCTCTGAAGCTGACAAATATATTTGGATTTCAGATTGAGAGGTATTCATACTCAATTCAGTCACCTCAGGGATCATTAAATCGCATGAAGAGAAGCTGTGTTGTTTCTTGGGAAATGCCTGGCCCTTGTGTAGGTGTTTCTCTCTGGCTTCTCTGCTGTTGAACTCAATGGGAAAATGTTAATGGAGGCTGGGTCAAAAGCCTCAAACAATGCTGTTTGTTGTATGTTGGGTTGTAGTCCCAAACAGATGGCTCGTGGTCGTTGGCGGAGCTGTGAGGGATTAACTTGTCCAGTAAAATTAACATTTGTTGCAGTTGGATATCTGCATACTCTCAGAAGTCTCCAGATATCTGTTTCTTTTCGAAGAAGCTGAAATGACTTCCAGTTGAGATCTTTTCTGGTTCTTTCTTGAACCTTGAAAATCAATAATAGAATCAAGCCTTTCCATCCTCAACTTTCAAGTTTTGTGCTTGGCAAATGTTTTGGCAAATGAACATGGCGCATATGCCTCTTTTCACTGTGCTTTCATGTAGTTTTGGCTAGTTTAAAGGTTTTTCCATTTCTTTTTCTACATTCTGTTAAATGCATTTTCTTTGGCCGTCGAAACAAGGTTTTGAGCTTGTCTGAGGGCATTATATCATTTCAAACATTTACGGTGTTCTCTCATTTTGTCCCTGTCATAGTCCAATAAGAGAAAGTAAGTAAAAAAGCTATTTTGAAAACTGTATACCTGCCAAACACTAGCATTAAAAAGTTTTTTAAATGTTTTTGAATGATAACTCTGTTTACTAAGGCTGCATTTATTTAATAAATACTACAGTAGGCCTAAAACAGTGATATTGTGAAATATTATCACAATTAAAAATGACTGTTTTCTATTTTATTATATTTTAAAATGTAATTTATTTCTATAATTGTAAAGTTCAGTTTTCAGCAGTCATTACTCCAGTCTTCAGTGTCATATGATCCTTCAGAAATAATTCTAAAATGCGTATTTGGTGCTCAAGAAACATGTTTTATTATCAATGGTGAAAACAAAAGTTGTACAGCTTAATGTTTTTGTTGAATCCAAAGTATTTTTTTAGGATTCGTTGATGAATACAATAGTGCTTCTTGCCAAGGATTTGAGCACTGATGTTCTATTATGGAAACATTTACATTCTTCAATGATGCCGCTTTCAGTTTATGCCCCAAATTATACACGCTCCCCTCGAAGGTGGTGAATAATATGTTTCAGATTGAGGTGTGTGTTTACAAGGAGCTCTTTATCACACACCCTAGCGACTCGCAGTAGCCTAATACATAGGAAGTCATGTTGTTTGCAGCTCAAACTAGAATGTGTGCATTTAACAACTGAGCCAGTGATCTCTATGCTCAACCCATTGTAAGTGGACCTCACGCTGTTTGACTAGCTTTAAAAAAATCAATTTGTAACAAATAACCAACACCAGTTTGGACACATTTGCACCTTTTTATGTGGCTTTATTTGAGTCTAATAAATGATATTTATTCGTCTTTTTTGTTGATAATATTAAGACGCTGATAGAGGATAAACATTCCTCTTTTGCTGGTAGGATAATATGAGGTGAAAATGGGAAAGTTTGTGGTGTTTTGGGTTTACACAACGCAAGATTGGCTCTGCCTAAGGCCTTTAATCACCTCAGATTGGAAACTTGCACAGGGCAGAATAAATCAACAAGCAGCCTGCATACCTAAAGACTCCCACAAAGCATTGAGATCCGGCGTAAGAAGATGTTATCTCATCCATCACCTTGCATAACCGTTGCCAGTCTTAGTGTATTATTTGAGATTATACGAAAGATAAAAGACAGGGCTTAATCTACAAGCGTACACAACACTGTGGTTTTTGAGCTAAGACACAGGTGACTGGGTATTCTAGAACTGGCACCTCTCCAATGCAGGAATTAGACTTTACAGTGGGTAAAATTCCAGTAAAGCTGGTGTTTTGATTCAAGCCTATGTGGTTGGCAAGTGTCTTTTAGCTCAAAGCATGAGACTGTGTCAAACGCTACTCTAACATTAAACACAGTATGAATTTTTTAAGTGGTTTAAATGGATTAGCTGTTTTTTAAACAGCTGCTGCACACAGTAAGTAAATCAACACAGGTCTTGTTTATTGTATGGGTGCCAGTTAAACTGTGAACTGTCAGCAATTAAATATTTCCCTTATCTATAAGGGGAGAAGGGCATTATAATCTTGATTATGTAATGAACCCCTTAAAGTTTTTATTAACATTAATTTCAAGATACAATTTGTGGCTTTTTTCCCCTTTTTTATTTATTTGGGTGTAGCTCTTTCGTGACATGTGAGTAACTATGAATCAGGGAAACTGGAAATGTAATGGTGGGAAAGGTGTGAGACAATTCAGAGAAGAGTACAGTAGTAGGTTAAGAAAACAATGGAGCTTGATCATTTTTACTGATAAACTGCTGTAGAAAATTGCTGTAAGAAACGCTGCAAGAGGAGTGATACTAAGAGTGAAACCATTCCCGTGTTTATACTCGTAGAATATGGCACACCTGGAAGGCCCTCTAAGCCCAATCACTACAGATCCTCAAAAAGAGGTTGCAATCTTATTTACAAGTGCCATGTCATGTTTCTCATATTTAATGTTTTATTTACTCTTCTAGTGTTAATTTTTATTTTTTATTATGTGTCATGCTGATATATATTAATATAATATATACGTTACCATCCAAAACTTTCAGTGTCATGGATCATGTGACCCTGAAGATTGAAGCAAAGACTGCCGAAAATTTAGCTTTGCCATCACAAGATTATTTTAAAACTATTACTAATAATAATACTATCTAATAATATTTATAATATTTTTTAATTGTTGATTGGTTAGCATAAGAGACTTCTTTCAAAAACAAACAAAACTCTTACCTACCCCAGATTTTTGAATGGTGGGAACTGTTTTGGATCATATATCATGCCTCAAGGTGCGTTCACACCAGACGCGAATGAAGCGTTACGTGCAAATGATTTACATGTTAAGTCAATGCAAAGACGCGATAGACAATCCTGCGGCGCTATTCGCGTGAATGAGGCGGCGCGAATTACGCAGCGCGAATTGAGCGTTTGGGACGTTTGACGCGCTATTCGTTCGAGTTGAAAAATCTGAACTTTGGCGGATATTCGCGCCACGTTAACCAATCAGGAGCTTGCTCTAGCAGTGACGTGATTACAAGCGGAGGCAGAAAATCTCAAACAACAATGGAGGACAAATTACATTTACATTTATGCATTTAACAGAAGCTTTTATCCAAAGCGACTTACAGTGCACTCAGGCTATACATTTGTATTGTCAGTACATGTATTCCCTGGGAATCGAACCCACAACCTTTGCGCTGCTAAGGCAAAGCTCTACCACTGAGCCACAGGAACACTGGAACAGAACACAAAAAACAGGAATAGATTTTGCAACGAGACTGGAGCTGCCTGGCAGAAGCCCCTCCCATGATGCGAATTCGCGCCTGTTGTGTAGTGAATTTCACTCGCGAATGAAGAGAGTAAACTCAAAATTTTCTAGCGTCCAACTACGCGCGAATAGCGCGATTTATTCGCTTCATTCGCGTCTGGTGTGAACGCACCTTTAAATATGTATGATATTTCATTGTTATACAACAGTTGAATCTGGTCCTTGAATCTGATTGGCTTAGAGAGCCTTCCAGTTATGCAATATTCTACGAGTATCAACATAGGAATGGTTTCACTCTTTAGTATCACTCCTCTTGCAGCGTTTCTTACAGCAAGCATCATGGTGGAGGAGCAAACCCACTATAGTTTTACAAATACTACTGTTTTTGTGTAGTAGAATGTAGTTTTAAGAGTCTTCTAGGCGAGAATGTATTTCAAATATGTGGTTTATAGAGATAGTAGTATAAGAATGTGTATTCGTTGTTGATTGCATGAGGGATACCAGACTGTGTGTAAATGAGTGAGGGTCTTGTGTGGGACAGACGGAACAGGAAATACCAGAGTTGTCCCAGAGGAGTGTTTTACTGTAGAGGCAAGTGGCTAAACTCACCCTGTCCGGTTAGTGACTTCTCAACCAAAGGTCACAGACTTATCAGGAAAGTGTTGAAGAAAGCTACATAGCTGTGATAAATTCTGAGTTTACTTGGGATTTCAAAACATTGCAGACACTTTGCAATAAAATATGTTTACAAGTCCACCCTCTTCAGATACATAGGAAATAGGGGTGTACCGATTCATTGATATGGATCGATATATCAACACGCGTAAAATATCGATATATGTAGTATAAAAAGGCACCTTTATTTTGGCACTGTCCACATTTTCACATAATTTCCATGTATGCGTTACCGTTACCGCCAACGCATGAATTCTCGTTCAATCTCACGTATCAGGACTCGATATGAGGACTGCCCGAAGGCACAAGGCAAGCATAAAAAACGCTCGGGATTGTTGGAGTAACAGTCGCGCGCTGTGTGAGAAGATCTTCGCATGCACACAGACAGCCGCGTTAACTCTGCGTGAATACTGAATTGAGCTCTCCTCCACTTTTTTGTGCATGGATAAATAAATACAGACAAAACTACATCAAAATGCATGTTTTGGCTAATATCCTTGTAAACAGTCAGTTAAGCATAGCATATGTCTTAATGCAAACAGTGGAGAAAGAAATCACACGTGTATCAGTATATTAAATCTGTGCTTTTGTTCTTAAAGTGAAAGCAAACTAATAATACATATAATGCTTTTATTTATTTAAGAAAATAAAAGTGCTCACTGCTCCTGACTAAATAACCTTTGTAACATAAAAAAGTATTCATTTACAGGCTATTTAATTTATACAGTGCAGTTATTTTACATTTGATTATTACATTTCTGTAGCGTATCTGAAAATGTATTTTAGACTGAGCTGAAAAATCTGAAAAGCACTGTTTATTGAACTTGTCTCTTTGTTCTATTGTATTTATTTTCTGCTATTGCTTGTAATTTGGTTATCTGTAGAAAAGTTTTTTAGCACTGACCCCATAATAGCATTTTTAGATTTATGTTCATGTTATATATTTTTGGTTACATTTGTGAGTTAATAAAAATGTAGATGATTGTTTAAAATTGGAAAATAATCGATATATCGATCGATATACGCCTATATAGAATCAAATCGTATCCTAGAATTTTTTTAGATATCAGCAAATATCGTATCGCTGGGTATGATAATCGATATCGTATCGAATTGTGACAAACCATCCGATTTACAAACCCTAATAGGGAAGACTTGGTTTCAAATACTGTTTAAATTTCATTACATTAGAAACAGTGTACGAACCCAAGGTCATGGTTTTGAATCCCAGGGAATGCATGAACTGATAAACTGCATAACGTGAATGCAATGTAATCAAAGCGTCTGCCAAATGCATAAGTGTAAATGTTTGTAATGATGACCAAGATGTTTTGCTAGACCTTGTGGCCTTGAGCATCATTGAAGTCTTCAATTTTTACTGCGATCGAGAGACAGAATGGGAGGATAGAATGGTTCCAGTGTAACTGTCTGAGAAAACAATTTTAAATAATGATTTTTTTCCAGCACAGCCTCAGTGGTCATTACATAAATAATTATGGACATTCAATATATGGCCAATAAATTGGGCTCACAGCTGCCCCACAATAAATAGCAACAGCTTGAAAGGTTACTGAGTTTAGACTATGGAGGTCAGCAGTAGATTTCTTTTAAAGTGTAATAGCCGCATTGTGATAGAAAATAGGGAGTCAGTTCCTGTGATTTGAAAAGAGTCATAGTAACCTTTTTGGCCATGATGCCTTGTTGAAATGCCATAATCTCAAGAGGACTTCCTGCAACAGATGAAGGTTGTGTAGAAATAATAAAACCTATTTAAGAGAAAAGTAGCATGCAAACGTTCCTGTCTCACTTAAACAGGCTGGATGTATGAGTCAGGATTACCCAGCTTGTCTTCAGGTGGATAGCTATTTATATCACAGCCAACATATAAGGTTACCTGTGAAAGGCTACTACAGTTCCCGTTTGTTGACTGGGTTACATAGTTGGGTTCATGTTACACACTATAGTTACTTGAGTAAATGAAGCATTAATCAATGCTGAAAACACTAGACGTATTGTTCCTGTTTCGTGTGTGTTCATGCTTCATCATGCTAGTTGGAAGCAAAGACCTGGGCACACCCGTTGACTCACAAGTGTGAAATTGTTGCTGGCCAGTTTTATGTGTTAATCACAGTTTTGTCTTTGTGCTTAATTATAAAACAGTTAGATTTTCAATGACTAGAAGCCCTGGACTAGTGTGTAAAATCTTTGGACCTATGCTGGATTGTTACTTTTCACTCACATGTTGTTGAAAATCATTATAAGATTTACAATCTTACACTAACCTGAAACATGTAAGGTCATGCAAATGCCTTAAACAGTCTTCTATTTCTGGTGAAGGTCACTAATTGTTTAAAATAAACCCGATAAAACTTAGATTTTTGCAGTGACTGGGTTTTGGACTTTTCTCAGTAAATGACATATTAAATTACACAAATTCATTCTAAATAAAATAAATATTTTTACGTAATTTATAATTTAATATTATAGGCCTAATAAAATATTTTAGCTCTTTCCCTCTTAAAATCTGTCATTTGTTGAGCTGTTTGGCAGAACAGAAACTCCAGTTCTGATCCCAGTGTTTCTTTCTTGCCTGTTTACTTCCTTTGTGACGTTCTAATATGCCGCGGGAGTTCACGGCCATTGTTATTGTCGCGGTGTACATTCCCCCGTGTGCAAATACTAAGGACGCACTTCGTGAACTGTACAGCGCCATCAGTGAACAACAAACTAATAACCCCGACGGTTTTTTTCATCATAGCCGGTGACTTCAACCACGCAAATTTAAAGACAGTTTTGCCAAAGTTCTACCAACATGTAAAATGTGCAACAAGGGGAAATAACACACTGGACCTTGTTTACACAACAGAAAAGAACGCTTACAAAGCTGTACCCCGCCCCCACCTCGGATACTCCGACCACATCTCTGTTTTGCTAATCCCAGCATATAGACCACTTCTGAAACTCACCAAACCGGTTCAAAAACTCATCACAATTTGGCCAGAGAATGCTACCTCAACACTACAGGACTGCTTTCAGTGCACAGACTGGAACATGTTTAAAGAGGCAGCCACCTACAATAACCAAACAGACCTGCAGGAGTACACTGAACTGTGACTGCCTACATCAAAAAGTGCATGGATGATGTGACAGTCACCAAGACCATCACCACACGTGCAAATCAAAAGCCGTGGATGACAGCAGAGGTTCGTGGGCTGCTAAAGACCAGAGATGAAGCATTCAGATCAGGAGATAAAGCAGCCCTCAAAACAGCAAGAGCCAATCTGTCCTGTGGCATCAAAAATGCAAAACGGTCATATGCTCAAAAAATAAACAATCACTTCACGACAGCAGAGACACACGGAGCCTGTGGCAAGCCATTCAGACCATCAAGACTACAAGCCCCCGCCACAGGCCTTGATGATGATCCATCCCTCCCGATACACTCAACCACTTTTATTCACGGTTTGAAATGCAGAATGACACACCTGCACAAAAACTTCCACACCTCCCAACGACCAGGCGCTCTGTCTGTCTGCAGCCGACGTAAGGAAGACCCTATCCAGGATTAACCCCACGAAAGGCTGCGGGTCCTGACAACATACCTGGCCGTGTACTGAAAGACTGTGCTGCACAGCTGACGGATGTCCTAACAGATATCTTCAACACCTCGCTGAGCCAGGCAGTCGTCCCCACATGTCTAAAATCCACAACGATCATACCGTACCAAAGAAATCACCTGTGTCCTGCCTAAACGACTACCGTCCCATAGCACTGACTCCCAATCATTATGAAGTGTTTTGAGAGGTTAGTCATGCAAAAAATCAAAACCAGCCTCCCCAACACACTCGATCCGCTCCAGTTTGCATACCGTCCAAACCGCGCTCTACGGACGATGCAATTTCCACCACCCTCCACCTGGCTCTCACCCACCTAGACAACAAGAACTCCTATGTTAGAATGCTGTTCATTGACTTCAGCTCGGCATTCAACACAATAATCCCACAACAGCTCATAAACAAACTAAACCTGCTGGCCTTAACAACTCCCTCTGTAATTGGATCCTGGACTTTTTAACCGGAAGACCTCAGTCAGTCCGTGTCGGCCACAACACCTCGAGCACTACCACACTGAGCACAGGTGCCCCACAGGGCTGTGTGCTCAGCCCGCTGCTCTTCACGCTGCTGACCCACGACTGCACTGCCAAGTTCAGCTCCAACCACATCATCAATTTCGCTGATGACACAACAGTGGTAGGTCTCATCAACAACAACGATGAAACACACTACAGAGAGGAAGTGGCACAGCTGGCTGAATGGTGTGGCGCTAACAACCTGTCCCTCAATGTGGAGAAGACAAAGGAGGTTGTGGTGGACTTCAGGAGGACGAACTCCACTGACCACCCCCCACTGACCATCGACAGCTCGACTGTGGAGAGAGTCAGCAGCACTAAATTCTTGGGGTGCACATCACGGAGGATCTCACCTGGTCCACCAACACCATGTCACTCTCCAAGAAGGCACAACAGCGACTACACTTTCTCCGCCGGCTGAAAAGAGCAAGTCTCCCCCTCCACCCATCCTCACCACATTCTACAGGGGCACCATTGAGAGTGTGTTGACCAGCTGCATCACTGTCTGGTACGGGAACTGCAGTGCTGCTGACCGTAAGACCCTCCAGCGGACAGTGAACACGGCTGCAAAGATCATCGGTGCCCCTCTCCCATCCATCCTGGACATTTACCTCGCACGATGCTCCAGTAAAACCAACAGCATCATGAAGGACCACACCCACCCCTCCCACAGTCTCTTCGAGCTCCTACCCTCAGGTAGACGGTACCGGAGTATCAGAGCCCGCTCCGCCAGACTGCTCAACAGCTTTTTCCCCCAGGCTGTGAGAGCCCTGAACTCAGATCACCCCGCCCCCCTTTGAAACCCCATACAAATCCCTACCTCCTGAACCCCCCCCCCCCCCAAACACCCTCCAACCTTACCACACCAAAGAAAAAGCTGTGAACTTTTTGTGCAATTCAAGTGTGCTACACACAGGTGAGTGGCTTGTACAAACCACCTGTAGCAGCACACTCTCCTCTATGCACTGAACACTTTTCCAAACACTGCTATGTGTACACAATCCCACAAAAGACTCAGCAATATATGCATGTTTACATGCTCATGCACTACCACAAATCATTTTGTACTGTTCCTCAGCTAGCTGCTTGACTCACAATGTTTCTCTCTGCACATGTACAGTATTTATTGAAGCATTCGCATAGTTGTATTTTTTATCTTTATCTTTATCTTTAGTTGTATAGGTAAAACAATATATATAGTATACTTAGTCAAAATCTGTCAGTAGGTTAGTTCGTGTATAGGTTTATAGTGTTTTACTTCATTGTTGTATGTCTGTATTTATGTCTGTATTTATGTAGCACCGTGGACCCGTGAGGCACGACATTTCGTTCCACTGTATGTCCCCACATGTAGCGGAATGACAATAAAGCTCAACTTGAACTTGAACTTGAACTTTGTGACATATAACTGGCATCTGATTCTGCACTATGACTTCACATCCAAGTCTTTCTCCCTCTCTCCCATCTATTTCCCACTTATTCACTCTCATACTTGCACGCCATTTCATTTTGCAGCCATATATCACATTTGCATGAAAACCCCCCTCAGTCTGTTTTCTCTTCCCATCCCCCCATCCTCTTAATTTCAGTCCCCCATACTCCTTTTCATTTTCCCATCCTCCCTCCCCTCTCCCTTGCTATTTATTGTCAGCTCTTCCACTCCATCCTTTTGTATTCTGCCAGAGTCTCTCTCTCAGGAAATCCGGACACACTCATTCCTCTTCTTCTCTTCAAATAGTTACCATTAGCACAAAATTGCACCCAGGGGTCTGATCCCCCGTATAAGAGAAGCAGCATTAGATATACTCTCACATAGATGCTTATGAAGCTTAGATTACTAGATACAAGCAGTAAAGTCCATTTAATATGTACAATTGTTATTATACATCTTCATTAGACTTGTGTCTCTGAGTTTAATTCTACATTTCAGTCCTCTTGGTTGTTGAACTCATTTTAGTGTTTGAGCTATTTGCCTGTGCCTGTTCCAGGCCAGCATACACACAAATGAATAGCACTTGGGCACACTGTCTTCATATGATACAAGGTTACTGTGGCCAGATGGCAATGTGCTTAAGTTGTTTTGGTTCTTTTCAAGAGTTGTTATAGAGAGCCCACCGTCCAGACTGGTATAGGTCTGCCAGGTCTCTCTGTCTGATCCTTCTAAGGCATAATAATCCTGAACCATTTTCTTTTGCATTGTATTGGCATTTTGCATGCCATATTCGGTCAATTTTCATCAACTTCAGATATATTAAACTGTAATCTGTGGTTTAGGCACACAAGCAAATGCACATATTGTTGTTGCACACTGAATGCCTCAGGCTTGCAAGCTTGGGCAAACCTTTACTCCATTTCAGAACTAGGTCGTATCAGTTAATGTGAGCAAATAACTTTTTTTGTACATTATGTAAATAATGCCAGCTGCCATTTCTACCAGTAATTTTAGTTTAGTGGCGTTTGGACCCATTGGTTTTATGTGTCTGCTTTGAATTTATGATTGTTTTTAAAAAAGCCCAGGAATATTAGTGTGCAAATATACAGCCAAAAAGTCAGATTTGTAGACACACTAAAGCTGCACTGGCAAGGAACTATTAGTAATTTAGTAAGTTCAGAATAAGGGGTCTAAAGGGATTTCTGGAGCAGTAAAATATGCCACAGACGACACTTGAGAATTTTCATGATATTTTTAGGAGAAAACTGTTAGTTGCTTTCACAACCAGGTAGGTAAAAACTCCCCTGGCCCCTCTTCTCTCTTGAGCCATTGGTTTTCTTCTCTTTTGAATCATTGCTCCTCTCCACAGATGTTTTCCAGCTTTACGCACTACAGATGGAATGTGGCCATCTTTGGCAAGGTGGACATCCAAGTGGATTTGGCTTGGGAGTTTATGTTTATCAACATCGGTTTCAGAGAACAGATGTTATCAGGATGTTAGAGACAACAATTTGCTTAACACTTGGATATTAGGTAAAAAGGATGCAAAAATGCAATTGTTTGCCTAATTTGAAGCGGAAATGAGTAGTATTCAGGTCACATTTCTGTGCTCTTGGAATCAAAGCTGTAGGTCTGTTAACGTGGAATGATTTAATTGCACATGGTTGTTCATGGACGAGTGAAGTGTCTCAAATCACTCGCTCAAATCATTCCTGTCTTTGCAGGTACTATATGAATGCCAGTGGTTGTTTGTCTGTAAAAATGAAACAAAAATGAAGAGCAATAACACCTATAACAGAAACAAAAGTTACTAAGATATGTATTTAAGGGATTTTTAGAAAATATACAATAAAAACAGAAATATTGAGAAATAGTACTAACTACAATTAAATATACATACAATCTGTTTTATATATATAAATAAATTGTAAATTGAATTTGTTCCTGTGATGCAAAGCTGCATTTTCAGCAGCCGTAACGTCAGTCATCAGTGTCACATGATCCTTCAGAATCATTCTAATATGCTGATTTGGTGCTCAAGAACCATTTCTTTCTTATTATCATGTTTCAGCTGCTTCGTTATTTTATGGAAACCGTCTTTTATCGAAAAAGTACAAATGAACAGCATTTATTTGAAATAAATATCTTTTGTACCATGTATAAATGTCTTTACTTTCACTTTTACGTCAATTTAATGCACCCTTGTTGAATAAAAGTTTTGAAAATGTTTTAATTGTAGTATACATTTAGATTTATTAAACAATCCTATTTTTAATCATTTCCCTACATATTATATATATATTTTTTGTTTAAATTGTGACACGAACACCCCACATAAATCACTGCATCGTATAACATCCTTCCCATGTTTCCTCTTTGCTTTCTCCTTTGTGCTGTCTGTCCAAAGCTCGTCCTGCCTCATTTGTTTATGGATTTTCCTGTATTTCTCTCTCCATTCCTCATTCTCTGTTCTTGAGCTCATAGCTGGCTGCGGAGCAGAACAGGCTGCTGATGTTTTTCTCATCAGACTCTTGACACAGGAAGTGTGTATGTGTGAGGTGAGGACGGTCCAGACGACTTCCAGACAACACCTCTTTCCACTGTTATTTACACATTATCTTGGAGTCAGTTTCTTGCTCTGAGTTGCTTGTTGGTCCCCTGGATTTCCTTCTTTTCTCAGGCTTCGTTTTAGTGTTTTTAAGGACAAGCTCTTTTAAATAAAGTCCGGACCAACTTAGTCCTGCAGGATTCTTGGGTTTATGGAATTCATATAAAACCACAACCGTGTCGTGTAACATCCTCATCTGATGTGCATTCAAATGTGCATCTGTTACCAGGTGTGAAATGAATCAATAAATACAATCCTTTTTCAGGGTCTTACAACCGCACTTAATGCATTTGGCAGACACTTATCCAACTTGACTTACATTTCCTGGGAATTGAACCCATGACCCACTTAAAGTCAGCAAAAAAGAATCAAAATTATTTATTTATTTACTTTTTTCCAGAATATTGCAGTGTTTATATAAAATTATTTATGTGTATTTATTTGCAATTCGTTTGCCCTTGCAACCTTTCACTCAAATGACATCTCAGTTAATTAAAAAGCTGTTAAACTGGATATACATCACAATAGGAAAGACAAGAAGATTGCAGCTTCTGTTGCCAGTAAGACTTTTGCACCATAAAACTATGTACGAAGTGGCTGTTTAGAGAATTCCCCCCATTGTCAACGAATGATTACTCTTTCAAGCAAGTATGGGATTTTTTCGACCAATTCATGTGAAAAGTGAACGACTGAGAGTAAATGCAGAGAACAAAAGTCATCCTTTCACTTCATGCAGAACAACTGTAGCTGCGTGTGTACTCTAGCTTACAAGGGTACGTCATAGATGCCATGGAGATGCAATGCATGAAAGACAATGAAGTAAAGTGCTGACTGTTTGTGCTCATTTACAATGTCAATGGGAATGTGTGTGGTCCTTATTGCGTAGATAAATACACTTATATACCAAGATATTCATTGGAGCTGCAATGTTAAAAGCACACTGACTGCAGCATGATGGGATTTGACCCTTAGATGAACTAATTAGCCACAGGACAACATGCTTTGAAAGTGACCTGTACAAAGGGCTTGTGTGTGTGTGTGTGTGTGTGTGCATGTTTATGAGGACACAAATTTGTATAATGACATAGGTATGACATAGGTATTACAAGGAGAAGGTGATTTATGAGGAAATTTTCAGTGTCCCCATAATTCAAAATGCTTATAAAATCATACGAGAGAGTTTTTTTGGGGGAAAATGCACCGTCTCCTGTGAGGGCTAAGTTTAGGTGTAGGGTAGAGTGTAGGGCAATAGCACATACGGTTTGTACAGTAAAAAAACCAATACGCCTATGGAAAGTCCCCGTAAACCATAAAAACCAACATGTGTGTGTGTGTGTGTGGTGTGTGTGCGCGCCGTGCGCTGGACGTGTGCTGCTAAATGAAACGCATGTTTGTTTATCGTAATGCTCTCAAGCATAATTTTGTAGTGTTGATTGATATAAGTACCAGCTGTCATTTGAGTGTACTCATTGTTCTTGCTTAATTGGAATTGATTATAGCTGGATTCATTGCACAACAGCCTAAAAAATCTCCTCTCTTGTGAACACTCTGGACGAAAATGTCTGTCAACTCCAGGACATAGCAGAAGATTTAGGAAAGAAACCTTTTATTACCATCTGTGTTAACAAGCTCCTCTTTATAATATACTTGTGTCACGTCACGTTACCCTAAACAGACAGCTGGTATAACACATCTCTGATCCTCATAACACTCGCTCTCTGGTCTGATTTATTCCCATGCTGGTGGAAGGATCCGAACAATGGTGTCACAACTTGCTAATTGCAGACTGATTGGTAGGTTGGTTAGGCTGAACACAGACTGATGAGGGAAACAGGCTGTTATTGTTGCTCGTGTCTGAGCTCTGAGTCAAAAGCCCAGAGGTCACAATCTGGAGGCTTCCAGAGATCAGAAGCTTTGGAGACATAGGGACATGACGACGACAGGCTGGTGGTAGATTATCATCATTCCGTGTAAATTCCAGGGACGGAGTGAGGGGATTCTCTGTAAGAGGTGTTGAACTATACGTAACATAGCAAGATCAAATTCATTTAACCGGAATTTGTGTTCTTTTTGTTTTTGTTTTTGAGCACAATTGTAGTCAGCTCGGTTTACATATTTGCTTAACTTCTGTTTTAGATTCTCATCAATTCCCATCTAATGAAATTTTTTTTTTTTTTAAATCCAAGTCCCTTTTTTAATACACATACATCTTGTAAAATGTCATTTTAATATCTAATTTCAATTTAGAATCAGGTTTTAATGAATGTTTATTAAAACCCATACCGTGAAGACAATACCAACAATTATTATAAACAATTGTCTTTTTATTCTTAACGTGGATAATTATGTACTTGAAAAAAAAAACAATCAAACATTTTTTGAAGTAAAAAACAATATTTACTATTTACTTACATTATGAATTAATGTAAAATTAATATTTATAGTTATTATACTATTTAAATTATAAAATAATGTATAACTATTATATTATAAAACATATATTTATGATTAATTTAAACCCCTTCACAAGTAAATAATCTCCCATATGAGGCATCCAAGAGAGGAGTTTTTAGAAATCAATTTCAGGCCCTGACATAATAAATGATGCATGAGAAATTATTAAAGGGTGCCCAGCCCTTACTGAACAGATTGATCCACGAGCCAGGCTGTTATTATAGGATTTACGTGACATTTACATGGACTAACTGTTAGAATAGACCAAGCATTTTTCCCCAGAGTTTTTACCGTAGTAATATGTAACTTTAGCTGTGGTTTACCTGCCACAGCATGTTCAACAGTAAACCAACTGATAGATTTACAGACTCAAGCCCACTAATTGCACCTGACGTCCAAAGAAACGTGAACACTACAGTAAACTGGGGCGTTTTAGTTTCGTATTATTGAAACTATATATTCATGGGTCTAGAATCTCACATTGACAGAGAATGGCTTCTCTGATACTTTTAGATTTTTTTCCCTCTTCAGTGAGGTGAAGAACTGATCATAATAAAATCATGAAGTCCAGGGGCCATTCATGAAACATTAATAATAAAATCCTTCTTAACCGTTATTTTTTTTTTAATTTCTTGCTTAAAAAAAACTTAAGACTCATTGTATTCTCAAAATTACTTAAAATATCTTATCTTTTTTAAAAACCTGAAGAATTCAAATTCTTGCATAGAATCTTCTTAAAAATCATTGTAAATAGCATGCCGATGTCCTGCAGACTTTAGCTCCAACCCTGAAAAAACCCTCACCTGCCTTTAGCTCTAGTAATTCTGAAGACCTGATTAGCTTGTTCAGGTGTGTTTGATTAGGGGTGTAGATAAACTCTACAGACAGCAGCACTCCAGGACCGACGTTGCCTACCCCTGTTCTAGAAAGAAGATCGGGTTGTTTAATGTATGCCTGCCGTTCTCGCTCTGTCTGCACAGCGTGTGTGAATGTGCTGATGACGTATATATCTTGTCTGCGCGAACACAAAGCCCGCCAACCTCTTTATAAGAAAAAAATATGTTTTTAAGAAAATTATTTAAGAACCTCTCAAGAAATTCCCAGAATTGCATTTTAAGAACATTTACATTGAACTTAGAATTTATCATAAGATACTTCGAATTGGTTTCTTCAGAAGATTTTGTCAGTAATTTTTTTTAATTTTTCAGCTTTACGAACTGTGATCTCCATTCCATACACAGGGCAATGGACCAATCCAACAAATGCAGAGCGTTGAACTTCAATTGCACTGAACCTCAAGTCTCATTAATCTCACAATCCGAGTGCCCCACCTGCATTTCAATGTTTGCTTGGTGTGGCTGGGTGCCCTGATACCAAATCCATTATTTCCTCT